>SRSM01000727.1:1200000-1941058 GCA_019593545.1 Apocynum venetum | reverse complement strand
TTTTATCCTATAAAGTTCTGGAATAATCAATTTGCAGTGGGATACTCAAAACTAGATATCATATATTGTGATTTCATGAAAATATCTAAAATTGAGTCAGCCTTTCTACTCTCATCCAATCAAGAGCATCAAGTACATAAATAAAACAGAATCAATATCATGATAACGAGAAAAAATATCATTACTTCTAAAGCAGTAGCCAATATCAAATAAGTTTCATTCCATCTAGTAGGACAGTCCAAAATTAATTTCTTGCAAAGAAATTGAAGTTGTTTTACAATTTTTTAAAATTCATTACACGACCTTCTGAACTCCTCAAGTACTTTATCCCTTCCCTAACAATTTCAATTACATTCCCAAATTGCTCAAATCCATCATGAACTAGCAAATTTTAAATATGAGCACAAATCTAACATGAAATAGCTTTCTATTAAGAGGCAAACATTTCCTCAACAAACAAAATCACCTTTCAATTTCCTAATGCAAACATCATTGTAATATGCATTATCAACAGTAATAGAAGCCAATTTATCCTCAATTCCCCCATCAAGAAGACATTTACCAAGTGCATCAACAACAATGATACCAGTATGTGAGGGTGGAACATTTTTAAAACTTAATACACGTTTTTGTAATATCCAACAAAATCAATAAAATGTCCAATAATAACCATATACTGAATATTTTGTCCACTTTTTCACAAATCAGTAGTGATGTTAATCCTATTTACCTTATGTAATGATGTCTTCAAAAAAATTTCTCAAGCTCATAAGTTAATTAGCAATCTCGCTTCACGATGTGACGACTTATTTTTTTGATAAAAGGTAAGCAAACTTTCATAAACTTATTGAAAATAACATGTTCCAACATTGAGAAAGAATATTCATGAGCCAATATAATATGCACCAAATTCCCTAACTTTAGCATGATCATAAGTAAAATTACTAATAGAACTTATACCTTCATATTCAGATTGTGTAAAAGATAGAACCTATTGCTTTAACGTCGGGTTTTTCCCAAGGGCAATTTTTCTTTGTAAACAACTATTCAAATGCATATTAATTGAGTAGTCATGTTAGTCTTATTCACAGCCCATACATTATTAAATATTTACACCTAGCCATCTTGATACCTTTACTATCAATAAATTGTTCCCTCTCGTTCCAATATTTGACTGCTTTTTTCCGCTTTTTTTTATTGAAATGGAGCGTTTGAAACATTTTCCTCCTATTTGTCTTCAACTTCGTGGATAATAGTAGTATTATTCTCAAAATCACATTCACTTCGCACTATTCATGTGAATTGTTCATTAGAGTTGAAGAAGATCCTTCAAATGGAGAAGATTGGGTGAAAAATAAATTATATGTTACTGATTTTTTTAAGAATTATATGGATTAAGTAAATTAATATAATTTATTTATTTTTCAAATGCAAGAAATACATAGAGAGATATTAGAAGGAAATCCCCCCAGTACAAAACACACATTTAATTAACTGAATCCTTCAGTACCTTTAGTTCTTGTTGACCTAAGATATTTATTCTATAAGTTTGACACTTACTAATTCTTTTGTCTTTTCTTATCGTAGGGCACAATAATTCTATTGTAATAGAGGACTAACATAGAAATTTGATTAGCTGAAATGTTAAATCAATGATAAAAGAGATTTAAGAATATGTGACCATTTTCTTTTGGGTGCATGTAAAGAAAATCAAAGCAATGCATGTGCATATTATGAAAATTGTGGCATATTTCCATGTATATTTATAGTCTTAACCTCCATGCATTATCAGAAGACTCGATTTGGTAAAAGTCAGTTGTAGTAGATATGACAAACTTTGAAATTTAGGAAAATGAATTTATAAGGATATGTTGATGATAAATTTCTGCATACACATAACTTAATATCTAGCACTTACTATTTTTCTCAACTTGAGTTTTCTCAGCAACCCCAGTTGAAGAAATGAGAAGCATGACAAGGAGACCAAGGAAAATGTAAGCCTTAAACATCATATTTCTAAGAACTTTATATTATAATCTCTCAATAAAGTGTTTTGGAAGAATGACATTACATTACATCTCTGATCTCTATTTATAACGTGAGAAGATTTGTACTATCATGAGAAAGATGATATTTTTCTAAGGATGAGATGATATGCTCTGAACATTGATGTGTCCAGTTTCAACACAGAAATTTGATTAACTAAAATTTAAATCAATTAATAAAAGAGATTAAGAATATGTGACCATTTTCTTTTGAATGAAACATATCCCAATCAATAAATTATTTGCTACCAACTTAGAAAAAAATGGATGCTTTTACCAAATTCTTAACCAATTATAATGAATTCTCAAGAGCATCAAACAATTTTACTGAAAAGTCAAAAGAATTTTTTTAAAAGTAATTTGATTAAGTCATTATCTTTCATGTTATAGTCAAGTCAAATAGTAAGAATAATACATTGTCTTTCCAAGTCTTGAACAACGTTTATTTATTTTTTTATGCTATAGAAGCCAAAAGGACTAGGCCAATAGCCATGAGTGGAGTGGATTCCTTGCTTGAAACTCAAAATTTCAAGTCTTTTTTTCTTTTCTTTTTTTTGTGAGCTGCAAATTATCATTTGAAAGTTCTAAAGTTTTTAATATTTTAATTTTGATTAATGACAAATATTGATGAAGACTAACGTCTTGTTTGTAAAAGTGATAGAGTTTTTGGATTCATGATTTAATCCATGCAAGAACATATTTCAAGTTTTCAAGGAAGTATACAAGTCATACTATCAAGATTTGAAGACAAGCTTTTATTGGATTAGATAGGAACTAGATGTATAGTTTTAGAGTTTAATATATTTTGATATCTCTAGTTTTACCTCTAATTGAGTAATGGTTTTTAAAGGTTGCTGTATGAACTTAAAACGTTATTTCAAAATATTTTAATATGTTAAAATATATTTGGTATTTCGAAAACAATGTATCGTGCTTTCAAAACTTAAATGTTTCATAAACTCTTATTGATAGATACCATAACTTATATAGTTGATTGAAATCATCATTTGTGTTGTAGAGTATTGGTGATACACAAATGAACCTGTTTCGATCGACCTAAAGTGGTTCAGGTATCGTTTATAAGTTAGTTTATCTTGTGGATGCATGTGCTGTCAAACTTGTTCATCTGTTAACTTGTGGACGACCATGCGATCGACCACAAGTGAGGTGAGGTTGACCACAAGATAAAAATCATCATCCAAAAGTTGTCCAGTGAGCTTGTGGATGATGTTGCGGACGATGTACCGGTCAATCGCAAATTGCTAGTAGGTTCCAACAGTTTTATTTTTTACCGTTATGAACAAACCTATAAATACCAAAACCTCAAAGAGGCGATTGTGTTTCAAATTGATATATCTTTACATTAAAGTGATATCTATCAAACTCTCTATCTCTTATTATTGATTGTAATTGTATCAATGTGCAAGTAGCATAAAACCCTAAGTGTTAAGGTGAGCCTTGTGTAGGTTGTTTGTATTCAAGGTTTGTTTGTAAAACCTTTGGGTGAATCTTGAATTGAATTGTATTGTGAGGACTTCACTAAGGAGAGTGATGAGATTATTGTATAATTAAAATTGTGTTGTAAAACTCAAGGGTTGAGAGCCTTGATTGATTGAGAGATTATTTGTAAATCTAAGTGAATTGGGTGAGCCTTTTTTGTAATATCATTTATTTGATTAATGAGAGATTTGGTAAAATTCTTGAGTAGGTAACTCAAGGTATGTATTAAGTTTTGTTTGATAAACCGAAACACTATAAATCATTGTGTTCATTGCTCTATTTTCTGCATTTTATTTGAACACATTTTTACTCATACAACTAGTACACTAAGTGTTTGATACTTGTTGTCAAATATGTGTTTTATTGAATTATGTTGAAAAATCGGATAAAAATTTAATTTACCCCCCTCTTAAGTTTTTCATCATTAGAGAAAGAAAATGGGACAAACCCCATACAACAAAAAGACAAACGAAAATTCATAAAAAAAAAGACAACCAAAATAGCAAAAACAAAAATCCACAAGCCCAAAGCCTGAAAAAACTAAACAAAGCAAATACTCACCACCTAAGAAACAATTATAAGCCACAACTTCCAAAATTGACAAACTAGAAACAAAGGTAATTGATTCGGAGGAAAATAAAAAAATTACAAGTCACCTGACACCACAAGAATACTCATAAGATTTAAAGGAAAACAAACATATCTACCTCTCTCTACCCTTTTTTACCATTAGTTGCCAAAAAATAAATTCAAAACAACACTCTTCTACAAAAATAAGTAATTCAGATCTTGATCATAAAATAGAGAAACTTACAAGTTTGATGCCAACACTGACAAGAAAACTAGTGACGACGAGTTAATGAGAAGATTGAGAAGGCAGGATTATAGGTTAGAGAATGAAAGGTGAAAAGAGATAACTCTAATGCTTTGTTATGCATTAATTGTTAAGTATTTTCACTATAAAAAAAAATTCCTTATATAATATAAAAATATATTGAAGTAATATATATAAATTACATATTAGATATAATGTTCGTGAACTATTTTGAGCATTTGTTAACATACTCGTATTTGTTCAATTAATAAACGAGTTAAATTTTTCAATCAAATTTGACTCGTCTATTAAATGAATGAGTTCAACGAGCTTTTGTTTACGAACTTATTAGCAGCTCTACCAATTCCCCATAATTCAGTAGTGGAGTTTGCACTTGCAGAGGCTATTGCTCTGCTACATGCATTTCGTTTGCCCATTTGAGCAATTTCTCCCATGTGATAGTTGAAGGGGATTGTTTAAACATCCTTCATAGGATATCTTCAAAGGATATTGAGATATATTCTTGATCTTGTTAAGGAGCTTTGTTGTGTTTTTTCTTCAATTTCATTTTCCTTTGTTCGTAGATAAGGTAATTTAGTTGCTCATACGTTAAGCTCATCAAGATTTTTGACCCCTGTTCCTTTGGAATGGTTTTCTAGTTTTCCTTCTGATTCTGATGTATTCTCAACTGTTATGGCTAATATTTCTGATTAATATCATGATCTTTTCCCTAAAAAAATTAACACTTAATTTTTTAAAATAACTTTTTTCAATTAACTTAAAAAAACAAAGTTCTAACGATTGGAAGCAAACACTATGAAACTTTTCTCCTAATTAGTTATGGATATTGGATTTTTTTTAAAAAAAAAAACATAATGTTTTGTTTTTAAGAATGGTTATTAAGATAATCTTTGTAGTTGTAAAATTTTCTTTTAAAAATTTGTCAACTACAAAGATTTTTCATTTGTTAAAACATTCTTGCAATTCTAAATATTTGTTCTAGGTTAATTATTGGAACCTTTTTTTAAGTCATTGAAGATTTTTTTATAAAAAAATCAATATAACATTTTTATTTTTAACTGCATCAATAAGAAAAACTATTTTTAAAAAGCATTCCCAAAATACCTTTTCTAAAAATCACATTTTCAACCTTTTTCTAAGCTAAAAGTAGAAGAAAAAAAACAATGGAAAACAACTAAAAATTGCTCTAATAAAGAAAAAGAAGCTAAAAAATTGTTTTTAGCAACTAAGAATAGGGCAATTAAAATATTTTGGGGATGGAGATAAGATAATGGTCCCCATGATTTTACGAATGTACTTGAATTTTCTAAATATAACATAATACATATGTGTGTCAATCACATGAATAATCCAAACTACAGGAAAATTCTTAGGTCAAAATGATAAAAATTTAATTTTTAAATATCCAACAATCCATCGTCATGAAACAGATTAATTCAATTTTCAGATTTAGATTTTAATATTCAAGCCTTCGTTGTATCATACTTCGCATTGAAACCTAAGTATTATGAAATAGGCCTTTAGAATGAAAAACAAATGCTAAATTTAAAATTATTATGAATATTGCACGCTAAACTATATATATGTGTGTGTGTGTGTGTAAAAATGGACACATATATAAAATTTTATTGATTGAATTTTTAGAATAAAGTACTTTTTCCAATTTTAAAAGGAAAATTGATTTTCTGCAATTTGATTTTCGGCTTTCCATTTCTTTTTCATTTTTTTTTTACACAAGTTTTTGTCAACCAACAGCATGACATTTTGCATTTATAAAAAATAAAAAATAAAAAATAAAAAATAGCATGACACTTTGGAAGATAATCTTCCAGATCCATCTTCATCTTCATCAGCTTACTGTCTTTGGAAGCAACCTATTTATTCCTCCAAGATTCATTCATTTCTTGTGGAGAGCATCATGTCATGCTTGCTTCTAACATTTCCAGCATCTCAGAGACGATGTGAGACACCTGCGCACAAGCACACACACACACACACACACAGGTATACATGGAGAGAGAGAGAGAATGCCCAGATGCTTGGCCACCTGCAGCTGATTTTAGAATTGAAGCATGATTTGGATCTAAAAGCTGAGTTACATTGTCACCAAATCTTTGCTGGAAAAGAAATTTCAAGGGTGTAAGTTAAAACTGTAACACTTATATCCCAGAAAACCTATGATTTCTAACTGCAACTTATTAAGATCGCGCCCTCTGACATCACAAAAAATTCATATCTTCACGGCTGCATCATCCACGGAATCTCTTTGGACAGGCAATTTCAGTCTCTCCTCATACATCTTTGTGGCTAATGCATTGGCACCAGGATTCTGTCTCATGAGGGGATCATTTCCAACAATTCCATTAGCTGTTCCATTCAAGAGGTGGTTGCCATCTCTTCGTTGTTGCTGCTGCTGAGCCTGTCTTTGTAACAAGAGCTGCTGCATCTGCAGTGGCTGCTGCTGTGGATGCTGATCCCTTGCCTTGATCAACGGAGTCTGCAATAAGAGCAAAATTTTAGGGCAAAATCCTAAGTGATTCCAGAACTTTCTGGATCTCCAAATTGACAAATTACAACTGATAAAACCTTTAGAAAGGAGAGTAACTAGGAATAATAAAATTCTGAAATACAGGAAAAGACAAACACCTAAAAAGAATGATCATTAAGAAGGTTAAATGCAGAAAAGTTTCTCACCAAGCCTACATTTCCTATTGCAGACTGTTGACTCCGAAAGAAGCTAAATTTAGAGTTATATCTCTCAACCAGAGAATTTATCCACACCCTTATGGAGGATGAGAGGCATCTTAGTTTATCATCGGTTCACTATACGTCAAAACAGAAGCTTCATAAGCATGGTTTTGGAATGCGGTATTGATTTGGGAGCTGAACCAAATCTTCAAAGTTCATGTTCTCCAGATTATGGGAAAGCAACAGAAAAGCTATCAAGATATACCAGAAAAGCTCTCAAGAAAGATCAACGAAAAGATCTAAAAACTCCTGTGGAAACTATAAATATATCTTGACCAAATCTTTACATAAAAATCTCAATTAGGTTCTATGTTCTATGCCTAACCAATTCTATCTTAGTTACTTTATGAGAGTATCAGGCCTTTGTAAACTCAAATAGGATTCTTCATGTCTCCCCTTTGTCCGACTGAATATTCTCTTTGGATCACCTCAAGTTTTCCCTCCAGTGCAATATTCTGATACACAATTACCCAGCTAATCCTGCCTCCACTTCTAATTCTAGAAGTCCACAAGGAACAACCTCATCAATGTGCAGCTCTATAATTCCTATATAGCGAGTCTTTTCAATCTTGTCAAACAGATTAAATCTATCATCAGAATTCCCAGATTAACAATCAACTCTGAAGCAGAAATCTATCATTTTTCATACTCATTTTCATTCTAAGAGACTGGCTACTTCTAAAAGCTGTAACACAATGGAATCTGGATCTCAAAAAATGTAGTTTTGTTTTCCGCAAAGCGAAGGAAATTTTACATAAAGATTGAAAGTGATGAAAAAGAAAAATCACATCTCAAGCCAGAAGAACTACTTTCATTTAGTGGATAATGATGTGCCACAGTATATGCAAGAGCATAAGGAATATTAACTTGCATAACATACTGGAGAGGGAAACATGCTCTCACAATAAGAAGGTCAACATAAATCATGGCAAAACCGAAGCCGAGCAAATAGAAGTTGACACATACACCTAAGGCTTTATTAGAAAGAATTGCATATAGTATGCACCAACCCATTTGCCCCCAATCATGATAATGATGTCAATTAGTAATATACATAGAACTAAAGAAATAACTCCAGAAAGCAGAGGTAAGAAATTTATCTCACGGGAAATTACTCCCGTGGCTTTTCAAAAATACAAACTACCTGTTAAAACTAACGAAAGATAATAATCACCTCAGAACTTACTCAAACGCAAAACTCTTCATACTACTGCAATACAAGCGATAAACAAAGGCACGCATCCCAAACAAAATGGCAAAAGAGAAGAGCAACATTTGACTAACCTCAATGTATGTATGATACAGCAACCTCAGAGTGCTTCTCATTTGTCCTGGCAATAAATATATCGCAAACACTGACCACCATTCAAACAGAAAGCCACCTGGAGCATCAATGGCTGCCATAGTCGCATAAACAAATATAAAATCTATTAGAACACATAACTCCAGATACAGTATATTTCAATGTTAGACACGGCAAAAGAATTGATATAATATTACCAACTGGGTAAGATGAGACTTTGCCTTCTGCTTGAGAAGCCTGAGCAGTTGCCTTAAGATCTCTCTTTACTAAATAATCATGAATGTAGACATCAAGCCTGTTACAGCACCAAGAGTACCATTATGAAATAGCTAGAATTAGGTATTTGGATAAACAATTAAACTTCTCTAATAGATGCAGCACATTTAGGAGGTGGGGGAGAGGAAAAGGGGAAAAAAAGAAACCGGTACATAAATTCCCTAATCAAGATTGATATTAACACAAGTAAACAGAGCTATATACTCCCTAGATTCCCCAAAATGGAACATACGAACCAAATAAAGATCAATAGAAATGGATAAGGGAATAAATACCAAAATTCACAAATTTCTATAAGGGGTTAGCATAAATAAACACCTGCAGCATTTTCAAAAAATCAAATAAAGGACCTATTGATATATCGTACCAATTACAAGGGGAAAATAATGAGAAAGAAGTCAAAGAGCCCCATAATCAGAAAACTAAAACGACCCGTGCCGGATTCTAATCCATTTCCATCCAAAATCATTTATATTAATTTAAAACAAAAAGAACTCAGAAAGGCGTATATACTCAGAAAGGCCCAGAACAAAGGGCAACTTTTCTTTTCTTTTCTTTTCCCCTTTTTCTACCGTTTGGGAAATTCTGCTAATTAATTTTAGTGTATTTCTGTGTTTTTTCAGTACTGAAAAATTCTTTTTCCCTGAAAGCTTTTGCCGATGGAATTGTTAAATATATTGGCATTATGGAGCAAATATGGTGCTAATCATATTAGTCAGGCTTATTGTATAGATAAGTAATCCTGTGTATATTTATATCTGAGTTGAATGGGATTTCACGTTTGTATGGCTATTTATAACCAACTTTCGAATGAGTATACACAGTACACTTGCTTCTGCTAACATCAGTTTATGGTATAAGAGCAAGCCAAGATCATTTTCACATCTCAAGAAACATACCTTGAATCACTCATATGGCAGACAACATTCCCATTATCACAAATCGACGATGCCCCTGCGCATGAACAAACCGTTGTGTTGGATTCTGCCATCAAAATCAAGAATGGCATACACCCAATGATGAGTCTATATTGTCTGAACAATAATCTCGTGTTTGTTATTATTGTTAATTGGGATTCTGCTTTGTTTACTTCTGGTCTGGGCTGAAGGAAGGAACCGAATCGGATCATACCAGTTTTGGCTCGCGGGTCAACCGTGTGGATCGGGCAAAACCGATCCACACCCGGATGTCCTAAGTATATATTGTTCTTTTCTTCATTCTGAAACCTAGCCAGCCGGCCAGCCAGCCAAAAGAAAGGTTTTCTGGCCTCTCTCTGTATTTTCTATCCTCTCAAGTACTTATCTCTGTTTCTCTCTGAAACCCTTGGTTTCTTGCTCTTTGTATCACGGATTAATCCGTTCCTTTGTACTGCTTGAGCGTAGAGAACTATCTTAAGGCTTTTGTACTTTGTACTGAGGGTGTAAACATTACTGATTATAGTGAGGGTGTGCTCCGACTGAGCACCGTGGATTAGGATATTCCGAACCACGTTAATCCTGGTGTTTTCTTGTTGCTTTCGCTGTTATTAATCTCTCTGATGTGTTAGGCGATTAATCCTAACAGTGGTATCAGAGCTTTGGGTTGCAGTTCGATCTGTGCCAAGCCAAGACCGGCTAACACCAGGTTCTAAACGTATTCTATAAATCCGAGGCGGATTAAGGTAGGTACCTTGAAACCCTAATTTCACCCTACCCTAAATTTTAGGGCTTTTGTTTTTAAAACTCGGAAGAGACCTTGACAAGTCTCATCCCTTTAAAATCTGACAAAACCCAGGCCTGGCGGGTGCCCTATAGAGGTACTGCGTATCTGTGTCCTGGTGGTTTTTCTTTTTCTTTACAAATTCAGTTGTGGGTGTGAGTGAGTTCTTCTTGTAAGGAGATTTCTGCCTATTTATATCTGAAGTGTTCTGGTTTAACAATTCACGTGGGCTGAATGTGACTGATCATTCTGTGATAAATTAGGTATATATATATATATATATCTGTTTCTGCTATCTGCTTAATTGGTATAAACTGTGCAGTATATCCCTAGCCATTTCTACTGTTAACTGTGCAGTATATTTCAGTCATTTTGTTAATCTGTTGTGCCTTCTGCACCTCTGTTGTGAACACTAATGGGCACTGCAAAAATTGATATTGAGGCCTTCAACGGCCAAGGTGACTTTGGTATCTGGAAAATGAAAATGAAAGCCATATTGATACAGAACAAGGTAGGCCCTGCTATCTGTGATCCTAAGTCCTTTCCTGAGTCATGGAAAGATGAAGTGCTAACTGAAAAACTTGATTTGGCACAAGCACACTTATTTTGCATTTATCTGACAATGTGCTTAGACAGTTAATTGATCTTGATACTGCATATAAGATATGGAATAAACTTGATGAACTGTACTTGAGAAAGTCTCTTTCAAACAAGATTTATCTGAAAGAAAAACTATTTGGATTTAAAATGTCTGCTTCAAAGTCTCTTGATGACAATCTTGATGATTTTAATAAAATTATTGTTGATTTGTCTAATATTGGTGAAGTTATTTCTGATGAGAATCAAGGTGTTATTCTGTTAAATTCCTTGCCTGAATCCTTCAAAGATGTGAAATCTGCTATTAAATATGACAGAGAAGATCTTACCCTTACTGATGTTAAATCTGCTCTGCAATCAAAAGAGTTAGACTTTAGGATGGAAAATAAGGGGAATGGTGAGAACCTTTATGCCAGAGGTAGACCAGAGAAAAAGGAATTTAATATTAACATAATTAAATCTAGGAGTAAGGGTAGATCCAAATCTAGAGATAAAGAAAGAAGGAAATGTTTTTACTGTGGCAGAGAAGGCCATCTGAAAAACAAGTGTTTCAAACGAATTAAGGATGAAAAACTGAATAGGAAAGGGAATCACTCTAGCATGCATCATGATAGTAACAGCTTGAATGAATCTGACATTGCTGCCAATACTATGTATGCTGAGGTCTTATGTGCCTCTACTTCTACTAATCGTGTTTCTGATGAATGGCTACTTGATTCTGGGTGTACTTTTCATATGAGTCCTAATAAGGACTGGTTTATTGATTTTGAAAATACTTATGAAGGTAAGGTTTATATGGGCAATAATGAACATTGCCAAATTGAAGGAATAGGTTCTGTGTGCATAAAAATGCATGATGGTGTGATCAGGAAATTAACTAATGTAAGGTATGTTCCTGATTTGAGGAGAAATCTGATTTCTCTTGGCATGTTTGATACTAGTGGTTACTCTTATAAAGCTGAGAATGGCTGTCTTAAAGTTTGTAAGGGTTCTTTAGTCATTCTGAAAGGTGAGAAAAAAAATGGTCTTTATGTCTTGATTGGCTCTACTGAAAACAGGAATACTGCTTTCTTTGGTAAGCACGTATCTGACAAATCTATGTTGTGGCATAGAAGGATAGGTCATATTAGTGAGAAAGGTTTACAAATTCTTAGTAAACAGAATTTGTTGAATGGTGACCATGTTGAGTCTATTGAATTTTGTGATCACTGCATCTTAGGAAAACAACGTAAGTTAAGTTTTTCAACTGGCACACACAAAACCACTGAAGTTTTAGAATATATTCATTCTGATCTTTGGGGTCCTGAAAGGGTTTGCACTTATGGGGGGAATATGTACTTTCTATCAATTGTAGATAACTTCTCCAGAAAGGTTTGGATCTATCTGTTGAAGTCCAAGGATCAAACCTTTGAAAAGTTTAAAGAATGGAAAACTCTTGTTGAGAATCAAACTAATAAGAAAGTGAAATTTCTTAGAACTGATAATGGTTTAGAGTTTTGTAATCAGAACTTTAACAACTTATGTGCATCTAGTGGCATTGTTAAACATAAGACTGTTAAATACAACCCCCAACAGAATGGGGTTGCTGAAAGAATGAACAGAACCATTATGGACAAGGTAAGATGTCTCATGATTGGCTCTGGTCTTCCCAAACCTTTCTGGGGAGAGGCAGTCAGCACTGCAGTCTATTTAATAAACAGATCTCCTTCCAGTGCTATTAATTTTAAAACTCCTGAAGAATTATGGTCTGGTACTTCACCAGACCTAAGTAATCTCAGGGTCTTTGGGTGTGCAGCCTTTGCACACTAAAGGGAAGGTAAATTAGACCCCAGATCCAAAAAGAGAGTCTTTTTAGGCTATCCTAATGGAGTTAAGGGGTATAAAACCTGGTTGAAAGGTGAATCAGGAGTGAAGGTTGTCATTAGTAGAGATGTCATCTTCAATGAGAGTGACATGCCTTGTCTTAAAACTGTTTTAAATACTGACACAACTGATCTTCCCTCAAGTAGGGAACTTCTTATTGAGGTGGAGGACACTTCTGAAATACAAATTCAACCCACAATAGGTGGTGGGAATGAGGTATTAGATGAACAAAATACTGCCCCCTACTGCAGAATCTTCAGGTCAGATACCTGAAGTTGTAGAACATGAATCAGAAATCAATTCTGATGATGATGGTGATGAACATTTTGAAGCTCATGATCTGGCTCTGCAAGATTATCAACTTGCAAGAGACAGAACCAGGAGAAATGTGAAAGCTCCTGAAAGGTATGGATACTCTTATCTTACTCACTATGCACTGGCTGCTGGAAAGTTGGTAGAAGAAAGAGAACCAGTCAACTATGAAGAGGTCCTGAGGAGCCCTAACCTTAAGCTATGGCTAGCTGCAATGCAAGAGGAAATGGACTCTTTGCACAGGAACAAGACCTGGATCCTTGTACCAAAACCTACAAAGAAAAAGGTTGTTGACTGCAAATGGATCTTTAAGGTAAAAGAATGTGATGATTCAACAGAACAATCTAGATTCAAAGCTAGGTTGGTTGCCAAGGGTTTTACACAGGTAGAAGGCATTGACTACACTGAAATATTTTCTCCTGTAGTTAAGTATAAAACAATCAGAATTATGTTATGTTTGATTGCCTTTTATGATCTTGAGTTGGAACAATTAGATGTTAAAACTGCATTCTTACATGGTGAACTTGAAGAAACCATCTTCATGAGGCAACCACCTGGTTTTGAAACAAAAGAAAAGAAAATGTTGTATGCTTACTGAAAAAAATCCCTCTATGGCTTGAAACAATCTCCCAGACAATGGTATAAGAGATTTGACTCATTTATGATAAATAATGGCTTTGAGAGGAGTCATTATGACAGTTGCTTATATTTTTCTGGAAACTCTATTGACTCTGCCTTGTATCTGCTGTTGTATGTTGATGATATGCTAATTGCATGCAAACAGAAAGAAAAATTGAACAATCTGAAATGCTTGCTTAAGTTTGAGTTTGATATGAAAGATTTAGGTCCTGCATCTAGGATTCTTGGCATGAATATTCATAGAAACAGGAATAAAAATTCCTTATTTATTTCTCAAAAATCCTTTCTGAAAAAGGTTGTTTCTAGATTTTCTATGAGCTCTTGCAAGCCTGTTAACATGCCTTTAGCTGCTCATTTCCAGTTGTCCACTAAATTTTGTCCTACAACTGAAAATGAGAAATCTGAAATGAAAAATGTGCCTTATAGGATGGCTATAGGTTCTGTAATGTATTCTATGGTTTCTACTAGACCTGACCTTGCTTATTCTATAAGTTTGTTGAGTAGATTCATGGCTAACCCAGGTAAAGAACACTGGTCTGCTTTGAAATGGTTGTTGAGATATTTAAATGGCACTTGGAATTATGGTCTACATTATTCAAAATGGTCTGATGATCTTGATCTGGTAGGTTATGTGGATTCTGACTTTGCTGGTGATAAAGATGGTAGAAAATCTACTACTTCTTATTATTTCACTATTGCTGGAAATTGTATTTCTTGGAAATCTCAGTTACTATCTGTTGTTGCTTTATCTACCACTGAGGCAGAATATATTGCTACTACTGAGGCCATTAAAGAAGCCATTTGGCTTCAAGGTTTACTGAAAGAATTGAAATTCATAAAAACTAAGGCTATTATTTTCACTGATAGCCAAAGTTCTTTGTATCTGTGTAAGAACCCTGTCTATCATGAAAGAACCAAGCATATAGATGTCAAACACCATTTTATCAGAGAAAAGGTTACTAATGGTGTTGTTGATGTTGAGAAAATTAGCACTCATGATAATCCTGCTGATTTTGGAACTAAGATTTTGCCTACTGACAAATTCTTTAAATGCAGGGACTTGCTTCACATTGATCAAACTGGAAATTGGCCGAGAAAGGAAGTGCAATGATGTTATTGGAGCTAACTCCCTCACTATAGTTGTATTTTTATTTGATTTTGAGTTCAAGGTGGAGTTTGTTGGATTCTGCCATCAAAATCAAGAATGGCATACACCCAATGATGAGTCTATATTGTCTGAACAATAATCTTGTGTTTGTTATTATTGTTAATTGGGATTCTGCTTTGTTTACTTCTGGTCTGGGCTGAAGGAAGGAACCGGATCGGATCATACCAGTTTTGGCTCGCGGGTCAACCGTGTGGATCGGGCAAAACCGATCCACACCCGGATGTCCTAAGTATATATTGTTCTTTTCTTCATTCTGAAACCTAGCCAGCCGGCCAGCCAGCCAAAAGAAAGGTTTTCTGGCCTCTCTCTGTGTTTTCTATCCTCTCAAGTACTTATCTCTGTTTCTCTCTGAAACCCTTGGTTTCTTGCTCTCTGTATCACGGATTAATCCGTTCCTTTGTACTGCTTGAGCGTAGAGAACTATCTTAAGGCTTTTGTACTTTGTACTGAGGGTGTAAACATTACTGATTATAGTGAGGGTGTGCTCCGACTGAGCACCGTGGATTAGGATATTCCGAACCACGTTAATCCTGGTGTTTTCTTGTTGCTTTCGCTGTTATTAATCTCTCTGATGTGTTAGGCGATTAATCCTAACACGTTGCCACCTCAAACCCTAAAACCTTTGAATTAGATGTTTCTTCTCCCTACTACGTTCACAGTTCGAAAACTGCAAACTGTTCTCTGGTTTCCCAACTTCTATCTAGCAATGGAAACAACTACTACATTTGGCGCCAAGGCATCATCATGGTGATCGACGCCAAGAACAAA
Organism: Apocynum venetum; assembly: GCA_019593545.1. NCBI lineage: Eukaryota > Viridiplantae > Streptophyta > Magnoliopsida > Gentianales > Apocynaceae > Apocynum > Apocynum venetum. The sequence continues at coordinate 1,925,306 of SRSM01000727.1, read as the reverse complement.
TCAATATTTCTTGATGGTTCCAGCAAGCCCCCACAACCAATATCCGAATCTTACCAACCATGGAAACAGGCCAACAGTTTAGTAAAATCATGGCTCATAAACTCGGTTGCACCAGACGTGGCTTCCAGCCTGATGTTTATCGACACAACCCAGCTATTTGGGATGAACTAGCTCGACGATTTGTCACGGGAAACACCTCACGTATCTATGAACTCCGACGTGCCATCTCAAACTCCAAACAACAGAATCTTTGCATACTACACCTCTCTCAAAGCTCTTTGGGATGAACTAAGCCTGTACCAGAATTTTCGCAAATGCACATGCACCCGAGCTGAAGACATTGAAAAGGATTCTGAACAAAACAAACAGATTGATTTTCTCATAGGTTTAAACGAATCCTTCACTCAACTTCGCAGCAACATACTAATCATGAAGTCCATTCCCTCAGTTGCTGATGCGTACTCTATGGCCACTCAAGATGAAAAACAACGCAAAGTATGGAGTCTCCATCATTGATAGCACAGCTACTGCACTTGCAGCTGAACATCTCGCACCAACGGTTCCAAAAACCCTCTTTGTTTCCATGACCAACCTAGCACCTCATCTGCGACCCTCTACTTCAACGTGGGAAGCAACTGCTACATGCCACCAGTGTTTCCAATGCGGGCATATCTCACGAACCTGCCCCCAAAAGAGCACATCAACATGTAGCTTTTGCGGCTTCTGCAGGCATGAGGAGTCACAATGCCGAAGAAACTAGCAGCTTCACGGAAAATTCGAAGCGCAGTATCTTGCAGAGGAGGCCGAAATGGCCGTTCGCAAGCCCTATATGCTGTGCATGGCATGCATGGAAACAATAATGTGCAACAGCTGAACCAACGTACTGGAATCCCACGTGGAAATGAACTTCCTTTCACATCTGAACAAATACAGCAACTTATGGCCCTTCTACCCGGCCAAAACACACAGCAAACACCTTTCGATGGTATTTCTAGTCAATGTTTTAATTCTTACTCTTTAGAATCTTCAAACAGAAAACTTTCATGGTACTTCGACTCCGAAAGTAATGAACACATTACGTGCTCCTTTGATCACTACCTTCAACCAGTTAATCACCAACGTAGCATTACAATCCTTGACGGTTCCAAATGTACTGTTACACAAGTGGCTCCACCATTTTGCACAAACAAGTCCCCCTCCAAAACATATTCTATGTTCCTCATTTTAAATTTAATTTGATTTCCATATCAAAACTAACAAAATATTTGAATTGTTCCATACATTTTCATCCCTCTTTTTGTTATTTACAGGACCAATTGACGGGGAAAGTGATTGGATGGGGTCGGGAACATAACGGGCTATACATGGCGGCGGAATCGAATCCTAGACGTGTCGCTATCACACTCAACGCCACTTCTAATCTCGACCTTTGGCACTGGAGAATAGGCCACCCAAGTTCCTCCCTTAATCCAAAAATAGTCAAGCTAGACTCAAAAATTCAGTTTCACGATGATACTACCTACACTATCTGCCCTTTGGCCAAGCACACCAGACTCCCGTTTAATTCAAGTTCTATAAAAACTTCTAGCTGTTTCGAGTTATTACACGTCGACATTTGGGGACCATTTTCTGTTAGCTCTTTAACTGGAGCAAAATTTTTCCTTACCATAGTCGATGATTTTTCCCGCTCCACTTGGGTTTATTTACTCCAAAATAAAGCTCAAACCTTTCCTCAGCTTGAAAGTTTTATTACTATGGCCAAAACTCAATTTAATAAAAGTGTAAAACGTGTGCGTAGCGATAATGTCAGTGAATTTGTTCAAAACGAGGCCAGAGATTTTTTTTCCTCATTAGGCATTTTACATGAACTCACATGTGTTGACACACCGCAACAAAATGCTGTTGCGGAACGAAAGCACCGACATTTATTACATACTGGCTGTGCACTCCGTTTTCAAGCAAAATTACCTGAAAGATTTTGGGGAGAATGTATTTTAATAGCAACCTATTTAATTAACCGCACCCCAACCGTTGTCTTAAAAGGCAAAACATCTTTCGAACTTCTTCATAATCAAGTTCCAAATTATTCCCACCTTAGAATTTTCGAATGTCTTTGTTTTGCCAAAAACACTGATATTCACAACAAAATAGATCAAAGAGCCCATTATTGTATTTTTCTCGAGTATCCCTCTCAGCAAAAAGGCTACAAAGTATACAATATTTATTCCCATAAAATACAAATTAGCAGAGATATCACATTTTTCGAACATATATTCCCTTCCACCACCTCAAAAACCGATTTTAATAGCCATTTTCGACCACTCCTAAACCCACATGCAAATGCTGACACTTTTTCACTAAAGTCACCACTACCTTTAAACAATTCTTCTCCCATCATACACATTCCACTCATGTCTCCCCAAAGTAATGACAATACTAACCAAACTCCCACTAATCCTTCACATGGCCCCCACCCCCACTTGCCACATCTTCATACACCACACATATTACATGGCTCCCACCAAATTTCAGAACATTATCAAAACTCATCTCACTCCCATACTTCAACTAACATATCTTTTGTCAATCCAACTCAACACTCTTCGCAGACACACTCACCCACACCTCTTCGTCGCAGCGAACGACATCGAGCTCCACCCCGTTGGCTAGCAGATTATGAGACTCGGCCCCTTGCTGCCACTTCCCCCTCGACAGGTACTTCTCTTCTACCTTCATCCCCTCATGCACTTCACACTTCTCACACAACCAAGTCCCATTCTTTATCCTCTCAAATGGACGCAAATACAGAACCCGATTCCTACCATACTGCAATCCAATCTCCTGCTTGGACCAAGGCTATTGCCACTGAACTCCACGCCCTTGCCTCAAATAATATCTAGAAAATCATGACATTCCCTCCAGGAAAATGAGCTATTAGCTGCAAATGGATCTTCAAACTGAAACGGAAGTCCGATAGGTCCATAGAACGCCACAATGCGAGATTGGTAGCTCGCGAATACTCACAGGTCGAATGTGTCGACTTCCATGACACCTTTGCTCCAGTGGCGAAATTAGTCACAGTCCGCATCTTGATTAGTGTAGCATGCTCACGAAAATGGAACCTGCACCAACTGGACGTTCAAAACGCATATTTACACGGCCACCTTCATAAAGAAGTGTTCATGACAATATCCCCTGGACATCCACAATTTAGTCATCCCCATCTTGCTTGCAGATTACTCAAATCCATCTACGATTTAAAATAAGATGGGCGCAACTGGTTCTTCACATTGGCTGAAGTTTTAGCACAAATCGGTTTTAGGCAATCTCCCTCCGATCATTGCTTATTCATACTTCAGAAAGGACCCTCTTCAGTCTATCATCTGGTTTACGTAGATGACATAGTCCTTACGAGAAACAATGAACGATTCATGCATTACGTGAAGCTCACCCTACTCAACTGGTTCAAGATCAAAGATTTGGGACCATTGAGATATTTTTTAGGCCTTGAAATCAATCGCACCTCTGCAGGTTTGTACATTAGCCAAGGCAAATTATATTCGAGAATTGCTCAAGGGCACGAAAATGCTGCACTATCATCCGGCTGATACTCCTATGAAAATCAACATGAAACTCGACAATCTTACTAGCCCTCTTCTCACAGATTCACAAACGTATCGGCGATTAATAGGAAAGCTCATATATCTTACTGTTACAAGACCGAACATCACATTTGCAGTACATACCCTCAGCCAGTTTTCTCATTCTCCCCATGCACCCCACTGGCATGCAGCAGAACGGTTGTTACGTTACCTGAAAGGATCAATCAACCAGGGCCTATTTTATTCACCAAACAGTTCCCTACAATTGGTGGCATACACCGATTCTGATTGGGCCAGTTGCCCTATCACTCGGAAATCCACCACCGGATACAGTTGCTTAAGGATTTTGGCATTCATGAACGTCCTATTGTACTATACTGTGACAATCAAGCTGCTCGACACATCGTAGCAAATTCAGTTTTTCACGAACGTACTAAACATATGGAAGTCGATTGCCATATAATTCGTGAGCAACTAAAAAAAGGCGTCCTTCTTCCGTTGCCAATTTCCTCACAACAACAATTGGCTGATTGCTTTACCAAAGCACTTTAATACCAATATCTCCTATCTCGTTTCCAAGCTGGGTGTACTTCCATCATCATTACCAGCTTGAGGGGAGGCTATTAAATATATTGGCATTATGGAGCAAATATGGTGCTAATCATATTATATTCACACGATGCAGTTAGCCATGCTTATTATATAAATAAGATTACTTTTGTATATTTATATCTTAGGGTTGCATGGGATTTCACGTTTGTATAGCTATTTATAGCCAACTTTCGGATGAGGTATACACAGTACACTTATGCTAACATCAGTTTAGGAATGAGGGCTGATGTTGAAGATATCATTGTGGAATTTTATAGCAATGTGGCTGTATTTTAATACTTAAGTAGTATCGTACCTTTTTTTTTTTGTGAAATAATTTAACATTTAGTTAAATGCCTATCAAAAGGTTCATGTATACCTTCAACTATTTTTTCCTTCTGAAAATGAAGCATATCTTACTTTTTGAATTCTGTAAAAAAATTCACATGTCAATTGATTGAAATTTTTTAAAAAATAAAAAGAAGATAAATAAAATGAAAGTAAAAGGAGAATATTAATATTGCTTGCTAAATCGTGTTGCGGGCACTATTATTTCCTGTTTCGAAATTTTTTATATCTAAGTTGTGTCCCCAACCCCTTTTAATTTATTCGTATTAGAATTTGAAAGTTAAATTTATGTTTCTATAACAAATTATTGTTTTGTACTTTTTGTCTCCTCAAATCCAATATCATTGAGAAAGATAAAAAAAATGATGGTTTGTATATTTTAATCTCTTTTTTTATTTTCCTTACTTCTTCTTTTTTATGATAACTAATTATGCATTTATAGACAAATCATCCACATTACAAAATAAGGGAGGGGTTCCTCCATGGTCATACAACGCATCAAGGGGAAGGGAATCAAATGGGATATATATAAAAAAACAAAAAAAAAAACAAGAATTTTAGCCCTTTGTGCAACATTGTGCACAGCCTAATTTAGCCTAATTTCATGAGATTATTAAAGCTTCCCCACTTCCTTCCCGAAGACAATAATTTGATTTCATAAAATTGTGCTTATTCGCTACAATTGAATAAAATTAATGGTGATATTGATACAATGGAAAAGATTAGGGGGAAGCATGTTTTGAGAGAGAAATCAAAAGAAGATATATTGAGCTCCTGTGCTCAGGTCTCTCCTCCTCTTTTGGGGCCCACCAGCAACTCTTTCAGCTCGATTGATCTCTCTTCCCGCTGGCTCTGAGTTCCAACAGTACATTGACTCTCAATCACGTTTTAACTGAGATTTTGAGGTACATGATTACTTATTTAACTTTTCTGCGTCGCTATTCACCAAGCATTTTGTTTATCTGGAGTTGGCTTGAGAATCTTGTGGTGTTTTTGCTGCTGGTGGAATTCAGCTTACCCTCTTATGGCTTCCATGTCTTGAAGTTGAGGTTATTTTATATGTAGGCACTGGATTTCTGATTTACTGTTTCAATGTGTTTTGCTGCTACTTTTGTCTTCATAGTGCTTGGTTCTATAGTCAACGGTTGTTCACCATGAATATATTAAGTTGGAACTGCAGAGGTTTGGGGCAAACTAATGCAGTACGTGATCTTACAGCTCTTGTAAGAAATGTCAATCCTTCATTATTATTTCTTTGTGAAACCAAGCTCCATAATTATGAGATGAATAAAATCCGTTTGTCTTTGGGCAATTATTGTGGGTTGAGGTGATCTACAAAAAAGTTGCAGTTGTTTTTTTCATGGCTTTATTTCATTCTTCCAATCATAGTACTGATGTTGTTGCAGTGTCATTACCTCTTCTTCGTTTGACAAAGGAACAGAAACAATAGCTTGCTCGAGTTTTTACCACTGAAGATATTTTGGAAGCTCTTCGTAATCTTCCTAACACAAAGAGGCTCCTAGTCCAGATGGGTTGCATGTTATTTTTCTTAAAAAATACTAGCATATTATTGGAAGTGATATCTCATATTTTATGTTGAAGGTTTTATTTGGAGGAGTTAATTTGAATGGCTTGAACCATACGTCTATTGTTTTGGTTCCTAAGATTAAGAAGGCAGTCAATATGAATGAGTTCAGACCCATTAGTTCATGCAATGTGGTTATGAAGCTTATCACTAAGATTCTTGCAAATAGAACTAAGCCTTACTTACAACAATATGTTGTGTCTGAAAATCAATCTGTTTTTGTTCCTAATAGACTGAGCACAGAGAATGTGATTGTTGCTTTTGAGGCATTAATTTCATAATTTGCAATCTAGTACCCATTGCTCAGATGACTATTTTGCTTTGAAGTTGGATATGCAAAAGACCTTTGTTTAGGTGGAATGGTCATTTCTATATGCATCATATGAATTTCCCTAGTCATTTGATTCGCATAGTCATGCATTGTGTTACCTCAGTTACTCTGTGCGTATTAATGGGAAAGTAACCGATTCGCCATCATGAACCTTTTGTAAAGGTTAGTTTGATGGACCCGTTCACCCGTCTAAGTCAGCTGTGAGAGTAGCAATTAGAAATAATGAGTTTTTAACTAAAATACCCTTTCTATATTTTTTTATATTTGATTCAAAATAACTTTGATTATGTAAAACATATCAAAATAATTCAAAATGTTAATGTCATTCACGTTATCGTTATTTAATTTTTTTTTATTTCTTACCCAACGACGTAAATGGAATAAAAAAAAGAAAAAGAAATGATGCAAATATCATTCTAAGTCGTTGTAATAAAAAAAAAACTTAAACGTTTCTCTCAAAAACGCCTAAGTACTATTCTTTTTCTTCTTTTTTTTTCATTTCTTATTCTTGATTTCTTTCTCTTTTTTTAAAGGAGGTAATTAGCTCAACAAATATAAAAAATACACAATTATTATTATATAAAATATATCTTTAGATTAGAAAATTAGGAAATATATTTTTATTAATACAATATTTTTCAATTTTATAACAATTTTCATATTTCCAAAATTATATTTACTAATTTTTAACCTAACAATATATTTTATATAATAAAAAAGTTAATAATTATGTAATTTTTTGTTGAGCTAATTAGTTTATAAAAATAATAAATAAAATTTAATAATTGTGTAGTTTTTTATAATTAAAATATTTATCTACAATTTGTTTTTCAATTTTACAACATTTCAATATTAGTGTAAAAATAATTTTTAAAATTTTTATTTCAAAATTTATATAATAAACAAAAATTATTAATTTGTTTTTAGGTGTCTAACTTTTGTTTTTTAGAGAAATTGACTATCTATTTCATTAAAAAAAGGAAAAATTTCAAAAAAAGAAGAAGAAGAAGATCAAGATGTGATTATATAAACTAATTATCTCAACAAAAATTTACACAATCATTAATTTTTGTTTATTATATAAAATATATTTTTAGATTAAAAATTAGTAAATATAATTTTGGAAATATGAAAATTGTTGTAAAATTGAAAAAATATTGTATTAATAAAAATATATTTCCTGAGCTAATTAGTTTATATAAAAAAAATTATTAATTGATTTTTTATTTGTTGAGCCAATTACCTCTCTTTTTTTTTAAAGAAAAAAAATCAAGAAAAAGAAATGAATAATGATGAAATGAAAAAAAAAGAAGAAGAAAAGAAGAATAGCACTTAGACGATCCAGAAACATCTAAGTGGTTTTTTTTTTAAAATTCTAATTCACGTCCTTTCCCTTTTCTTTTTTTTTTTACCTAACATCATAAGCGTTGTTGGATAAGAAATGAAAATAAAATTAAAATAACGACGACATAAATGTTTTAAGTCATTTTGGTATGTCTTCCACAATCAAAATTATTTTGAATCAAATATAAAAAAGATAGGATATTTTGGTTAATAATTCAGAAATTATTATGGCCAGTTGCTTTGTGCTTTTGCATCACCGATTCCCCATAATTCAGTAGTTGAGTTTGCACTTGCAGAGGCTCTTGATCTGCCACATGCGGTTCGTTTGCCCATTTGAACAATTTCTTCCCATGTGATAGTTGAAGGGGATTGTTTAAACATCCTTCATAGGATATCTTCAAAGGATATTGATAGATCTCTAATTGACCATATTCTTGATCTTGTTAAAGGAGCTTTGCTGTGTTTTTTCTTCAATTTCATTTTCTTTGTTCGTAGATAAGGTAATTTAGTTGCTCATACGTTAAGCTTATCAAGATTTTTTTACCTGTGTTCCTATGGAATGGTTTTCTAGTTTTCCTTATGATGTATTCTCAACTGTTAAGGCTGATATTTCTCATTAATATTATGATCTTTTCCTTTCAAAAAAAAAAAAATTAACACTTAATTTTTTAAAAAACTTTTTGTCAATTAACTTAAAAAACAAAGTTCTAATGATTGGAAGCAAACACTATGAAACTTTTCTCCTAATTAGTTATACATATTGGATGCCTTTTTATTTAAAAATATTTTTTTGTTTTTAAGTATGGTGATTAAGATTATTCTATCAACAACTATAGTCAAATTTTCTTTTAAAAATTTGTCAACTGCAAAGATTTTTCATTTGTTAAAACATTCTTGCAATTCTAAATATTTGTTCTAGGTTAATTATTGGAACCTTTTTTTAAGTCATTGAAGATTTTTTTTTTAACTGCATCAATAAGAAAAAGCTATTTTTAAAAAGCATTCCCAAAATACCTTTTCTAAAAATCACATACGTGTTTGTCATTCACATGAATAATCCAAACTACAGGAACATTCTTAGGTCAAAATGATAACAATTTAATTTTTAAATATCCAACAATCCATCCTCATGAAACAGATTAATTCAATTTTCACACTTAGATTTTAATATATTCAAGCCTTCATTGTATCATACTTCGCATTGAAACCTAAGTATTATGAAATAGGCCTTTAGAATGAAAAACTAATGCTAAATTTAAAATTATTATGAATATTGCACGCTAAACTATATATATATATATATATATATATATGTGTGTGTGTGTGTGTGTAAAAATGGACACATATATAAAATTTTATTCATTGAATTTTTAGAATAAAGTACTTTTTCCAATTTTAAAAGGAAAATTGATTTTCTGCAATTTGATTTTCGGCTTTCCATTTCTTTTTCTTTTTTTTACACAAGTTTTTGTCAACCAACAGCATGACATTTTGCATTTATAAAAAATAAAAAATAAAAAACAGAATGACACTTTGGAAGATAATCAATCTTCCAGATCCATCGTCATCTTCATCAGCTTACTGTCTTTGGAAGCAACTTTGGAAATTACCTATTTATTCCTCCAAGATTCATTCATTTCTTGTGGAGAGCATCATGCCATGTTTGCTTTTCGGTTTGGTTCGCTGCAATTCATTGCTATTCCAAAGTTCATTTCGTGGGTGATTGTTTAAATATCTAATTCCACTGCCATCTTGGTCATTTTCTGACTTTGACTAAGGAACTCGTTCATCTTTTTATGCTACTAGCATTACTTATATACCTACCTAGTTTAATGAGGTTTATCATCTTCTTGCTCTCTATAATGGACATTATAATTTTACACTAAATATACTCTCAGCTATTTTAACTGTTTTTCTTTAATTCTATGAATTATCTGTTTTCTTCAAAAAATAAAATTATGAAAATTTGCATTTTTGTTAGTTTTCTCTATTAAAAGACTAGTGCAACTCACTTCCAATTTTTTTTTCCCCTCTAATTTATAAAAATGATAAAAAGTTCCCGTTCATTAATGCTTTGCCCATTAAAAAGCTAGTAAAACTTATGTGTGACAGATACAAGCTAATTTAATAAAAACATCACTATTTTATTTACTTGATTTTATATTCAAATTTAATTGTTTATTTTTCTTGATCCCTTTTATCTTCTTTTATGATTAGCCACCACCTCCAATTTATCAAACCTTTCTTCTCATCAATTGACTCTTTCAACAATTTTAAACCTCAATTTCAATGGATTTTCTTGGAGAATTTCAAGAAAACGATTTTGCATTTCCTTGAACTGTAATTCATGATAAACTTTTATCCATCTCTTATTTTACGTGAAAACACACCAAATTCAGATAATCTTATGAGTAATTATTGAATTTAGATCCTAACATTTATACACTTGGTTAAAGTATAATGAATCCAAACATGCAAAAAACTTTCTTTTCTCTTTTAAAATTTGACTCCTTATGATTCTGCATTTTTACATTCTAATTTTATTGGTGATTGTCAATATGGCAAACAAGATTTTAACTAACAATATAACTCTGGATGCCTTACTCTGCGTCCATATTTTCCTCTTGTTGTCTATATATTGCCTCTTCATTGATGGGTACCTATTTGTTGGCTCCTATTTGAATTTCACTCGAGTTTATAGAACCATGAATCACAACATTCTTTTCTTTTCTTTTCTTTTCTTTTGTGTGATAGGAACACAGTGTTCTTGGTTGGGAGGGGAAGGATTTTCCACATTCAGATTCCTTTCCTTTTCCTTTTTTTTTCATCAAAAAAAGAAAAAAGAAGAGATTCCTTTCATGTAATTCAACAATTTTCTAATGAGGATTTTTACTAAAAAAAACTAATTAAAAATACATTTTCATGTCATTTTGTTTATGATATACATTTTTTCAAGTTAGAGTTCATAAAATTGAATTAAATTTAAAAATAATTATTAGATTAGTAACTAATGTTTTCTAATTTTAGAGTTTACATTTCTTTTAGGGTAAATTTCACTAAATCCCCCATCTTTTATCCAAAAACACTAAACTCCCTTCATCTTATAATTAAAGTAATATGCCCCTCATCTATTCAATTTTATCAAAATAATATAATTAGTAGGCTTAATGTCATTAAACCCCTTAGACTTTTTATGGAAAACAAACTCCCATCAATCTTTCAATTGTCTCAATATGCCCCCTTCATCTTTTCAATTATTTTAGTTAAATATAATTTTTATTACAATTTATTTTTTTTGTCAATTAATCTTTTTTTATTAACTCTCATAAATAAAGATAAAATATTACTAAAAAAAATTATGACCTTTTTTATATGTTTAAACATGTGAAGAGATTTGTTTTGGATTTAATACATTAGAAAATTTTAAACAGTTTGAGAAAAGAAAAAAATTGTTTTCTTTATAAAACAATTATTTTATTTTTTCTATTTTTTTTAATTTTCTAATACGTTTAATCATTAATTTTTTCTTCACATTTTCAAGCAAATAAAAAGGTTCATGGTTTTTATTTTATTTTAATTTATGAGAGTTAATAAAAAAATGTTAATTGAAAAAAAAGAAGAAAGAAGATAAATTATAATAAAAAGTATACTTAACTAAAATAATTGAAAAGATGAATGAGGTATATTGAGATAATTGAAAGATTGAGGGAGAGTTTGTTTTTTATAAAAAGTTTAAAGAGATTAATGATAAAATTGAATAGATCAAGGGAACGTATTGCTACAATTAGAAGATGATGGGGGTTTAGTGATTTTGGATAAAAGATGGAGGGGTTTAAAGAAATTTACCCTTGATAAAATTGAAGTCTGAAATAATTATGATTATGATTTTTCTCAAAAAAAAGAAGAAGGAATAATTATGATTTGAGTACTAAGGTGATTTAAAGTTTTTTTTTTTTAAAGGAAAGATGATTTAAGTTTGAATGGAAAACTTTCCTTTTTCTTTTTTTGAGGAAAGTTTGGACGGTAAACTTGAAGTTTGAAATATGAATTAGTCAGTGTTTAAAAGCGATTAATTACGAGTTGTCTGAAAATTTTGAAAAGCATAATTTTTTTCATTTAATGATCATATTAACAAATATATTTATTCACATTTTTTTAAAGTATCACGATTAGAAATATAGTTTTGGTAAAAATAAAAGTATTAAAAATATTTTTTATCACCAATATATATATATATATATATATATATATATATTTGTGTGTGTGTTCACTCAAAACATTGAAAAATTAAAATTTTAATTACCAAAAGTTTTCAGTTCATAAAAAATATTAAGTTGTTATAGGATGTTTTTATAAATTTATGAAATATTTAATAAATTTGAATTTATAAATGCATTCTATATATTTCTTGAAATATATATATATACACAGACACAAATTAATAGAAAAAGAAACAATTATAGAATGAATGACTAGTGTCTTCAAATTCCAACATTTAGCATTAAATCATCGTTATTAAATATACTTGCGTTATCAAAAAGGGGTGATAATTAACCGTTTAATTTGGATGGGGATAGACGATCATGTTAATAATTTTAAATGGGTTGGGCTGAATGCATAGTCCTGAAACCCATCTCCAGTCTAGACTACACCCAAAAAGTTCTGGCAACTGTGGGCCTGCTGAACCCATTACAAATCCTATAGTTTAACTATTGCTTGCTACAGAGTCCATACTCCGATCCATTTTTAGAATTTTTGAAAACTTAAAACAATCTGGATAACTTATCATAAACTAAATTTACCATACATAGTTAAATAACTTCCAATAGTATTTCTCAATGAGAATATGTGACTTTAGTTCTCATTGTATTTTCAAGGGGTCCCTAAATATTATTTTTAATTTTTATATTTTTTGTTGGATTTTTTTCGTCAAATCTAAGAATCCGATAATTGTCTTGCAAAATCTATGTCAATTTTGCATATATGTCCATTGTCGAGGAATAAATTGAAATAAAATTAACTTTTTGTCCGAACCCATGACTAACCATGGAAAAAAACTCCAATGTTTTGTAGATTCCTTTGAGAAGAAGAACTACTAAAGTTCCATTGTAAATTCAGCTCCAAACTACTTATTTAGTTGCGGCCTTAAAATTGCAAAGGCAAGAACCAAAAGCATTAACAACATTATGAAGATCTGAAATCAGACTAAGGCAAGTAGCATTAGAAGCCAAGGAACACAAGAAGCAAACATCAATTTCGTCAGCTACATCTTTTCTTGTCAGGCAATTCATTGGAATCAAATTTTAGGACTACTTGATCAGCCAAAGTGATGAGGTCTTCTTCAGTACGCATATGCAACATGCTTGCCGGATCAGTTGCATGGCACTTCATCTGCCCTCCAAGAGCGGCCTGATCTAAATAGATTATTATTTTTTTTAATCCAGTTCTGAACTTTCTACTTGACTAGTTCTATACCATTGCTATAAACCCCTTGAGGAGTTGAGAAATGTACACTATATTTGTGGAGGAAGATGTTATTCCAAAATTTAATGTACAGAGACTAATATACCCTTGTCAAGTTTGAAGGATCAACACATTTACCTCCCCACACCTTTTGTCCAACAAAAATTGGTACTTAAGTGGGTTCTGAGCCTACTTGAATATGCGAATAAATACTTGGGATATTTGTTACAAAATTTGCCACATATTTTTGAAAACAACTTGCTGGGGACCCATATGAGAGAAGTTAATTAAAACCATGCAATCTACCTCTGAATCTCCTTGCAGAAAAATGCGTCAGAGGACTCAGAATAGTATAGTAGTAGTAGTATAGTGTAATAGGGATTTATAAGTGACGTAAGTCTCATCCCCAAGGCGTGCATGGAAGCGTGTGATGAGGATTTCATTTATTTAACTCAACTCTTGGACTTATTCTTCTTCTGCTATATACTAATTGTCTTATTATATATATACGGCGACGCAGAGTGATATTTATAGAGTGGTAACTATAGCTACTTTGTAGTACATCTGTACGCATTGATAATATATTCAGAATTCAGAGAGACAGAGAGAGAAAGAAAGAGAGGAATTTGGAGGTGAGATGATGCTTTCATCATCAGAAATTTTTGGATTTTGGGAGGTTCTCTTCTAGTGTGTGTGTGTGTGTGTGTGGGAGAGAGCTGCAGCTGAAAGGTCGTACCATTGTCAGAGCCCCATCATTGTCTCAATAATCAGCGTGAGAGAGAGAGAGTTGCATGGGCTTTTGAAAAGGAAAAGGATATACACATTGACACACTGGTCTGTTCTCGTTCATGACGTTAATTCTTACGCAGCTGCCTGATCAGGGAAAATGGAATTGACCACTTCTACTCTCACTTTGGTTTCCTAACCTCATAGTAAATACTAGGGGTAAACGAGTCAATCAAAGTTTTGTCTAGCTTCAAGTCAAAATACTTATTATGTGGTGACTCTTTTTTATGCGTCACTAAATAAATATATTTTTATTTTTTATTATTTTTTTAAAATTTTAAATTTTAAATATTTAAAAAATTAATTCGAAGTTAAGCTTAATTCGAGTTCGACCTCTGAAAAAATTTTAAAACTTGAATTTTAGCTTCAATTTCAAGTTCTGTGTTTACTTCAACTCGTTTAATATCCTAGTAAATATTGAGGTAGAAGAACTGTTAGGTACAGGAAGGGCTGTCTTCCAAACTGAGTTTTTGAATTTTTTTATTTCGAGTTCTTTCATTTATTCTTTGAACAATCAGGGTAGAAAAAAGAGTTCTTACGTGTACACTTAGGGTTATAATCGAATCCGTTTTAAATTTTGAGCTTGCTTGTTTAATTTTTTTAATAGAGTTTTGATCAATTATTAATTTGCGTTAGAGTTAGAATTCTTCTTCGAGCTTATTCGATTATTGATTCTTGAAGTTCAAATTTCATTTGTGTCTAGTCCATTTAGTTTTATGAATTGAGTTTGAATACTTCAAGTTTGAAATCAAATAAATTTAAAAATCTTTTGTAGTCCATTCGCTTATAATTTAATATTCACTTTTGACATTGGTTAAAAATTAAGAGAGGTCTTTGACTTTAATTAACTTATCAAATTATCATTCATATTAATATAATATATGATGAGACCCATGAGTTTTAGGGACCATGAATTAGTGATACATAAATCTCTTAAATTAAAGAGTTTATTAATGAAATTTTGAATAAAAAATATATTTATTTAAAGAAAGTCAACATTCAATTTCGGATAAACTAAAATATAAATATATACATTTGACGAAGCCTGTCGTGCGGCTCTCAAATTTAAACCTAACAATTCCTATGTAGATAGGGAAAGTAGGGATCGAATCCACAGAGATTTGTCAACTCTTAAATTAAAATCATTAATCGGAAAGGGTTTTGGGGGGGTTTTTGGTATTTTGAGAATAGAATTAAAAAGGAATTTGGAATATAAATGATATAAAAAAAAACGTTAGCAAGGAATTAATATCAAGTTATATTTTTCATGGGATTAATCATAGATAAAGACATTATTAAGTAATTGGTTTTAGAATCCCGATCAGCTCAGACAGATTCCTATCCTTACAAATTAGATTAATCCTGATCAGCTCAGACAGATTAATCTCTAATTTAATTAAACACCACTACCAACCAGCGTGTATAGGATGTTCAATCAAATTACATTAAGTAAATAAGGCATCACCAACATTAAATTGTATATAACAATCAGCTTAATTATATACAATTTAAATTATATAATTCCACTACTAATTTAATTAAGCCAAGAGCTGCAACTCAATTAAATTAGTAGATGCAACTTGAATCATTAATACAAGATTAATAATCCTAGCTATATAATCACGTTTATTAATTGGATTGTCAATCCAATTAATTCACATAATTATATTAATTAAAATAGTAATTACATAAATACTTAATTAATATATAGATATAAGTATATTAAATAAATATACAAATATATATATATATATATATATAAAGAAAGATTGGATTTATATTAACTAAACAAATTAGGCGGTTCAACCGACCATTTAAATAAATTAAACTAAAAGTATGGAGGCTCGGCCTTCCATAAAAAAGAAAATAAAAGACATAAAAGTAAATTAAACTAATAGGTGGCTCGGCCATCCATTTGCGATATTTAAAGTGCATAAAGAAAAATAAATAAAGACTAGGCGGGTAAACCGACCATAAGTCCAGTTAAATAAATCCAAATAGAAATTAAATACAAAGAAAATTATCTCATAATCCCATTTATTAATAACTTAACACATATCCTTGCTAACAAAAGGAAATTACTCACAATCCATATTTAATAAATATAAGATGAAATTTATAAACATTAGAACGAAAATTTGAAAGAAATACTCCCCGAAAATATTGAAATTATCCGGACAGAATTTCTTTACTAAATTTTACAAAAAGACTTGAAAAACTATTCTAAAAATTCTAGAAATTATATTAATATGAAGATAATAATAAAAGAAAGAGATTACAAAAGAAATGAAGAAGATTGGAGCTAAATTGGTGTCTCAAATGAGAAATGAAGCTAGCATATTTATAGGGAAATTTCTAGGGGTAAAATGGTCATTTTGACCTCCGGGTACTGTAGCAGGTTGACTTGTTGACTTTGACCAGCCGACGGATACTGTTCATGACGTAAACAGTGATGTCATCATCGACGGTGGTACTGTTCACTGGAGTTACTGTTCTTTTTTTTTTTTTTTTTTTCCTTCATCTTCATCTTCATTTCTTCTTCTTCTTTTTATCTCCAAAATGTACTAGAATACACTGAAAAACTTATAACACAAAGAAATAGAAAGAAAATGTGAAATATATCCATTAAATGACACAATTAACCGATTTTTAAACAAAATATAATCATTAAGTAGTATAAAAATCAGTTAATTTATGAATACATCAAATTCCCCCACACTATCTCTTTGCTTGTCCTCAAGCAAAATATAAACACAAAATATACAAGTATAAATAACTTAAATAAGATTAATAAGGTAACAAAATGTTATATTAATTTCAATACAACTTTCACAATTAACCCCTTTTTATTTGAAAAGTAATTGTGCTCGTGTGCTTGAATATCACAAGTTTAACATTAATATTCAAAGTTAACAAAATGTGACTGTGAAAACATAAACCCATAATTTTTTTTTTTTTTTTTTTAAAACATGCTATCAGTATAATGAATAGATAACAACAAAGTCACTATGTAAATGAAAATACATTCTTAGTTTCTCAACACAACTTATAAGTTTGTAAACTCACATACTCTCCACTAATGATGAAAATTTTGGTCGATCTGGGTCAAATAGGACTTTTAAGCTTGTAATGTTAAGCTCGGGATTTGGCTACAAACGAAGGATAAGAATATTCAAAATATTTCAAGAGTTTATATTGAGAATGAATTACTACCTCTTGAAGAAAAATTAGCCATGATATCTCTTCATTTTTCACACTTTTCTATTTTCTTCTTTTTCTTTTCTTTTCTTCTTCTTCTTCTTTTTTTTTTTTTTTTTTTTTTTGTTTTGAAGAGATCATATCTACGAGCTTTTTTTTTTTTTTTTTTTTTTTTTACCTTTCGGTTTTTGACAATATCTCGTAATCCTTTATCAACAGTGTTCATAACTTTTCAATACAGATTAACACATGTTTAATACATTCTCAATAAAGTATCTGGATAGAAAAGTAATAAACGAGGCTATTTATCAAAGAAATTAAATGGTAATGAAACCATTCATACTTGTTGGCTCAAAGTAGGATCGAGGGATATATATAAGTATGGTTCGTTCAGAAAGGCTCAAACTATCAAAGAATGCCTTATGTCATCCCCAAATCAACCAAGATTTTATTTAAATTTCGTCTCAAGCATGTGAAAGAACAAGCTCTAGTGTGTAGAGAGTAACCTTAAATGTACTAAAACACACAGTAAACTTACATTATCATCAAATCACAATACTAATGTTTTTAACTCTGGGTTTCATAACATAAAAGATTTAGCCACATTAGTTAAATAAGAATATTTTTGTCAAATTGCTAAGATATTCAATTGATTTATTCGAAAAAATTTTACAGAAAGGGGTACAATTATAAAAGGACTGAAAAATTTAACACAAAATTACCTAACATCTTAAAAAGTTATAATACATGCATTATTTATTCAACAAAACAACAAATTATTAAAAACAATGTTTTTAAAGGTGCGGATCAAGAATCAAATGAGTTTAATCACTTGACTATTTACTCAAACCACCCCTCACATTTGGGAATTACATTGTCCTCAATGTAAAAACACACAGTTTGAAAAAAAACAACATTATTACACAGCTTTTAATAAAAAGGAAATAACACACGTTTATTTAAAAAGAAAAACTTACAACTTTAACTCTAAATTCACTAAATCTCTTTTTCTCTTGTTACCGAAAATTGACCAGTTAATTGGAGGTACATCTGGATCTGTCTCAGGTACAAAAACTACTAATTCATCCAATAGCTCCTTAGTTGTGGTGCAGATACAATTATTCTTCGTGCTACTAGAGATAGAAGCTTATGTGTAACAACTATGTCAAGAAATGCTAATAAACAATCAAAGTAGTGATCAACATTTAAAAGACCAATTGGTTTAGTGTGCAGTTTAATGTTAAAGCAGAATATTAAATTGAACAAGCATTCTAAAACCTCATATCCTCCTGGTATGACTATGAAAGCATCAGAGTTATGCAACATGAGTGTCATGCGTTCATAAAATGATTTTGTTTGTACCTCATATCCAATTGTTCTGCCATATACTTCTTTCAGAGGAGTAGGAATTACACCTACCGCGAGAACTTTGTTTGGTTGATTTGTTTCAATCTGAACAAGTGTTTGGTATGACTGGTGTGCTTGAGCAACTTCTCCAATTAATCCAGCATTTCCTCCTCCGTATACTAGACCGATCTTTCGATGAGCTAGTACTCTTCCCAATTGGATAGCAGCAGTTAGATGCGAAACAGTAGTACCTACGGTTGTTCCTCCAAACACTGCGATGTTTGTTAGACTTCTGATTGATGGACCTTCCATAGTAACGACTTCAAAAGTGATTCTGTTACACACTAAAAAGAAAACAAACAAATAAAACAAAATCAAGGAAGAAACAAATAAAAACAAGTAGTTGTGATTGTGGCTCACATCTTCCTCTGGTTTTACGTCCAGTAACGGTTTCAAACACCTTCTATGAGTCGGGGGTATGCTGCTCATCCAGCTTTCTTAAAAATTGGCAAACGGGATCGTTTAAATTCAGATACCGAAGAGTGTACCGGAGTTGTTCAATTTTGAATTGTTTCCATAACCCGAGAATTTCCATTTGAACGTATCCACTAGAATGCGAATCAAGAGTCAATTTGATATCATCTAATGACTCTTTACTCAATCCATTCTTAATGAAAGCAATTTTGTCTTCTCGATTATCGGATAAATACCCAAGTGAACGACAACTGGTATCACAGTTCCATCTAGCACATTTATAACAGACTCTCATTCTTTTACCTCTCCGTTTCTTTGCATAACTACTCTTCCCCAACCCAGGTGGACGTTTGGGAAAAGCTGGATGTTCACCACTAATTCGGACCTTAGCTTCAATTATCCACCTAATATCCTCAGGCATTCCAATGGATACTAGTAATTTGATACGCTCCAATCTCATCAGATAGTTTTTTCTCAAATAATTAATAGGGAGCAATGGATAGTATCTTCTCATTTTCATTAAAGAATCATCCATTATGTAACAAAGAGATAGAAAGAAAGAAGGGATGGAAAGACAAACTAAAATGTAAAAAGGAAAGAAATACCTTGCAGATGAAATTTACTCTTGAAAGGAAATTAGCAGAAATCGTTTGGTGATTCGTTCAACAATTAAGCAGGCTATTTAAAGCCGTGTTTAATCACTGTTGGACATTTAATTAACTTAAATACGCCGTCTTTCAGTATCCGAGAAGACGCGTATTCAACAATTTCTGCTAGGCCTGCAAGCTAAAAAGTGAAAAAGGAAAATCAAACAATTCAAAAGTATTAAAGAAAACGATGGGTTGCCTCCCACACAGCGCCCTTGTTTAACGTCTTAGACTCGACGAACACAGATTTCAATTCCTTTCTTGTGGTGGGTCTTCAAAAGCAACGGAATAGATAATTTGTCCGACAAAACCTTCATGAAAAGGTTTAAGGAGATGACCGTTCACTTTGAAAATTTTGCTCGTTTGAAGACTTTTTATCTCCACTGACCCGTGATTAAAGATATTAATGATAACAAATGGGCCAATCCACATTGACTTTAGCTTTCCTGGAAACAGTCTCAGACGAGAATTATAGAGTAGAACCTTATCACCAATATTGAAATTTTTCCTTGAAAGATTTTTGTCATGGTAATATTTCATCTTTTCTTTTGCAATCCAGGAATTAACATATGCATCATTTCTAATCTCTTCTAGTTCTTGAATCTGCAGTTTTCGATAAGATTGTGCATCATCAAGATTAAGATGACATTGTTTAATGGCCCAAAATGCCTTATGTTCTAATTCCACAGGTATGTGACAGGCTTTACCATAAACCAACCTAAATGATGGCATACCAATAGGGGTTTTGAATGCAGTTCTATATGCCCCAAGAGCATCTCTCAATTGAAGGCTCCAGTCTTTTCTATTAGGATTGACTAATTTAGCTAGAATAGACTTAATTTCCCTGTTATAGATTTTAGCAAGTCCATTTGTTTGAGGATGATAGACAGTAGAAACTTTATGAGAAATATGATATTTTTTAAACAGAGTTTTTACTACTTTGTTGCAAAAATGCGTACTTCTATCACTGATGATGACCCTTGGTATTCCAAATTTATGGAATATGTTGTCTTTGATAAATGTCACAACTGCTTTGGAATCATTCGTTCGAGTGGCCTTAGCTTCAATCCATTTGGACACATAATCCACTGCAAGCAAGATGTAAGTATTTCCAAAAGACGAAGGAAAAGGTCCCATGAAATCAATACCCCATACATCAAAAAGTTCACAAACTAAGATAGTTTTCAAAGGCATTTCATCTCTCTTGGATATATTACCAACTCTTTGACATTCATTGCAAGATTTAACAAAGTAATATGCATCTTTGTTAAGAGTAGGCCAATAAAATCCACTTTCCAGAATTTTTCTAGCAGTTCGTTTTGGTCCAAAATGACCTCCACATTCAAAAGTATGACAAAAATTCAATATGGATTGAATTTCGTTATTTGGAACACATCTGCGTATGACATTGTCTGCGCAGCTTTTGAAAAGGTAGGGGTCATCCCAAAGGTAGTATTTTGAGTCATTCCTAATTTTATCCTTTTGAGGCTTAGATAAATGATTTGGAAATACTTTGGTAACAATATAATTAATCATATCAGCATACCGAGGTATAATTCCATGCAATGCATAAAGATGCTCATCAGGAAATAAATCAGAGATAGGAGATACTTCCCCGTCATATGTCAGTCGACTCAAATGATCAGCAACAAGATTTTCTGCTCCCTTCTTATCTCGGATTTCAAGGTCAAATTCCTGGAGTAAGAGAATCCATCTCAGTAGTCTTGGTTTAGACTCCTTCTTATCTAAGCAGTGATGTCATCATCGACGGTGGTACTGTTCATTTTTTTTTTTCTTCATCTTCATCTTCATTTCTTCTTCTTCTTTTTATCTCCAAAATGTACTAGAATACACTGAAAAACTTATAACACAAAGAAATAGAAAGAAAATGTGAAATATATCCATTAAATGACACAATTAACCGATTTTTAAACAAAATATAATCATTAAGTAGTATAAAAATCAGTTAATTTATGTATACATCAACATTCAATTTTGAACGGAAGTAATATTATATTAATAATATATATATGAACATATATAATATACCATATTAATTATAATATTTGTAAACATTTAAATTTGTTCATCAATATAGGTTCGTGTTTGTTCGAATATTAATTGAGTTAAATTTATATATTATTTGAATTCGATTATTAAATTAATTAATTAATTAATGAGTTCAAACAAGTTTTGTTGGTAAATCATTCAGTTCATTAACAACTTTAATATACACATGAATTATATGAATGAATCACATGTAATATATATAGAAATATAACCTTTTTAATGATTCACATGATAAAGAATTCTGGGGATGTATAAGACAGTATGTTGGTTAGCAGGCTCTTTACAGGTGAAGAGGCAGCTCCAAGGAATTAGTCTAGCAGTAAAAAAAACAAAAAAGAAAAAAGAAAATAAAATCACATACAACAACTGAGTGAATAAAAATTCTTGAGAGCTACAAATTAAATAAAACTTCGAGTTGCCTGGTATTTGTGTCCTTTTGAGATGGTTTGTAAAACTGGAATTTGGGGTAGGGTTGAGAGGGCAGTGGCTCATGAAGAAACAAACATTTATGCATTCATCAGAGCTTTTGTAGTCATTTCAATGCTTGTATATAGCCATATAGGTACTTTTTGGTGGCATCATTGATCCACAATCTGACAAAGATATACTGAGTTGTGTACACAAGGATATATACTAATAATAAAAGTTGCAGGTAATGTGTCACATTCACTATATATATGAAAGATAGTATTATTTCAGATAATATTTGAATCTGGCTTCTATATATCAACTTGTAAGTCTTGTATATATGTATTTAATTAATATCTAATGTTTTTTTTTTAATCTGTACGTGCAAGTAATTCAACTTCTTGAATGATTAATTGTATGTCCAGCTCCTAGCTAGAACTTGTGAGAAACAGTGTTATTCAACTTGAAACTATGAGTTAAACGTAATTTCCATATATCACTTTGATTGTTTTTATTTTATTTTAAAAAACTAGATATTTTTTGGTTCATTTCCTAATATTGAGTCAAAAAAATTTCTTTCAACACTATCAATAATTAATTTTTTATTATTTAATATTAGTAATTTAAGTTTAATCTACACTCAATACTCTTAAAGTATTATTTATTAACTATATATTTAGGATTATCTTTAATATACATGCAAATGACTGATGAAAAATTGTCTATTCTGAAACAAAAATATTATATGATTTATGAACAATAGTTCATGTAATAATTTTAGATTCTCTGACTCTATAGTATTATAGAATGATTCATATTTAGTAGAATTTCAAGACAGAGGGTTTAGGAGATCTAACATTAACAAGGATGTCGTGAGAGTTCTACAAGCAAAAAAAATCATCAATTCATACCACTATATATTGATTTGAGATATAGCAATTCTTCAAAGGATTTTAGTTAGATTCTCTCAATTTGTACAAGTTGGAAATGAAGGAGTCAATTTGTGGGAGATGACATATAAGTGTAAGATTTATTACTATTTCCTTTATTCGAAATTAAATGTTCATATTTTATTTTTATTAAAAATTAATAAAAATATTTAATTTTAATTAACTTACTAAATTATAATTAAATAGATTGTGAGACTCATGAATGATTGAGAATATAAATGAGTGAAATATAAATATTTTAAATTAAAAAGGTTATTAATGAAATTTTAAATAAAAAATATATTTATTTTTTAAAAAATAAATATTTAATTTCGAATAAATTAAAATAAAAATATAAAAATTTAATTCTCAAGGTATTAACTATTATTTATGTAGTGCTATAAAGAACATTGATGAAAGCGTCTGATGAATGCCAAAATTAGGTCTCTGGAAGGCGTGGGCATTGTAAAGACAAGTCTACCTCTCTTTGGTAAAGCCAATGATACAGACCTACCCCTGGTTGAGTACGTTAGCAGCGTCATCAGCAAATGTGTTGGCTTTTCGGTTTTCTCGATTTTGAATTAATATTACCATCTTTTCCTTCATCTATGGGGAAGAATTGGCTTCTTTGTTGACTAGTGTCACATCGATATCACCTTCGTGATATGCATTTTTATTCATTTAATCTTTTTTGAGTGAAGGGTTTTGGGAGAAGGGGGCCAAATAGTCAATTCATATTACTCCATTTCTCTTCTTTTTGGGTTAGCAAATCAAGATTCTTATGTCAATCAATCGGTGACAAAATGCACATGTACTTGCGATGAATTAAGATATGAATGAGAATATTTAGGTCAACCCAATATAATTATCATAAATTTTTTTTCTCTTTTTTGTTTGGGTCTTCAGAAGGTGGGGTTGGGGCCCGGGGGATAGGTGGAGGGAATAGTCAGATCATATTTGTACTATTGTTGTTTGTTCACAAGGATAGGAAAACAATAGTTTTATTGTTCTTGCTTACTTTTCAATATCTAGCTATACTAAAAGTATGAAAATGTGGTGTTTTTATTTAAAAATATATATTTTTATCAAATTATAATTCGTTGTATACCTTTAAGTGGAGGAGACTCGTTATAGATCCCTCACTTTTTACAAAAAATGAACCTAAATTATAATATATTGTTCCGTCTATCAGAAGAATGGAGGAAAAAAAATTTCACATTAGCTTTGTCAATCGTAACAACGGAGCCAAAAAAAAGAAAAAAAATTCTAGCAAGCCTTGTCTTTGTGAATGGTCCAGAAATGGACATATCCTCGTCCTGATCAAATTTGCCTGAGGAGAAAGCTGCAAAACAAAAACAAAGAGATAAAAAAAAAAGTTGATCGAAAAGACTGAGAAAGCTAAGCAAAAAAATAATGGAAAGAGAAATAATTGCAGCCTAGTCCGTCCTTATAAAGGACATACTTCAAGCCTCTGATTCCATAATATACAAAAATTTAGATAGTTTAATATACACTATATTTATACACATCTCTTTGGTAGTCATTACCCTTGATTCCATTATTTAGCCGCAATCCATTCCATCATTCAATTCCTATTATTAACTTGGCCTCGGACTGATAATAACATTTTCATCATCAATCATCAAGAAGTACATTCAAAACCAATGCAAATGGCGACTTTTGCTTTTGCTTCTAATTAAAAAACAAAATTAAAATAATGACCAGCTTGTCAATGGTAAGATCGATCCACACACACACACACACATATATATATATATATGCCATTGGCAAGATCAATAAGTAAAATAATAATAATAATAATGAAAAATTAAATCGATTCGTCATTTCGATTGTAATCAGATTCTTTATAAGTAAAATTTCGATGTGTAAATTTTGAATGGCTCAATTCTTTATAAAGACGGAGAGGTAATCAGATTATCATTTCGATTGTCGATGTGTAAATTTTGAATGGCTCAATTCTTTATAAAGATGGAAAGGTAATCAGATTATCTTTACATCACGAATACACAACATAATATAATTTGAGAAAAAATATATTTTAAGTAAAAACTCTGAAATGTTTATCTCATATCATAACAGATTCTCTTCGTAATTTAATAAAATATATGATAAATATATTAAAAAAATTAATTTTGTAATTCTTTTCCATTAAAAAATTATTTATTTAATTAATTTATAATTAAATATATAAAAATAATTCACTTCTAGGCAATTATATCTTCTCAGTTTTAATTCATATATATAAAAATTTGTTCAAAAAATTACACCTAATGAAAGGTGACAAAATGCGACTTTTTTGGATATTAAAACAAATCTCAAATAAAGAAAAGTCATTTAAAAATTTTAAACCATTTATCATTCCAATATTGTTCATCCATATAATCTTTTTTACCAATTCCAATCATTAATTTTTTTCTGCTTACGAGATGTGATGGTAGAATAAAAAATCTATTCAAATCTCTATTACTTTTATCTTGATATATAACAACATAAGATTATTTATCTCTAGCATAAAAACTATTAATAATTACTAGTTCTCTTCATTTAATAGAAAAATCAGACTATATCGGAAAAATATGCAGTTGAGGTAAAGAAGATAGTAGAATACTCTGATAATAATATTTATATTTAATTTCAAAATATGCAAATGAGATAGAGATTAGAGAAGGATATGTTGCTACATGGGCAACCACCTTTATGTTTAATTTTAAAATGATTTATTAGGATACTTTTTGGGCGAACTAGTTGAATTGCAATGAATTTTGGATTGTAAACATATGGTTTAGTTTTGGCAAGGATAAAATAATTGTAATGTGTCTGGGGTCAAAACTTGGCATAATTATTACAAATGAATATTTTATAATATGAATTTATATATTTATTTAATAGAATTATCATGAAACGACAGTTAAATGTCTTTTTTTCTTTTTTTTTATAAAAAAAATACATTGCATTTGCAGATAAGTTGGGGGTGAATCACCAAAGACAATCAACACAATCAAAGTTCTTGCACTGTTTTAGACTTTTAATTACTTCCATATTGCTCAAATTCTCCCCAAGTGTCAATAGAGCAGGTTCCAAAAACAATAAGTGATTCCATTACTTCATCGGTTTACAAATTATACATTAAAATATGTGGACTTTTCAAAAGTATTCACAGAGGAAAAGAAAATTAAAGTCCACATATTTTAATTAGCTATCACCCATGAGATCAAAATCACCCTCAACAATTAATGGCTGGTGGCCTTAACAATTCAAAAAATGCATTTAATTTTGTTCAAGAAATTCTAAAAGAATTCTTTATTCCTTGGCAAGACCTGAGGGGAAATATGAGGAGTATTCTGATGAAGTCAAAAACGAATTTGGTGTAATTTGTTTCCGTTTTCTAATGTAATTTTAAAAGTCACAAATGAATTCATACGTACATTATATCTTTTGCTCTTTTATCAAAATGGATAATTCTATTGAAGATAATTTGTTTTTTATTTATTAAGAAATAAATATAATACTTTTAGTTATGGTCATATTGTAATGTGTAATTCATATTTACTCAAAACCTAACTAATTGGAAACTTACCACCTTTACAAATAATTTATTATAGTACATCAATTGTTTCAAATTATTAATTATTTAGATTATTACAATTATAAAATCATTCTATAATACTTCTTTCGTCTCATTTCAATTGTCTACTTTATACATATATTAATTATCCTAAAAAAATATATTATCTATTAAATAGTTAATCACTCGTTAAAATATCTAATTAATAATATGTATATAATTGTAAAAATTTCAAAATAGAAAGAATGAACAACTAAGAAGAAATATTTTATTGTTTCCTACTGCGTTTGAGAAAAAAAACAACCGTGCATTTGCATCCACAATTTTTATATTAGTTGTCAATAAGCCTTTTTCTCTGTTTTGTTTGGGCGTCAGAAGGTGGGGGTGGGGCCGGGGGAATATAGGGTGGAGGGAATAGTCGGGTCATATTTGTACTATTCTTGTTTGTTCACAAGAATGGGAAAACAGTAATTTTATTGTTCTTGCTTACTTTTCACTATCTATCTACACTAAAAGTATGAAAATGTTTATCTCATATCATATCAGATTCTCCGCTTATTTTAATAAAATATATGATAAAATCTACTCAAAAATCTACTAAAAAACTCCATCACAAGAAGTAAAAAAAGTATGGAATAATTATATAACTAAAAAAGGGAAAAGGAAAAAATATTAATAAAATTATATATACAAATATATTCCTTCAAATACTAGAAATAATTACTTTAAATAAGAAGTTCAAATAACTGGAGTTTTCATAGTCTTATGGGGCACAACTCACAAGGTCAAATTCAATAAAGTATATCACAAAGTAGATTTACAGTATATTCTTACAAATAATAATATTTAATAGAGTTCTAAAATTTCGCAATTAAATGATTTATTTGATATTTAATTGAGCTACATCTTAGAAAAAAAATAAAAAATCATTAATTAATTGTTTAAAGATATAATTTGAATTAAAAAATATTATAAAAGAATAAATATGGGGATCAAAGGTTGGATTTGAAAGATCTTTAAATTGAACAAGAGTTTTGAGAAAAATGTTTTGAGTTTAAGGATGAATAGTAGAAAATTGTGGTTAATGAAACCAAGTAACTCATATTTTTAGAACGAAACCGAAAATTTTACTTTGAAATGCAATCAAACTAGACTTTGTTTAAAAAGAAGCAAAAAGGAATAAAAAAATAAATAAAAGAAAGGTGGGTTGTTTGAAGCTTTGCCAAATGTATATTTATCAAATAAAATTTCCAGCAATATGATACAAAGTACTAACCAAATTACACATCTTTACATTTTTGGACAAGAGTAGGGTGCAAATTTTGATTGATGTACAATATATAAAGGGAAAGGAAAAAAAGGGGAAAAATTAATTAAAATAAAAGCTCTACTTGATGAAAATTCCTGATTTTCAACAGTTTAGATGCTCTGTTTCTGATTTTACCCTCTGTACTTTTTTCTTCTTTTTTTTGACTTATACGTTTTTTATAAGCATTGGTTAACTTGTAGAATTTGACTATCGTCAGTGTTTCTTGCTATCCTTCATTGACCTCCACTGATCAGCAATGTCTCTTGCAATATTAACTGCATCTGATGTTATTCCAAGAAGCCCTCTTCTTGTGAATCCCACTGTGTATAAACCATTCTTCCCTTTCCATCCATGAGGAAATGGTGTTTTGGGCATTCCTTCTCTTGTGAAAAAATCACATCCCTGCATTTCAAATGAAAAGTAGAAGTTACATTTCTTATAAAAAATTTGAAAATTAAAGAAATTGGGAACTTCTAATTCAGGTCAATACAAGATACAATTTCTGCTCTAAATTTTTCTTGTGATGACACATGTTTCCATACTTAATTTTGCACGGTTCCACAAAGCAGTGACACTGCAATTTTCCCCTCTTGGCACTTTATTACAATCAAGGGTAATGTACGAGGATGGCCTAATTCTGTGGAAGCATGTGTGCTGCAAGTGCATTCTGCAACTCACATTTCTCAGTGAAAAAAACATTGACACGATTGACTTATGTTCATTGCTCGGTGCCTATCACGGGCCACTATGACCATGATGAGTATTATCCCACATAGGTTTTTTTTTTTCCTTCTTCAAACTCCAGACCTTACCTTACTTAAAGAACAATATTGTCTTTATCATTGTGTCAATTCTTGTCTTTTTTTTTCTTTTACTTTTTGAGGAATAGCTATTGCTCCTTCATACACTTTGTTCAAGCAGTATTTTTTTTTTGATACACAAGTAAATAAACTCAATTTAGACATAAAATCGGAAGTCCGACCCAGAAAAAAAAAGGGAAAGTGAAACTCATCCTCATATGCTACTTAGGCAATTACTAACTATATAAGGTAAAAGTAGTCCCCCTAACTAATCAATTAAATAAATATTGCACTGAAGTGTGTTGTGAAAAAGAGGGAGCCGTGGTAGTTAATTGTATCGAAATAAAACAAAAGGGTTGAGTAGCAAATAAATAAATAAATACGAAATCAAAATTAATTATTTTAACTTTTTTTTTATTATATAGGAGAGTATCAAAGATCTTTAAGTAG
This sequence comes from Apocynum venetum, assembly GCA_019593545.1. Classification (NCBI taxonomy): domain Eukaryota; kingdom Viridiplantae; phylum Streptophyta; class Magnoliopsida; order Gentianales; family Apocynaceae; genus Apocynum; species Apocynum venetum. Next base: position 1,896,038 of record SRSM01000727.1, on the reverse strand, counting down.
ATGACTAACCACTTAATGACAGTTGTTCTAACTTTTTATGATAAGAGTGTATTCCAATTAATGAGTTGAATTCTGTGTGCCTCCTCACTGGTGTTTATCTCCTTCTGATATTAAACTAAAAGAGCAAAAGGAACACTTTCTTGGTAGGGCCTTTTTGTAAAATGCAGGCAAAAGAAACAGAATCTTTTTATGAAAGTAACACATCATCAAAATTTCGTACAAAAAAGTGAGGAATAGTCCAAACAAATGAGGTCAGATTTTCTCTTTTGTAAGAAATGTTTTTTCTAGACTACTGTATGTGTAAAGACAGAAAGTCACCTAAGATGAGAATAAGATAAATTTATTTTGTTTTTTTAAAAAACCGAACGTATCTGTCGCTCTCATGCATACCTTAAGCCAAGTAGGCACATTACTCTTGTACCCTGTTGCTAGGATTATTGAATCAAATTCCCCTTCTTGTCCATCCATAAATTTGGCTCCATTTTTTGTAATCTCTCTCACACCTTCCATTACCTGTAGAAACCTTACCTATTGGTTGTGAAATTACATGTAACATAGGGAATGTAGGTTCCATGTCTTGTAAAAAAAAAAGGAAAAAAAAGAACAAACTACATGTGGCCTAATACAAGATCGTGGAGTTAGGAAGTTAATTTATACCTTGATTTTACCAGCTTTGATTTGTGATAGTGCTCCAACATCAAGCACCGGAGTCTTTCCAGTGGCATTTTTGAGCTCGATCGGGCCGGCTTTCGGCCGCCTGAGGCCTAATCTCTCTGTGTTGCCTAGTGTGAAATTGGATACAAAGAGAAGGAACTTGTCCACTAGCCATAGCGGTATCCATTTAAGCAGTGCCATGGCTATTTCAAACGTGGAGATACCAAACATTTCCCTAGGTAGAATGTGGACCTGAATCATAGAATATTGTTTTTGTTTAAACAACAAAATTATCTAGAAACAGAGATCACATTGAATAATTATCTTTGACTTTGACCAAGAACCAAGAACCAAGAACCAAGAATTGATATATTATATATGTATGCTGCATGCTAATAATGGAATGCAAATAAAACATGCAAAGGAAAACTTACTGAGTTTCTGACTACCATGTAAGGTATAGCGTTGTGTCTACAGAGGTCTAAGCTAATTTCCATACCAGAATTACCACAGCCCACCACCAGAACTCTTTGATTTTTGAACTGAGAACCCGAAGTATATCCACTAGCATGCATGACAGGGCCATGAAATTTCTCCAACCCTTGAATTTCCGGTATAACGGGCTCCGCATTTTCGCCAGTGGCAACAATAACCCACCTCGAAACATACTCACAATCTTGAGTTTGAACCCTCCAGACCCCACTGACATGATCAAACTCAGCACTTTGCACAACTTGATTGAACTTAGGCTCAATTGAAAAGTGCTTAGTATAAGACTTCATGTATGAGATGAACTGATACTTAGAGGGATATTTTGGGACATTTTCTGGAAAACTTAGCAAAGGAATCTCACAGAATTGCTTAGGAAGATGAAGTTTGAGACGGTTAAAAGTTCTCCGTTGCCATAAAGAAGCTATACAGTTACTCCTCTCAAGAATGACAGAGGGTACACCATTTTCTTTAAGGCATGCTGAGACTGCTAGCCCAGATGGTCCTGCACCTACTATGATAGGTTCATCAACCCACAAACAATTTGGTTGATTCCAATCATCCTCTTGACAAGAACCCATGTAAATATATATGTATAAAGCAAGTGAAGAAAATGTTCAAACGAAGGAAAGGAAAGTTCAAGAAAATGATAACAAAGCTAGGAAAAAAACTCAATTGTTTCGTTTCAGAAAATCCCCTCTTTTCTACATACTATAAAGCGCTTTTCCTTTCTCTCTTTTTAACTGAAAAAGCTCTCCATGCATTATTTATAAAGTGTAGAGATGAGTAAATCAGATATTCAGATTGTAATCTCGAGGCATTTTTCAATGGATTGTGAGAATCAGTTTGTATGCTTGAGGCATTTTTCAATGGATAGGTTAGAAGGATAACAGTTGAGTTTCTATGAGGGGTGAGAGACCGAGAGGACTAGGGGATATGCGGTGGATGTAAGCGTGTGTTTGGTTCAAAATATGGGAGGGCATGTAAGGATAAATATAATTAAATTGACTATTATATTCTTAAAATTACTATTTTTTAAAAAATATTATTTTAATTCTAGATATAATATTCTAAATTTAAGTGGGAAGGTAAAATATGGAAGGAAAGAGGAGAAAATGATATGAGAATGAAATAAATGAGAAAATGAGAGAAATATTAAAATGCAATTATTAAAATATCATAAGGGCAATATAGATTATTGCATAAGTTTTAGTTTCCATCCCCTCCAAATCTCCCTACTTTTAGAGATGAAGAAAATGAGGGAAGAGGAGGAGAAGGGAAAGATTTTTATCCCATATTTAGACCTAATCAAGGTTGAATATGAATCGGCGAACTGGACTGGAACCGAACCGTGGTCAAGGGATTCAAAATCGTTGATTAGGTTTACAATTCATTAAGGTTCATGAACCGGCGGTTTTCGATTTTGATTTAGATTTTCCATTTTGATCAACCGTGAATCAATAGTTTATGAACTAGAACCGAAGGTTTATGAACCGTTAAACTGGTGATTCAATTTTTTTAAAAAAAATATATATATATAATTTTATTTAACAAGTTATGCTTATTTTTTATGCATTAGTCTTGTCTCCATCTCACCATTTTACTATAATTATATATACAAAAATTAATTTTTATCTTTTCATATTTCAAACTTTAGAAATGTTTTACAATTTACAAAACTCTTTTTGTAAGCTTTTAAACAACCATTGTTTAGTGTCAAATATCCATATTATGTTTTATTATTTTTATGGAATGAAGAAAATAAATTGGATAAAGAAAAAACTAACAGTTACACTATAGTCTCTTGAGAGTTTCAAGAAAAAAATATCGTTTATCTTTGAGTTCTGATTATTAGATGCTCAATCTTGTCTTGATAATTAAGTTAAAGCTAAAAGATGTCAATAAAAAGAGGGGACTTCTAGTCATATTAAAGTCGAAAACCCATAAATATCGATTGGAGTAAGAGATGATTTACAGGCAAGAGAACTACAATGATTTTGATTCATCTATAATCTCGAAAGATATGTAGATAGTTTAATTTTTGGAAACAAAAATAAAATCTAATCTCATTTTAATAAAACATTTTCATTTTTAAATTAAAATAAATTACCCAGAAATTTTAATTTTTTTAAAAATCAAAATCAAAATCGTATTAAAACTGGAATCGGAACCGTGAATTGTCGGTTCATGAACTGTTCAAAATCGTTACTTTAAAGTTTTGATTTAAGTTTTTTATTTGATGAACCTTGAACCGGAATTGACGGTTCATGAACTGTGGTCAGGCCTATCCATATTTTCCTTCCATCTTTTTTAAAAAGTGAACCAGACAAGGGATTCTTTTTAAAAATCCCTTGCCTCCCTTCCAAATCCTCCTAACCAAACACACCCTAATTTCAAATGGAGGCATGAAGGCTAAGTTTTCATTCTCATGGCCCTTTTATGTTTCTATATATTTCTTTAAATTATTTGAAAATGATACCTTCTATGATTTGTCTTTTATTATCCTTGTACTGATAGGACACGCCTGTATGACTGGGGAGTATTCACAACAATTGAGGACCATGAGAAGTTCAATGATCCCAAAAGCTTTTCAAGTCTTCTTCTTCTACTTCATTTCAATATAGATGAATCAATTCATAAACTATGAAAATATTATCCATCACTCTCCATTAATTACTTGAAAAAAATTTATAACATGAGATTGGAACGATTACTAATGTCCGTTGGAATGTCCAATGATATTAGATGGTTAATTGAAGTCAATATTCGATTAAGTAGTGAACATCTAGTTTTTTTCAAACGTCTACTTGGGATAAGGAAAAATAGTTTTACAAAAAAAAAGAAGAAAAAAGATAAGCGACTAGAAGCTTGTCATAGATGTGCAATATTGAATTGTAATTCACAATGTCATTAACTTATATCTAGAAATCTAGAATATAGTATTAAGTTCATAAAAAATGGATAAGGAGTCATTGGATAACATCAATTGACTCTTGAGACTCATCTTTGTGGAAATGTACAAATATAACTTTTCAACTAATGAAAGAAATTAAAAAATGAACAAGAGCACTATGGCCTCGGAAATGTGACTTTAAATGACACTTTTCCAATTTATTAGGTAATTGGATAAGAAACAAATAATCAACTTATATAAGGTGTTTTTCCCTATAAAGAAATGTCAATGACAAAATGTATGAATTTTCAATTTTCTAAATATATTGTAAATTATGTTTATGCAATAAAAAATGTTAGTTATATATTGTAATTTTTTTTATATTAGATGTATGTAAATTATTATTAGTGTATTACAAAAAAATTCCAAATTAAAAACATTAAAAAATAAATGTAAGCAAGACATTAATTTAACAAAGAAAGTCCACTTATAGATATTTGTAAAAAAAGAAAAGAAAAAACAAAGCATGAATTTTATAAATTATAATTGAAAACCTAACCTAATTCAATCATCATTATTAGGTTTCCATTCACTACAAAAAAAATGTATTATTTACGGTGGTTGAAAAATCGTCATTTTTGTTCTAAAATTACCGTTTATACTAAATACAATGATTTTTTAACAATTGTGTAAAAATGCATCATTTATGCAAAGAAGATGGTTTTGGAGCTGCTGGTTCAACTAAAATAGCTATCAAAACGGTGGTTTTCCTTTATCGCCACAAAAGGGGAAAAGTGTGGTATTTGACCATTTTAATGAGACATTCTTTTACGACGGTTTGAGAACCATTTTATATGGGAAAGCGTTTTATGGTGGCCCAATAACCTCCTTATTTGATTAATCTTTTTACGTCAATTTAGAGCCGTTGTATTTAATGAATCTTTTTATGACAGCTTAGAGCGGTCATATTTAATGAATCTTTTTATAGCGATTTAGAGCCATGGTTAAAGATTGAAGGCCAAAATACCTTAAAAGACAGTTCACTGACCGCCAGTTTTTCTTTTATATTTTGTTAGGTGCATTAAATCGTTGTTGCAATATAATTTATAGACTGCAGCTGTTGAAGAACAGCAAACCATCTACTAAGTAAGAATAAATCACCTGTTTTATTCATTACAAAAATTACTCTCTAAACATACTAATGAAATATAAGAATAATTCATCCAAAAATAATAAAAACATAGACATATCATTCATATAAATTAAAATGTCCAATAACATCTTTTTACCTAAAAGTTAGTTTATAAAAACACATGTCTAAATTACCATCGATTATCTAAAATAGCCACATAAAGAATAAAAATCCTTCATAAAAGCATGTCATATATAGTCACAATGCCACTCATTTCCTTTGTGACCTGATATCTTCATTTTCACCCCTGTTCTCTTCTACATAAAGTTACATACTTGTTGAACCAACTCCTGTAAAATTGTCAATATTTATTCCAGGTTGGACACGAGCTACAACACCAGTGGTTAGTCATGAAATGAAAGCCTCCAATTGGCTTTGAACTTACAATTAGGTTTCTCTTTGCATTTCTTCATTATCTCATTTAATTTGTTGTTGTATTTCTTCCATTTCCTTTTGAATTTGTCGTTGCAATGCTTATTTTTCATAGAAGAAATGTTGTTCCAACTCCATACATATCTCATTTACCTTGGCATCAATGTTGCATGTTTGAGTTTCCCTCAAAGTTGTCATATTTGGCCCTTTGTCCATGCCCTTCATGTGGCCCATTTTGCCCATCCCAAATATAAATGCAAATATCTTATTCTTTGTTTCATTAGTTCGGTCTTTATCAGGCAAAGAATAATACATGTTGTTTAATTGAGACTGGAATAAAAAATATAAAAAATGTAATCAATGATAAAATATATTAATCATATTGCAAACTAAAATCAATGAAGGTAGGGAACAAGCGGCATCTTCGATTTGAAAACATTGATAACATTAAAATAATCAACCTGATGTTAACTGTTAATTATGAAATCATATTAATTATTAATATGATCATCTAAGACAAATATGCAATTATTAATTGAAAACATTAATATAATCAACATGATCTTAATTATCTTAATTGTAAAATCATATTATAAAACTAGAAAACTCACAAGGATTTCCTATGTGTCTTCATTGACGAGCGCATCGTTATGGTATCAAATTAAATTCCAAACTTAAACCAATTTATGTAGATAGGCAAGTAAGGATCGAACCCACAGGAACTTGTAAAATATCAGAATAAGTAAACTGATTGAGATTTGGGGGAAAAGATTCATTTTTTATCTAAAATAATAAAACTTTAAATTAAAAAACTCACAAATCAATGGATAGAAAAATGTTAGCAAGGACTTTGTATTTCGATTTTATTTATTCGGGATTAATCATTGATAATAACCTATTTGAGTAATGTTTTGGAATTTCGCGTAGCACCGCAAATTCTGATTTCTGTAAAAGTTAGGTTAATTCCCAAGAAGCACAGAAAATTAACTTTAACCTAATTAAACACAAATAGTCAATTACCAAATCGCTCGCATAAATTAGTCAATTAAGTTATTAGGCATAAGGACAACATCAACACAAATTACATAAAATTAATGGCTGATTAAAATCATGCAATTTGTTTCAAACAATTCCCTATTTATTAATCAAACACATTTAAATTAATCAATAGTTACTACTTTTGGTTACCGAAAACCAATTTTACATAACCCTAGTTAATCAACTATGTAGAACAATTAAGATGATCAATAATAATTGAAATAATATAATTGATAGAATATAGCAAAGAATTGTTCAAATACTTAAATAGAAATAATGATCCATTCAAAAGATCGAATTTTTAATGACATAACAAAAATCTCATATTCCCGAATAAAGTAAACCTAATACTTATCCTTGGAAACTATAAACGTTTACTCACAATCTATAAAAGAAAACATCATAAAAAGATTAAGGGAAAGAGATAAACTAATTAGACAGAAATCTGATTTCTCGAAAAGCTCAAACTCTTGATTTTCTACAATGGTCGGAAACAAAGTATCTAATATGCTTGACCTTTCAAAAACTAATCAATAAACCCTATAAATAGTTGGAAAATGTCATAGGGTTAATTACATAAGAGTCCTAAATAGAAACTACTCAAAAAACTTCTCAAAATCTTCAATTCGAAGAGTAGATGCGTGTGCTATCAAAAGTGAATGCACAAGACTATCAGAAACGTCCAAGTGGACGTGTGAGGCTCCAAAACTACTGAGAATGAACGTGTAGATGAATAGGGATGCGTCCACTTCTTCAAGTACGCGTCCAATTGGTTTTTGAAGCGTGTCCACTCAATTTTGCTTGCAAAACAACTTATTAAGGCTCCTATCTTCCTCCAATTCCTTCTAAACATGTTTAAAAACCTTCAAAATACCTGCAAATAAAGATAAAAGTATAAAGAACCAATTTAATCACATAAACACACAATTAAATAGATTATCTCAATAAACAACATATTAAGCTCCTAAATACCAATCTAATTATGGTTCAATCATTCATCAATCATGAACCCGTCTTTCCTCTTTCTAGTTGCAACAAATACGTCATATTGTGTGCAACTGCTACTTTCACTTGATAGCTCAATAAGTAATGCAAAATAAATTTTCCCGATTTTGAAAGGTAACAAATTAATATGCCAACAAATAAGAATTGAAATATGTTGCAGGAAATAATTATTAATAAGTAGAAAAGTTGGGTCATAATAATATAAAAATATTCACTAATTTTATACGTAAGTGATAAGTGATATAGTCAAACATTTTCCCGAGCCAAACTAAAGGATCGTCGACTCGTGGCATATGGGTACTATTGGCAGAATTTTGGGAGGCTTTCTTCTAAATAATTAGAAAGATGTATGTAAGTTTCAAAAATAAATAATATGATTGCATCAATTGAACTGTCATAACAACTAATTTTTCATCCATCAAAATTAGGAACATTACCTAGACTTGTGGTAACTTTCAATATTCGCATATTGTCTTCCATGGTGAAGCATCTACTCTTGTGTCACGACATATTGGAATTTATTTATTATCCTTGAATTCATCGAAGTATTCCCCCTTAAGCACAAAATTGAAATCTCTCCATAGTTTTGATATCATATGTAAAACCATATTTCTTGTTGCCTCCGTGTCAGGTAAGGTACAATTTGCCTGCAATTTCAAACATGCAAATTTGTGTACTATATATATATATATTAAAGAATACAAAATGTGTAAGTATTTTCTTTTACATGTAAGTTGAAAAGAAATTAGAATATTTAAATGGCTTGACTTCATCCCATAAAGCATATTTTGTATCCTCAGGCACATCATATCATTTTACATATGTAATTTGAAGTTTGCTCCCCATTTTGGCTAATACACCTAATGCTGATGCAAATTGAGCGAATTTGTACTATTAATCTCCCCCAATTCTGTAATGATTACATCCAGGCGTTTCCCGATCCCTCATTTTCCTAGTTAATTATGCATTACCCCTTCAATATTTGGTCAATGCGCAAGATGCTTCATCTGCAATAAAAAAAGAAAAGGGCTGCTGTCATGCATAATATTCAAGAAAACAGTAGAGGATTGAATCACCATTAAACAAGAAAGGCAACAATGCTTATAATTTGTAAAAGCTTTATTTTCAGTTCAAATACAAGTTATGATTATGAGAAACATAAAAATTCATAAGAAGGTGAAGAAATTACTATATATGGTTTAATAATTATGTAAATGGAAGCAAACAAAATGGAAGAGCTGAAACCATAATGAAATGGATATTCAATAAGGAAATTTTCACCATACGTTATGTCTTGGTTCATATTATTCTATGGTATGAACTCAACAACATGTATCTTTTATTCTTTTGTTTGAACTTGTAAAGTAACATTGCTCACTAAATGCATTTGTTGAAGGTCATATTTTGTTTTTAATCATGCATCATTGGAGCTTATTGATTTGATGAAGAGAATGGAGAAAAGAGTATGATCTTGATACACTCTCTACATGCAACCATAGTGATCTTGAAAAGATCATAAGAAGGTACGTAAATGTTCAAAGAGTTCCTAAATTTTGAAAATATATACAGAAAAGCTTACTTTTCGAGGGCTTTTTTTTAGTTATGACTCCTCACTGGTAATATTTTTTACATAAGTTTGTTTGTGACATGCATAAGAGTTTTGGAAAGCTCATGAGTCATGAATCCTTGGAGCAGATGCCCTTCTTGATACCGAAGGAGAGTATCAAGCAAAATTAACATTACGCATTTCCTTGTTTGCCAAATGGTTTAACCAGTGAATATTGATTAGCAGGTTCCGCAACAACCTGATGGGGTTGAATGCGGACGTTTTGTGCTTTACATTGCACACTTATTCATGAAAGGCGCTCCTGAAAAAATAAGCACCCGGGATGAACCCTTCCCATATTTTGTATATTACTTTTATTATATGATATTATTAATTGGTTAGGCAACAAAGCTTGTGTATATTTTGATGGATTCATCTATTGGTTGATCAATTTTTTTATCTATGCATCCTTGTAGATGACAAATGATTGGTTCTCATTAGAGCACTTAAATGAATTCCTCCATGCATTGATTGATGCACCTAAAGAATGCATGGACGGTGAAATGAGTCTTGATGAAGCATCTAGGGGTCTTGAGGCTGATTTCATACCAATTCAGGTTTTATACCTTAGAAAAAATTTCTAATGTCAGTCCCATAGATAGAATGCAAAAGCTAACTAGCCACTTAGAGATTTAAATAGAGGTAGATATCTCATGACAAGGTACATAAGTATAAAAAGGGATTTGCTTCCAAGCATTCTTATTGTACAAGGTGGTTTGGCCAAAACCAATTTTTTTACACAAGCTAACATTTATTCGGTTCACAAATAAATGTTATTGGTAATATTTATTATTGGGTTAACTAATAATTATTCTTGTTGACATTTATTCGATTCACGAATAAATGTTAGTTGAATATAAGCATTTGCTTGAACTTATAAATGTTCAAAGTATACATTTATTTGTTTGCATAATAAATGCTCTTAACATTTATTCTTTTGACCTATGCAATATGCATAATTTATTTTGTTACATAATTCATTATTTGATATAACCTTATGGAATATAGGAAGAGAAAATGCCTCAAAAGATTGGAAAGAGCTAATTCCATGCCCAAAGCAATATTCCGAAGCTGCTTCAAAATGGTTAGCACAATCTTCTGAAAAGCAAGTACTTCCGAAACACTATTTCTTCCTGAACCAATGGGGTCCAGGTGACCACCCCGATCGATATAAGGAAGCTAGTGCTTCAGGTCCAATTGCAAACCAGTCATTTGAGACTGTATTAATGCATAGCTCTACTGGAAATCATCCTAATCCTTTAGATCAGCCGGAAGTCACCCCGCAACCCTTAGATGCCACTACACAAGAGTCACGTACTGACTTTATTTTCAGGTACTGAACCTACATACAATGATTCTGTTCATTTTGCAATGAAACAAACCGATTTTTCTGTTTATTTTAGGCCAATTTATATTTTTTAATGAACAAGTTTTATTATTATGGACTTCACCAAAACTAGTAAATATTGTTTAATGCTTAGCACTTCATGATATTCTTAATGTTGTTTAAACTTGTTTTATACTAGAACATAGAAAAAAAAAATTTGAAACGTCACGTGGCACGTCAAAGAAGAGACGGGGGACATGCAAAACTGTCAGATAAATGGGGAACTAGAAATAGATTAAATGTTGAACCGACCACAAATGGCGGCATCGTAGGTGAAGATTACAATCAATTTGCAACAGCTATGAGGGTTCTCGCATATGGGAAACAAGTTTCCACTAACTTATGTTAGTTGGCATGAAATTCTCAAGGAGATTAAGGATTTTCTATGGGAAGAAGTACAAGTATTAAGCACTAGGCGACAATAGACATTTATTGTGGTTCTCATAGACAAACCAGTCATTAATTTCTTCTATTGCAACATAACACCACTTTACCTCAATTTGAAGTGGAAAAAAAAAATGTTATATTGCTGCATACCTCCACACTATGGAGAGGCTACAAGAATATATTTAAGGGGGATCATTTTGACCCGACCATAGACATCAACGAAATCCCATTTTGCAAGGATGATAGAGTAGATCCAATGCAATGGAAAACTTTATGGTAGTATTGGAAATTGGAAGATGTCAAAGTTTGGTGATATCAAAATTATTTATTTGAATGATTTTATGAAAGATGTCTTGCTAAAGGATTCTACTAACCAGTTTATTTCATTTCTGTGGAGAGCGAATCTGCCCAAAAGTCTGCAAATATGTCTCTTCAAATGCATCCTCCACACACTTGAAGGTTATAGATAAGATTAGTTCACAATATTTATTATTCTAAGTTTTGAGGCGAAGTATCATTTTCATTATGAATATAGAGTCTCTAACTTGTTCAATAAAATCATTTGATGAATTTTGCAATCTGGATGCCAACTTCTTATGGCTCAGCCTTATTAGTGGGTGTTATAATTTTGCAGCCTCAATTTTCGACTACTTGAATTTCAGCCTGAATTCCAAGTACTTGTTTTGCTTGTATTGGGTTTACCAATCATGAAATAATTGTTCAATTATTTTAATGGAATTTTGTAGCATGAATTCCCAATTTTGCTTTCAAACAATAAATTTTATTTCTTCATTTTGTAGCCTGAATTCTAAGTACACTAAACATCTTGTTCTATTATTTAGATGAACCTTATATGAAGAGCCATTTTTACTTAATTTATGTTTTGGTTCATTACACAATAATATTTGAATTCCAGCAAAGTCGTGTGTACTAGTAGGAGCAATCTCTTGGAGATTAAAAAATTCTACTAGTACACATAAATCTCTTGTAGCAAAGTCAAACCACACCAAAGAAAATTATTTCTACAACATGAAAATACTTAGTTTCATTTTAAAATTACACTGATATAACATATTCTAATCAACCTTGCTAGCTATTATTATTCTACCGTTAATCAGTTTCTCAGTAATTTTATATATAAGATTATATAGAATCCATACTCCTATTCTTAATAAATCTGTGACGATGTGATTTCCATGTTCATAAAACTGCTACTTCGTATATTCAATGTATTTTTCATTTGGTAATTTGTAAATGCATGTACATTAGTCTAGACTTGGGATAACCTTTCAATCTATTGCTGCTGTAGATGTTATCGGAGGGCAGCTCGTGTTTGCAATATGATGTCTTTTTATTGAAACTAGGAAGCACAAGGATGGATGTCTTTATGAAGGGACGTCAGATGTCATCGTAATTATTTACTCTTCATATTAGATTCGAACATAATTTTTTATTTATAATCATACTTATTTTCAACTTTGATTCAAATATTTATTCCTCTTGCAAATAACCATAAATTTCTTAACTTTTATCTTATATTTCAGACTAATCTAGATAGTGGGTTGTTTTCATTGCCTGAAGAGGAAAGGACTGATAAAGCAAAAAAAAAAAAAGATTTTTACACAAGTCATGGGGCAAGAAAGAAAAGGACGACTAAGGTACATGGGAAAAAGGACCTTCCATGCCTTTGAGAGAGAAAAAGTGCAGAGAAGCTGAAAAAAATGACGTCTGAAGGAGGAATGAGATAATGGAGTTGGAGGCATGATGGCAAGCTAGTAAAGAAGCCTTGCTTGCCAAGTTTGAAAGGGACAAAGTAGACATACAAAGGCAAATTGATGCTATGATGGCATGCATCAACAACCCACCTACTGCCATTTCTCCAATTCTGCAGAGAACAAATGTCTCTAGTCCCTAGTGTTGGGTCAACCCTGGGAAGAAGTAGATGGAGATGGAAATGCAATGCCTTCCTGTGATCCAGAAGAACATCGAACTGTAAGTTTATTGTAAATATAGAAATTGTATGCTTATGTTGGCTTAATTCTGTTTTAGTGTTAGTTTGGGAACTGTCTTCATTTTCTTTGGTACGAAGATAGATCATATATAATTAAGTAAGCTTTCCATATATATATATATATATATATATATATGTATATGTATATATATATGTATGTATCTGTATGTGTATGTGCATGTGTATGTGTCTGTGTATATGTGTATGTATGCATAGTATATAATATGCTTACTGTATAATGGTTTGGTTTGGTTAGATACAAGAAGACTGATCTCTTTTTCCTCATTGACATGTTAGGAATTGAAATTGTTAAACACCCTTGGGACATTTTCTACATATCTTGGTCAAGGAGAACATTTTCTCCATTCTTACTATTTTTTTTTGGGACAATTTTGATCCTAAGAATAAAAATCCTTTTTCCATATCCATAAGTGAATCTTCAGTGCTGATAAAAATTGAATATGCTATTCTTTTCAAGAATATTTCCCAACAGTGATTTTACGATCTTGAAGTCATATTAATAGTTGGAACTTTATACTAAACCAAATGCCACCATAAATTTGACTACACAATGAGAAAAAAGATGATGTGAAGTTGCTCTTGAAATTCCGCTTTTTCATTGATGTTATTTTATAGTTTTTGAAAGGCACTTTATTGATTTTTTTTTTGTCAGGGTTGGTCATGAAGTCTAGCTAGCTTCTAGCTATTATAACTATATCGATTCCTCATTGACATACACGAGTTCACGGTGTGAGATTATTGGCAAAATTATGAAAATATTACAAACTTTTGTCCGTATATATTTGTATCCAAACTAAATTGTACTCCCTCCGTCCAGAATTAAATGTTTACTATTGATTTAATATAAAATTTAAAAATAATATTTGACTTTAATAAAAAAGTTACCACAATATACATAGTTAGTGGTGAAACTATGTGTTAGTGAAATTAAATCACTTAAATTAAGATTAAGGAGTATGTTAGTGAAACTTTAGATAAAATTTATGTTTATTTTAATAAAGTGGACATTTATTTTCGAACAAATTAAAGTAGAAATATGAACATTCAATTCTGGACTGATGGAGTAATTCTCATATGGGATTATTGATGTGCATTTTTGTTTCTCAATGTTGAAGTACAGATATACCTAAAAGATCTCATATATGTATAGGCCAAAGCTCTACTCTATAGAGAAAGATCATCCATCAAGACAATGATCATTCTCGAATAATGAATGAGAATATTATATATAGTAGTTTCTATAGAAAATAAATATCTCACCAAAACCAGGCGTGATCGATCAAATTGTATTGAGAATTTTTAAAATATTCACCAAATACTATATATTATGGTCCAAAAATCGATCTTTAGTGAAGAAGGTGACTAATACAATATATGTACGTGTGTGTGTGGGTCAAGTATGGACCTATCAGGTATTGGTAGTGAATTTGAAGCTTCAAAAGGAACAGAACTCTGAAACAAGAAATTGTGGACCCAGAAAAATGAAGAGGGAAAATTACAAAATCTTTGAAGGAAGAAAGGGTACGTTTCAGAGATCGAAAGAATTTCAATTTCCTCTCAGTGGACCTTCCGATTGAGTTCTGCGCTTTCTCACATATATGTCAGTACTGATGATATATCGATCGTCTCTATTTTCACTACCAAAAGGACAATCCTAAAGACACTCCAAGTTCCAGAATTCCTACGATATGTCACAATGGAAGGCAATATGAGTTTTGTCTTCTGCATGAGTATGCATGGCATTTTTGCATGCATGCGACGTTTTTTTATATTTTTTTATCAGTATTTGCATGCCATATCATGCCAATTTTATACTTCCGCAATTTTTAGATACTATACCACACTCTGCATTTGCCTTGGATTCTGAGTTGAACTTGAACCCTCTTCACCCCCTCGATTCTTCTTATCTTACCACGTGACCTCTACCTATGCCACAGCTCGATTACTTCCCTATACTATTTGTTTTCCCCATACCTTTCATTGATGATGCTTCACTATCAAATTATCAACATTTAATCACTTTTTTTTTTTTTAAAAAAAACACAGGTTGGGTTTTTAAACCTATAACCCCACTAACATATTAGCATGTATACCCCCTTACTTATGCCAAGTCAGGCATTATAGGCCGATCACCATCATCCCGCATACATCCACATAAGTGGTGAGCACTATGGTGAAAGACCATTATGTTGGTGGTAACATTTAATCACTTCTCTTATGCATCTAACTTATTCCATGAATGTGTGTGTGTGTATATATAATATATACATATTAGATTTTAGTCTTTTTGGTCCAGTCAATAGAAGCAATAATCATAGTAAAGCGTGAACATATGGAAATGAAATCAAACTCTCCTTATGAATTTTAATCTTCATATATTGGTTGGGTCTTTTTAAAGCAAGAGACACCAAAGATTATAAAACAACAGTTTTCCTATATATACACACACACATTATTATGTAACACCCCCAATTTCTCCCCCAGTGCAAATATGGTCATACCGTTGTCTAGTCCATTGTTTGTTTGAGACTCACGGAGTTGAAGACTGAGACAAGAACACATCAAGATTTGCATGCAAAGGGCCGTTCGAAATGAATCTATCAATTGAAAGTGAAATAAGGGAGGAAGTGGGGGGTATGGCCCTTGGCGGAAAGGGATGGGTGTCCTTGAAGGAAATTTCCAAGAAACCATCCATGCAATCTGTCTCTGAATCTCTCTGCAGAAAAGGCGTCAGTGTAGTTTTTTGTAGCATGTGTATAGAGTACTGCTGAGAGCCTGAGACTAGCTAGGCCCGTTGCCAAAATCACATTTTGTAGTTCAATTCATGTCAATGGTGTAATAAATAAAATGTTTTCTTTTCTTTTCTGTCTCTTTTTAGGAAATACTACTAAAATTCAAAGGCATACAATGAAGAGAAAAATATCCATTAAACTTCTAACAATATTTAAAATCTTAAAAACAGAAATCTATTTCCAAGGATATGAACAGACCATGCAAAATTTGATTAATTTACAACAAAAGGAGAAAAAGGAAAATTAACATAGAAGATGGTTAAACCCCCTTATTCCTGAATATTCAACAGATGAAAATCCCATTATTTTAAACCCCCTTCTCTGATTTTTTTTCTTTTTTCTGCCCACTGTACTCTGGTCACTTCTTGACAGGTTGACTTGAAAATCCCATTATTTTAACACTTCATTACCCTCCACTGAGCAGCAACATCTCTAGCAATATTAACTGCATCCGAAGCTGTCCCAAGAAGCCCTCTTCTTGTGAATCCCACTGTGTATAAACCATTTTTTCCCTTTCCACCCATGAGGAAACGGTGTTTTGGGCATTCCTTCTGCTGAGAAAAAATCACAATCCTGCATTCAAAATTAAGAGTAAAAAATCTCGAAACTGAAAAGAGTTAAAAAGAAGCTGGAAGAATATTCTACTTGTATTAATTTGAGGTAAAAATAAAGTGGGGTACTAAAAGGGTTCTGCTTCTAAATTTTTCCATGTGATGCCGGTTGTTTACCCTGCTGGAATCTGTACAGTTCTACAAACTAGAGACACTGCAATTTTTCCCTATTGGTACTTGAGCACAAGGAAATACAATGCACGATGGTGGCCCAATCCAGTGAAAGCACTTGTGCTACAAGTTCAATTTTCTCACATTTTTGTGTTCAGAAATTGGCTTTTTTCTCATTATCTTGTTCCAATCATGGACCCCTATAATTTTGATTAGCATAATAAATAAATCAACAAGAGATCAATTTTGCTAGCTCTTCTTAGCTTCATTACAGTCCCCAACTTTTGTCATGATCAAAATTCTTTGTTTTTTCCCATACTTGAAATAGTATTTATTAGATTAATATTCTCTTTAGAGAATTGAAAAATCGTCTAAGTAATATTAGTTGATCTGAGAGTGAAAGGTATAGAAAACCAAGTCTTATCCCATACCTAATATGAGAAAGGTAAAACTGATAAAAATCGATAAACTTGAGACCTAACATTGCTTTGGGATATAGTTCAATGAATGATTTTACCTAATAAGTAGATATATGAGTATTATACTATCAAAGTGGAAGAGAAAGTTAAGTGTGTTACAATGCTTGATTCTCCCTCTAGAATAGAGCAAAATGGACACTTTCTTGGTACCCTTTTCGCTAAAATGCAGGCTTAAACGGAACATGTAATGAAAGTTACACATCATCAAAACCAGCAAAATATTTTATACAAAGAAGTAGGGAATAATCCAAACAAGTGCGGTCAGATTTTCTCTTTTGCATACATTAAGTGAATAAGAAACGTTTTGTAGGCTACTTACCGTATGTGTAAGATAGAAAGTGATGTGAGATTGAGAATAAGATAAAATTTAAAATAAAATAAAATAAACAAAACAGAACATATATAGCCATGCATACCTTAAGCCAAGTAGGCACATTGCTCTTGTACCCCGTTGCCAGGATTATTGAATCAAACTCTCCTTCTTGTCCATCCATAAATTTGGCTCCATTTTTTGTAATCTCTCTCACACTTCCCATTACCTGCGGCAAGCAACAACCTTATTATTAGCTAATGCCAGTGAAAATTGCCCAAAAATTACTTTTACTTGTGACTAAGTAAAAGGCCATTATACCTTAATTTTACCAGCTTTGATTTGTGATAATCCTCCAACATCAAGCACAGGAGTCTTTCCTGTAACGTTTTTGTGCTCCATTGGGCCGGGTTTCGGCCGCCGGAGGCCTAATCTCTCTGTGTTCCCTAATGTGATTTTCGCTGCAAGGAGAAGGATCTTATCCACTAGCCTCACCGGTATCCATTTGAGCAGTGTCATAGCCATCTCAAATGTAGAGATACTAAACATTTCTCTAGGTAGAACATGAACCTGAATAATAATAATAATAATAATATAAATAAATAAATAAATAGAGGCAATCGTCACAGTGATGTCAGCATGAAACTAGAAAAAAATTATCCTGAAACAGAAATTATCTGGATGGAAATGTAACAAAATTTCCAACATAAAAATATAAGAGTGACAAAATAAAAAACATGCGAAGAAATTAATTTTTGAATTTTTTTTTTTGACATGGGAAGCATGAAATGAAATGAATTGATGAATACGGAAATAAAAAAATGTCCCATGTACTTACTGTGCTTCTGACCACCATGTGAGGTGTGGCATTGTGTCTGCAAAGGTCTAAGCTAACTTCCATACCAGAATTACCACAGCCCACTACCAGAACTCTTTGATTTTTGAATTTAGAACCAGACCTATATCCACTAGTATGCACCACAGAGCCAAGAAATTTCTCCATCCCTTGAATTTCAGGTATGACGGGCTCTGAATTTTCGCCCGTGGCAACAATAATCCACCTGGAAATATACTCACAATCTTGAGTTTGAACCCTCCAGACCCCACTGACATGATCAAACTCAGCAATTTGTACAACTTGATTGAACTTGGGCTCAATTGAAAAGTGCTTAGCATAGGACTCCATGTATGAGATGAACTGACACTTAGTAGGATATTTTGGGAAACTAAGTGGAAAACTTAGCAATGGAAGCTGACAAAATTGCTTCGGGAGATGAAGTTTGAGACGATCATAAGTTCTTTGTTGCCATAAAGAAGCTATACAGTCACTCCTCTCAAGAATGACAGAGGGTACACCATTTTCTTTAAGGCATGCTGAGACTGCAAGCCCAGATGGTCCTGCACCTACTATGATAGGTC
This sequence comes from Apocynum venetum, assembly GCA_019593545.1. Taxonomy (NCBI): domain Eukaryota; kingdom Viridiplantae; phylum Streptophyta; class Magnoliopsida; order Gentianales; family Apocynaceae; genus Apocynum; species Apocynum venetum. Next base: position 1,877,261 of record SRSM01000727.1, on the reverse strand, counting down.
CATTAACCCACAAGCAATTTGGTTGATTTCCATCTTCTAATTTACAAGAACCCATGTTAACGCCAACAGGGGGAAGAAAAAAAGGTAAAAAGCAAATGAAAATAGGAAAGGAGAGAAAACCAGGGAGAAACTCAGAGTTTTCCTCTCTGAAATGCTCTGCTTTTACACTCTGTAAAAGATCTGTTCCTTTATCTCTGTTTCACCTGAGAAAGTGCATGGAGGGTATTTAAAAAAGTTGGTAGTAGAGATTGAGTAAAATGGTGGGGGTTAGATTTAAGGAGGGGGACGAATCAGATTGTATTCTTGAAGCGTTGTTCAATGCATAGATTAGAGGGAAATATCAGAAGAGCTTTTATGAGATGTGAGAGACAGAGAAGACTACTGGGGGTGGGAGGGGCGTTAGATGTAAATGGAGGCGTGAAGGTTAAGAAAATGATTTGGTTCTCATTCTCAAGGCTCCTTCTTCTCAGAGTCTCTGCTGCAAAGTTTTGGGTTTGTGTTATCGGCAATGGACAGGGAGAACTGAGAAGTGAAGTAGAGATATAAATACATTTATGTTAGGCTTTTTTCTCTTTTCATTCTGATTTAATATAAAAAAAATTTATTTGAGGGAAAATTATTTTCATTTTACTTCCACTCTCATATTAATGATTGATTTTACACGAGCTCTGCAATTCTGATGTTGTAGGTTCAATGCTAAGAGTGGCTGCTCACAGTGCCACTCAATGTTCAATGGTTTCTTCAAGCGTTTGTTGACCTTCTTGTTTATTAATATATTTTATCTCAAAATATAATATAAAATACTTGAATCATTTCACAAATAATTAAAAAGTTATTTTATTTTTCTAAAATATGCTCATTTATTAGGTCATATTACTTTTTAAAAATTTAAAATTAAATCATTTATTTTCTCTATTCATTTAAGTATATGTAATATTGAAAACAATACACAAAATACACTCAAAAAGTAAAATATCTTATATTTTAAAATAAAAAATTTGCTAAAAAAATCTTATGTTTTGAAACAAATGGAATAGTAATTTTTTTTTAAGGAGTGAGCCTATTCAAGATAGGATTCTTAGGGTCTCTTTATCAAGAAATAAATTCACAAAAAGAATAGGATTTTTAGGTCTTTTTATTATATAGAAAGCAAAAAAAAAAATCACAAAATGGGGACACGAGATGAATATCTACTGTCTATGATAGTACATCTAATAGTTTTACTTTTTCGAAGTTTCCTTAAATAAAAAAGAAAAAGAAAAGAGAGAGAGAGTAATTAATTACTCTGTTCATTTCAAAATCTATTTGTTTTAAGCATTTGTACATTAAAAGTCTTGAAAATAATAGTACAAATTTTATTATTTTCTCCACTTCAAATTATAAGATGTTGAAAGAATTGCACACATATTAATAAAATATATTTATTTTGTATACTCTTTCTTGAAATTAAAATTATTTAATATAAGAGATAAAATAAGTATGACTAATATTGAAAATGATACATAAATTAACCCTCAAAATTAGCAAAGTATCTTATATTTGGGACAAGAGATTTTTCTTCAACATATTATATTTTAAGCATTAAGTTTCAAGTTTACCCTAAATAAATATATAATTCAATATATCATTGTTTCTCTCTTCAAATTAATCAGTATTATTCTCTCTCCGCTTAAATGGGAATAAAATTAAAAATTTTAATAATTGATGTCATAAAGATACTTATTAATAAAATATTAGCACTTATTTTGAAATGGGGAGAGTATTATTCTAATGACCGAGAAACCCATAACTTCTTTTTTTCAATATGAGCATGAAATTTAGGTCATTTGTACAAATCTTTAGATGAGAAATATTGATCATTTTAACATTTTTAGTGTGTGTGTCTATATATATATATATATATATATATATATTCTGAATATTTTATACCTAAAATACTTTTAAATTTAATTTATTATATTCTATTTATAACAGATTATTTAAATGATACTTGAACTTTTTGAAAATCTAACTTTTTCACTAACTTTTTTTCTTGTCGAGAATCAATACTCTAATTTTTAAAAGTTCATCATTTGCACTTCAATATAAGATTTCACTATGTTACTATTTAGATCTATTATCAAACTTTTTTTTATCCAAGTATAGTACTCAAACTTTTTTAAAATTCAATTTTTGCGCTTTCACTAAAAAAATTATATTATATTATCGTTTTCATCTATAACGTCCAATGTAAGTTACTTTTTTGAGGAACATTTTTGTTATAATCCATGAAATTCCAAAAACAAAATGCAACAATTTGTTTAATGTATTTCACCTTATTTTTCTTCATAATCAATTGTCATTAAATTAACAAATTTCAACAGACAAACAGTAAATTTAATCAAGCAAGACAAAAACAATTTTAAAAAAAAAAATTAAAACTACGAAATCCTACAAGGCCAAAATAAGAAAATGTCATAGATTATTTTGATTGTTTTTGTATATAGGTTTTTTTTATTGATTTTTATTTACTGTTATTTGATTGTTTTATTGGAAATTCTTGATTCAATGACGGTTAATTATACAAAAAAAAAAGAATGAATGAATGAAGGAGAATAAGGTGTTAAAAAGAAGAAAATTATTGCCTTTTCTTAATTTATGAGTTTTATGTAATGACAAAAATACTCTTAGAAAAAGTCACTTGCATTGAATATGATAGATAGAAACAATAATATAATACGATTTTTTTTTAAAGTGCAAAAATTGAATTTTTTAGAAGTTTGAGAGCTAAACTTGGATAAAAGTTTTTTGATAATAGATGAAAATAGTAACCTAACCAAATTTTGAATGAAAGTGTAAATGTTGAACTTTTAAAAAGTTCGAGTACTCAACTTGAACAGAAAAATGTTCAAGTGTCACTCAGATTGTTTACCCTTTTATTTATGACTAAAGCTTTCACCCTCTCTAAAGATAAAGGAAATTAAATAGATGCTAATATCATTTTAAATCTTTTTAATCAATTATTATTATTAAATTAATAAATAATATTGTTTTATTTTATTATGTTTTAGCTATATTACATCACTTCTTTCCATATCCTTTTTTTCTTGTGGTGAACATATTAATTTTTTTTACTATTACTTTCAATAATAAAACCTTATAAAACAAGTTTGAAATAATACACTAAACTTCAGGTAGCTTTCCTCAAAAAGAAACTTACTCCTAGCTAATTTTAAAATTTTATTGCATGAGTAAAAAGTATATTCTCCATTTGAAATAGTTAATATATTCGGTATAAATTTTTATCTTTTTTTAAAATATATATATATATATATACATATTTGTCTTATTAACCTATATATAAATTCTCTACTTATTTTAATAAATAAAATATAAGAAAATGTTTATTCTCAAGTACAGAAAAAAATAGTTAAAGTACTAAAAATAATTAAATTTGCAATCCTTTTCCTCTGAAAAACATATTGTAAAAAATATAGAAATTTCTAAAAATTACTATGAAAAATATTATCAAAAAAAGGAAAAAAATAATAACAATATATATTATGAAATATTAAGTATAACTAGAAAATTAATTTTTTATTAATTATATATAATTCTTCAAGATTACTTACACCATGGGTTATGAATTTGGTGCTCATGTTACAAGACTTATATTCATTAAAAAGAGAAAAAAAAAACTAACGAATAGTCCCGTATTAAGGCAAGTTTCTTTGGCAAATTTTAAACGAGAATCATGTGTATTTGTTTGTGTGTATATATAAAGATGATGAATGAGACTATAGAAATGGATTATATTAAAAGCTTAAACCTATAAAAGAAAAACAAATAGTCTCAAATGGTACAAGATGAATATGTAAATTGTATTTTAAAACATGTTCAAATATATACATTCATTAGTGATTTTATCTAAGGGGAATAAATCACACGCATTTAGTTTAGTCGTAAAAAAAAAAAAGATGATGATAATATGTATATTTTCTAAATTAAAATCCTCATTTTTTGCAAAACTTTTCATAGAAAATAAATATACATTTATATCATTTATTTGAGTAGACCTACAAAAGCCTTTCTATAATCAAGTTTCCTTTTCATCATGAAATCTAGTCTTTCTCAAATTAATACTAGTAGTACGCAACAAATCTAAAAGCCTATTATTTTATTTTAAAAAATAAATTAATTCCTCTTATCCCTATATATAGGAAGCAATTTGTATCGTTCTTAAATATAGGATTTTTTAAATAATTTTTAGCATATTTTGTCTATAGTTTCTAATATTACTCTAAACTTCTTTTAGATTGAGGTAGCTTTGTAAAGAGTAGTTTTTAATATTGTCATAAAACCTTTCAGAAAAGAGATAAATCTCATAAAGAGTAAATAATTAATTTTAAAAAATAAAATAAGTGAGAATATTTTATAATGATATAGTTTATGTGTCACTGTAAGGCCTGGTCCTTTGAAAACAACTCATTGATCCACGTTGGCCATACATGACAGAAACGCCAAATCCCTCGTTTTTGAGACTGGGAGTCTGGGAAGGAACCAAAGGAGTCAAATATGAGACTTAGTTAGAAAATGATTAATCAAATAAACCTTTATGATGAAGAGCACAGATATTATTTTATGTACAAGATTGAGGTTGACCTAATATGCAATCCTAGATTATGACTTAGAACAAATAGAATCAGTAACTCAAAGAGAAAATCTAGAATAGTCAGAGAAGATCTCGTGCTAGGGAAATTCTTAGGTGTAGCCAACCTCATTATTTAGTTAAGTACAATCTAATCATGCTTATGATTTTGATTTTCTTGCTTACTTTGGACATTCCCGTAGTCAAAAAGAAAGATTTGGGAATTTAGTTGATTTTAGGTACTTGCTGAGCTTAGGCACCACAGCATACGCTCAAAAGGTTTAATAATCTTATTTTGTTTTTTTACAAGAAGCATTTAATTAAAGAATGTCTAAAAAAAATTCATCTTAGAATTAATAATTAATTTGATCAAATAAGTACCACTTGTAGAGTGGTTTAAAAAGGTGGATATTGTTTGAATAAAAATGCAATATTACACAGCGGTTGAAACTTGAAAGCATTGTGGAGTGATTGAGTAATGATAATACATCAAGAGATGCACAAAAGATACGACGATGAGAGAGAGAGAGAGAGAGAGAAGAAATCCTTGATCCAATCATACGATCTTGTCAAATACTTCTAGAATCAATAGAATTTTAATGATTATTTTTAACTTTTTAAGATTCTTGTGTTTCCACGATTTTTTAAGTTTATTTAATGAAAAAAAATGATAAAATATCGACAAAGTCAAGGCAATACCTTTTGGTACGAATTTAATATAAATATTTTTATTTTAAAATGTCAGAATATAATTAAATATTTAATTTACTAAAATAAAAATAATTTTTATTTAAAATTTCATTAACAATTCTGTAATTAAAAAATTTATATCTTACAAACTAATTATACACGCTACTATTAAATTAACAATAATGATAATGAAGTAACTTTTTTGATAAAAAACTATTTTAATTTTTTAAACTAACTGAAATATGAAAAATCAATTTAATTTTGAATGGAATGAGTGACTAAAATTTATCAATTGTTATTAGAACATTGATTATTGCTAGAGTAGGATGTTGTCATGTTTGTGGAGTTGGATTGTAGTTTTTTATAATGAAGTATTTGACTAGATGTTGGTTTGAAATGGAAAATATACATCTTTTTTAATGGTTGAATGTCAAAAAAGTTTAATATTTAAGGATTAAAATGTGCGCTATTAGAAATATTAAGTACAAAAAAATAAAATATAATTAAAGAAATATAAATAGTTAAAGTATTGCCATGCAAGACTGAACAAATAGTTAAAATATATCTGCAGTTGCACTACTTTTTTGTTCATTCAAAATTAAATATTCCATGTATAATTGCACTTATATACTTGTAGTTTGCTGCAAATTGAGAAAGACTAACGTTGTCCTCAGAAGGTAGAATACATCAACCTTTGGTCATGTGCAAACTGGAATCAAATCCCTACAGAAAGAAGAAATTGCCATCTTAGAATTTGATGAATCCCTTGAAAGAGATGAAAGATTTTGGGAGGACAAAAGTAAACACAGTGGATCAATGGGGGAGAGTCAAATAAGAAATATTTCCATCTATCAACCATCATATATCAAGTCTACTCTTAATTTCTCTGATGTTTTGCGACTTTTGCCTATAGATTGGTGTAGTATTGCCTCCGAATTCAAACAATATTCAAATATGTTTTTCTACCGACAATCCTTCCTTTGTTGTGAATTTCTAGAATCTAATACACAATTTGTATTACACAAGTAAATAGTTACTCGGAAAAAAGGGCTAAAAAAAAGTTTAAAATAATAATTGTAGACCAAATCGATCAAACAAAATATAAGATTTGAAATGAATTACACATATATTAAGAAGTTACTCCCAGTCATATTTTTTATAAAATGTTACCATCAATTTCACACAAATCAAGAAATAATTTTACTTTATATTATACCTTTATTTATTGTACTGAAACAATGAAAAATAAGTATGAGTAAAACATTTAATAATAAACAAAATAACTATAAAAAGTAACAAAATATTTTATATTTAGGGACTATGTGAATTTTATTTTTATATCTTATAAAAAAGGATGGAGATAGTATATTATTTCATAAAATACTGTATCATTTATTATGTCTACTTTTTTTTAGAATAACAAAAATTAATATAAGGGATAAAAAAGTTAGGACAATATTGAAAATCATACACAAAATAACCCAAAAAAAAATTACAAAACATATTATATTTTGAGACAAACACTGAAGAGAAAATTTGTTTTTTCGACTGAAATTACCGATGGATTTTCAATCGGAACTTACCGACCGATTTTCGATTCTCTACCAACGGACTATTGTTTTGTCATGTATTGATCAACCGTCCGAAATCAGTCACAATTTTCCAACAACTTTTCGATGGAAGCTATTCTTTGGATAATGGATCATTATTATTTTCACTCTTTGCCAATGGACAATGAAATTTGATTTAAATTAATTAAGAGTAAAAAAAACTCATAGGACATAGCTTATCCGTTGAAAATTTGAAATGGATTTCCGACGGAAATTTGAATTTTTGTAAAAAATGAAATTGTCCAATTTCCAACTCTAATTATTTGATGAGTAAAGACAAACTAACGACCGATATTAAATTTTTATTTTTTAGATTGTAAAAGAAGATAAATATTTGGTATCAAATTCATATGTAATTCGTATCACTTATAGATAGATTAGCAATATAATATTTTTCTCCACCTCTTTTTTCTTTTCTTTATTTAATATAAATAGAATCAAATTATATTACATGAACAAGAAAATTGCGAGGACAACTATTACAACATTTTTGCATCATTTTTCACGGATAAAAGAAGATCCAATTTTTCCCCCTTTTTATGATTTTTTTCAAATTTTCCATCATGCTAATTTATCATTTAACGATACCTCAATTGAGACTTATAAAATATTTTGAACAGTAATTAACGATATAAGTATTCAAACTTTATTAATTCATTAATTATATAGTGTTTTATATACTCATGTGTGTAGATATGTTTGTAAAAATAATTTTCCTTCGGTCTCAAATCCGTCGGTATTAGGCACAAATTACAGACGGAAATTTCATAATTTAATTTAATTTTGATTTTTTAAAAAACATACTTGATAAATTAATCACAATTTTGTTTTATTTTTTAAAAAAACATACTTGGTGCTACTTGCTTTGGAAGCTTACTTGATAACATGTTGTTAAGAAAATATGTTAAGAAAAACTTAAGCATAGCATTCTGAGTTTGAGTTTGATCTGTTCTGTTATCTGAACTAGTAGTTTGGCATCTTAAGTTATATTGGAAAGTGCTGTAGTAAATTTCAGAATCCAGCTAACTGCTACCTTAGCAGCCTTGCTATTAATAAAGAAAGATGAATCTTTTTGACTGAGATCCTTGCTAATGACAGGTCTTTGACAAAATTCAATACGAGGATTGTGTGTGTTCTGGTATTTGCTCTTTAGTTTATTGTGGTTCATCATTTTGAAATTATCCTAGAATAGAAATTATTGAAATCATGTGATTTAGACTAGTTGATGTTAGGTTAATTGTTTAATTGAAATTATGTATAAGTTAATTAGTTGTAATTATTGATATTATGTGCCTTATAATTTGTGTTAGAATAGAAATAAAAAATTCTTAAATTATGTTTATGACACTTAGATTTCATATCATCATTGTTGACTTAGATTATGCTAATCTTTATTTATCATTAAATTATAGCATTAATTTACTATAATTTTTAATTATAGGTAAATTATAGTATTAATATACTATAATAAATAAATTAAATTTTACTTAATATTTAATTATAAGTATGGTGTAGTATTAATTTACTAATTATAGTATTAATTAATTTGTTTAATAAATTTTGGAGCAAAGATCAGAAGGTGCTAGGTTCACTTATTGAAATTTGTATAAGAAGACTCACACATTTCAAATTTGCCTTAATAAGGGTCAATTCAATAGTGACAAATCACAACAGACTTTTGTATGAACCTTTTCTTCTATTAACGTGAATTTTATTAATTTAGTTTTATTGTATTGCTCATTAACAATTTTTTAACTCAATTGCAGAACGATGTGAATGTTTTGGCTGATCAGTACTCTCACTTAAAGTCGACCAACTCATTTCATTCTTCTGTGCCTGATGGCAATGTAATATTTATCAAGGTAGCATAAGGCTTCAAGAAATGTCGTGTCTCAGGGTTGGGTCTAAGACCTCTAGAGTGAGGCAATCTTGAGCAAGGTTCAAATAGTGCGTAGTCTACGCCATATGTTTTTTCGGAGCCAGTAAATATAGAATTTCATATCTAGAAGCATGTGAGTGCACATGTAGGCATGGAGGTGGGCAGGATATAGCGGATGTTTGAACATAGGTTCAAAACAATGAATGTGCGAGAAGATAGTTTCCAGACCTACCTCGCCAACTTGGCCTCCCATATTGGATTTTAGGCTCCACCTATACTACCTTGTGTACTGAAGGACAACATCTTTGATGAGGATGATGATTTCACCATACCACAACTGACGATCATCGTGGTCGTTCAACTCACTTTGATCCACCTCCTCGTCCCACTTGTGCAACACCTACTGTTACTGTGAGTTGATATTTATGATGACTTATCATGTACTATTATAGATTTATTATTATTAATAGCTTATTTATAGACTTATTTCAAATATATATTATGTACTATTATGGGTTTATAGTATTTGTAGTTTATTTAAAAACTTATTTTGTGGATTATTTATTTCTCATTCTTAATTATTCATATGTTTTTTGCACAGGATTTATTTAAGCAAAAAAATTATATATTTTTTAAAATATTTTGCCGCTAATATGTTGCGAAAATAAATATTTTTAAATTTAATTTTTCCACTAATCCATTCGTCATTAAAACAAATTTTTGTCATTAAATTGTCTGAGCATGCCAATGGATTAGAGGCGATGTAGTAGACTAATTTATTTTACAAAAATTCAAAAATACTTTCCGTCAAAAATTAACAACAAAATATATACTGCATTATATAAACTAATTTATTTTAATTTTAAGATTCAAAAATAATTTATGTCGGTAATTTTTGACAAATTAGAGATTGGTTTTTTAAATAATAAAAAAATAAAAACAAAATCATTTGCTAAGTAGTGTATAGTACAGACAATTCATCGATGAATTATTCTATTTGTCGAAATTACTGGCCAAGTACTCCTTGATGATGTTATCGGTCCGTAATATCTCCGTAAAAAGTGTCCGACTGATATTGTCGTCGCAAAATGCACATTTTCCTGTAGTTAAAAGGGTTTGCTTTCAATATCTTATATTTTTAAATGAATGAAGTAATTAATATACTAAATTAGATCATTTTTAGTTTTACAACACTAACTTTGCTAACTTTCATCATCTTTTTAAATGTTGAGTTGAGAGACATTTACTCTTTTGGTAATAAATAAGAACTAAAAATGGGCTAGAAAATTCTTATCTAGTTAAACATTTCTATTACTCCCCCGTCCTTTAATATAAGATTCTAGAAGCAATATATCTTGTCCCTAAATATTGGATATTTTACTATTTTTTAAAGATATTTGATAATTTGTTTCCAATATTCCTCTTATTTATCATTATATCTTTCTTCACTTTTTTCTTATTCTCAAAAAGTGACTTTAACTTTTCTTCATTTCTTTCTTATTTTCAACACAAAACTTTCTTCTCTCCTCGTTTATTTTTTATATTTCTTATTCTCAAAACAAGAATTTTATTTTCACTTTCTTATTTTTATGGCAAAATAAATGGGAGTATTCTAATAACTAAACATCCTTAATCTATGTGCAATTCATTCTAACATCTTATATTTAGATATAGGAGTATCTCAATATCTTGATTAAACATCAATACTTGAATACAATGATAAGTGAAAACAATTCTTGTGGTGTGCCTCAGTTCCACATTATTAATGAAAACAATTACTATAAAAATAGTGAGAGATAAAAAAAGTTTAAAATAATGATTTGAGATTACTGAATATGGAGTTTGGAAGAATTTAAAACTCCATGGCATTCCATGTATTCTCAATTTGAAATTTTATAAAATACATCAAAATATAAGGTCCTTAATATCAATTTTAATTGATTTCATAATATTCTAGTGTCCTAAAAAATTCATGAATTTCAATGAAATTATTTTATGAATGGAATTTAAAAGATTTTTAGAGAATTTAAAAGTAAAAATTATAAAAGCAAAGTTCTTCAAAAAATCTGATCATGACCCATCCAAGTTTCAATGAATTCTTGTATTAATTTCCAATAATAAAAAAATAAAATAGCAAATAACAAATAAACAAACAAAACATCATATATCTCTCTCTCAACTTAGAATAGATATTGTTCTAGCCTCATCTTTCTCCACTACAGTAAAACATTTCTACGCATACATTTGTTCATTTATGCTTTTTTTTTATGTACAAATTTTGTTTTATCTATTTTATTACAAAAAATTCAAATACAAATTTACCAAATTCCACCAAAATATGTGACATAGAATTCCAAATAATTCATCTTCTCTATGACAAATGATAAACTATAATACAACTTACTCATGAATTTGGTTTGGTATATAAAAGGTTTTCTAAGCAATATGTTATTGGCTTCCTCTTCAAATTATTATTCAAACATTATTAGCAATAAAATAGGACATAGGACATTAAGTAGGAAATCTTCATAATTACATAAAAATATATGTAATAAAAACATACAGTATAAACCTCTATAAATTAATAATGTTGGGACTAATAAATTTATTAATTTAGAGAGGTATTAATTAATCAATAAATTAATCATTTATTAATTTAAAGATTATTTCTTGATTCAACGAATATATTTTTTCATATTTAAACCATTAAAATAAGTATAGTCTATTTACATAAAAAATTTAAGAAGTTGATAAGTTAATTACCGAAAACACTTTTCGTAATTGTCTAAATATACAAATTACCTAATATATTGTTGTTATTTCTCTAAAGTCACAAATGATCTAAAATCCTAATCTTTTTGGCATCTTTCTAAACTCGAGCAAGTCTTGCCATATATAAACATCATAGAAATTTTTTTAAAATCATACTCAAGAATGGATAATCATCTAAAATGTGTTCTGAAATTAACAATGACCAATCAAATACATAATGCATTATGTGAGTATCACTCAAAAGGATCTTCAACAATGCCTTGATGAAAAATAGCATTTGAAAGTTAGTTAAAGTACAATATCAAATACTTTCAAATGATCATTTGAATACCTTTGGCTAACTTAGAAGAAAAATGGAATACCAAGCAACACAAACCAACAAAAATTTTCAGATATGGAAAAGGATATTTATGATTGGTTCCTCCAAATCAAGATCGTGTTAATGTGACTAGAGAGATAATTTGAGAAGGCAAATGAACAATGAAACTTTTATACCCTCAACAACCTTTTGAGTATAGCCTTTCTAGAACATGACACTAAAAAATTTAGAAACAATAAAAAAAGTTTGAGATGAAATTCAACTAGATTTAAACTTTATAAAAAAAACAAAAATAGATTCATATTTTACTAAATTATTCTAGTTATGTTTGTAATTTTAGAGGATTATTAATTTATGATATTAACGGGGCCATAGATTTATATAGGAATTTTCTTAAAAATTATTATCTAATTAATTTATTAAAATTGCTAATTTTTTGAACTGACCTGAGTTGGAACCAGACAAAAATATTATTTTAGAGAGATTTTTAATTTATCGAGTATTAATTTATGAAGATTTTATTGTATATATCTAGCAAAGCATACCAAATATTATAAAATTCAAAGGGAATGAAAGGTCAATCAAAGAGTTCATCAATAAATAATGGATGATTGGATTGATTCTACACATATTAATTCATCTATATCTTTCTTTTTTTATGTACAAATTTTTTTCTATCTACTTTTGTACAAAAACAAAATCACCAAATTCCACCAAAATCTGTTAGATAGAATTATATGTAGTGTAATTTTATTAAATCTAATAAATTCTATCAAAATCTATAAAAATCCACAAATCTTAAATTTTTTATTCAATTCCATGTTGATGACACCCTAAATTGGTTAAATGTAAATAGTTTATTAACTAAATAGTTCTGATTTTCCATTTTGAGCAATAAACTTACAGAAAGACATAATCTATTTGAATTTTCTATATGTTAAAAAAGAAAAAAAAGAAGAGACAAAAATAGTTAAGAAGGACAGTACTAAGAGAATGATTGATTGGGGGCAAATTAGTACGGATCCACTGTCAGGTTTGCGTAAGAGTCCGTTCAGGCCACCCGGTATGAAGACTCTCTGCTTTCCTGGTATTTGATGTCACGTGACCTCATCCCACCGTCACCTTCAGTTACTCACGTGCCATTGGACCGTAGGATTTTTTCAAGTACCCATCCCCACGCACCACGATCCCAATATGGAACCACTCTGAACTTTTTCTATACAAACTATATAAGGCCTTAGTAAGTTTTTCTTGTTGGTAAGCTTGAGGCATTATTAATGTAGTTAATGTTGTAGCTAAATCAAGTCCTTACACGTTATATGGGAAATGAATCTACTTTGGAATTCATGAGTTTGAAATTGAAGTTAGGTACATCTCATTCATGTACAAAAATATATATGTAGGTGATAAATTTATTGAGTAGTGTATTAATATATCGTCATAAATACTTACAAATACAAATTATTAGGTATTGGACAATGACAATAATGAACTCTAATGTGACGAGTTCTTTATAATAATTTGTATTATAATCATTTCATACGAGTTATACAAATTATATTATCACTTGAGTACTTTTAAATTGATTACGAAGCATTTTTTGAAATACCTAATAATTTATATTTATACCTAATACCTAATACAAATATGTCACCTATCACTTTGGAATTTGAGTCTTAACTAGATAGTCGATTAAGGCTATTGAGTCCATTAAAACATTTTTTAAAAAATAATTATGTTGTTAAATTTATTATAGAAATTAAGGCTTCATAATCACTTGAGTGAATGCAATAAAGGACTTATAAGTATGATACTAGACAGCAAAATGAATAGATGTGTATTGAACTTGTGTGGAGCAAATCAACTCCTATATAAACGAGGATCTTTCAGCTGATCAAACTAGATTGTAGCCTAAACTCAAAGTAAGGTATGGGCTTGGACTACAAAGAAATAAAGAAACCTGTATATGAAAGCTATGACTAAGACTAAATAAGCTTATTATTGAGAAAAACAAATATGCTTAAAAAGAGTGAAATAAGTCAACATTGACAAGCTGAGTTGTTGTGAAAATGAAGATGATTATTCCTCTCTTCATCTTCATTCCCTTTATTTATAGACACCTATTTAGTTAACCTCATTGGCCCTCAATCTCCATCAAACCATGTTCTCATACTTGGAGAACCCTCAAATGTCGCTTTTCCATAACTAGAAACACTTATGCGCGTTTGAAGTATTGGATGCATTACTTTCACTTAGTCTTCAATGGACAAAACTGAATTTACCATCTTCAGCCGATTAAAACGTATATTTTAGAAAAACAATCGTAACCATCAACAAAAGATAATTAAAGCGATATTGACGAACTTTATCAACTTTAAAAGTCTTATCAACTCCTCTAACGTAATCGAATATTTTTTATTTTTAAAATTCTATTGTGAAGAGTACTTTGTATCTATTTTATACTCTTTCAATCTCATTTCAATTATTCACATTGGACTTGTAAAATAATTAAGAAAATTATTGGGATAGATAAAATACAACTAAACTTCTTAAATAACCCTTATTAATATTTAGTATGTTATCAAGAAATGTATTCCCAATAAAAGTGAACAGCTTAATTGAAAATTGTAAGGATAAAATTGTAAATTTTTTTATTAAAATTAGAAAATGAACAATTGAAATAAAATATTAAAAAAATAACATAAATAATTGGAATGAAACGTAGGAAGAGTGAAATGCATGTAGTTCCTTATACTATGAATGCTAGTTATTGGGTATTAGCTAGGTTTATATTAAATGATTCAGTGTATACTATATAATGTATATTAGTACACTCTAAATGCATTTTCATTATGGATTTCTTTGTCTTCGTTAAATTATCAATAATAATGCATTGTATAATGCACTCTATGCGTACCCTGCAAATTAAATGTACTATGCATAAACATAAAGTATAAATGCTGGTTATTGGGTATTGGACTTTGGCCGTTGACATTTTACTGGCTCTTAGTCATTTATATGATTCAAGGCATTTGGTGTTTTGTATAATGTATATAGTACATTTTTTCAATTTATATACATTTTTATTGTAATCTTTTTATCTCGATAAGTGCCAGTAATTGTATTTTATGTATGTATATACTTTATACATTATATGGTGTATTAAAAATTAAACAAATAAAATCTCAAAGTCAAGGAAACGTAGAGTGGCTCAATAATTCCTATCCCACTGCCCAAGTTATTATACAAAATAGTCTTCTAATGATATCTTTAGACTAGTTTGAATAAAAATATTTTAGACCTTTTTCTCATAAAATATATTATCTTCAAAATCTTTAAGTCTCAAGTACAAAATTAAAAGACGAGTTTGAATCAAAATATTTTATATTTTTTTCTCATAAAATATATTATCTTCAAAGTCTTTAAGTCTAAAGTTCAACATTAAAATAGTTTTCACTATAAAAACAAGGGAATATTAAACCACTAGCCAATCTAAACTTATAAATTATTTAATTGATCTATATTTAGTCTTTAAAAATTATTTTTATCTTTATAATAGAATTATTCACATTTTTATTTTAAAATTTTGAATACTAAATGTACATTTTTAAAATTAATATGTTATAATTTGAAGTCATACAAAGAATCTACTTCCATTTAATTAATAATGTTCTTATCATATAAAAAGAATACTCATTTTATCGTGAATAGAATGCTCACATTTTTATTTTATATTGTTCGATGCATAAAATTGCTCAGTTTTTTAAAATACACAAAATTTTCATCTAGGTTCTTTAATTCAAGAGAATAATGTGATAAATTGCTTTAAAATAAATAAAAAAATCTTTAATATTTAAATTAAGTTAAATATTCAATTTTAAACTAAAGAAGTATTTATTTTGAAATAATAGAGTAAAAATAAAAATGTAATGCAAGTGCAAATATGAAACCATTTTTTTTTATGAAAAACAATATTTCTTTCATCTCATTAAAATAGATAAATATAATTTTTTACACATTAAAAATAACATTTAATATTTTTGAAATTGTAAAATATTTTCTTGATTTTCATATTTTTCCCTTTCCACTTGCATTTAAAATTTAGTCAAAAATTTAAACTTAATTATGTGAAAATAGTATGTACAAATTATGTATAAAATGTATAAAAAACTCTGCAATCATCTTTGAGAAATGAATATATTCAATCTTAATGTGTGTTATTTCAATAATTTGAAAACAAATTTTACTACTCCTTCAGCTATTTTTTATCAAATGTTTTAAATAATTTCATACAAAATATTATTTTATTTTAGTCTTTCTTAAAGAATGAGTATTTATTCTCATTTTCTCCTACTTAATATAGTAAGGATGAATATAAAAATATTATACATAATATGAATAAAATAATTTATAATATACAAAATAATTTTAAAAAATAATAAAATATCTTATATTTAGAATAAATAAATTTAGTTGTTGAATTTTATGAAAAAAAAGGTTGGAGTGAGTTTTAAATATAATATTTTAAATAATTAAAAATTATATGAGAGAGAGAGAGAGAGAGAGAGAGAGAGTACGAAACAAGTTACTCCACTTACGGTGCGATAACGTAAATTGTTGCACCAAGTAAGGGTCCCACCCACACTGACAATGAAATGACTATAAGGTCCTGGACTGCCTATGATGGTGATAGTGAATTAGTGATTAGGTTCGGGTCGAGGTGGAAAGAAGAAATTAACGTATTAAGAGGATCGGTGAATCTTGAGATGACAGTGGACTTTGTTTGTTTCGTAGGGACACGTGTCCGAAACCCTTTTGCTGATATGTTTTACTACTAATGGTAAGATTTGACTGGAAGACTCAGTGTACAAATATGTATCAATGGTAGTTTAATGAGTTCTGAGTCTCTGACCGTTGATTATGGGGTAAGAGTCACATTCACCCCGATTCAAGGCTCATCTAACGGCTGCGCATGCATTGGGACGTACAGAATTGTGTATTGACTTTTAGTAATAAGCAATATATTGTTTTTTCGTCATTTTTTTAGCAGTTCTTTTTTTTTTTTCTTTCCCATCATTGACGGCTTGATTTTGATTCTGTACCTGCAAAATCTTGCATATTTGCTTTGCTGTTTTCCAGACTCTTTTTAAGTCTCCTTTTTATATTTTCCATAACGATGCTTTTTCACATCTTTTTAAAAAATATTAAATTTATATATTCTCATTCCTCCCTTTTGATAGGTTTTGTTTTTATTGATCCCTTTTTATAGGTTATTCATTATTCATAGAGCATTCACGTAGACTTGGTAAATACATATTTTTTTATTTATGTATTCTTCTTTATTCTGCATAGAGAATAAGAACAAAAGAAGATAAAAAAGATAATACTTCATATGTTTTAAAATAAAAATTATTTTAAATAATAATACAAATATTAAGAATACTAAACAAATTGTAATATTAACTTTCAAATGAATCCTTAATGGACAGATACGTTAGAATAATTAGTCAAAAGAAAACTTATATTCAAATCTTGCATTCCTCCTCCTCTTTGTAATAAAAAAAAGAGTTCATAATAAATACTTCAAATTAATCTTTTATTATCTCTGTCCAAATTAATCTCTTATTCTCTCTCAATTTAAATATGAATAAAATTTAAAAATAATAATCATTAATACTACAAAGACATTTATTATGAAACGAAAAAAAACTTCTAAAGTGACACTTATTTTGAAACATATGCTGCGATAGAGAAGGAATAGGAGTGATAAGAAGGATTGAAGAAATCTTTGTCTCATAAATAAATTATAAATAAAAAGGATTAGATGAGAGATAAATAAGCATAAATAAGACTAATATTATAAACAATTATAAAAGATATCTAAACAATTGTAAAATAACTTATAATTATGACAAAACAATTGCAACAACTTATAAAAAAAGAACTGAGGCTGTGACTTCTAAGGAAAAGTCCAGCAAAACTCATTGAATTAAATGGAATAAGAATTGAAAGCTTTAATTATATTACACTGAACACTCTCTCTCTATACCCACAGCCATTGTAGCATCTTCCTATCGTCCTTTCTCCCTTGTTTCCGGTCAGAGACATGGTTCTCTACTTGTCTTTTTGTTCTTACACCCGCTTTTAATCTGACAAACCATGAAAATTTCTTTTTTAGAACTTTTGCTCACAATCTTTGCATTATTGGCATGATCTTGCTCTGATCTCTTTCGATTTGAGTTTCTTTCTTCTTCTTCTTCAACAAGATTTCCTCTTTCGATTTTTATCTCTTTCTTTTGCAATCTCTAAAATTAATTATGGGTCCAGAGTCTTTGAGGTTGACTTTAAAGATGAAGATGAAATTGAACTCGATGATGATAAATATTGTGAGAAGAGTGATAGGAATAAAATTAGACTGTGTTTGTTTTGTTTATTTTTATTATATTTTAGCTACCTAATTTTATGGTGTGTGTGTTTGTTGTTAACCATTTGAGGATGGATTTTTTGTTCATTTACCTATTTGTGTAATTAATTTGTCTCTCTTTATTATTAATATTCTTTTTATTATCTACTTAAAACAATTAGATTGCACTTTAGTAGTAAACGCACCTTGATTTCATAAGATCGAATATACTTCGTCTGGATGGCATCCCAAAAGATACCACATGTTACAAATATTTTTGCAGAAATTATTTCTGAACTTATTGCCATTGTTCGTAGAGATTAATCACCACAGTTTTGGTCACTTATATCTTGAAGATTGAAAGATAAATTGGAAAGAAATTTCGGCAATGTATATATCTTGAAGAATCGAAGTTGATATTTGAATATACTGTTGAACAATCAATTTCAATTAGGGATTTGATGAAGATACGGTGGAAATCTTTTCATCACTTGGAGTCCATGTATTGGGGGGGGGGGAATGACCATTAAATTTACTGAGTGCTCATTCATACGATTGAGTCAAACACATTGTCAGGGAGTTCGATAGAACAATCAACGGGGGTTGAAGATTTGATGCCAAAACAAGAAAGTGATCTTGTTCTAACATTCACGAGATAGGGGTTACTGTATATTGATGGGAGATAGGAATTTCTTTGTACTTTTTTAAAGTAATTTCCCTGCAAATGTAGGTAGGGTTTATTGCGTGAGCAAATGGTGTTAGTTTTTTTTTTTATTATTTCTTCATTTTACTTTGTGTTATTATTCTTTTAACATACTTTCACACACTGTTTAGCACTCCTACCTAATTTACATACCGTCTTGAATGACAGTGGGATATAAATATTTGCCCATAAATAATTAAAGTAAAAGATAAATGATGAATCATAAATAGTTTAATCACAAATTTTTCGATTTTTCCATTTCATATTTGGAAAAGATATACTCTTTCTAGTTGAAAATAGATAGTATTTTAATAATTTCCACACATATTAAGAGTGAGAAAAAAAATTTAATATAAAGTTTCAACTATACCCTTAATTAAATACTCATAGGGAGTTGCATAAATTAAACTTAAATATGAATAAACCAGCAAATATCAATTATTAATTCATTGAAAAATGTAAAAAAGACATTTTTAAAATCAGTATAAATGAAATGATTAAAATGAAATATATTTTGAATCGAAAGGAATTTTTTTTGTCACAACGAATAATAATAATTATTATAATAATAATAATAATAATAATAATAATTATTATTATTATTATATACACATTGCATGGTTTATGTTCCTACCCCAATATTGCCGTAGTTATTATATGGATCTTGTACTTGCTTAGTTGATAATGACAAACAACAATGGATGTTTTTTTAAACCTTTTAAAGTAATTAAATGTTTTTTTTTGTTTTTTTAATATGATATATTACATTAATTGGTGGATTTAGTTCCTAAGATTTTTACAATTTGGTGTTGTTGATCTCTATTCCTTTTCTTTTTTTTTCAAATATTTTAGATCATCAACCTTTTTACCATTGGTACCCATTGATTTTTTCGTCGTCCTGAGTTTGGATAAAAATCGGCAAAATAATGGGGGCATTTTGGGTATATATGAAATTTTGCTTAGAAACGTTATGCATGGACAAAGAAATGAATATTTTTCATTTATGTAGGTTAAGAGGAATTGAGAAATTATAATTTCGAAAAAAATGTAAAATTATGTGCACTACAAAACAACAATTTGTACTTATATAAAATAAAAACAATTCGTGGTAGACTAGCTAGCCTAGCTAGGGTTATGGTAGGGTTGTAAACAGGATTGAAATAGTTTGCCTTAGATTCGGTCTCGATTAAAAGCTTTTGAACCTATACCTATCTTCCTCCTCTTCTTCTTCTTCTTTTTTTTTTTTTTTTAATTTTATATTAAAAGAAACCTACCTATATACCTATCTGATTACTTTATTTTTCTTTTTAGGTGGAGATCACTTGTCTGATTAACATGTATATAATATTATAACTAGTTTTGACCCAACAAAGTCTGCCTGACCTTGTTGTGCAGATAATAAACCTAAATGATTATCAAATAAAAGCCAACAAACATTTATGAAATTAATAAAATAAAAGAAAACCAACGAATATAATAACCAAACAAACAATAATCTTAACTCTTAATTTATTCATACCACTATTAAAACTTAATAATATTTAGGATATGTATATTGTGTACATACCGTTAGATCGAATAGGGTATCATGTGCTATTGCAGGTTTCATATACATAAAAATATTGTTATGGCATTGCCAAAATAGTCACTGGAAACACTATATGGATTTTATGATTACCATAGAAATACATATAAAATATATACAAATACTCTTCATGGTTAAACGTTAGAATGATTTTTTTTTCTTCTTCTTTTTGGTAATTAAATGATTTCATTGTTAAACAAGTTACTTAAATGGGTTAAAAATCCATAATATCTCAAATAATCTACGTGGGTAAAATATAATAAAGGGAAGATAACATAAACTCACACTAATTAACAAATCCTTGTTCCTTCTTAACAAATTAATATTCTAACATGGATTAATTTTAGAATCTTTTTTTATATTATTGGTTTGACCTTTCTAATTGACAGGCCCATAGCATGGTTAGCTATTGCGCTGCTGGGATTCGAATAGCAACCTGTGCAGTTCTACAAGGTAATGCTTGCTTGTTTTAATATAAGATAAGATTTTTTTTTACTAATTTTAAAAAGAAAAAAGAAAAAAAAAGAAAGGTTTTAATACAATTATGGATTTCATTGTGAAAACAGAATCAGAATAGATTCTCCCTTTCCGGGTTGAAACCCTTTTTATCACATGCGTATTGGCCCTATGGAAAAAGGAAATTTAGGAGGATACTTATGTTTAAATACTTTCTATTTTATAATTATGCCAAACAAATACTCTCTCCCTCTCTCTAGATATATAAGTTGTTTGAACCTATTTTTACACGGATCAAGCAACTTATTTTATTTCTAAAATACCCTTAATTATTATTATGTCTTGAATAAAAGAAAGAGAAAATAAAATTTATTTTGAGAAGAATAAAATATAAAAGATTTATCTTAAAAATAAAAAGATATTAGAGAAGAGATAAAAATAAATTGTGTAATATTGAAAATCAACAACTTAAAATTTCTTAAAACGACTTATATTTTGAGATAAGAAAAAAATCATTCAGCATACTTATATTTATGGAGATACAAAGTAATTGGGAGATGGAACAATAATGAAAGCGAAATGAGAACCAATCATTTCTATGAATGCTCAATAACTGTAGCAGCACAGAATGAATATTTCAGGTTACTGCAGATAGCAACATGGACTGATCAATAATGTCATTACACTTTACAAGTTTGTTGGGCCAAATTAAGGCAAAGAATTGAGTATTAAGGAAGAGGTAAAGTGGTCATTATATGAAAGTACTTCAATATTCTGTCTTTTTAACCTTTAACATCAAGCTGGGGACAAGATTCTAGTGTGTCTTCCAAACAACTTGCATATGTTCTTAAGAAATTATCTTAAAGATTTTGTTGGCCAATGACCACACAAATCTTGACCACTTTCAGGAAAGCTGACCAAAGATCCGGTTTGATCACAAATCAAAGTTTTGAAGCACAAGTTGCTCTTAGGCTTTGGTCAGTAAATCAATGGAGTGAAGCCTAAAAAAGGTATTGCTTTCTTCTAATGCATGTAGCTAGGATGCACAAATATCCACAGCTAGAGAACTATATATGATATAGGATCTTCAATATATATCTGATATTCTTTTGTTATGAAGGTGGGGCGCCATAGTTCATCTATTTCGCGCGGTTAGAGAATTGCCCAACAGAAAAATTGTTACATTATTTAATTCCTTGGCGTATAAAAGCCCCATGTCCCATGAGTCAAAACTGTGTTGTCTTGAGTGTGTGTCTATAATATTGTCTTTTTTTTAAGCATAATATTGTGAGGAAAATCTACATGGGAAATTGAGAAGCCCTATAGTATGACTTATTATATCATTGAAATTTGAAATCCAATAAACTGTGATACTCGCCATGGAGCTTTGATACTCACCTTATGGAAGACATCATTTGCCCCGGGAAGATTGAATATAAAAATAGAAGGCACACCGATTGTTCTCAGACTTGCATGACACACTATAAACACAAAAAAGGAAAGAAAATATCAAAGCTACAATAAAGTGCATAACGTTGCAATCTTGAGTGCCTGTTTTTGGATATTATGTTCAGAGGAATCCGCATGGAAATCCCACTATAAAAGAAACCATATATATAAACGTGCACATGTCTTGCCATAACAT
Source organism: Apocynum venetum (assembly GCA_019593545.1). Classification (NCBI taxonomy): domain Eukaryota; kingdom Viridiplantae; phylum Streptophyta; class Magnoliopsida; order Gentianales; family Apocynaceae; genus Apocynum; species Apocynum venetum. The sequence continues at coordinate 1,854,572 of SRSM01000727.1, read as the reverse complement.
CAGAATTCACGTCTTCATTATTCTTCATCCTGTTTACTAAAAGATGCAATTCAATTATCATCTACAAATCTATATATTTTCAGTTGGTTAAAAATTAAATAAGTAGTTTTACTTTTCTTTTTCTAGCTAAAAATTATTTTGAAGTGCTTCTTATTGCTCTCACCCTCAAGAGTTTTAATATCACATTTGACTTAACACCAAAATTATAGAGAGTAATGTTGTTATCCTTATTATTAGTGTAATTAGCAATATGATTATATCATAAGTAATTAGTGGGATGTGAATATTTTAAATTAAAGATGTTATTAATGAAACTTTGATAATATATATTTTAAAAAATAGGTATTCAATTTTAGATATCCTAAACTATAAATGTGAATATTTAATTCTGTAAGGAGAGAGTAATAAATAAAATTGCTCATTTGTTTTTAAAACTTTCACTTTATATTAAACAAAAGACATACATATAATTAAATTTCATTGTTATAGACTTATCCTAATTAATAAAATTATATTACATTTTTTTTTTGAAAGTCAATTCTTTGAGAAATCCAGGTTGAGAAAAGCAGTTCCACCTGGAAAAAGTGTTACAGTTGCCAGAAAACAGTTATATAGCAATGAAATTGCAACAACAAACAAACAGCTAATGTTAGAATGTAGCCCAACGAAGACAGCTAGAAATTGGAAAGAGAGTTCTGGAAAGTAAAACTAGGTGGAGAAGCAGAATCGGAGAAGATCAACGCTTTCTGTCTACTCCCTCCTTTCCCCCCAATGAGTCAGCATCACCATTGATTTCTCTTGGGATTTTTACTATTTCTACTGTACGAACTTTCTTCTTTGATATGCATTTCAAGGCATATTCCTGCAGGAGCTTTATATTTTGAAGCGAACATTTTTAATTTTCTTTTAGAATGGAAAAAAATTCAACAAGACTACGGTCTCGAGGAGGGAGTATTTGTTCTCTCTCATTCTAAGGTGTCTGTCTAAATGATTTAACTTTTCTTAGACAAAAGGCATTCAGTCGTCTCAATTAAAGTTTTTTTAAAAAAATCTAATTGTCAATCCACTAAAACTTCGAGAGAGTACTTATACTGGATTGTTGAATTTTTCTTAGGTATTGGACATTTCTGACAAGTACGGGACAATGGGGAAGTAATTGATTATATGCTCATTGGAGGATGCAAGTTTTTTTTTTTTCTTTTTTCGAGTTAAAGATGTAAGCTATTTTTTACCACATTTATTTTAATTAATGTTTTGGATATAAGAGTAGTGTCTCGTTATATTTATTATTCCCACCATTTTTTTATAAGTACATATATGTCACTTTATAAAATTAATATATTCCCTTTGTTTATTATTTAATGTTCATTTTCCTCAATAAAAACCTCTTGAGTTTAATAACTACATATTTTCCTCTCCTTTTGGTGTTGCGGTTGTTGGTAGCTTTCGTTTTGTTCGCTGTTGCTGGCTGCTACTGCTTTTGTTCTTTTGTGCTGCTCTAGTCCTTTTGTATTGTTGTTGGCCTTTGCGTCTTGTTCTGCCTTTTGGCTTTTACAATGAAGTTGCTCTTCTAAAAAAAATAAAAATAAAAATCAAAGGCTTTTTATTAATGTTGAAACAAGTCAAATATAGATATTTAATTTCAAATAAAAGGGATACTATTTATTATGTTTCTTTTCATGCCATACCACAGTCTTGTTCAATTCTTACCTCATTTCTCTTACGTTTTCAAGACAAAAATGGTAGATGCAGAATAAAATAATTAAGTAAAACAATTACAGGCAAATAGGTGCAAATTTATTAGTTAAATGGTCTCACCTATGATTTAATGTCATGAGGTTCGAGTGCATACTCTCAACCAATGTCGTGTATATATATTTTTTAAAAATATTAAAATACTTTTAGAATGTTTTTGGAGGCAAAAAACAATTCATTGAATTAAGGAAAATGAGACGATACCGCTATCGGATCAATTAATCTAGGGTAGTTCTATACTATTCAAACTTCCATAGAACCCTTTAAAAAAAAAGAGCTTGCATAGATGAGGATAATGTGGGCCAATTTAGTGTCTTAGTCTTTATTTTTACAAAATTACATGTAAATCTAAAAGAAAACTGAGGAAGTGTGATAGATTTTAGTACTTTGAAACCTCTAACCCACTCTCTAAGAAGAAAGAAACCGCCAGTTCCGAGGGAATATCTGCTAGTGTATCTTGAATCCAATTTAGAGAAGAACAGTAATAGCTAGGTTTTAGTTTTTATTCTTCGATGAAATCATGTTTCAGACTATTTGGTGAGACCATTCAGAATCTTAACGAAGTTGCCACTACCCTGCAATTTCCATAGTATGATGATGAAGATTGCTTTTTCCGATCCTCCAATAAATGAGACCCCACCGTGGGATTCAGAGATGATTATTTTTTGATGGTTATGTTTGACATCTGGGGAGCATAAAATACCATTACTAGTATTACCTTATAATTTTTTGAAATATAAATTATTTTATGGACTTTGATACGTATGTTAATTTTCCCCCCCAATGTTCTTATACTAATTTTCAATTCTCAATTTCAATTTCTTACATAATTTCATTGAAGGATATTTTTAGATATATAGTTTTAGTTAAAAAAATATCCTAATTTACATGGTAAAGTTTAAACAGATTATATATTATTATATGCAATGAGGTCCGATATCAATTGTTGTAAAAAACGGATGTGAATCCAAAACGAAGTTAATAACAAAAAATAAAAAATAAATAACACAATATTTAAGTGCATTGATAAAAATTTATCTACATCCATGGGCGAAAAGGTGATATTTTATTTCTTGAGAAAATACAAGCTGCAACGCATAACACATGAGAAGAATTCTTATTTATTTCTTTCCTAAATAAAACATGATTCCTAAATAACACTCTTTCTTAATTAAGTACAAATAAAATCAAAGTCTTGAATAAATAAGAAACTATAACTTAACTAGAATCATAATTCAACTATGACTAAAATTCAAGACATACTTTCACACAGTATAGATTTTGATATAATGTTTTACAGAGAAGGTTAAAGAGATAATTTAATGTCTATTGATATTCCCTCAAAAAAAGAAAAGATCTTAGGTTTTCTTTTATGGAGGAATATATATGTGAGTATAGAAATATTTTCCTAAGACTTTTCTATTTGCTTTCTTCGTAGTAAAGTTTTGGTTCTCTACGGAATTATACTCTTCTTTTGAATTCTCCTCAATAGTTAAATAATATATATATATATATATATATATATATATATATGTAGCTCGTGTTGGATCTATTATTGTCAGCACATATATGTTCTTAAGGGTAATCCCCCAATAACCCGTTTGTCAGTTTGTCGATTAGTTTTTTGACACACACACAACTAGAAATCTTTCTTCTTCTTCATGGATTATAACAGTTTGGCCATTATGGGAAGTGCAGGTTCCATAGTTGCATCTGTTTTGCACTGATATTGTCCATCCAAACTGATCTGTCAATCCACCAACTTTTGGACATTCATCTGCTTTAATCATTGGAAGCATGCATGTTTGGAATTCAGCCTTGAAATAGATCTAGTCATCTAGGGCAACATTATTGCCTGTAGAACCTGTGAGTGACTTAGTATAGTCATTTCATTTTTGGTATATACTAAGGTCCAAAGACACTGGAAATTTGTCTATTTCATATGCTCTCCAGTTGTGTGCACGTAACCATATATTTTTTTTTATTATTATATATATATATATATAATATGGGTGTTCATAAATATAACCATGCATGTTGAACAATGTTCGTGTACTTAGAATATGTATATTATAGCTTTATTTTGTTATGTATACAAATAAAATCACTCTTGGCCGTATTCAGTTTTGTCTCTCTCTAGTCGTGTTGCATTTCAAAATAATTTTGAGATATTTTTAGTTTACTTCACGCACCACTATTTTGACCTACATCTATGATCTATGTGGTTGCATGACCCTATAGCTTGGTTTTTTTTTTTATATTTTTGAAAAGCATCAATAGATTATTAAGAAAAGAAAAACAAGGATATACAACGGCATGAGAAGCTGCGAAAGCAAACACCTCAGGGAATCCAACATCAAACCTAAAACAGCCAGAGCCAACCGCCTAGCTCCAAGAAACTACCCCACTGGCAAACGAGACAAAACAGCACTAAACAAAACGAACAGGAGGCAACATTGTATCCTCCCCCCAATGCAGAGAAAACAAGCCCACATCCTGCCAAACCCCCCAAAAAAAAAAGTAACTACAGCATATATATATGCTGTAGTTACTTTTTTTTGGGTAGACACTGATCAATGTGTGTGTGTCTATATATATATATATATATATATATATATGTATATATGTATATATGTATGTATAGTTTAGTTTGACTACAAAATAAATAATACTATTAAATGTCTATAATTGACTTAAATTGCATGGATCCCTTGAGCCACTCAACCGTATTCGCCACCAAAAATCTTTCACCTATCTTTTTAGGTTGCAATAATGAAGCAAATGCATATTAACTGAATTTCGAGTGAGCAAATCATTTGCAAGATGAATTTAATAATATATGATATACCAAAGGACATGTGTTTTTTTTTTGGGAAAACGGCCTATTCAGTACTTAATTTTGGAGTCAGCAATGTTATGGTCTTTATTAATATATAATGTTTTCCTAACTTTATATATGATCCTCGAGAAATTCAGAAATTGCCAAAAGGTTCCAACCAACCCATACGGTGTGAGTTCTATCAAAAAATTATCTCTTTCCAAGCACTTGGTACATTTTCTAGGGGAAATTTTTTGTTATACACATTATGCTTATGACTGATATTAGTCAGAACTCACCCTAATTAAGCAGTTAGAATCTCTTAACATCTTGTGAATTCATTGAGGATTATAAAGATAGAAAAGAAAAAATTAAAGACTAAAACATTACTAATTAACTCCAAACTTGAAGGATCAAATTTGGCTATTTTCCCCCATTTTTTTTAAAAAAACTAAATGACATTGTTAGTCATTGCAATACAAGCATAAAACTAGAACACCTTAGCTACTTTCTCCGCTTGGCCTCTTTCTCAATTTGGGCCAACTCTTGGACCTCAGTTTCTTTTGTTTAGGTTCTGTTGTTATTTTTGGTTCTAAAGGTTGTGTGAGAGGAATAGTCTGCTTTAAGGTTGCTCCAAGAGTCCACTGGGCTCATATCCTCGGCCTTGTTGTGGAAAAAAAATGGATGAGTGATTCTATTTATGTTAATAGTCTTAGAATAGAATAATGTCATTCTATTTCTTTAGATCTTTCTACTATAGATTTTTTTTTTTGATGATTTATACTTCTTTTTATTTTATTTTTAAAAAGGCTTGTAGTGGAGAAAAATAAATATATCCATGAATTATAACATAAGGTATAGATTTTATGGAAAAGTGGATTGTTCATGTGCTATTGTCATTTTCTAGTAAAGAAATTTATACTATCAATAAGTTTCCAATTTCCCATGGGTTCAGACACTATTAAAATAATTAAATTCCTTAATATATATAAGAGTAGGAATGTGAAAGGAAAATTACAACGGAAAAAAGAAAAGAAAAATAAAAATGTTATTACCCGTTAGGTCGACGGAACATTGTTCCAAGTGATTTAGCAAAAAAGAAAAAACGGAACATTGTTCCAAGTGTGTTTGAACAACTTTACTTTAGCATTTATAAATAAATAAATAATTGACTTTATGACTTTTTTATATATCTTGAATAAGGTGTAAAAATTACAAATAATAATAATAATAATAATTTGGATAGCTACTTTAATTATTGATTTGATAAATAATTTGATGTGTAATCAGATCTATTTGCTATAATGTAAAAAATAGGTATTAAAGTAATAAATTAATAAAAAAAATTTGTTAAAATAATATAATTACATAAAATTTTTGCACATTATATTTCATTAAACTGTTAGTATAATAAAGATTTGTCGATTATTTTATATTAAAACTTTCCGATTAAAAATTTATATAGCCTTACTCCATCGAAATAAATACGTATTCGACTAGTTGCTATCCTTTCAACTACCTAAAATTTTGTTGCTCATTATAAACTCATTAATTTTTGAACTTTTTAAATTTTACAATAATTCAATGAGAAATGTTACTTTATCACCACAATTCATTATTGGCACTCTATTTTTCTTATGACTATTTTTGCCCTCTGTCTTTTTTATTTGACAAGTTTTTGACGGTCAATTTAGAAGATGACGAGATTAAACAAAGCAGATGAGAGAAAGAATAATTATGCAAGAATTGGTTCGTTTCTAACGTCAGTGATGACAATACATACCACAAATTGCATCAAAGAAAACAAGCTCTCTTTTTCATTATTATTATCATTATTATATTAGGAAAAAAATTCAAAATAATCAAATCTTTGCAATGTATTGGGAGAGAAAAGAGGGTATGCAAATAATTGAAGTTAAAAATTGGGTGTTCAATAATGTCACACCCTTAAATAATATGTACAAAGTTTCATGTTGATTTCGATCATCTAATTTCAGGGGTAAGCACTTCATCATTGACTTGAGTAATAAGAATAATATTAAAAAAAAAAAGCACTCCATCCTTGACCACAAATATAAAACGATGCAATTGAAATGAATGTTAATTATTATAAATAACCTTTTAATGGAATTTGCCTTAGAAATTTTTTAATCTATGAACACAATAATAATTTTTAAAAAACGGTATTGCTTTTGCTTTTAATTTTTTTTCAAATATAATATCACAATCTTAAAATTAGATTTAACTTTAACAAGTAGACTAAATTATGCTACAAGAGTTATTACATTAATTTTCAAAATTAAAACTTTACAACTTTTTAAGAACAACTAATGTAACTTTTCACATGTTTTGTTACATGAAAAAGTTTTTTTTTTTTTGTCCTAAATATTTTTAAAGTTACAAATATCTTTGATATGAATGTATTTCGTTACAAAATATAAGTATTTTTTAAGGTAAAAGTTGTTTCAATATAAATATTTTTACATAATTTGATAAGAATTTATTATCCTTTTTATTTTCCCTACAATTGTGCCTATTAATCTTGTTTACTCCAATTTCTTAAGTGATTTGATTGAAGATTTTTTAGATAATTTTTTACATAGAAAACTAAATTTATATGTAAAATTATTAAAATATTATTTTTTAAAATGGAGATACTACGTTAAAGGAAAAAAAAGATGATTAAAAATCAAAAGAAAAAAAATCTTGTAATTAAAAACAATTTAGCAGCTAAATATTAATGCTCGTATTCACTGTTGCCTGTTGGTATCCGACACACAGCCAGACAGTCAAAGATCTAAACAATAATATTTTATTTATAATTGTTTTTAAATTATATGAAAAAAATTACTATTTTCATTCAAAAATATAAGTCTAAGTTTTATAAAGATAATTTTATTTTCTTCCTAAATGACTTTATGTCTTGAAATAAATAAAAAATTGTTTTTAGAGAATAAAAATATAAAGACTTTATATTAAAAATAAAAAGAGTTGAAAGAAGAGATGAAAATAAATGAGATTAATATTGAAAATTAATAATAAAATATTTATAAAATTTTGTAAAATAATTTATATTTTCTAATAAACAGAGTAAATTTTAATATTACTTTTAAAACGGATTAAAAATCAGTAGAACAGAAACCTTAGATTGTAATTAAAAACTATTTAGCTGCATTGAGGTGGGCCGGTGACAGCTACACAGTCAAAGTCAAATATTGTTAAAAAAACAAAAGAAAGAGAAAACCCAGCACACTTACGTGTTCCACCGCTGCAAATTATTCTTCTTATATTTGGGGTTTAAAATTTTATGGCGTCCGTCTGATCATCTAAATACTTGAAAAAAATTGAATATTGAAATGATAATACGAACTATGATCATAATTATTTTATTAGTTGATGCGCTTTTTTATTAATAGATTATAAGAGATTATCTGAGATTTATAGTGTTAAATCTGGAATTTCAATTCTTTTTTGAGAGGAATGAAATTTCAATTTTAAGTAACAATTTTTATTATTTAAATAGACTTATATTTTTTAAAACAAAATATTACATTAAAAAAGGATTGAAAATCAAGAGAAAAGAAACCTCATACTCCATCTGTTCTAATTTAATAATTTTGTTTTTATTTTTCATTTATCTTAAATTATAATTCAATTTTCTTATTCAAAATATAATATATTTTTTTAAGTTGATCAAAATATTTTATTTAAAGTAAAATTATTTGTGTATAAAAAATATATTAATTTTATTTTAAAATAATAAATAGTAACAATATTTTGGAAAATTAATTACTTTTGTACTTAAAGTTTACGTTTTTGACCAAATTGATTTATAATATATTTTATCAATCAAATTTATTTTTGATCAAATTAGTCATTTTGTTTAAACGCTAATGATACCATCAAATTAAAATGTAAAAATTAGTCAGTTTTAATCATTGAAATTTATTTTTTTAATTAAATTGATCTCTAATATATTTTTCAACCAATGTGATTATTGAAGTTTATTTTTTTGGCCAAATTAGTCCAACATTTTAAAAAAAATAACAGAATTTTCTTATCTTTTTATAAAAAAAAAAATTATTTTTTTAAAATTTAATACTCAAAGAGAGTATATTTCGCGATTTTCTCAAAATTTTATAAAAAAATCTTTTCTGAAATATGGATGAAATATTTTACTAATATGGATCAAATATGTTTTTGACCTTTTTTATCCATATTTTTGGTAAAAAATATATTTGATTTATATTTTTAAGAAAATTCAATGATGAGTTAATAATAAAGATATATTGATGTTCAAATTTTACTCATGATTTATGAATCATTTTAACAATATTTCTTTTTTTAAAAAGGAATAACTATTTGTTATGAATCAAGGTAAAATTTATTACTCTTTTCATTTTTTAAGGATAAAAAATTACAAAGAATGTCAATCAAATTTCATGAATTAAATTTTAAAAGAGATCACTTCATAAAAAAAATTTAAAAATTCATATTTTTATTTTTTTTAAAAAGAAAATTATGTTATTTTTTAAAAAATATTGGACTAATTTGACTAACAAAAAAAATTAAAAAATTCATATTTTTATTTTTTTTAAAAATAAAATTATGTTTTTTTTTTAAAAACATTGAACTAATTTGACTAACAAAATAAATTTTAAGAATCACATTGATCAATAAAATACATTATGAATTAATTTGGTAAAAAAAATTTTCAAAGATCAAATTGATTAATTTTTATATTTTCATATGATGAAACTTTTAGCGTTTCAATAAAATGACTAATTTGATTTAAAAAAAAAATGTAAGAATGAATTTGATTGATAAAATATATTATGGATGAATTTGATAAAAAATATAATATTTAAGTACAAAACTGAGTAATTTTCCTAATATTTTAGAAATAGTTTATAAAAGTGAATCACGGTGTGAAAAATGAGTTAAATCCATCAATTTGGGGAAGGGAGTAATTAAAATATATTTAGCCGCCAATATTCATGTTCGTATGCACCGCCGACCGCTCGGCGCTGGCCGCATCAGAGATATAGCAGCCAGACAGTCAAAGTCTGACATTATTATAAATAAATAAATAAAACAGTGAAATATATTTATGACTATAAATATATGTATAGGCCTCTCCTTCCTCTCCAATCAACACAATCATCACTTTCCCCCAATCAATAATCACTATTACCCAAGTGAAAACCAATTGAAGCAGCAATGGCAGGTGCAGCAGTGATCAACGTGGCTGCTATTTGCGGTTCACTTCGCAAAGCTTCATATAATCGGGGTCTCCTCCGAGCTGGTACATATATACAATCATAATTTTGTGCCGAATTTGTTTTTGGAATCATTTTTTTTTTTTTTTGATTTGGTAGTGTTTTGTGTTTGCTTAATTTTGTAGCGATTGAGTTGTCGAAGGAGATTAATGGACTCAACATAGAATACGTAGACATATCGCCGTTGCCATTTTTGAATACTGATCTTTAGGTAGATGGAACTTATCCTCCTGAAGTGGAGGAGTTTCGCCAGAAGATTCTCAAGGCTGATGCTATTCTCTTTGCTTCTCCGGAGTACAATTACTCCGTCACTGGTATTAAACCAAAACCAAAACATCGTTATTTTTATAATTTTTACTTGTGATTTTTTTAATTGCCAAGCTTAGGTTTGATTATATGGCGCTAGATATTTTGAGAATGTTGTATTTTTCATAAAAATTGAGGATGCATATTATGTTTTTGCTGAGGTGTTCTAGAATAATCCTAATTTGGCTGGGGAAAAACTTAATTATTTATCAAATTCTGGCTTTCCTGCAGTATACTTGTGTAATGGTGGTACATTTAAATATGCTATGTGGTATTATTTTCATTTTCTAAAACTTCATCCACGAATTGTATAAATGTAATAAAAATGTGTTTTCTTCCACGAAATTGCTTTATTGTTATTTAATTCTGAAACTGATCCTTTCTTTCTTTAGAGAAAGATGAAAAGGGAAAACGCTTCTTTGATGGATGTAATAGACTGCAAACTTTTTAAAATAGCTGGTTTTGACATAATAAACTAATTACAAAAGGAAAAAAAGCAAGAAAGGTGATGGAAGGAAATCTGATAGCATCAGCATATAACGAAACTCGATTTTGTCAACTTGAAATCCATTTTACTTCAGGACTCAACGTAAAATCCTGGAACTTTTGTTCTCTACTTCTACTGGAACGTAGAGATTTTTGAGAAAGTATAAAGAAACTGGAAGAGAAGAAGATTTCTAACTGTGAATGAACTTATTTTGTCTAGCTTCACAGATTTACCGTGCAGTTCTTACAAGAATCTTCTATTAAATGCTTGCTTCTATGTTAGAAATTTGTATGTTGTGATTGCCTATTGTGAAAATTATGTCAAACTCACACTGTGTTAATGGCCCTTGGATTGTGGATTGCGTATATTTCTTAAAACCATGTTGTCCCCCTCTTTAATGATCATATGAGCATGATTTCCAAACATTTGAAGTATGTGTTCTTTTACTTTTAACCTGTTCCAGAAATATCTTATACAAGTTGATATATCAGGATCTCCAAAGTGCTTGCTTTGAGTTAGAGCCTACTGAGTCCCAAAATTATTAGTACCTTACCCCACAAAAATATTTCCAAGCTCTATGATTTGTACCGAGTTGCTCTCTTACTTCGGAAACTCAGTTCAAGATTTTTCAACTTTGCACATTTAGCAAGCGTCTGAAAGCAGGGTGTAACAAAATTTAAAGAAAAATGCATGCTTAAAATAGAAGCTACCCAAGATTTTGGAATAGTAAGTTCCTGGATTCATAGCTTGCAATGCAGACCCATGTCTAGTATTTGGACATTAGTAAAAAAAACCTTTTCGAAACTTTTCTGGAGGATCAACTTAGTATTTTGGAGTTTGGGAGGAAAGTCAAGGTCACAAAATATTATTTTCTTCATGAATTAAAAATATCAATTCCTTACAATTGGTCAAAATGACAACCTTTATAACGTTGGGGATTGGAACCCCTGTGTCAAAATAATTATCTTTTCTTGGCTGCATTTAGTAGCAGATACGCAGCATTGTATGTTTGACCTCTCATTGAAGTTTTGATTTCTTTCTCTTCTACTAGGACCGTTGAAGAATGCTATTGATTGGGCATCTAGATCTCCAAATGTTTGGGCTGATAAAGCTGCTGCAATTGTTAGTGCTGGAGGAAGTTTTGGTGGGGGTCGATCACAATATCATCTCCGTCAGACTGGTGTTTTCCTTGACCTTCACTTCATCAATAACCCTGAGCTTTTCGTCCAAGCCTTTCAACCACCTACCAAGTTTGATAGTGATGGAAACTTGGTGGATGCTGCTACCAAAGAGAGGTTGAAGCGGGTTCTATTGTCCCTGCAAGCTTTCACACTGCGTCTCCAGGACTAGTCCAAATAGTATTTAACCACCATTTGAGTTGGATATTTCCTTCTTGTGTTCAATGCATTGGCATTTAAACTATGTCCAGATTAATTCAAATTTTGTCATTTATTTGGTCTTGGATGGTTTTAATTTCTGTCATCCATTTGTTGTTAAGAGTCAACTTTGTAGTGCTACCTCTCTATTCATTTCACCTAATAAATTTATAGGGGCTGCTTATTGTGAAATAATTGTAAGTGTCCCTGTGAGCATTTGAAGGGTATGAGATGTATTTGATATAATAAGATTGTTCATTTTGTTAATACGATTCCAACATTTTCTGTTTTTTTTTTTCGAGAAAAGAATGACATATTTTGTTAGGGCAAAGTATTTATGCAGACTCTAAGTTTAAGCTTTTAAAAATTATAGTATTAGTCATCGAATTTTAAAATGAAATGTATTGGATCTTGAACTTGCAAAATATATAATTTCTGGCCCTTCTCTTAAGTGATGATGGCTTTTGATGGATTTTTTTACCTTTTTTTATCTTTGTTTTTCCTTTCTTTTTCTTCGTTACATGTAAGAGGACAAATTGCATACTATTTAAGCTTTCTCCTCCAATTGTTGAGGTATAAAATTATTTACTTGTTCTTATAAGCCATTTGAAATTTATTAATTCATTAGTTTTTAAAGAATTTAATATATAAAAAAATATCATAGTTTGGATAAATACTCCATTCAAATACATAGAAAAATTCCACAAAATTTAATCCATTAATTTAGGGAGTTTGAATTATATATATATATATATATATATATATTCAAAATCATAATAGAGATTTATCCAAACTATATTCATTAATGTAGAAATCTTGAATTTTACGTAGTTTTTTTATTTTTTTAGAAATATTGGGAAATAAATTTTATGTATTCCATAAATATATATATTTTTAAATATACATTCAAAATCACAATCATAATTAATCAAAATTCAATCACCAGTGGAACCTATTTTCTTTAGAAATATTTTTTTATGTGAGAAAATATACGAAATTTATATGTTGTGTGTATTTTTTAAACATGTGAATATGTATATTTGAATATTTTTTTCGAGCTAATATAATTTTTGTTTTAAATTCTCAGATTATGGTTCAATCAAGCACTTATTAAGATATTTTGTGAATTTAATAATTTTTTATAATTATTCCATTCAAAATTCATAATTGAAATTATCCAAAATTTATTCTATTAATATGAGTTTGAAGTATTCTTAAATTAGGATTTTTGTGAGACATATTAGAAAGATAATTTGATTTAATAATTTAGATAGATTATTCCTTTCAAAAAGTAACAAAAATTAAATCAAGATTTAATCTATTAATGTAGATGCTTGAAATACTTAATTTAAGATTTCTTTGAGAAATATTGGAATGATAAAATCATTTAGTAAATCTTATAAATTCCATAAAAAGTATACCTAATATTGAAATATGTTTATAAATTTTATTTAAAATCTTATGGAATTATTATAATTATCATATAAATTATAAATTATAATTTTAATATTACAATTGCATAATTTTTCTTATATGACAAGTACAACTATAATATTTATATATTAATTTCTTTAAAAATATAATTTTTCTACATCGCACATGTGAATAACTAGTAAATTAATAAATTTCAAATGACTTAAGAACAAGTAAATAAATTTATACCTCAACGATTGGAAGAAAAAGCTAGAAATAAGTTAAATATTTGCAATTTGTCCTCTTACATTGAACAAAGAAAAAGTAAGGAAGAAAAACAAAGATAAAAAAGGGTAAATTATGCATTATGCATTTTGCAAGTTCAAGGTCTAATAGCTTATATTTTAAAGTTTGAGGCTAATATCTGACTTTTTTAAAGTTTATGGGCCTTTGAAATACTTTGTCCTATTTTATTATTCAAAATTTGAGATGGCTCCCACTAGGACCAGTGAAAAAAGAAAAAGAAAATGTATTTTAATATTTTTTATATGAAAGACACGAGCACGGTAACAACTCGGAATTTGATATTGTTTAGGTGGTTGGAAGCCTATATGCATTAATCCGTTAATTGCATTGCAAAATAAACTTATATTAATCTAAGTCTTTTCCAATTGGTTTTCAACTTCTTGACATGATATTGGCTGAAGTACCCTGGCCTGAAGCCATTCCTATATATACGATGATAAGTATCGGCTTGACAACATGCAGTGGTGTGCATTATATGGGATGGATCAAAATTTTGTATTGTATCAAATTATATTTTTAATTTCAATTTGATTTCTTGATATTATAGTACGATACATTACGATTTTGTAAAAGAAGAAAATTTCGATATGGTATTGGGATGCCAAAGTTTAAATCTTCTCCATGGATCTAATTCAAGATCCCATTGTTCTGGTATATGGAAGAATATTATTGGCCCTTTATTTGGTGGCTATTGGCATAATTATCTCACTTGTGGCATATCTTCTTGTGTGGGGAATGGCGCTAATATTTTGCACTTGCAACTAATAATAATGGAAGAGTGAACGAGTTTGGATCTTTCACAAATTGTGGTTGGGTGTGGAATATAGTGTTAAGGAGATCTCTTTTTGATTGGGAAGTCGATCAATGGAACTGCCTCATGAATCTTATTTATGAATTTCCTCTCTTAAATTTTGCAAGATAGACTTATATGGAAGCATACCCCTTCTGGTGACTACTCTGCTTCTTCATTTTCTAGAGTGGCGGTTGGCATCAACTCAAAGACCTCATTTCCTTGGCAGTCTAATTCTCCTTCTAAAGTTCAATGCGTAGTGTGGAAAATCATGCTAGATAAGCTCCAAGTGAGAGCTGAGTTGATTAGGAGAGAAATGTCGTTGGAATCTGATGGTACGTGTGCCTTTTGTTCATCATCTGAGGAGACCATCTCTCATATGTTTTTCAATTGCGTCTTCTCTTGGAAAATTTGGTCATCCGCTTGATAAAAACGTGGAGATATGGAGGATGCTTTTCTTTGTGGTGTGTTGGCCTTTGTGGATCTATAGAAATGACGTTGTCTTTAATGCGAAAGTACCTGACGATAGGGAACTCCTTTGTATCATTAGGACTAGACTGGTTTGGTGGATCAAGGTCAAAGGGCCTCATGAATTACAATCTTTTGACGGTCTTTGCCAACATGCACAGCGGCACCCATCCTAGCAAGTCAAGCAACAATGGTGTCGGGACTCTTGGAGCTAATGGGAGCAGGTATGGATCTGGGAGAACAGAGCATCGGTGGTGGGAGGCGAAAGAAGGGAAGAAGAAGGAGAAGGTGGTGGGCGACGACGATGAGAAGAAGAAGAGGAAGCGGCAGCCAACCAAAGAAACAGACGCAGCAAGAAGAAGGGAAATAGAGAAAAGAAATATATATATATATATATATATATATATATATATGAAATTAGGGTAAAATTGGGGATTCATTTTTTCTATTAAAAAAAATTAAATGATTAAAATTACTTTCATGAGTTGACAAGGTTTAGAATGATATCGTGATCTGTTCGGAATCTGACTTGATTCCGGTCAAAGGGTTTAATTTGTCTAAAAATTAATAAGTTAAAGTTCTATAATTTTCAATTAAAACGTTATGTACTTAATTGACAATGAAACCAAACGTTAAGGGTTAATTGGTCCAATAGCTCTTTTTTCCATTCTACCGCTTGATCTCTTTTGATTAATATATTTTGATCTCATTTTAAATAAAAAATAAAATATATTCCCCTATTTTTCAGCTTCAAATTTGAGTTTTATCTTTTTTTAATAAAACTCAATTTAATTGTAATTGATAAATAATTGTATAAATTTAAAATAAAAAAGTATTTCCCCAACAAATATATATATTGGATTGAAGTTGAACGGAGGATATGTTAAATATTTGTGCAAATAATTCGTTTCGGTTGGTGCTTGTCGGCTGGCTGTTCTCTTCTTTTGTATTCTTGCAAATAAATTTTTTGTTTGTGGTTGTTTCTTGTGTAGCTTTGCTTTGCTGCTTATGCCTCTGGGTTGTGGGAAAACTTTCCCGTGACTATTTGTTCTCTCATGTACTTTTAAGACCCACTATGGCTTATCCAATATAATCAACCTCTTTTTTCAATATATCTAAATCTTATTTCAATCTTATCTAATTAATACCGAAATAAATTTAACGTTAATAACACTTTTTTTCTCAAAAAATAACGTTAAAATATTTCCAACATCCAGATGGCTATATATTCTATAACCTCCTAATTATCTAATACCTTTTAATACTTTTTTTAAAAAATAGTCTCAAAAAAGCAACAAAAATAAATTTTAATTAATTTTTTTTATTATTGTTGTTTAAATGTCTAATTTGAAAATTTCTCTTAAGGCCTTAAATACCTGAGGCCTCCTCCGAGCAGGTATAGAGATAAAACCATGATTGCATGCTGTGTTTTTGTTTGGAACCTTTTAGTATTTTGTTGATTTGGTAGTGTTTTGTGTTCGTTTAATTTTGTGACGATCGAGTTGTCGAAGGATATTAATTAATTAAGGGACTCAATAAAACTAAAAAAAACCTTATACAATTCATACCTACTAATTATTGATAAAGAAATCATGAATCATAAACCTTATTAAATTAGTATACAAAGTTATGTAAGACTTAATATTCCTAACTTACTCAGAATATAGTTCAAATTCTTGATTCATTCTCGGACCTTCCAACCGAAATCTTGATTGAACTCTTTTGTCGACTACCTGTGAAAACGCTAGTTCGACTTTCTTGCGTCTGTAGGTTCTTGAAGGATTTCATATACTATGATCGGAAATTCATCAGATATCATCTGGAACAATCTTTGAAGATAGCCAGGAGAAGCAATATTGTACTTATGCAATCTTCTGGCCTTACAGGTATTTCATTGATCTTACGTCTCCAGATCTTGTGCTCCAGAGATTCATGAAAGCAGATGAGAATTGTCTGCGCAAGTCATTCAATCTGGGCTGTAACTTCTTCCTGGTCGGATGTATTAATGGGATTTTCTGTTTCTATTCTTACCGGGCCTTTGATATATATCTGTGGAATCCTGCTTTGCATCAATTCCGTATGCTTCCACGCAGCCGCCATTGGTTTTACGGCCAGCGGTTTAGGGTTGTTGCTTTTGCCTCTGAACCAACCAATGATGACTACATAGTGGTGAAAATCTATGTTGACTCGGTGCACACATATAAACTAAGTAGCAATTCCTGGAAGAAAACAAGATTCCCTTATTATCCTTCTGGTGATTTTATCACTTGTATGAAAAATGAGGTGGCCCTTGTCCATAATGGAGCTCTTCATTGGCTTTCCAGTTCTAGAAGCTGCAGGCTTTACTTGAATGTATACCACTTGAGTAGTGAAAGGTTTGGAGAGATTTTGCTCTCAGATTTTATTCCCATTAGAACTCCTTTCTCAAATATAGGATTGATAAAAGGACGCATTTGTATTTTTGGTGTATCTGCAACTCATTATAGGTACGAGGTGTGGATGATGGAAGAATATGGTTTGAAGAATTCATGGAGAAAGCAATCTGAACTTCTGAGACCTATCATTCCCCAAAAGTGTTCGTCAGGCACAGCTGGTAGGTTTTTCATGGAATATGAGGACATTGTTGCCCTATACGATTCATAAAATAGAATAATTGAGTTTACAAAAAGCGAGGCAATAATGTATGACCCAAAAACACAATACCTTAGTGAGGGAGGAGAACTTTTGAGGTGTGTTGAGTGATCGACATATGCGAGAGCCAACATATTTAAATTCAGAACAAACTTTTTTAATATTTAAATTAATATATGTTTTTTACGAAAATTAAATTTATCGGAAGATTTCTCTTCACAACTTTACCAACTCGATTGTGCCTGGATCCATAAATTATATACATGTCCCAAACACACAATACTTCTTCGCAATAATTATTACGTGGAAAGCTTGGTCTCTGTCTATCCTCCTGTCCAAAGGACTGAAAGTATTCCTGTCAAAAGGACTAAAAGTGAAAGTTGTTGGAGTTTTCTTAAAAGATTGTTCTTCTATTTATTTGTATAGAAACTGGAAAGTTAGAAATTTGTCCAATCAATGGTGAATTTGTTATTGCTTTGATGTTTCTATTAGAACTGGACTGAAAGTACTCTTTTTCTTTACAAGTTGTGCTTTTCGTTGTTTGCTTATGGAGACAGAGCTTAGAGACAGGTAGTTCAGGATGTGTACATATTGCACATGTTTTTTGGCCTTATGCATGAATCTCAACCTCAGTAGAGGATTATAGATATTGATTATTGTCTTTCCAATTAAACCTTTTTTTTATTCTCAAACTTTTGTAAAGGATCCTTTAGGACTGAAAGATTAGCTAGGGATTTAAACATCCTTTCTGCTAATAGGAAGGATTTGACCCCTCGGTAATTTTCCCTTTTGACATAAAAATAAAATAAAATGCACATTTCAATCTGTTTCTCTATGCAAATATTTCCCTTTTAAGAAAATATTTCTTTACATTACAAAATTAGGAAATATATTTTTATTAATTTTTTTTCTTTATTATTCAAATTGATGTAAATGTCTTTTTTTAAAAAAAAAATTATAGACAAATATTTAAATTATTAATGTAAAAATAACCAAATGACAATCAAGAAATTAAAATTAATGTATTAAAAATAAAAAATTTCAAAAAGAAAAATTACTAGATGTACTGCTACAATTGTTTGGCCAGCTATTGGTGTACTCTCCTTTTTCATTAATATATCATCTGTGCTTATAAAAAAATAAAAAGTACTCTTGTCTAAAATATTTAAGCATGTGCTTGACTGGCAGGTTTAATTGAAAAGACAGTCATCAAAATCTAGCCATTTTTCTTTGGCAGCTTTAAAAATGAGGTTCATGTGTAAGGCCAACAAATGTGGAATATATATATGTACACATCCTCAACTGTCTTTGAGCTCTTTGTCTCCATAAGCCAACAATTAATAGCAAAACTAAAGAAAAATAATATATATCAGTTCCTCAACAGCACCGGCTTATCAACTCTTAAAAATCTAAAAACTGGAATCCATATATATGACATGAATTAAGAGAAACGTCAAAGCAATAACAAATTCACCATTGACTGGACAAATTTCAAACTTTCCAATTTCTATACAAATCAAAAGAAGAACAATCTTTAAAGAAACTCCAACAACTTTCAGTCCTTTCTGCAGGATTACTTTCAGTCCTTTTGACAGAAGGATAGACAGAGACCAAACTTTCCACATAATTATCAGTGAAGAAGTATTCTCTCTTTGGATCATACATCATTGCCTTGTCTTTTGAAAATTCAATTTTTGCAGTTTCTGGATCGTATAGAGCAGCCATTTCCTTATATTTTATGAAAAACTTTCCACTTGTACCTGGCAGACACATTTGGGGAATGATGGGTCTCAGAAGTTGAGAATGCTTTGTCCATGAATACCTCAAACCATATTCTTTCATAATCCACACCTCACCTCTATTTATTCACTGTAACCTTCTTTTATTATGTGCATCTTAATGATTTTAGATTTTTAGAAAAGGAGTAGTATTTCAAAATAATGACATTGCTAGTTACATTTTTTTTTTTTAAGTGCTTGAGAACTTTGATTGAGATTGAGGTGGCTGATTCATATCCTAATAAAAAAGGTCTAGCAGTTTATGATTACTATTATTAATTACTAGAGAACTTAATATGGTCTAAATTTTTATGATTGAAGCAGTCTTGACTGATATCACTAGTGAATATATTGATTAGTTTGGCAAATATATATTTTTTAAAGCTTTATAACCAGTGGTCATGGATTTAAGCATGTTTAGGTTCAAGCAAACTCTTAGTTTCAAGTACCATATAAGTACCATGTATCATGTAATCCACTAGTATCATATAAGCACTACAAACTGCTCCATCAGCCCCACAACAATTTCGTTAAATAGTGTGTATCTTGAATAAGTTTGTTTGTGTATGCATGTAAGAAGCAATTAAAGTTTTTGTTGTTTATTTTAAATGGATGAGCGTCGATGCATGGAGGAACATAGACTGTTTATCTTATCTCTTATCTTCTTGCATTATCACAATTCAGTTGCATGATGAAACTGTTGTAGTTTTGTCTGTCTGTATGTATCTAATCAATTAAAAACTTATTTTCCCTCGTTTATATGATTCCTTTTTTTTTCGATTTTCCCTCTAATATTCTCAAATAGAATTTTATGTATAAAGATCATCTAATTTAATTAGATGCAGGGATTTTTTGAGTCTTTAAACTTTTTTCGTATTGCAGATTAAATTCATATGGCTGCAAAAATGGCAAATCTGGCAAGGTCAAAGGGTTTTGGTCAAACATAGAGGGGACAACTTACTCCCTACACTCCCCCCCCCCCTTTCCCAATAGGTTAGACCAACTTATTTGTAAAATTTGATTTTCAAATCCTTTCCCACATTTCTCTTCAACTCCTCAACCAGAATCACCTTCCAACACAAGATTTGATTCTTTCTTTCTTTTTTTTTTTTAATTTGAAATTTCATCAGGTTAAAAGAGGTAGATAATGGAGAAAGAAAATAATTTTGGGGAAAGGACGGTCAAAGAAAATAATTTGAAATTTCTTTCTTTTGGCATTTACATCTCAGTCGAAACAAGATGAAGAACAACCAGCTTAAGGTTCCATTGGGAGGTGGCGCTGTCAAAGATTCAATTGCTGCAATCTGGTATCGGGTAGTACCGCGTAGTAGGCAAGTGTTAGCCAAGAAAGGAAATAATGGTGATGAAGGGAGCAGTTTGCCTTTAAGCAGTCAGTTGAAGCTGATCCAAAGGGATTTCTTTTTCTCTACATTTCAGTGGTGGACATTGGTGAATAAGCAAATGAGGCATCAAGACTCCCGTGATATCCACATATTGTTTGCCCACCATACCATGTTTTTTTCTTTGAATATGTAATTATTTGAAGTGATCGTAGTTTTAAATTGGGAATGAGATTTTTAGCTTAAAAGCTTCTGTAGGGTTTCTTTATTTCCCTCTCTTCTCCCCCCCCCCCTACTATCAGAATTTTTACTTCAGTCCCAACAACTAAGAAAGGGAAATAGAAACATCAATTTTGGACAAACTAACACAAACATAAAATTGTCAATTCCAGATCATCATCGTATAACTACAAAATCACAACCAGACACATGCCCTTAAAGATAACTTGATAAACACAAAATTCTTTACTGCCGCATATGTTACAGTTCGACAATACATCCTCTCCCAAGACCTACTAACAAGTTCAATGACTAAAATAAACCTTTTCAAGAAAAGAAAACTAAAATAAAATAAAATCCAGTAAAAAACAGAGAGGGGAAATAGAGCCAAAATAACCAAGGAACAACAAATGTTTGTCACCATCTCAATCTCTCAATGTATCCAAAAAACTTTGCAACTCCTTTAGACCTTCTGCAGAAATGCTCCGATGCACTCTGCCACGAGGAGCAACTAAATTCGGAGGTGGCTGTGACTGGAAGCACACCACAACTACAGCTAAATTATCTGCACTCTTTCTCTTCAAGGCCTCATCAACGAGGTCTTTGCTACACTTGGCGGGATCATTGTGCTGTTGGAGTCTTCGGCGAGCAAAATCCACAGCATTTTGGCTCAGAAAGACATCCCAGATGCCATCACAGCCTATGATGAGGAATTCATCTTCTTCCGTTAGTATTGTTGTCATAAGTTCAGGCTCTGCAGTGAGGGGCCCACCTTCATGGCCTTTCAATTCCTCCATGTGCCAGTCTCCCAGTGCACGAGCAACATTAAGCTGTCCATTGAGGTAACCATCATATACATATCCTCCAGAAGCTTCTATACGCTTTTTCTCTTTCAAGCAAACGGGTTTATGATCTCTTGACATCTCAACTGCTTTACCCCGACGACAGAGTACAGCTCTGCAATCTCCAGCATTTGCCACCACCAAGGAACTATTTCAAATACAATGAATGATCAATCAGCAACTGATGCAAAACAGGAGAGGGCTCAAGAATCAGAAAATTCTTAATCAAGCAAATATTCTAGAATCTAGCTTTAATCTTGAAAATTCTAGAATTATGCATCCTTAGCTAAGATGTTTAGTTTATTGTAGTTCATAAGTCATTAAAGGTTAATGGGTCTTTCACCAATTTTGGTATTTATAATAGATTCTCATAATAGTCTATATTTATTGCTGCTGAATAGGAATTCCATATTGAGATGATTTTATATCCTTTGTCATTATTGATATGAAGTCTTTTAAAAGTTTAGTCCACATTAGTTTAGGACTTGGTAGATGCTTCTATAAACAGAGAAACTCTGCATTCATTATGTATGCCTATATTATTCAGTTAATAACAAGAGTTTATAGAATATTCTGTAATCATGGTTGTATGATGCAATCAAACATGGTTGTGTGGCATCTTCAGGACTTAGGTGTGATGTCTAGGATTTATCCCACTATGTCTCAGTGTGAGACTAAGAATTCTCTTTTCTTTTCCCTTAACTTTCTTGTTATCTACTTTTGCATTACAAGGAATCTTATTTGATCCTGCATTTTGATCTATTAGACATCTAACAATTTTGCTGCAATTTAATCATTATTTTTCTGCATAGTTTCCCATCAACCGTAGCAGATTATAGCATAGTTTTGTGGGACAGTTTTTGGTGAGTTTCTCCAGCATCAGCCATGAACCAATTTTGATGTGCAGTAAAACATATCTATGTAAAATTCATAAATACTTTAACTTAATGGAAAAAAGAGCAAGATTACTGCTATGAGAGACTATTAGAGGGAAAAACAGAAAAGAACATGTTTAAACTAAGTATGGGAATACTGCATATATACAGAAGCTTCCATAATTGTGTCCCTGGAGAGCTCTAGTCCAGTTCAAGGATTAACAGGATATCGACATGCATCCAATAATCTTTAGATTACTTACAAACTTCAACTAGATATGACCTAGAAATTTAAAGAAATAAGATACTTCCAATTTCTCCTTCCTATCCTCTCTCACCCAGACACATGCACCCATACAGAACCAGGCACTTTGAGAAAAGTTCTTGACTGAGTAAATTCTGCAAGATTAAAAAATTTCAAGGCAACCAAAACTCTAGCACACAACTTGAGAGAAGAGAGACTGTAAGCCATTGTATAAAAGTTAAACCACTTTGCCACAGAATTGAGATGCATTATTTACTCGCTAAATAAACTAATATGCACTGAACCCGAAATGGACCATGGGCATACTACAAAAAAGGCAGTAATGGCAGAAATATCAAGTCTTTAAAAAATATAAAAACAAAAGAAAAGGTAAATTGTCAGTAAAGATCATTCTTCCAGACTAGAGAGGAGGCAAATGATTTGATTGAAAATATAAGGATCCCTAACATTCAGTTTTACTTCAGATTATGAACAGCATGCAAAAAAGATTAATTTATATTAACTCTAACCTCCCAATAACAAGAGCTGCCAAAGCAGTTGTACCAGAAGCAAGATCAGCATCCAAGGAGCAGGCTTCAGCAAAAGCAGTATCTGTCTGCAGGAATGCAGACGCAATAGTCCTCTCAAACTCCTGAGGGAAATCTTCATCCTCAGCAATGAACCTTGGCAGATGGTAGCATGCAAACTCAGCAGCACATGTTCCTCCATGTCCATCAAAAACCTTGAAAATCCAAGCAAAAGTTAGTGGTAAGATGCACAATTCAAAAGATAACTTGATGTGATTGCAACCAGTATGAACCATAATCTAGTTTTCATATTTCCAGTTTGTGGAAAAATAGCGTATAGCTATAAGTAGCATCTTTGGCAAACAGATAAAATATCACAATTACTATCTGGAACTCGTTCTTTTTTCAGTATGAAATATTTATGCACCAGTTAGACCTCATTAATTTCAATATTGATTGAATTACTGTCCCCTACGCAGAAGCTCAAAAGAGAACACTTGCTCATATGTTGACCACTTGGTCAATAGAGAAATCCTCTACAAAATAATCTACTAATACAGTTGTTTCTTGGACCAAAGGAACACTAATCTGTTACTTTCTAAATGTCTTGGGCATATTAAAACTTACAGAGATAGGTTTCACCGAGTGTCAGTCCTACTGCTTGCACCATGTAGTGCACCATTTATAACTCTCCTTACCACAAAAAATAGGAAGAATAGGAATACATGTCAGCAACATGTCTCCCTATTCTTGTGTAAGCTGGTTGGCTGTTACAGCTTCATTCAGTTGCTCTTGTACCTTGCACCATAAGTTTCTCAATGCTGTTACATATAGCCCTCACACGCATGGAAAACAAGTTATAACACTTTGGGAAGAGACTCAGGTTCAGTGCTTCATATTATGACACTATAGCTCACGAACTCTGTGGCAAACACATTTGGATGGCTGGAGTAAAGAATTCAGAATTCAAAACTAAAACAATAAAATGGGCCAGAAGAGAAAAGATATTTCTTTTTTTCTGTTCTGTACCTTCTCTAGTCTCTCCTCTCTTAACATCTCTTACCACCATACCTAATCACCACCCACTCATTTGCCCCCTCCCTCTCTAATCTCAAACACCAATCACTTAGAATCAGCCCCAGAAGTGTTCGCTATTCAGACAAAACTGAAAGTCAAACTGAACCAAACCAAATTATATAACCTGGCCCCATAGGTGTTCACCATTTCAGTTAGGTTTGCTAGAAACTGTAATCCCTCCTACCCGGCCACCACATCTGCTGCGTCTCTACACTAGCACAGCCATTGTGAGGTTGCCCCTCACCCAAATATTCTAGAAAAGCACGGAAATAATTGGATTTGTAAATTTCTCTTGGTTTCTTTGGTTTGTTACCTCTTTTACATCCTTCAATACAGGACTATGCTGATTAGGATGTATTTGGCTCGGAAAGAAGATGTTTGATTGTGATAGTTCTAATTTAGATCTCTGCTGGTAATTTTTGAGAGTGGATGAAGATCCATTACTCAGAGAGAAAGGAAAATTTTATCACTGTCCAGATAAGTTTACTGTACTAGAAAGTTGAGTAGCCAAAATAGTCTTTGAAAAAAACCTTTTTTAAAATACTAAAGTTAAATTGGAAAGTTACTCCTATCATCTTTCAGTTCTTTTTACTAGCTCTCGTCTATATTGCTTAAAAATTTCCAACTCTCTAAGAAAACCATAGTGGCATTTGGCAATTTAATTATTGATATATTGATGATAACATTCAATGTTGACCAAACAGGAATGAGTAGTAGCCATATTATGCCAAAAATTGCATGTCTTGACTCAGAGGCAAGTCATGAACCCATATGCTGTAATATTTTTGTAATTGATCCGCCAGAAATTTTCTAATAACTATTGATAGATTCATAAGGAAAGTATTATATACATTAACAATTAGTTTGGTTGGGTGAAATGTGAGTGTAACTAGAATAGGGAAGTAAAAAGAGCATGTAATGCTTGGTTAGGAAAAAAAAGGAGAGAGGAAGCAAACATGGTCGGGTTTCCCCTCCCCCTCACGTCAACTTTTCAACCTCCAAAATTAGATGGATTATTCATTTACATCCATCCTACTCATATCAAACAATATAAAAACAAATGTGCTTTAGGATGAGTAAATATGCCCCTTCCTCCTCCCCTTCCACACAAACTAAGCCTAGGATGGAACAAGACATATCAATCAATCACTCACTCACATAGACAAGCTTCATATCTAATAATTTAGAAACATGATAATTAACAGAAGTTTTTCTATTATAGAGTAAAGCAATGTGTAAATGGATACTTTAGTCTTTGAATGTATCAAGATGCAAAAATTTACCCCATAAAATGCACTAGGTGCTTGATTGATGTTCTTCAACCCATAATCATTCTTGAAATCATCAGTGCACACATACACATCCTCCATGGTTGAGCGAGAACCAATGTCAGTCCATGCACCCGAGCGAAGAACCGGAATGAATTCAGTGCCACTACTACTTAAACTCAGTTCTTCCAAAGAAACATCTGAATTCCTGTTCTTGACCTGCTAAAGTTCCCACCAAGGGCAATTGGAAGGAAATAATACGAAGCAACAGAAACAGCCGATTAAAGTCCAGTGATAGGATTTGCTAAAACTATTTACATCCAAGTCCCCCCCAAAAACCAATTAGAGCTAATAAACCAGCAGTCAAGTAAATAATAGACAGAAAAATGTTGACTAGGATACAAATTAAGACCAAAAAAAATAGGAAAAGATCCTTTTTTTTTCTCCTTTTCTGCACTTCCCTATTATTGATCCTTTTATTTTCTTATGGTGTGTTTGGGTGGAAGTTTTTTAAGAGGGTCTTCATTTTAATCCAACTTTTTAAAAGTCTAAATAATAAAATCTTTGTATGGGTAATTTAGTTAGTAGGTCTTTTAAAATCCTTGACTTTTTAATGAGGGATTTTAAATCCCTGAAATCCCTCATTTAAAACCCACTTAAATATGTATTTATTTCAAATCCACAACTGAATTTTGATAAATTTTATCATTTTCTTTCTTCCTTGATTTTTATTTTTCTATATTATCATATGAGGAAAGTTTCATTATTTCACAAAATATATAATTATCATAATATCACTTTTCACCATCTATATCTTCTCATTTTTTTAAACTTCCAAAAAAATAATTTTAAAATTCTAGATTTTTAAAATGTGTCTTTTTTAATTACTTCATTTTAAAATTCCTTAAAACTTTAAAAATGTCTCATCCAAATACACTCTTAAAGTGACTAAAGAAAACTACAAAAAACAAGAACTTTTCTCACCTAAAGGGATGATACTGGCAAAGTACTAATCAAACTATCATTCAAAACATTTTCCCAGTAAGCCCCAAAACCTGATTACTTGTAAACAAAAGAAATTTTACCTTACTAGGCACAAAACAAAAGTCACTTTTTACCCGTCACTCTTACCCTCATAACTGCACATAAATTAATTGCAGACATCCTTGCTGTAATTGAATTTCATTAGCCATTAAACATCTAATAATACAACTTAAAACTATCGAAATCCTAAACCCCAAAACCCTACAACACAAGAGATTAGGCATTTGACGCTGCCAAAAGTATGAAAAAAGAAATATATAAGCCCACATTCATATCTGGCAAGAAGATAATTTTTTTTTTTTACAGCTAAACCAGTAACAAAAAGAGAACAAAAGAATGGTAAAATCGAACTTTATCTTCTTTTTACCAATGAGGGGTGTCGAAGAAGGCACGTTTTACAAGGACTGGAGCCCACAGGGTGGCTGGGACTCAGGGATTGGCGGTAGGCACCGGAGAGGGGATTTGGAGGGCGCCGGTCGCTGCCTGAGACCACATTCTCCCTACTGTTATCACTCTCACAACTATTCTTCACAATTCCGTTAATTCCCTCCATTTTGATTCTGAAACATTTCCAAAACCCTAATGAGCAAGAAAAAGAAAGAAGTTAAGCCAAAGATTCAACCTTTCCCTTGCACCAGCAGCTCAATTTCAAATTAAGGGGTTCTAGGGTTTTACAGAGGTACTGAAGAGGTATATATGTGAGTTGTATGTGTCGATTGCTTCTGAAGAGCAGATCGTCCGGTGAGATGATAGTGGTAACTAGTAGCCGTTGCTAAATGGCGATGACGTGGGAAACGATGTCGTGTAATGTTGGGAATCTCACGTGTGTCTTCTTGTGTTTGAATTTTTGAATGTGAACCACGTTTATGTATTTTTCTTATCTTAAAATAATTATTTTCTTTTTTTCTTATGTGTTTTTCCTAAAAAATTATTTTTTCTACCATTTGACTATTTTATTTTAATTAAATTTCCAAAAATAATCCAAGAAAATAGAATTTAAATACAACATTGTATTTAACAAAAAAATAAACAGAAATTTATTTTTTCTAAATACGTAACATCAACGCCATTGACTTTTTTTTTCCAAAAATAATTAATGTAAAAAGTCATTAATATTGATCTTCTATAAAGAAACTGATAAGATTAATACATAAATAAACTATAGTCTTTTGGTCAACACCTAAATGACATATAATATTTTGATAACTGTACAAAATATTATCAAAATGTCATGTAACAAAAAAATTATTATCATACATAATAGGGCAAAAAGACATAACAGAGTAAAAAGTATCGAATCCTTAAACTTTTTAAAATTTTGAAAACTTGACACATATTAGGCTATTTTTGTAAAAAAAAGATTAAAAAATTTTAATGACCAAAACTAAAAAAGTTAAAGACCTCGTTTATATTTGGATTGAGTTTTTAAAGTATTTTTATTTTGTTTTGAAATGAAGTTATGTTTGGATAAAAAATTTTTTTATTGAAAATTGAAAGTATAATTGAAAGTATAATGAAATTATTATATTATAATAATATAATGATAATATTATAAAATATATAAAATATAATTAATAAATTATTTGATATTATAATTTTAATTAAAAAATAATAAAAATATATTGTTTATGTGATTAAGTGAGACCGGTTAAAAAAAAGTGTTTTGAAATATATTTTTATGAAAAATTGGAAACTGGTTTTAATAACCTGTCCAAATATAGCCTCATTTTTTTTTCTTTTTCTTTCCTCTCTTTCTTCCTCCCCAATTCAAAGTCTAGCCACCACGGAGGAGCGATGATGTCACGGAGGAAGAAGATGAGAATGACAAGAGAGAATTTGTCACAGGCTTGGCCTTTGACTCCTTATTTAGAAACAAGTCAATGTAGGTGGCATTGGAGAAGTGATAACAGCGATGATGGGTTATGTTTTGAGAGTGAGTTTGGCTTCCTTCACCGGAGAAACAGTTACTTCTTTTCTTGTCTCCACCTCCTAATTGCACAAAGTATTCCAGCTCCTATCTCTTCTTTCTTTCTTTTTTTTCCATCGTGATTTCGCTATGGATCCACCACAACAATAAATTCATACATGGTTAGATTTATCTTGTGAAATAGGAGGGTTTTAGGATGGAAATCTTTGAGAATCCGAATTATTTGAAAAGAATTTTAGATTTGTTTTGAATGGGCTCTTGATTTTATGATTTTTTCACCCTATTGATTTCTGAATTTTCTTCTATAATTATTTTAACCGTGTTGGACATTCACATCTTTAAGCTTATAGTAACATCATCTTGAGTTGCCCAATTAAGCTAACAATCTATTGGAGAAATAATTTTGAGTAGTTGGGCTATGAAAAACCCATGGTCATGCTTGAAATCCATGCACTTCCGCCATGTCTAATTCTCTTGTTAAAGCTTCAATAACAATTTATAAAACTAAGGTAGTGGCTAGGCTTTGAATTGGGGAAGAAGAAGAATGAGAGGAAAGAAGAAAAAACAAGGCCTTAAATTTTTTAATTTTGGTCATTAAAAAAATTTTAATATTTTTTTGAACGAATATGCCCTTATGAGGTGACAAGGTTAACTCATGAGAAAAGGCCACATTACCATTTAACAGGCAATAACTGACGTACGTGTTTATTTCAAACTTTATGAAAGTTTGAGGTTCCAATTATGTATTTTAAAATTTAAGTAAAGTTCAAGAGGTACTGATATCTTTTGCCCAATATATTAGCATTATTTTTCATTTTAGTTTATTAATAGATTTATATTTTATTAATTCATTAATATATAATCAAATAGTTTTATCACACAGATTAAAAAATGATGATTAGTTTATTTATATGTAAATTTTATATACACTTTTTCATATATACATTATTAATATTTAATTACTTAAATTATTTCAAAGCAAGTAAATTAATAAAAAATTTTAAGTATAATTTCAAGTAATTTTGTTGTTAAATATTAATGATTAGTTATAGAAATTTATTCTCACCTATTTTATATTCAGTTTTAAGGTGCATGAATTCAATATAAGATTAATTAAATTTTTAAAAAATTATTCATTATTAATTAAAATTAAAAATGAAATATTCAATTTCGAACAAAAGAAATATCTTAATCAAAATTAAGATTAAATATATTAATAGATAATTACTCTTTAAAATAAGTACATATCTTAATAGTTAACAAAGTGTTAGAAGATTATTTTGACAAAGTCCTCATACAAAAGAATCTTTTCCTTAGATTATTCTAGTAGTAGTGTCACTTTAATATGTTAATGTTTCTATATTTAATCCACAACCTTCAATTAAAAAATCCTTATTCCATCTTATATTCAATGTCTATGTTTCTATTTTCTAATATCTAAAAAATATACATTTCATAAAATAAGTATTTTTTTTATTTAGAATATCACAAAAAAATTAAAAATTTATATTTCCCATATGGTCTTATAAGTTATAACTAACTATATAATAACATAATTTATAAATGTAACACCATATTTTTACTAAATGTAACACCCTTTCATGTGTTATACCTAAACTACCCTTACTTTAATTTTAATTCCCAACAAATCCCCTCCTCTCCCTTGCCTCTTTCTTTCAAATGCCTCTTTGTCTGCCCCTTTGTTTCTCCCAAACCCATCTCCCCCATTCCTCCTATTTCTCCTCAGTTTCATCATTCTCGTTAGTAATTGTGATTACAGAACTTGGGAGCATCAACACCGTAGAAGCACTGCTATCAACATCAACACTCCAGTAAAAATGTGAAACTAAGGTTAGTACTCGTTATTTTGTTAGATTTGTTTGAATGTTTTTGTTAAATTCTTATGTAAATGGATGGGTAATACGAAATTGATTTTGATGAATAATTGAATTTAAATACTTATCCATTATATTGTGTATTTAATCGGTTATTATTGAAATGTACAAATATTGAAATTGGTTATTTGGTTGGGTCTTTGATTGAGATTGTTAATTTTTTGTCTAAGAGCTTGAATGTATTCAAATTTGGATTGTGGAAATTCTGGGAAAAGAGGGAAATTTTGGTTCTAGGTTGGAACCACTAGAATGTCAAAAATTATGCTTCTGGGTTTGAAGTAATGCGGAGCCTACGCTACGTACAATGCAGCACACATTCGAGGAGCTCATTCGCGCATTGTGGTGGATTCCATGGGCAGATCGTCCGCGTGTTGTGCTGAAGGTTGAGGTCGACTCAACTGTAGACATTTGACTCTGGCATGAGACGTGATGTAGTGATGGAGTCGGGTATTGGCATGGGTCGAGCTAAATTAGACCCGATCCGAAATGTATAAGGTCTAGTGGTTTGAGCCGATCCAATTTGATTTTTTTTTTTGGGTTGACTCAATTGAGATTGTATTTGAAGATGGTGACTTGAGCTCAAGAGATGTTGGTGTGACCTATGTATTTTATATTCTCGGAGCGATATTATTTTTGAATAAGTCGTTTGACAAGCTCAGTGGCCATATCTTACCTTTGCTACTAGATACAATAGCTATTCGGGATCATGCATGGGGCGTCGCAACACTAGCATTTCTTTATCAGCAGCTCAGGATTTCCATTAGATGGCAGGCTGTCTTACTTTTTTGGAGGTACGTTCGTTATTGATTTTTATTATTATTTAATTTAATTGGTTTAACTCGTATTTTTGTTATTAATATATTCATTTTATAGTGTTGAATTTAAGAGCACTTTCTATGTTTCTGTCCTGGAGATCCATCTTCATCATGGTAAATAGGCCAGCCATGGGCCCTTAGATGGAGACATGCCTTTATCCACTCATCTCTTAAGTCCCTGAGCGCCTACACCAGTATCAGATGCAGTTAGATGTGATAAGAGTCGACCGGATAGTATGGATGTCGTACAGTTATTGGGCTATTGCGGAGACTCGATCTCCAAGTTTCATGGATGTATTCAAATTTTGGATATTGTAGAACCATACATGTTAGATCGAGTACTCAGTCATTTTGGTTATGTTCAGACTATCTTGTGTCTTCAGTTGATCCTCCTGACTATATGCAAGGTATGCCACCCAGATTCGAAGAAAAATAAGGTAATTTATGAAATAAATGAGTGGATATGAGAGAAGTGGACGACACATATACTATCACCAGCTGATCTTCGGTGTTATATCACTCCTGGTACACATGGTACAGGTGCACCTGACTACATAGATTGGTTTAGGGTTATGGCGCACATAAAAGTCCAAAACCCTTACTATGTACCGATGAGCTATGAAGCAGTCAGATTTGATCAGGCATCAGATCGATAGATATATTTGACAATATTATTATAAAAATAATTTAATTGTAAAAAGTGTACTTAATTTATTTCACTTATATTTATTTTTATATACAGACTGTAGCATTGGCATTAGCTGAGTTGTAGCCTTGTCGAAGGGATGTTGTACCACCATTGTCAGATGCATAGTTCAGCTCACACGTATATCAAGGGATCAAGCATCTCAGTCGATTTATGGAAGGCCCTCGAAAGCTATCGCCAAACTGAGCTGGTAGGACCATGGCAAGTGGCATTGTAGGACGATGTGGTGGCTCCACATCCATATCTAGACATCGTGGTCGTGAGAGTGCTCGTGGGAGTTATTAATTTATGTATTATTACTTATCTCATTTGTAGTGGATTTATATTAATGTGTACTTGTGATATTTACATATTTGTATTTGTATTGATATTTTTAGTTTCTATGATATTTAATAATTTTTTCAATTTATGTTAATTACTAACATTGGAAATAATAAATAAACAAAAAGATAATTAATGTACAAAAATAAATTTCAATAATAATTAGATATACTTAGTCCATGCAAAAACAAATATCAAATATCAAAGATGTTGTGGCACTAAATAAATAAATAAATATACATCAATCACACATGGACACTCTATTGCAATGACGTCCAAAGGGTCATACGATCTGACAAGATGTCCGTCCACCGAGATAAATGTGAATCTCTATACTGCTTTTATCCAGGAAAAACAAAAGAGATAGAAAATCCTGAACGCATGATAAACTACAATTTAAAAAAAATTAGCACGTAATTACCAAATAATAGAAAAAATATAAAATAATAGATATGTATACAACAACAAAATGTGCTCCCGATGTGAGGAAACCAGTAGTCATCACTAGAACAGACACTGAATGAGGGGTAGGTTGATCACCAACCAGTGAAAGACATGTATAACTGCTCGATGCGAAAAATGAGACAACATAGTCATAGCTAGTAGCAATGACAAATCCGATATCTTTGATACTCATCCATTTACCAAAGACTGTAAGATCACTATCATGCGTTACAAATGCTATGACTGTCTCATAATGCTCTTGTCTTAGTATATTTGCATGCATATATATATATATATATATATATATATATATATATGGTCTATCAAATAATTTCCACAACACATCTCTCATAATATCTATCCAAGACTCCTGGGACCCATAAAGGGGATGGGCCACAACCCTATAACCACAATTCCTGTCACTCTCAACGTCGATAGCTGTGTCAATGTACTGATGTAGTGACTCGGGAATATCTGAATATAACCATCATAAGGGATCTCTAGGACGAACTATTGAATCTGAAAACAACACTCTTGCAGATAATGTTGTGCCTCGTGATATCGATGTTCTCATTTGGCCACTGGTGGCGGTAGAAGTCAGGGTCTCTTTACCCGAAGAAGAGCGAGACTTCTTTGACGGGCTATAATACATTTTTTCTATATTATCCCACCAACACAATGTCCTAGACGTCGAAGTCTTCTTCGAACGACACTTGGGCAGAACGGCTGCAGGTGGCTCTCGTAACTCCTTATCCCAAGGAATTTCAAGACGCCTAAACTATTGGCAAAGATGCCTCTGAATGTGTCGAGACTTATCCTTTTGTTGTGCCACCCACTCATCCATTTCTACATGATAATCATGGGTGTGATCCTCTGATACTCCAAACACTTGTTGTGGTTCCATGTGAAGAGTCATCCAAAAAAGATGTATCTCATCCAATTGGATATGAGTGTTTCTATCAATATGACCTGCAATAATGCATGCACATGGAAGCCCATGAGTCATCCTCAAAACACAACCACATGTTCCCTCATGATTGAGGTCCAATGTATATATCCGCTCATACTCGTGGTATAAAATCAGAATGAACAAGTGTGTGACCCGACTAGTTAGAGGTCAAATGATATCTATGTTACATACATGCAAATCACGAAGTCCGAAAGTCTCAAATGCATGTCTAAGCTCATTAATCTAAGTCTTGACTACTTGACATAACCTAGGAAATATAATGTTAAATGCTCTAGTAGATGCTCCCAACATACTCTTCAAAATAGAATGTTGACTCTCTACCATGTTTGTGTAGTATTTCCTAGATGTAGATGTAGGTGTAGGTATTCCCAAACTATGATTGTGTGATCCATTCTTGACTTGTAATCTCCAAAAACCATCACAACCCTTATGACATCTTAGTAACATTAGACAATTACGTTTCTTTGTACTAGGAAACATCTTGCTATCAATATTGGACTGTGCTCCCATAGACGTCCTCCTATATTTTCCCTCACACTCACAACGAAACCACACCTTGCATTTCCTAGGTGTGCTATAAGACCGAGTGATGAAGACAAATGTATTATGATCATATCCAATTTGTTTCATCCAATCAAGCAATACTTCTTTTGTTGGAAGCAAAAACGAAGTAGTAAAATGCTTTGTTAAATATATATTAATCTACTCGAAAACCTCAAAAGGATCATCATCATCCTAAATAATAAAATCACATAATAATAATAATTGTCTCATAGCAGTATAATCATAATTATATCAAAATAACAAATTATGTATGCAAACACATTAAATAAAAAATAGAAATCATCATCATCCTAAACAATAAATAGCATAATAATAATTGTCTAAATATAATATTA
The DNA here is from genome assembly GCA_019593545.1 of Apocynum venetum. NCBI lineage: Eukaryota > Viridiplantae > Streptophyta > Magnoliopsida > Gentianales > Apocynaceae > Apocynum > Apocynum venetum. Next base: position 1,819,752 of record SRSM01000727.1, on the reverse strand, counting down.
TAATTATTATTATATCAAAACAATAAAATCACATAATAATAATAATTGTATCATATCAGTATAATCATAATTATATCAAAATAACAAATTATGTATGAAAACACATTAAATAAAAAAATAGAAAAATATCATTATCATATACAATAAAATAATATTATAATAATTGTCTAAATATAACATCATAATTATTATTATATCATATATCAAAATAAAAAAATCATATAATAATAATTGTCTCGTACCAATATTATTATTATTATATCAAAATAACAAATTATGGATGAAAAAACAAATTAAAAAAAGAGAAAAACTTATACGCAGACACATCAACCACGTCTTTTAACACAAGACGCGGTCAGATCACCCATGCATCGTGTAGAAACATGCGGACAGGCCTCCCATATATATTCACATAATGTGCGGCTAGGGTTACTATGTCTCTCTTGGCGCGAGACACGATTAGAGTTCCTGCGCGTATAGCTAATAGGTATGGAAGGTCTACCCGCGAGTATAGTTAATAGGCATGGGAGGTTTGTCCGCGCATGGTGTCACAAGGTATGAGTGAGACGTCCACATCTCTAGTTATGTACTGCGGTTGCGTGAACCGCGTGTTGTGCTGTGGTGCCCGTGAAAGTTATCCGTGTATTATGCTGTGGTGTATGGGCAGTCCACCCGCGTGTCTTGTGATGGACTGTTGCCCAGCTAATTGCATGTTGTTTAGAATGAAAAAATAAAAAATTTACACATAATGAACTAGATTTGGTCTAAAAGTTAATTTCTTACCTCAACATTGAAGCCTTGACCTACGTTTTCATCATCCATTAACTTGATTTCTTCCAAAAAGTAAAGATTTTATCAATTTTCCTTTGTAAAGAAAAGATAGAGCAAAAATTTTAGAGAGATAAAGTTACCTTTTACTCCAAAATAAATATAAGGGTATTTTGGTCACATAAATTTAGAAAGTATTATATTTAGTAAAATGAGGTGTTACATTTAGTACACCCTATCTCAAAACTATCCGAATTTTCTTACTAATTAAGAGTAGACATTCAAATTTTGGGCTGATAAAAGTAGCAATTAAAATAGAAAAAACTCGCCTTCATCATATATTTGGCCAAAATGCTCACTATGTATTTTGATATTTGACATATTTTATCTATCATAAGAAAAAATATATAAAATAAACTATAACTTCTTGTAATTGTTCAATCCCGCTCAACTCTATTATTTTTGCAATCTTTTTTACTTTAATTAGCTAAATCTTTGTATCTATGTAATTAACTCCCATAATGGTTAATTTAAAAATATTTTGACTACCTATTTTTTCAAGTTATTCTCTCTTTTAAAAATCATTCATCATATTCACTTAAAACTTTATTCCATATATCATGTTCAATATGTATAATACATATATAATGCGTAACATATTATACGTATATAATTTATACATATATGTTATATATGGAATATAAGTTATACATCAAATAAATGAATAAAAATATACTCTTATAAATTCATTAATATTCTAACCTTTTAAATTGAAATAAGAAAATGTTCGAAATTGTTGGCAGTGACAGTCTGATTTAAGCACAAAAAAGTTGAAATAAAAAAAAAACTATTAGATACTCAATACAAGAAATGCAATTATACTATATAATGAACTTTGAACTTGAACTAAACAAGAAGGAGATTAATCTTCTTAAAAAATTTCAAATTCAAAGGGACTGATATTGATGCTCAAGTAGATATTTGCAAAATCAACGATTGGGATATTTGGCCTTGTAGGTCCTTGCCTTTGGTTGGCTCCATACTGCAATAGATGGTCGTTCCAATTTCCAATCTTCTTCATGTGTGTATATTTGTACGATCGTACTGCACATGTACTAAAAGCTTGCATAGTACAATCGAAATTGTTTCTAATCTTTGAAAATATTCTTTTAATTAAGACATGAAAGTAAAATTAATCCATATCAATCAATTTACAGATGGTCTTATATATGTATATTATTAGTCTTTTTGTGAAATAATTACAAGAGATTTAGTAAATATTAATCAAGAAAGAAAGAAAGAAAAAAAGTGTTGGAAGAGGAAGGGTATATGAAAGATGAAAATTTAATTTGTATTGAAAGAGGGAGGCGAATTTTGGAGAAAAGGAGTAGAGAAATTTGGGGGAGGAAACTTTGTGATCAAGAACTCTTAGTGTTTCTAATTACTCCAATTTATATTAGGGCATTTCCTTAATTAAGATGATACTAAAGGCTATAATTTACTAACTAAAATTTTCTGTAAAAATATCAAAATATTTGTTCTAAGATATTTCTAGTTAAATAGATTCTTTTGAATAAAAATATCTAGATAATTTGAAGGATAGTTCTAGTTAACTAGATTTTTCTATAATGATAGCTAGACATTATTTAAAAAATAATTCTGGAATCAAGTTTATTTCCGACAAAGAGTCCCTATAAACATCACAAAGAGAAACATTTTTTGAGTAATTAGCTGCAATTCTTGTAACTTGTGGTACTTTGGTTTCAGTTCCAGAATAACCAGTTGCCTCCCATCTCCGACGAGCCGACGGGCGTGGCAAATTCTCCGGTACAATGGTCTCTAATGAGTTGAGAATCCATGGAGGGCATGATCTTTTTTCACTCCATCTTTGAACCCTTGGTTGCTGCATACCCCAAGCAAGGTTGATTTCACCTGGTAAATTTTCCATAGGGAGTCCAATTACTATTATACATGCCACCCCTATGATGCACTGCCTCTTCCATGATTTTTCTTTCTCTTCTTTCCTGCTTAAAACCAACAAATATCACACATTAATTATAAAGTTTTTGTCCTACCCCTTTAAATGTCAAGGTCACTTGACATTACATGGGGGTAAAAGTAAAGTGTGACATACCCTGGCAATTGGCTAACTTGGAAAGGAGGAGGCTTATTTGAGCTAGAATTAGGAATTGGATGGAAATGATTGAGGCAGCTGTTGATGGAAAGAACCATTCTTTTGCTGCCTTGGTTTCTTGAGTTGCTCTTCTCCAAATTCTCAAGTGGAAAATGTGTCCCTTCTCTTACCTTTATAATGAAGGAAATAATTCACGTAGTACACATATATATGACTTCTATAATTTCTTGTGTGTACTTCATGCAATATATGAAAGGGAAGGAAAAGTCTTGGTCAGCTGACAGCAACCGACAATGACCCTAAGCAAGGAACCGTGGGTTGGACACGTCTACTAGCTAGTTTCTTGCTTGTAATCTTTCAACACTTTTTCTTGAGGTCCCTTATTTTTACTATTTTAATCGATTTTGTTCTTCCTCTTTTTTTTTTCCAGCCATTTAATTTGATTCTTCATGTATTTTTTATTTTAGCTTTAATCCCTTTTACTCATAAGTTGACTAAAAAAACTCCACATGACTAAAAAAATACATAATGGATCAAAATAAGGTACTAAAATTAATGACAAAAACCACAAATATAAGAGACTAATTTGACTTTACCTTATTTTTATCTAAAGGAAAAGGGATAAAATTGAAAATATATTCAAGAAATAATTAATAAGTAAATCATTAAATAGCATTATTATCATAACACAAACCTAAATTAATTAAGGTAGTAATTGGATCAATTTCAACTAATTACAAGGATCTAACATATTTTATATTTATTTGAAGGAAAAATATATTCAATATATTTGGCATATTGAAAGGTAGCCATACAGAAAAGTTTATTACTCATGCTTGCACGTTTAGTTCTGTAAAGACGTCAGGCAATTGGGGAAGGCAAATCCGAAAATGACTAGAAAGGTAGCTGTGTATATATTTGGCAGTGAATGATGTAGAAAGACTTGGCAGAAAGAAAAACAAAGTAAATAGAAAATGACCAATCAATCCCACGCCACCCCCTTCTATTTATAGGAAATAGAAATATATGCTGCCCCTAGAAATAAAAACAAAGTATTGATATTTTAAATAAGAATCTCTGACAAAGGTATTTTATTAACAAAAAAAATATCTAAACTAAACCGTAGTCATCCAAAAGTAATTATTTGCTTCGATTTTAATGGGAAAATGTTAACTCAGTGTCTTCCATTTAGGGTAACAAACCAAGAAATTAATTCAATTTTAGTAATCAAAATAGATTCAGTAATACTTGTAACAACCACCACAATACCTGCGAGTAAAACACACAGACAACTCTTGTCTAAGTATTCAAAATAATTTGCATAATTAAATTCGCTGTTGCCCTATACTGATTCAAAATGACGAGACTCATGCAACATTTAGAATTGAACCAGGCTGTAGATTATCATTACCATCTATGAGGAAAAACAAATGCACTAAATATTGCATTAATTTATGCACACCTCAATTATATGGCTTTATGTTAAGAGAAAGATGTATTTCAACAAATATTGCTTTCTGTTTTTGAAGAAAACTCATTAAGAAAAAAAATATTGCATATAATTAGAACCTTTACGTAATGAAAAAAATTGTGGCATGTGAACTTGCCAAGGATCCAGTTTTGAAGGTGATATATATAATACAAGAACCAAAGAAAACGCCTTTGCTAAAACAAGAAAGTCTTTAGAAGATACACTACTTTTTAAGGTTGCAGCTTCAGACTTCATCTCTTCTGAAAGAAAAAATTTCTTGATTGAAAAAGCAAATGTGAAGCCAAAGACAAGAACAAATCCTACAAGTATGAGTGAAACATACCCGAGAAAATTGAGTATTGATTTTTAAAAATTGCTCTATGAATTTAAAACATTATTTCAAAATGTTTTTAATATGTTAAAATATGTTTTGGTATTTCAAAAACTTAAAAAGTTATTTTAAAATGTTTTTAATATGTTAAAATATATTTTGGTATTTCGAAAATCATGCATCGTGATTTCAAAACTTAAATGTTTCATAAAATTTTGTTGGATTGATACCGCCATAACTTATATGGTTGATTAAAATCATCATTTGTATATTAGAATATTGTGGATGCACAAATGAATATGTTTCGGTTGACTTAAAGTAGTTCATGTATCGTCCATAAGTTGATTTATCCTGTACATGCATGTGTTGTCAAATTTATTCATTTGTCAACTTGTGGACAACTATGCGGTCGATCGCATGTGAGGTGAGATCAACCGCAAGATGAAAACCATCTGAAGGTTGCCCAGTAAGCTTGTAGATGATGTTGTGGATGATGCACCGGTTGACCACAAATTGCTAGTAGGTTTCCAATAGCTTTATTTTTACCGTTGGGAACAAACCTATAAATATCAAAACCTTTGGAAGTCGATGCGAACGACCAAAATAACAAACCAATAAATACCAAAATATAGGTTTGACAAATAACAAATCTATATTTGTCAATTTGTGGACGACCATGCGGTCGATCGCAAGTGAGGTGAGGTCGACCGCATGATGAAAACCATCATCCCAAGGTTGCCCAGTGAGCTTGTGGATGATGTTGTGGACGATTCACCGGTCGACTGCAAATTGCTAGTGGGTTTCCAACATCTTTATTTTTTACCGTTGGGAACAAACTTATAAATACCAAAACCTTTGGAAGTCTTTCTAAGAACAATTTTTGAGCAAAAACATTGTATATCTTGATTCTATAACATCTTAAAAACATTCCAAAACCCTTTTAAACATTAATATTGTTAAAATCATTCAAGAAAAGTTTTTACATTCAAAGGTGAATTTTGAGCAATTTTGGCAAGCCATTACTCAAAGAGGTGATTGTGTTTAAAATTGATATATCTGCACATTAAGGTGATATCTATCCAACTTTATATCTCTTATCATTGATTGTAATTGTATCAAGGTTGCAAGTAGCATAAAACCCTAAGTGTTAGGGTGAACCTTGTGCAAGTTGTTTTGTATTCAAGGATTGTTTGTAAAACTTTTGGGTGAATCTTGAATTAAATTGTATTGTGAGGATTCACTAAGAAGAGTGGTAAGATTAAATTGTACGAAGTTCCTTGATCAATGCTTTGTTTATCCTGAATCAACAAAAAGTTTAATCTGAACATGAGAACTTAAAAAAATCTTGACATGGATTGGAAAATGAACAAAATGATCCCTAACTAATGTGTTCCCTAACTTTGATAATTTCAATAACTAGGAGGCTAATTCCTCTTAGAAATTATCTTTAACAATTTATAAAATGCATTTCAATTGAGATAAGTTCCTGGGAATCCAAAGAGGAGCAGACTTGTACAATTCTGAGCTTTTGTACAAATATGCAAAATCAACACCAAGGGTTGCTTCATGTGCAATAGAAGTCATTTCCAACATCCAAGTTGCAGGATTGTATTCATATTTTATTTTACCGACTCCATTAATACTCTAGATAAAGAACAACAAAACTTTTAATTTTATTCATCCATCGGGAAAATATTACCAATATCACAGTGTACAATCATTATCACAAAGTACTTAATGAGCTTTAAAGAGTGACGACCTAATTCACCAACATATATCTCTTTGCCTCCTCTTTTTAGAAGTATGAGCTGCAGGAGATTATATAGTAGTTATTCCTTTAAAACTTAAAATAAGAATGATGGCCGGAGAAAAATAATCAATCACCTCATCAAAAACATCAAACATATCAATGCTTGGTTGATGGATTATGCACACAACAGTTTGACCTGTATCCACAATGTTTGTTACTGTTCTCGTCACAATTGCTGCTGCCCTGGCTGTTAGAAATTGGCTAGTTTTACTATTGCAAATTAGTCCCACATCGTAAGTGAGAAAAATTAGTTTGGATTCTTACTCCTAAGTTAGTTTTACACCTTCAACATCAAATCTTCTATATTTGTAGAAATAATTTAATTAGGATATGGTAGTTGTAATAATTCGAGTGTTCAGTAAAATGGTCTGCTACTGTGGTGGGGTTCGGAGACGTAGGCAATATTGACTGAACTCCGTTATCAATTTCGATTTGTTCTTTCATTTATATTTTGCTTTAGTTATTAAATTAGTGGTATTCTTTTCATTACTAGATAATATTCAATAATTGAGAGTTTGGTTTTATTCTGATTTGTAGTGTATTGTTTATTTGTATTGTATTAATATATTATACTGTATTGATAGAGTGATTATACATCAAGTAAGGCTCTGTTTAAGGAAAAACTTGAGAACTCTCCCCTCTTTCTTGGGAGCTGGTTCTGGCTAAGGAAACATTTAGAACTTAAGTAGTTTGTTTGTGACTCTCCTCTCTTACTGGAAACTCAATTGGTGTATCGATTATAGAACTAACAATATTTTAGTATAATACTTATTCACAAATACAATACTATTTATTAGAATATATCTTAGATATTAGATATACTTATTTGTTTTCCCAATAAGTGGTATCAGAGTCGAAAGTTCACTATTGACTTTGTTATCTGTATTGAATATTATAAATTGAGTTCGAAGTGGAGCCAATAACTATACCATCGAAAGAGGTTACAACTTCAAGGTACGTTGTACCTAATGTGGCATCAACATCTTCGTCTTTATGGTCGAGGACTCCAATGTCAAGTGTTAAAGTTGCAGTGGATATATTTGACGATACTGATCATTTCAGCATGTGGTAAGGCGAGATGCAAGACTAGATATCGCCATAGAAAAAGATAAACCAGATGATATAGAAGAAAATGATTGGAAGATGATGAATCAGCTAGCGTGTGGAACAATTTGAATGAGTTTGTCTAGAGAACAAAAGTATCTAGTCAAAAAAAGACTAGTCATAATAAACTTTTGATGAAGAAAAAATTGTTCTGGTTCAAATACACTCTAGGTACATCTATGAATGACAACATCATTACTTTCAATTGTTTAAAAGCAAACCTGTTTGAATTATGTGAAACTTTTAAGGAAGAAGATTTAGCTATGATGTTATTGTTATCTTTTCCTAATGAGTTCGAACATTTGGAGACTACTCTACTACATGGCAAGGAAAATGTATCTCTCGAAGGTGTTACTTCTGTTTTATACAGCTATGAATTGAGAAAAATAAATAAGAATGAGAATCAAAATGCCGCAGCTGATAAAACATTGATTGTGAGAGGTCGTCCAAAGAGCCAGAAACAATGGAAACAAGGAAGGAGTGGAAGATCCAAGTCACGTTCCAAATTTGGAAAAAATGAGTGTGCCTTTTGTCGTGAAAAGGGGCACTGGAAGAAAGATTGTCCAAAGTTGAAGAAAGAAAAAGCTAATACAGATGCTTATGTATTTGAATGTGATAGTGAAAGAGAATTTTCACTAGTTGCTTTATCATCAACATCTCACTCTGATGAGTGGATTTTAGATTCGGGTTGCACCTATGATGTCTCTAGTTTGAGAATGGTTTTTCAATTTCGAATAGCTAAATAGTAGAATTGTTTACATGGGTAATGATAATCCTTGTAAGACAATGAAGATATGTTCGATCTAGCTAAATAATCATGATAGATCAACCAGAGTTTTGTTAGATGTTTGATACGTCTCGAATTTGAAGAAAAATCTAATATCTTTGGGAGCCTTAGAATCTAAAGGTTTCATTGTGAACATGCGAGATGAAATTTTAAAAGTCAAAACTAGTGCACTCTTGATGATGAACGACACTAGAAGCAACAAATTGTATTATTATCAAGGTAATACTAAAGTTGGAACAGTAGCAACAACAATTTCAGGGAAAGATAAGGATTCACAAACTACCAGATTATGACATATGCTTTTGAGACATGTTGGTGAAAAATCTTTACAGGTGTTGACAAAGCAAGGATTGTTGAAAGGTGCAAAGACTTGCAAGATAGGCTTCTGTGAGCATTGTGTTTTAGGAAAGCAGAAAAGAGTGAAGTTTGACATTGCTATCTATATTACCAAAGGTATTCTAGACTATGTTCACTCAGATGTATGGGGACCTTAAAAAACAACGTCCTTAAGTGGCAGACGTTATTTTGTCACATTTGTAGATGACTTTTCCAGAAGAGTGTGGGTGTACACAATGAAGACAAATGATGAAATGCTAGGAAGTTTTCTTAAATGAAAAACTCGGATTGAGAAACAGAAAGGGAGAAAGATTAAAGTTCTCTAAACAGACAACGACGGAGAATATCGAAGTGATCCATTAGAAGAAATTTGCTAAAATATGGCATTGTTCGGCATTTCACTGTTAGAGAAACACCACAACAAAATGGGGTGTCAGAGCATATGAATCGAACTTTGATAGAGAACGTTAGATGCATGTTGTCTAATGTTGGGCTAGGACGACAATTTTGGGTTGAATATGTGAATTATGCGCAACACATTATCAATCGACTACCATCTTCTGCAATAAATAACAGAACATATATGGAGGTATGGTATGGAAAACCTGCTATTGATTATAATTTCTTAAGTGTATTTGACTATACTATTTATTTTCATGTTAAGGAATCAAAGTTAGATGCAAGGGCAAAAAAAAACTTTCTTTATGGGAGTTTTCTCTAGAGTGAAAAGATACCGTTTATGGTGTCTAGAATGAAAAAAAACAATCATTAGGAGAGATGTCTTTGATGAATATGTTATGCTTAATAAGGTAGCAGATGAAAAGACTAATGATATTCCACAACAGGTGAAGTCTATACCACATCAGGTGAAGTTTTAAGAGATGAGAATGATCTTAACAACAGAAACATAAGTTGAAAGTGACATCTCAACAATAGAAGAAGAGTTGGAAAAAGTTATTTCTACCAAAAAAGAAGATGAGCTGACACTACCAATTGCAGTTAGGAGCATAAGATGAGAACCTCAAAAGTCTACTCGATTTGCTGATATGGTGGCTTATGCACTTCCAATTGTTGAAGACGATGTTCCATCAACTTATCATGAGGTACTCCAAAATTCAAAAAGTGAAAAGTGGAGGAATGCCATTAACGAAGAGATGAAGTCTCTTTATAAGAACTACACGTGGAAGTTGGCATAACTACCTAAGAAGAAGAAAATAACTTTATAAGTACTCAAGAGCTTATTCATGAATTTTCAATATAATCAATAACTTTCCCATTTGATTTCCCCATAACATAGAAGAATTACTCTTGTAACTGTTCAAAATGAAGAATTGAAATACACAATGAATATCTAAAAATTGAATATAAAAGGGAAAATGAAAAGGGCTAGATTTTTTTCTAAAAAAAGACAAGCTAGTAAGTTACTATCTCAATTGAATATCGTTCGGTTTTACCTGTCGTTAGTCATTTTTTCTGTCCTCCAGATATGCCTCGAATCATTTCATCACCAACCATGGTATCAGCACAAACTTCAAGTCCCAAAATCTATGGATTATAAAAAACAGCAACATGCCGTTAGACAGATACATTCTACCAAATGCACCATGTAAATGCAATAATTTCATATCATTACCTTGATAATATAATCAGCTACTACATTGGTCTCCTGCCTTTCGAGTGCCACGGACTATTGAACAGAAATTAGAGGTAGTTTATTTATGCAACAACAGATAACCAGAGCAATGTAGCCTAAAGGCAAGTTTTACCTTCATTAAGACATCAAGATCCGGATTCGGTTGATTCTCTCTCTCTTTGATAATTCTACTAGCACATCTGTAAATTTTCGAACTCTAAGTAGGATCTCAAAGTTTTGGAATATATTTTATTTTAATGAATTTTTTTTTTGTAACTCATGAGTTAATTCTTGTAACCTCTTATTTTAATCTTTTCTTTTTGTAACTCATAGTAACCTAGGTAATTTCTTTAGTTTTAATTGTGTAACTCTTAACATTTGTAACTCTCTAGATTGTAATTGTGTAACTCATTTTTGTATTTAGTGTCTCATTTTGCCTATATATAGGTAGAGGTTCTTGTGATGGAAAGAAGGAAAAAATCTCTCTCATCTTCTTCTTAGCCAATTCGAGTGTGATAGAATGGTATAATTCAAGTTCGTAAAGAAAGTTTTAAAGGTGTCTTGTTCAAAACTTTTTAAATTCATTGTATTATGAGAGATAAACATCTAAGAGTTACTTGCACCAAGTGAGATGAATTTGTCTTAAGGATATTGTGTGTATCACAAGCCTTGGATTTAATTTCATTTTCACTTTATTAAAGAATTAGTATATTTCTTTATGTTGATATTTAAATTTCTAAACTACTATATTTGTTTTTTCTATTATCATTTCTTAACAATCTTAAGACAATTCTTTATTTGAGAATGTTTAGGTGGCTTGGATCAATAGAGAAAATATCCATTTAATATTTTATGGATATATGTTTTATGCATGCTACGAATTATTATTATTATTATTATTCCAGAATTGAAAATATGAAACATGATGCATTTTTTTTTGTTCTTTGGTTATTTTACCAAAATTGAAAGTTCACGTATTCTTTTAAATTTTATAAGATGTTCTTAACTTTCATGGCCTAGTAAATTTGTGCCTTCTAGATTTCATGAATTATTCTATTGTTATCACATGCATTTGTTAAATAGTAGTGATATGTGTTTATTACATATATTTAATATTGCAGTTTATAGTTATATGGTTACATGATTTGACATTAACAGATTATCTTTTGTAGACTTGCTTTCTTTTCACTGTTTTAGAATTTAAGCATCATTCTATACTACTATTAAAATTGTATTTTCATGAAGAATATGAGATTCATCTTCATATGATCTTTGAGACAATTTCTTTGTGCAACGAGTTTTCTTGTACAAATATAAGTTGAATTTGGCAAATTTTAATTAAAAAGTTAGCCAAAATCTTGGGATTCAATCAAGTCTGCAATTGAGTTTGATACTCTTTTAATAGGAGATAGAATTGATAAAGTGGCTTTGACTATAAGGCCTTGTGTGGCTTGTGAAAAAAAAAGGAAAACAATATTGTATACTAATTATACAAATATTTTAGAATTTTATATAATAATATTCCTTTTGGTCTTTATTGAACAGAAATGACAAGTGAAACTAACACAATTGCTTATGGCAAAGAGCCTACCATCTCTATGGTTGTGCCTAACCCTGCTGTGCCGATCACAGTTCTTTTGAACCATGCTGAACGATCGAAAAAGTTCAATGGTTTGAATTTCAAAAGATGGCAACAGAAAATGTTATTTTACTTTACTACTTTGAATCTTGCAAGATTCTTGACTAAAGATCCTCCAAAAAAGTGATGAGAATTGTTATGCACAAACTCTAATTGCTGTGGATGCATGGAATAATTTTGAATATATTTGTCAGAATTATGTACTTTACGATCTTAATGATCCATTGTATAATGTTTACAGTTCTAAGAAGTTACCAAAAGAACTGTGGGAGTTTCTTGATCGAAAATATAAAGTTGAGGATGCGAGTACCAAGAAATTTGTGGTAGGTCGGTTCTTGGATTATAAAATAGTGGACTCAAAGACCGTTAGTAGTCAAGTGCAAGATATTCACGTCATCTTGCAAGAAATTCATACTGAAAGGATGACTTTTACTGAAGCCTTCCAAGTAGCTTCTATAATTGAGAAGCTAGGACATGGAAGGACTTTAAGAACTACCTAAAACACAAGCGTAAGGAGATAAATGTTGAAGATCTAGTTGTTAGACTTAAAATTGAAGAAAACAACAGACAATCTGAAAAGAGACTTACATCTCAAATTGATGATGGTGCTAATGCTAAGGCAAACATTTTGGAACACCGTCAAAAGTTAAAAAAAAAAGACTATTAAGGGCTCTAATCTAGAACCAAAGGGAGAAATAACTAAGAAGCAGAAATTCAAAGGGAAATGCTTCAACTGTGGCAAGTTGGGCCACAAAGTGGTAGATTGCAGATTGCCAAAGAAAAATAAGACTAACGAGGCAAATATGATGAAAGATCTATCACAAGAAATTGATGATTTAGATATGTGTACAGTTGCCTCTGAAGTGAACCTGGTTGGGTCAAACCTAAAAGAATGGTGAATCGATACTGGTGCAACTCACCACGTGTGCTATGATAAAAGAATGTTTATTTCCTTTGAAGCTGTTGAGAATGAAGAGAAGTTATGTATGAGCAACTCTGCAACAACTGAAGTCCAAGGAAAAGGAAAAATAGTTCTGAAGATGACCTTTGGGAAAAACTTGACTCTGAACAATATGTTGTATGTGCTTGAGATTCGGAAAAACCCTATGTCTGTATCACTTTTGAACAAGCATGGATTTCGCTTGGTGTTCGAGTCTGATAAGGTTGTATTGTCTAAGTCTGAGATGCTTGTGGGGAAAAGCTATGTAGTGAATGAGTTATTTAAACTAAATGTAATGACTATAAAGCCAAATAATATGAATAAAGCTAATACTTCTTATGTTTACTTGCTTGAGTCTTCCAGTTTATGACATGGTAGATTAGGACATTTTAATTATAATTCTCTACGAAGATTAATTAACTTAAATTATATTCCTAAATTTCCAATTGATCCCAAATATAAGTGTAAAACTTTTGTTGAACAAAAAATGACGAGGTTATCATTTCAAACGATTCAAAGGAATACTGAACCTTTGGACATCATCCATAGCAATATTTGTGATTTGAAAATTACACCAACAAGGGGTGACAATAAGTATTTTATTACTTTTGTTGATGATAGCACAAAATATTGCTATGTAAACTTATTAAAAATTAAGGATGAAGCATTAGAGAAGTTTATTCTCTATAAAGCTGAAGTTGAGAATCAGCTAAATAGGAAAATTAAGGTGATAAGGAGCAATCGAGGTGGTGAATATGTAACACCAATTGGTGATAACTGTGCACAAAATGAAATTAGACATGAAGTCACACCTCCTTATTCACCTCAGTCTAATGATATAATTGAAAGGAAAAATCGTACCTTGAAAGAAATGATGAATGCAATGTTATTAAGTTCTAGGTTACCTTAGAATATGTGGGGGAAGCTATCTTAACAACTAATTACCTTTTAAATAAGGTGTTCCGCAAGAAAGAAGATAAAACATCATATGAGCTTTAGAAAGGAAGTCAACCTTCTTATAAATACCTACAAATGTGGGAGTGTCTTGCAAAGTAATGGTACGTAAACTTAAAAAAGTGAAAATAGGTAAAAAAACTGTTGTCATTGGTTATACACATAATAGTAGTGCTTAACGATTTATTGTGTATAAGTCTGAAATTCTTGATATACACAAGAATACAATAATGGAATAAAAAAATGCAACATTCTTTGAACATGTATTTCCATATAAGTCCAGTGAAGGGCAAAGTTTGTCTAAATGTACTTATAAGTCTATCCTCAACTTTTTAGACATTTTGGTCAAGATTTTTTGATTTATTTGTTAGAAGGCAAACCTCAAAGCTTCAAGGATACTTTAAACTCTCGTGAGGGCCCTTTATGGAAATAGACCATCAAGAGTGAAATTGATTTCATATTGCAAAATCATACTTGGGAATTAGTAGATCTTTCTTCGGGTTGTAAACTACTAGGATATAAATGGATTTTCAAAAGACAAATGAAAGCAAATGGAACTATTGATAAGTATAAAGCTAGATTTGTAATTAAAGAATATAAACAAAAGGAAGGTATTGATTACTTTGATACATATTCTTTAGTTACGAGAATAAATTCCATAAGAATGGCATTTGCAATTGTTGCTTTAAGAAATTTCGAGGTCCATCAAATGGATGTAAAGACAATCTTTTTTAATGGAGATTTGGATGAAGAGATTTATATCGAACAACTTAGAAAGTTTTTTTGCTCTATCAAAAGAAAAGAAAAGAAAGTTTACAAAGTTAGTGAAATCTTTATATGACCTGAAATAAGTACAAAAAATAATGACATAAAAAATTTGATAGTATTGTATTTGCTAATGATTCAAAATCAACTGAGTACGATGCAGCCGTATTATGGAAGTTGGAGGGAGTTATAATTTCAAACCTTTTTTGATACATGGCAATATATATATAGCAGCAAAGTGAAGGAATCCTGGTAATTGTTATGTCATTGCTGACGTAGTTGCAATCCTCAGGCCTCGCTGCCTCAGCAGGCAGCATTAGAAAAACCACCAAAAATGAAAAGGAAAAACCTGGTTCATTGCTAAAATGATTATTAAATTTCAAGAGTCAAAAGAAACATGGAACAGTTTCCAACAATAAGCTCATTGCTGAAGTAACGAGTGAATTCTTTACCATGGAAGGAAACATGAACAATTTGCAACTTCCCTCTACCGTATAATTGGTCAACTAGATTATTATTATTTAGAGGATCATAAATCCATATTTCATCATGGTCTAGTGTATTTTATTTGAATTAAAAATTCACATTTTCTTTCACTACTTTGGTCCTTGATCTTTTTTTAATATTTTTGATTTTTTATCTCGGAAAGGCCAAATTTGAAAATCGAAAATAATTCAAGGATAACAAAAATTTTAAAAAAATTAAAGATCAGGAACCAAATTTAAAAAAATTGGAAAAAGTTTAGGCAAAAAAAATGATAATAAATGACCTAAGTTAAAAAAGTAAAAATAGTTCATGGAACTAAAAAGAAAAAAAGAAAAAATAGACAATGAACCATAGTTAAAAATTGAAATTTTTTATGAACTGAATGCTATAATTTTCGGATAAAATATTTTACAAAATAAAAAAATGAAATTTGCGGATAGTTTTTGTTATTGTTCGTCCCCTCCCCCCAAATCCACCCTATGACCCTCCGTTCCAAGTGTAGGAAATAGAAATAAAACAAATAATTGGTTTTTTAAATAAAAATCTCTAACAGAGGTATTGTATTATTAAGAGAAGGTATATTTTTATATTTAGTAAATTTTAAAAAATAGTTTACACATGTTTTTAAGTACATGAAAACACATTAAATAGAATGATAACAAATAACTAAAATAGGCTTTTCTAAGTTTCCAAAATGTTAGTAAGATAAGTAGTCAAATGGGAATATTTTGAAGAGAACTTAGGTCTTTACAGATTCCATGCATTAGTCTTCTTTACATATTCAGCAATACTTGTAACATTCATCACACTAATAGCTACGAGTAAACTAAGTATATAACACAGACAGCCATTGTACCAAGTGTTCAAATTAATTTGCATAATAAAATTTACTGTTTCCCTATATTGAATCAAATTGACTAACACTCATGCAACATTTAAGAATCAGGCTGTAGATTATCATTACCACCTAGGAGGAAAAGATTATGCACAAAATATTGCATAAATGTATGCACACCTCAATTAAGAAAACTCATCAAGGAAAAATATTGCATATAATTAGAACCTTTACGTAATGAAAATATTTGTGGCATGTGAACCTGCCAAGGATCCAGTTTTGAGGATGATATATATAATACAAGAACCAAAGGAAACGCCTTTCCTTTGCTAAAACAAGAAAGTCTTTAAAAGATACACTACATTTAAGGTTGCCTTGCCTTTACAGATGTATCCAGCTTCAGACTTCATCTCTTCTGAAAGTTAAATTTCTTGATTGAAAAAGCAAACGTGAAGCCAAAGACAAGGACAAATCCTACAAGTATGAGTGAAACATATCCCAGAAAATCATGTCTAAATCCAAAATAACTTCTTATGAATTGTTCTACTGTTTCACGTGTTTCAAGCTCTTCTTTTATGTCTCCAAACTGTGAAGCAACCAATCCATACATTGTCCAAGAGACAGGACATATATAGTAGTACCATCTCCACCACACTGGAATTCTCTGTAATCAGCAACAAGATGGACAGGTTTAGTCATTGGTGTATGGAATTTATTTTGATCAAGGTTTAGCAGACAACTTACCGTGCGAGGAATGATGAATCCAGAGAAAAGGTTCCATATTGAATAGAAGGCCGAGGAAACTATGGAAGCAATACTCTGGTTGGGTGTTACTGCCACTGACATCATTCCATAAAATGTATAGTATAGCAAGGTGATGTACATGAAGAATAGGTACCAAAAGAACTTGGTAATTGTCCATTCAAATCCAATCATGGCATATACTATGACACCATATATGACTGTTTGAAGAAGAATGTAAGGCAGCTCAATCACCATCTGCATCACAAAACATTTTGGTCAAAAGATGATTATGGAAATTCCTAGGCTTTTATCAAGGTAACAACTCATGATTTCTACTATCATGGACAAGCAATTACTCTATTTGGTAAAAGGGGAGGTCTTGACATTGAGCCTGTTCTTCCTTTCTAAATCTTGATTATTGTGGGGTTCTTGTTTTACTATTTCCATTTTCACATGACATGAGCATATCCTTTCACTATCATCAGTTTTGCTTCTTCAGCGCATGGCAGATGGTGAAAATGTCTTTACCTGGGCAAAAGCATAAGGCAGAGCTGAATACATTCCAGCTGCTCGTTCCCTGTAAAAAACTGTTCTCTCAATAGCAATCACAGGCCCAACTGATGTAGCATTTTGTATACCAATAAATAGGACAGCAGCATACATAGAACCCATTGCATTGAAGAGATCTTGCCTTCTCCTCCTGGAAATATGCATTAACAGAATGAAAATTGGGAATCTGACAAAGGAAACTTGATTGACCAGTAGGTAGCCTAAGGTGGTATGCCTTACTGTTCTCCAAAATGTACCTTTTGCCGCCAAGATCCCAGAATATTGTTCCAAACATTAATGCCACAAATGCAGTATAAAATAGCCGCACAGCTGAATATCGCGGGTTTCGCCAGTATGACCAGTGCTGTTTCCAGAGACAGGCAATGAACTGGGTGTAGACTGATAGTGAATATTGCGTAGGGAAGTATAATTCCTTGGAATCTGGGGTCGGTGTACTAATTTCCTTGATCAATGCTTTGTTTCTCCTAAAAAAACAAAAAATTTGATCAGAACATGAGAACTCCCAAGAATCTTGACATGGATTGGAAAATGAACAAAATGGTCCCAATTCAATGTGTTCCCTAACTCTGATAATTTCAATAACTAGGAAGCCAATTTCTCCTACTTGAAATTATCTTTAGCAGTTTACGAAATACATTTCAATTTAGGGAAGATCCTGGGAATCCGGAGAGGAGCAGACCTGTACAATTCTGAGCTCTTGTACAGTTCTGAAAAATCAACACCAAGGGCTGCTTCATGTGCAATAGAAGTCACTTCCAACATCCAAGTTGCAGGGTTGTATCCATCTTTTATTTTACTGACTCCATTAATACTCTGGATAAAAAACAACAAAGCTTTTAATTTACTCGTCCATTGGGATTTGCCAATATCATAGTGTGCAATCATTACCTCGAAGTACTTAATGAGCTTACAAGAGTGGCATCCTAAATCACCAACATATATCTCTTCGCCTCCTCGTTTTAGGAGTATCAGCTGCAGGCGATTCTATAGTAGTTATTCCTTTAAAGATTAAAATTACAATGATGGTAGGAGGAAAATAATCAATCACCTCATCAAAAGCATCAAAGATATCAATGCTTGGCTGATGGATTGTGCAAACAACAGTTCGACCTGTATCCACAGTGTTTCTTACTGTTCTCATCACAATTGCAGCTGCCCTGGCATCCAGCCCTGAAGTTGGCTCATCCATGAATATTATGGACGGATTTGCCACAAGCTCAACTGCAATAGTTAACCTCTTGCGTTGCTCAGTCGAGAGACCGTTGACTCCATGTAATCCAACCAATGCTTCCCTCAGTGGAGTCAACTCCACAAGTTCCATGACTTCTTCAACAAACATCTGAAAATTTACTGAATAAACTCCAGTAAATATACGTGCCATATAAACATATGACTGTTTTCTATCGTCTGAGGAAAAAATACAAATCTTTCAACCAGAAATGACCTTTCTTGTTTCAGGAGAAACTTCAGGAGGCAGTCGAAGCCATGCAGAATACTGCAAGGAATCATGCACGGTTACGTGAGGAGAATGTATGTCAAACTGTTCACAGTATCCTGCAATACGGGCAAATGTTTCTTGCTTCTTTGGGTACCCTGATATGGTGACTATTCCTTCAATATATCCACCAGTTTTTCTTCCAGCTAAGGCATCCATCAGTGTGGTCTTCCCAGCTCCACTAACACCCATTAAAGCTGTAAGAACTCCTGGCCTGAAAGCACCGCTAACCCCCTTCAAAAGCTCAAGTCTATTTTCAGGAATACCTTCAGCTTTCATCTCCTGAAAGTATGCATTCAAAATGTGCAAGATGGAAAGGATTGAGCATTAATATTTGCAGAATCTATGACAAGATAAAACCAAAACCAATCCTGGAACTTTAAAGAAAAAAATTTGATAGGAAGCACCAAGATCCAACTTGAAAATTTTCTTTGCACCATACCAGTACTAGATTTGCAAAAATTCAAGGGGTATACCTGAGGCATATCGACGGCATATCTTAGATCTTCGAAAGTCATACAAAGAGGTTGAAAGGGGAGCACCATTCCCTTTTTCCTGTTTAAATCAACTTGACCAATGCTCTTTGTTGGTAACCTGGAACTTGAGGGCATACTTCTTCCATGATTATTACTCCTTTCTGCAAGTTTAAAAATAAATCAAGTTACCAGCAGACAAATTTTGCAAATGAAGCACGCAGGAAGCTAATGACCCCACCAGAAGAACTTTTCTCAGTAATAAGCTCTCCCATTTCAGCAGAAGTGCTCTCTGTTGCGTTTTCATCAGAGATAACAGCCTGAGGTTTTCCAAATGCTGCATTGAATTTTTCACAATACAAGCCAAATAGTTTTAACTTTAAATTCAACCAAAAGAGTGAAATATTGAAGAATTTAATGACACTGACGCTTCAGGTAAGCCAGAGCTAAGCTGAACAGGAAATTAAAGAGAAACATGTATCCCAGCAGAGTTCCTACTCCAATCCAATACCATCGTGCTTCTGGGAAAATAGCACGAGATTTCAAAATTGATACTCCTAGTAGTTCTGTAGATGGAAAAGGAACCTGAAAAACAAGTATGTTCAAGTAAAGTTCAGCTACAGCTTAAATAATCATATTCAAATCCAAAGCAATTTCCTATTTCTACTCAGTTCCAGAAGTCTATGAAGGATTTTTACATATCTCCAACTTTTCCCAAGAAATTCATTCACAGCAATAGCATTCTGCCCATACATCAAAGGTGAAAGCCAGTATCCCCATATCCACCAGACTTTGATTTTATCTGGCCAACAAACAGCGCATTTTGTATAAGAACTTACAGCAGGACCAAAGAAACTTACCACACGTAATATCCTCCAAGTCTTTTACCTCTTGACAAAATAAATCCACCTAGTGCAAGAACTACAAGTATTGCAAAGGACCCAAATGTGTTTGCAACAATCATGTCTCTCCCCAATGCTGCCATAAACCGAAAAAGTCCCAAGGCCATCTGGTGAATGAGAATGAGAAGCAGCATCTGTCTAAAAAACCTGTCAAAATGAACAATTCATGGTAAACAATTTTTCATTCTATTTATCTTCCAGTAGCATCTTTTATTTGCTATTTTACCTATTAAGAGTCCCAGACAACTCAGAAAGGTGACCATCAAAGACAAGGCCTCAGTATTTAACCAAACTATTCCACACCGGATTGGTGGATCTTGAATTTCGTTCCAAAATGCCATTGGAATTTTATTTAGTCAGAATCATGCATCTCTAATAGAACTGTTTTTATACTCAATTGGAGCTCTGGAGAGTGCAGAAGAAATGGAGACATCTACATTTTCAGGTTATGGAATATAGTGGCAAATATATGTATGGTGGTTCATTTTTATGCAGAGGTGAATGAGAGTGCTGAAATAACAACCATATCTGCTAATAAGCTATGGCCTACAAATGTCACAGTGGTTTGACTGCACCAAATGTCTTTGGACAACTCATCCATGACTTTTCTTTAAGTTAGTCATAAAATCGAAAGCTAGAACATTTGCTGGCTATCACTAGGCAAAATTTCCTAGGAAAATATTGAACATTTTGGATGTTTAAAGAAAATTTTCTACTTAATTACCTTCCAATTTCAGGATCAAATCCAATTACATAATAAGTTAAGGACACCCATATTACAACTTCAATGAATGTCATGGGAATCTTCAGGATCCACGATGGAAGAGAATACGCCCATGCTGGGAAAAAGAGGAGGTCACGTTGCTTGTAGAAGACTGGAAGTTTCACAACAGTCATGGCAACCTCTGAAAATCCGTTGAACATAATTGCAATAATAATGAAAAACAAAGCACCCATAAAAATTCCTCCATCTGCTACTGTACTTTTGCGCATCTCAGTTCTGAAAAATATAGTCATGACAACAAATGCCATGAAGAGGAGCTGAAACAGGAAAAACCAAATTTAATGCAATTTTTGTTCAAGTACCTCCAGGAAACTATTCTTTCAGAAAACAAGTATAATGTTTTGACATCTAACTCACCTGCCCCATCTTGAATAAGTGGACAAATGAATTCCTTTTCATAAGTAGCCATTCTCTGGACGTACAAGCTTTCAAAAGCTCTATCCTGCTCAATCCATACTTCTTAGTTGTTAGAGCAGCAGGATGTCCTTTGGATTTTTCAAAAGGAGTAGCAAGCTCATCTTGTAGTTCACGTCCAACATGGAACGATTGAAATGCTTCTGAAAATTCCTCAACAGAGATAAAGTTATAAGGTTCGCTTCTGTTAGCCCAGTACTGTTCTTGATCTTTCTTTGATGTCACCTACATTTTATGTAAAGCATTGTTTATTGACACGTTCAACTACTTTAAGGTGTATATTTGCAGAAATAATTAAGGAAGAACTTATCAGAATCTAAATTTACTTCTTGCAGGAAATCAGCAACTCCTTTTCTCTCCGGGCATTTGAAACCCGTGAATTCAAAAAATTCAAGCACATCCTCACGGGGTCCTTGATACACAATTTGACCATCTGATAAGAGAATTATATCATCGAATAACTCAAAAGTTTCAGGAGGCGGCTGCAGAAGTGATATAACAGCAGTTCCTTGGAGAATGTGAATGGATTGCTTCATTGCATTAACGATCTGGAAAGTAGTTGAACTGTCCAAGCCAGTAGAAATCTCATCCATAAAAAGTGCCTTTGCAGGTCCAACCAGCATTTCTCCTGAATTGTTCATAAGCAATAAAAGCCTCAATGAGACATTTTGGTGAACTGTGCTGGAGTTCTCTCTGTAGTTCTTGTACAATCTTCATTAGTAATTCACCCTTTTAGGCACCAAATATAGTTCATAGTTTTATATCCCAAATAGAGAAACTACTATGTAAATTTGTCATAGACGGGATAAGATAATGAGATTGCCATTTATTGGTTTGGAGGGCTTATTCATTGATAGCCATGATCTTTAGAGTTGAATGTAACATTTACTTAATTCTCAAGATACCTTAAAACTATTGGTATCTGAGATATTAAGCTGAACCTTTATTGGAAAGGCTTACAGTGGCCAAGAAGCCCATAGGACTTGGCTTTTTACCTGTTGTGACACGCTTTCTCTGTCCTCCAGAGATACCACGAATCATGTCATCTCCCACCAAGGTATCCGCACAGATATCAAGTCCCAAAATCTGCATATGAACAAAATCAACAGCATATACTTCTGCTTAGGGACATTGAAGGCTAACTTCTATCAGTGTCAAGTGAATTCAATGTCATTACCTTGAGAACATAATCTGTAGCAGCACTGGAGTCCCGTCCTTTAAGTGCGATTGACTGCAGAATTGAAGGATCATGTTAGAGCAACCAGAAATGAAAATCTCAAAGAATCCAGAATAACTTTTTTAGAAGCCATTTTACCTAGTAGAAAATGTTAAAATTCAGATACTCTCACCTTCATGAAAATATCAAGGTCAGGATCTGGTTTAATGCTAGCTTTCTTTTCTCTTCTCAACAATTCTGCTAGGACCTCTGCATATTTTCAAAAGAAAAGTTGAGTGAAAGACTACCACTTTGGCGCCTAGAAGTCACACTTGAATTGTTAACGTTTTAGAATATAAAACCAACCATAACGAGTTCCGACTCCTTGACATCTTGCAGAAAATGCTATTGTTTCTCTCACTGTCAATTCCCCTATGTGAAGATCATGTTGACTAATGTATGCAGAAGTTCTTTGGGGTACAAACTCATTCATCTCATGGCCATTGTATGTCACAGTCCCAGAAACCTATAGGCCCAATGAAGCATCAAGTCATTACGACACATTCATCGATAAGCAGGAGTATAAGGAAGCTTTTTTCCTTACTTTCAAATCTGTGTCGAGCTTTCCTGCCAAAGCTAACAGCAGGGTGGTTTTCCCAGAACTTGGTGGGCCTAAAAGTAGTGTCATTCTGCAAAACCAGATTGCGCAAATATATTAAAACAAATTAAGAGAAAGAATCAAAAGTCAAGAAAAAGCATTTGCCTGTTTAATAATACTATTTTACTCACCTTCCAGGCTTGATAATTCCACTGACATCATGGAGAATTCGAAAAGGCCTCTTTCTGTTCGGAAGAATGCGGAGATAATTCAAGAAGCCCTTCGCAAAAGAAGATTACAAATAGATATGATAGGCATAAACAGGACTATAACAAAGAGAAGGCAGCATTTTTCATGTACAAGAGGAATGAACTTCATGTATGGGCAGATGATAATATGAAGAACAAGATGCATTACCTCTACCATGTTAACTGAGAAGTTGAATATTGTGGGCAGAGCCCTAGCGCCAACATAAGCTTCGGCTTCAACATTTAAATGCTCAAAACGGACTTCAATAGTTGGAAGCTCAATGCCAACTCTGTAACCAAATTAGATTGCCCACAAATGAAATTCATGTCATGAAAGAGCTCAAACACATTCAAATAATCATATCAAGAAAGTGTCAAGATTCAGCCTGAAAATCACCTATCAATGCGTTCCTTGAGCTTCAAGAGAAACCTTTCATTGTCTTCCTCTGCAGTCTGAACCAACTTGTCAAGTATACTCTTTCTCTCAATCGGTCCAAGCCTTTTTATATCAATTTCTTTCTGTTGACCCTCTTCTTCTTTGAGTATGCCCACTTGTATCCTTTTGAATGTTGGAAGTTTCTCTATTGCAGCCCATTTTAGTGCTTCTTCTTCGTCTTCTTCTTCTCGAGAAGACCTCGAAAAGACCTCCATAGCAGGGTTCCTCCATAAGTTGGAACTACTCAGCCGGAAGCTACTAAGTTTGTATAACTCACCAGGTTCCATTTTATTATATCAACCAGCAAACTGATTGTTTCTCCTCAGAACTAAAGGCTCAAACTGGCTTTTCCTCAAGGAAAGAACTCCAGTATGAGAGTTGAATCCCAATCTAATGTTTTCTGCTATCTACTTACACTTCTTTCATCCTTGGTACTACAACTGATTAACAATCAATGCATAACTATTATTGATTGTCCCTACACATCTGCACTGCACTTTGAATGTCTTAAAATGTTCAAGAAAATAAAGTACCACAAAGACCATTTTGGAGATT
Source organism: Apocynum venetum (assembly GCA_019593545.1). Classification (NCBI taxonomy): domain Eukaryota; kingdom Viridiplantae; phylum Streptophyta; class Magnoliopsida; order Gentianales; family Apocynaceae; genus Apocynum; species Apocynum venetum. The sequence continues at coordinate 1,795,384 of SRSM01000727.1, read as the reverse complement.
TCCATCTCAAAACTTCATTATCTATAGTGGTTGATTATTATGTGATGTTTAATCCTAATTAGTTTTAGATGAAAATGGGAGAGAATTGGTCACTTTTACCACTACTTTGTATTGATGTCTCCCATTTACTCCTCCAGCTAAATCAAAATCCTGCCATATACCCCATACACCAACTCAATCAAATCAAATCAAATCAAATAATCTCACCCAAAAGAAGCTTGCTACCACCATAATAATAATAATTAATAAAAAAGTAGCAAAAAGGAGTAGCAAATGTGAAATACCGCCGCCGCCCCGCCATTTCTTGGGCCGCATGCACATCGCGGACAAAAATATCTGGACTGTCTCCCTCAAGCACTAGCACCATATGCCAATCACAACATTTACTTTAAACCCAACTATCAAAATTTTCCACTTTGAATATCTTTGTCATCAATCGTGAATGCCTTTTGCTTCCGCGTGAAATTAATGTGTTAATGACACAAGAAAATGGGTAATAAGATATTCTTCAAAGCTCAATAATGTTGCTTTGATGGGATTTCAAAATTTTGAATGACGATTAGCCTTCCACCATGGACTGGCTGTCTGGCTCCCCCAAAGCACTAACACCATATGCCGATTACAACATTTACTTTAAACCCAGCTATCAAATTTTTTAACTTTCAATATCTTTGTCATCGATCATGAATGCCTTTTGCTACTGTGTGAAATTAATGGGCTAATGACACAAGAAAATGGGTAATAAGATATTCTTCAAAGCTCAATAAATGTTGCTTTTGATGAGATTTCAAAATTCAAAGAGTTCACTTAATTAAAGCTTGTAATTATGCATTAAAAAAAATTGAAGCTTGTAATAACAATTAATCAGACTAACAAAAGTAACTTCTTATTTTCAAAGAATCACATCTTATGTGCGAATGTATCATTAATTCCTATATTTTTTAATAACAAATTTGGTTGGCCACCATTTTGTTCCTATGTTCAAATTTGTCTTTCAATAGCCATCGATGATGCAACAAATTGCGAAGATTGACTGTAAAAGATAAAGTCATTGTAGGTAGGCTCCGTTGCCTCACTATTAAGTCAATTAAAAAGGATAGGAGAAGAAAACTACTAGGGGGAAGGTAATATGAAATTGCGTACTTGATTAGCAAACTCGTGAAACTTGATTAATAAGTTCTTCGATCGCACGGAGCACGATTAACAAGTTCATTGATAATGGGAAGTTATGTTAACAAGCTCGTAGAACTTGACCAACAAGTTTGCTAAATGTAGGGAGTATCTGGATATTTGAATTGTTGCTTTGCAAAACAAGAGTGCTGAACTAAGAAATTTATCATGTAGAAAAATCTATAATAGATTACAAATTATGCTACATAATTATAGAGCAATGGTGTGGGGAATATTTACATTTGGTGGAAAATAAATCCCAAGAATAAGGGTACTATCATATAATAAAAGCAATACAGGCTGCTTAGTAACACTTGAATTTCAACTATTTTATCTCTAGAATATCTTTATCTCTTCTGAAAGTTAAATACTTTGATTGACATAGCAAAGATGAAGGTAAAAAGGGTAGCTATTCCAACCATTATGAGGGCCACATATCCCAGAAACTCATGTCTAAATCCAAAATAGCTTCTTAGGAAGTCTTCTACTGTTTGATTTGTGTCAATCATTTCTTCCTTTATGTCTCCAAATTGTGAAACAACTAGACCATACAATGTCCATGCTACAGGGCAGATATAATAGTACCACCTCCACCACCATGGCATTCTCTGTGGTATATCAAAAGAAAGGATGAGATTGTTCTGCTATTTGATTCCTAAAATACATTAGCCTTAGAAGAGAACTTACCGTCTTTGGGATGATGAAACCCGAGAAAAGATTCCATATCGCATAAAATGCAGATGAAACTATGGCAGCAATGTTGTGGTTTGGAGTAACAGCCACTGTCATCATCCCATAAGCTGTGAAGTATAATAAGGTGAAGTACATGAAGAATACATACCAAAAGAACTTTGCAGCAGTCCATTCGAATCCAATCATTGCATAAACTACGACCCCATAGATTACTGATTGAAGTAGAAGGTATGGGAGCTCTATCACAATCTGCATAGTTTTTAACCAATCAATAGTAAATAACATGATTATGAAGAAATATATCCAAAGATAGTTTTGGATCCTATCTGGAGAACATCAACAATCTTAGCATTGTGTGTTGGAGTTTTAGTATCCTTTCTGCTATACCTGTCCATAAGCATATGCTAAAGCTGAATACATTCCAGCTGCTCTTTCCCTGTAAAACACTGTTCTTTCAACGGCAACAACAGGCTGAACAGATGTTGCATTTTGGACACCAATAAACAGAACTGCAGCATACATTGAACCCATTGCATTAAGTAGATCCTGTCTTCGTTGCCTGAGATAATGCAGAGGAAAATAAGGGAAACAGAGAGTATGTATCTTAAAATTCAATATAGCAACTTTTGTCAGACTATTTACCATTTGGAGCCAAGATCCCAGAAGATTGTTCCGAACAACAAAGCTATGACTGTCGTAAATAGAAGTCTTACTGCAGTGTATTGTGGGTTTCTCCAATATGATAAGTGTTGTTTCCAGAGGCAAGCGAAAAATTGAGTGAAGAATGGCTGGGAATAAGTAGTAGGAAAGTGGAGATCTTTTGATCCTGGAAGAGGTGTCCTAAGTTCCTTGATCAATGCTTTGTTTCTCCTGAAGTTTAATTGAAAATAATTGTTAGCATTGCTTGTGCTCATGAAAATCACGTATGGTGGGAGGCTGTTGTTTTCTAAAATTAAGCATTTAAAAAGTCCCTATAATTTATTTTTCTTTTTCTGCAAAAGCAAAAAGCCCCTATAATTTCTTATGTTGCTCTATTGAACCTTAAATAACTTATCAGGAACATTTGTCAGACGAAAACAAGATTCCACAACAATATTCTACCTGTACAATTCGGAGCTTTTGTAGTATTCTGTAAAATTAACACCTAGAGCTTCTTCTTGTACTAAAGAAGATACTTCCAACATCCATGTAGCAGGATTATAACCATCTCGAATTTTCTCTACTCCATTGATCTCCTGTATTGGGGTGGGGAGTTATAGGTGCAAATACAGTAAGATAACGTCATATCTCTCAACTATCATTCAAATGTTTAGAGAACATTTCAGTATTGCCTGCACTTAACTTCCTTACCTCAAAGTACTTGATAAGTTCATTAGAATGGTGGCCTAATGGACCAACATAAATTTCTTCACCTCCTCTTTTTAAAAGCACGAGCTGTGGATGATAAAGTCACTACTTTAGTATTCATTCCGATCTTCAAACACCTGACAATAGGAACAAAGAATAACTGCTCACCTCATCAAAAGCATCAAATATATCAATGCTTGGTTGGTGGATGGTGCAGACTACTGTTCGACCAGTATCCACAGTGTTCCTCACAGTCCTCATCACTATTGCAGCAGCTCTAGCATCAAGTCCTGAGGTTGGTTCATCCATAAATATGATTGAGGGGTTAGCCACTAGCTCAACTGCAATGGTTAGCCTCTTTCGCTGCTCAGTTGAAAGACCATTTACTCCAGGCAGTCCAACAAGAGCTTCTTTCAGTGAAGTCAGCTCCACAAGTTCCATGATTTCATCAACAAACATCTATAACATATAGTTAGACAATTTAGATATTAACTACCTCAGTGAACAAAAATTATGTTACTTTTAAGCAAATAAAAATTTTGTCAAGAGAAATGACCTTTCTGGTTGCAGCCTCTAACTCAGCAGACAACCGAAGCCATGCAGAATACTGCAAAGACTCGTATACAGTTACATGAGGAGAGTGAATATCATTTTGTTCACAGTATCCTGCTATACGAGCAAAAGTTTCTTGCTTCTTTGGGTATCCTGATATAGTGATACTTCCTTCAATATTACCCCCTGTCTTTCGTCCAGCTAAGACATCCATTAGAGTTGTCTTTCCAGCCCCACTAACACCCATCAGAGCTGTCAAAACTCCTGGCCTAAATGAACCAGAAACACCTTTCAAAAGCTCAAGCCGGCTCTCAGCAATTCCTTGAGCTTTCATTTCCTAAAACCATAGGAATACTTTCAGTACATAGATTCACAGAAAGGTATAAAAGTCTAGACTAACTACACAGTATAAGTGACTGAAATGACTAAATTTGAGTCCAGGTTGAATTAAGTTAGTTGGTATATGTATGGGCTCTTGTCGGGGGGCAGGACTTTTCTAAAATTTAAATTGAGAATAAAAACTGTTGCTGCACATAACTATTTTTTGGCGAGCTTCTTGAACAATTTCATCAAGATACTAAAGCATAAAAACCATTTAATTTCATTTAGATATGAAGTTACGATCGTATTTATTAGCAAAGAAATAAAATTCCTTTTGATCAATTCTTAAACTGACCTGTGGCATATCTACTGAATATCTTATGTCATCAAAGGCGATTGTAAGAGGTTCAAAAGGTAGAACCATTCCCTTTTTTCCATTTGGTTCAGTTTCACTGATGCTGACCACTCTGGAAGACATCGATCTGGATGATACGCTTCCTTGGACATCAATTCTTCCTTCTGCATATTGTTGAAAATTTTTGCATTCAATTGTCAGAACACAGTGTGTGAACTGAAAGAAGTTCATACAAATTTAATTAATGGCCTACCAGACAAGCTTACTCCTCTTGATGGCAAATTAATAAGCTCCCCTGTCTTGCTGGCATTCCTCTCTACCATGGTTTCTTCTGATAAAACAGCCTGAGGCTTCCCGAATGCTGCATTAAAAAATGTTTAGAGATGCAGAATTGGTGTATGAGAATCTGTAGAAATCTTGTAAAAGGAATTGGGAACTTACGTTTTAGATAAGTTAGAGCAAGAGTATAAAATAAATTGAAAAAAAAAACATATCCTGCCAGAGCTGCTATCCCAATCCAATACCAGTGGCCCTCTGCAAAAACACCACGAGACTTCAAGACTAATACTCCTAGTGATTCTGTAGTTCCCGAGGAAATCTGCGAGATAAACAATATGCATGAGTCACATTATGCTGCTTCTAAATGTTATCTGAATTTTGATTAGTCATGTATCCTTTTTCATTAACAGAATCAATGATATACAAATGATGCTTACATGTCTCCAACTATTTCCAAGAAATTCATTCACAGTAATAGCATTCTGTCCATACATCATAGGTGAAATCCAGTAGCCCCATATCCACCACTTGGGTATGCTATCTGAAACAGATACCATGGTTGTTTAAAATAAAATAAAAAAGAAGAAAAAGAAAAAACAGCTCCAATAAGCAGGAGGATTTTAAAGTAGCAAAATCAAATGTTCAGTTTCTCAAAATTCATATTTTTTTACCATGTGACAAGATGAATCCACCTAAAACAAAGACCATAACCAATGAAAATGACCCAAATGTATTTGCCACAATCATATTCCTTCCCAATGAAGCCATAAGGCGAAACAACCCCGAGGCCATTTGACTAACAAATATGAGCAGTAGATATTGTCTGACGAACCTACAGCATGAAAAAGTTTTAGATGGAAGTAACCAAACTGATTAAGAATAGCTCTTATCTGATAGATTACCTGCCAACGTTTGGATCATATCCAATCACATAGTAGGTCATACCTACCCAGAGGGCATTTTCTAAAAGTGTGATTGGAATCCTGAGTATCCATGTAGGTAATGCATATGCCCAAGCAGGAAAGAAGAGAAGATCCCGTTGCTTGTAGAAGACGGGAAGCTTGAGAATTGAAAGGGCTAGCTCGGCGAATCCATTAAACATGATCATCACCACTGCAAAAAATAGAGCTCCCATGAAAATCCCACCATCCGTCAGGGTGTCCTTGTGCATCTTGATTCTCAGAAACAAAGTCATTGCTATGAATGCCATTAAGGTAATCTGAAAAGGCAGATCAAATTCATCAGCAAACAAACTATGAAGAATTTCAGATAACCATGGTCAAATTTCTAGTGCCTATAAAAAAGTTCAATGCTTTGATATCTATCTCACTTTTGTCATTCCAAATGCATAGACAAATGAATGTCTCTTCATAAGCAAGAATTCCCTGGATATGCAAGCTTTCAAAAGTTCCTTTTTGTTGACACCATACTTCTTAGTGGTTAATGCAGCAGGGTGACTCTTGGATTTGTCAAAAGGAACAGATAGCTCATCTCCTAGTTTCCTTCCAATATGAAACGATTGAAATGCTTCAGCAAATTTCCTCACAGTAACAAACTCATAAGGTTTATCTCTGTTAGCCCAGTACTGCTCTTGATCTTTCTTTGATGTCACCTAAGGTATCCAACAGTAAAAGATTCAAATACATTAATTTCCCAACTCCATATGTGACCAGAATTCAGAAGAGGTAGAAACAATATATGATGAGAGATTTACTTCCTGTAAGAAGTCAGCAACTCCTTTTCTTGGTGGACATTTGAAACCCATGTATTCAAAAAATTCCAATACATTTTCTCTTGGACCTTGATACACAATGTGACCATCTGATAATAGAATTATGTCATCAAACAAGTCATAAGTTTCTGGAGCTGGTTGGAGCAGTGAGATCACTGCAGTTCCTTGAAGAATGTGAATGGACTGTTTGATAGAATTGACTATTTGAAATGTGGTTGAACTATCCAAACCAGTAGATATTTCATCCATAAGAAATACTCTTGATGGTCCAACCATCATCTCCCCTGTTTCATACAAGATTAGAATGCTTATCAGTACTCAAGAGCTTATTCATGAATTTTCAGTAGAATCAATAACTTTCCCATTCGATTTCCCCATAACATAGAAGAATTACTCTCGTAACTGTTCGAAATGAAGAATTGAAAGACACAATGAATATCTGAAAATTGAATATAAAAGGGAAAATGAAAAGGGCTAGATTTTTTTTTTTTTAAAAAAAGAATAACTACGACAAGCTAGCAAGTTACTATCTCAATTGAATATCATTCGGTTTTACCTGTCGTTAGTCTTTTTTTCTGTCCTCCGGATATGCCTCGAATCATTTCATCACCAACCATGGTATCAGCACAAACTTCAAGTCCCAAAATCTATGGATTATAAAAAACAGCAACATGCCGTTAGACAGAAACATTCTGCCAAATGCACCATCTAAATGCAATAATTTAATATCATTACCTTGATAATATAATCAGCTACTACATTGGTCTCCTGCCCTTCGAGTGCCACGGACTATTGAACAGTAAATCATATATTGTATTAGAGGCAGTTATTTATGGAACAACAGATAACCAGAGCAATGTAGCCTAAAGGCAAGTTTCACCTTCATTAAGACATCAAGATCCGTATTCGGCATAATATTTGATTCTTTCTCTCTCTTTGATAATTCTACTAGCATATCTACAAATTTTGGAACTCTTAAGTAGGATCACAAAGATGTTTAGAAATTTTCATATTTCAGTACTACGTGGGGCTTTTACTGACCATGACGAGATCCAACTCCTTGACATCTTGCTGAAAAGGCTAATGTTTCTCTGACTGTTAATTCTCCAATATGAAGATCATTCTGACTAATATAAGCAGATGTTCTCTGAGGCACAAACTCATTCATCTCATGTCCATTGTATGTAATTTTCCCCGAAACCTGCAGTCCGGACAAGTAGTCGTTGAGAAAAGTTGAAAACATTCTTACTAATTTGTTAAGTGTAACAGAAATTTGGCTATTAACCTTTAGATCGGAATCAAGCTTTCCTGCCAAAGCCAATAACAATGAGCTTTTCCCAGAACTTGGAGGGCCTAAAAGCAAAGTAAGTCTGCAAAACTAACTAATGTTATAAAGCAGGAACATAGCCATGTCAATTCAAAGCACTCTTGATATTAAATTTTTTTTCTCACCTTCCAGGCTTGAGAATTCCACTGACATCATGAAGTATCGGAAATGGTTTCTTTGTACTTGGAAGAACATGTAGCTTATTCAAGAACCCCTTCACATAGAAAGTACAGGGAAACAAAATATATGAGCTCAAAATCAAATGCTTAACGTTAAGAGATGAAAATATGAATGCATTGGCACATAGTAAAACAAACAAACAGATACATGTAAATATGAATATCATTTAGAGTATAGAATATGCATCATTACCTCTATGATATTAGCATAGAAGTTTAAAATTGTAGGGAGTGCTCTACTGCCAACATGAGCCTCTGCTTCCACATTTAGATTCTCAAAACGGACTTCAACGGTTGGAACACTCAATCCAACTCTATAAATCATTCAGAAAAAGAAACAAAATGAATGATAAACATGTGATAGCCCGTCCCACGTTGAAAATATATAAGAATATGATATGATACGATTGATAATAATATGGTTAAGTAACCATTGCCAACGTCGATATCCATTTTAACCTAAGTAGATAATTGTTAAGTAGCATTAAATATCATAGGAAAAAGTACCTGCTCATACGATCCTTAAGCTTCCACAAGAAATCTTCATTGTCTTGCTCTGGAACCTTCACCAATCTCTCCAGAACATTTTTCTTCTCAGCAGGTCCAAGACGTTTCACATCCACTTCTCTTGGATGGCCTTGATCTCCTTCAGTAAATACACCCCTCCTTATGCGAAGATATGTGGGAAGTCTCTCTATAGCAGCCCATTTTAAAGCTTCTTCATCATCAACTTCATCACCAGAAGACCTTGAAAAGATTTCCATGCCAGTGTTCCTCCATATGCTTGAACTACTAAGTCGTATACTACTAAGTCTATATGTTTCAGCAGTCTCCATTTTTACAAACTGAAACAAGAACAAAAAATGTATCTTTCTGTCTTCTTCCTTGTGAAAGCTGCTTTGGAGTTGGGAAGTTGGAGGGAGTTATAATTTCAAACCTTTTTTGATACATGGCAATATATATATAGCAGCAAAGTGAAGGAATCCTGGTAATTGTTATGTCATTGCTGACGTAGTTGCAATCCTCAGGCCTCGCTGCCTCAGCAGGCAGCATTAGAAAAACCACCAAAAATGAAAAGGAAAAACCTGGTTCATTGCTAAAATGATTATTAAATTTCAAGAGTCAAAAGAAACATGGAACAGTTTCCAACAATAATCTCATTGCTGAAGTAACGAGTGAATTCTTTACCAAGGAAACATGAACAATTTGCAACTTCCCTCTACCGTAAAATTGGTCAACTAGATTATTATTATTTAGAGGATCATAAATCCATATTTCATCATGGTCTAGTGTATTTTATTTGAATTAAAAATTCACATTCGCTTTTGTTATACTTCAAGAATCAACACCCAAAAAGATATAATAAATTATAATACTCAACACAATTAATGGGTTAAGGAGGAATTTTGTAAACCATATATAATATATGTTAATTAGTATCGTTGTAGTTTATGAATCTTTTAAGATGTGATTTTAATTAGTAGGTCAACTAACTAATTAATTAAGGTTCGTGACACAAAATTTGCCCCACTTTTTTAAATCACTTTATTTATTCGTCCTCACATGTTACCTATTTTAATTTCTTGACATACACTATTTGTAAGATCTTACAAAGTGAACACATGAATGTTCTAAGAAAGGGAGAGCTAATATTGACAACATTATTAGAGATGCGGTAATGCGTTTGAGCATTTTGTTCGTTCTACTATTTTTGTGCCATTCTCAAAATTGAGTTGTGGATTATGCACTTGTTGTATATTGTATTAGATGAGGAGGAAGAACATGACATATTCAAATGCTTATCCAGAGTATTTTGAGGGATGGTTGATGATTTTAACTTCTAAGGAAAAGAGATAAATGAGTTACACATTATTTGTATTTTGAGATGTCAAGTTTGTGTCCCACTCATTTCTTTATATTACGCATTTTGTTTATGAGATTTAAGGGTCTCTATTCTCTTTTTAAAAAAACTAATTAATTAAGGTCCTTTCTAAAAATTACCTTAAGTAGTATATTGTCTTGAGAGATTTTGAATTTCACTTCCCAATTTCAGCTTATGATAATTATGATAAATGATGAAGGCATTCATTTTGAAAGAATAAGGGCAAAAATCTGATCTTAGCACCCCTAAAGAGTAATTATCATTTGTGTTAATTGATTTAACCAATTAATCAAACTTTAATCTCGATTTTCAAATTGAGGATTTGTATTTTGACTTTTGTTAAAATTTTAGTTTGGAAGTGTAGAATGTTGATATAGTTGGAGAATTAGAAATTGAATTAAAATCAGTTTGAAGGAAATTTTATTTTCATCTTTTCAGTCATTGAATTTGGAGTAGTTTGAAAAGTCACGGGTTAATCATCTCTCCAATTGACAGATTCATGGTAAAACCCAAGTTTAATTCGAATCAAGGACTTGATATAAATATTCACGTGTGCTGGAGAACCCATATCCATTTCTTTATTCTCCCCTTACCTGCAAGCAAAAATGTCAATAGACAATGACAAATTGAACATTAGTGCCGACAATAGTGCACACATTTTCGTGAAGGGAAGTGGCATCGTGCATTCGTGCCACGGATAATATACATCCTGCTATTGCTACCGCATTTTCGATCCCCACCCCCCCCCCCCCCCCAAATCCTCCAGCCTTTTGAGACATTTCCTCAAACAGCTTTGGCCCATCACTTCCAGACAAATGGGAAAGTTAAATTGTGTACAAAATTTGCCAATGTTGGTGGGTAAGTAGTTACCAGTTATGAGATCTGCGGAGACTACTACCGGGCATTCTCAATATTAAGGATTTATGATCTGTGTTACTCCCTACGATCCTGAATTGCAACATTTCTATTTTTATTTCTGAAATTCAATTTCTAAATTACTATTTTTAATTGTTTAAAAATAAATATTCATTTTAAAAAATAAACACATTTTTAATATAAAGTCTTCCGAATAACTCCTTAATTTAGAAGTTTATCTTCTCATCAAATCAAATTAGAAGATTATTAAATTTAAATTAAAGGTGAGCTTTTAGAGGGAAGAATTGTTTTTAATTAGGGGATGAAAAATGAAAAAAAAAAAAAAATTGAGGGATCCTTGGATTCCATCCATTTGAATATTCATAATTGATTTAATAGTAAAATTAAGAAGAATTTTTTACTTAAAAAAAATCACCATATCATCTTTGTATAGCGATGAATGAAATATAAGTCTTTTAAATTAAATTAAGAGAGTCTGTCATTAAAATTTATATAATATTTGGTTAGAAAATGAAGAGGAAAAGGGAAGGAAGTTAGTAGAAGGGAGGGAAGGGAAAGTAATTAGTTTACTTTGTCTTGATTGGTTAGATAAGAAGAGTGGGGAGGAGAGATAAAATCCCTATGTTTGGTTTGTAAGGGTTGAAGATGAAAAATAAAATAAAATTGACTATTATATCCTTGTGACACTTAATCCTTTTCTTTTTCTTTTTTGTAAATTTCATCCTTTAAAAATATGTTGACTATTATAACGAATTGCAGATATGCACTAGAGAGAATAAAAAGACCTAGAATTGTAAGGAAATATATTTTTTTATATAAAAAAAACTACAAGATGACAACAACTTGCTAAATTAATTGAGTACTGCCATATTGGAAACGCTGGATTTTTGACTATTTTATCTCCAAAATATCTTCATCTCTTTCAGCAAATACTTGGGTAAAAAGTGTCATTTGAACTCAAACTTTAAAAAAATTTGATATTTACACTCTAACTATTTTTTTCATCAAATTTGCACTTCAACTTTGAAAATCTAACAAAGTTGCATGCCCATTCATTTTGAGCATCAAGTGCAAACGGATGTACTTCATGTGATCCTCACATTACCTCATAATAGAGGGTTATTTTTGTCAAGTTGTACCTTTTGTTGGAATGAATATTAAAATATTTAAATTTTGACAAAAAAATATAATTTTTAGGCCTAAATTTAAATATTTAAATATATTTTGGACAATGTTAATGAATATTTTAGTTTAGTTTAATCAATGTGTCTTTTTTTTTTTATAATTTCTCAAAAGTATATTTGCAAATAATTATATAGGAGAACTATATTTTTCAAAACACCCAAAACACTATATTTTACATATTCATTCCAACAAAATGTACAAACTTGACAAGATTAACCCTCTAAGAGGTCATGTAAGGGTCATATATGGTAGATCTGTTTGCACTTGATGGCCAAAATGAAAGGGAGTGCAACTTTGCTAGATTTTTAAAGTTAGAATGCAGATTTGATGAAAAAAATAGTTGGAGTACAAAAATCAAAATATTTAAAAGTTCAGTGCAAATGATCCTTTTTACCCTAAGTACTTTAATTGATATAGCAAAAAGATGAAGGTCAAATCGGTAGCTATTCCAAGAACAATGTAGCCTAAAGGCAAGTTATGTTACTCTTTCACCTACATAAAAACATCAAGATCCGGATTCAGCATAATATTTGATTCTCTCTCTCCCTCTCTCTCTCTCTCTCTCTCTCTCATAATTCTACCTATCATATTTGCAAATTTTCAAACTCCTTGACATCATGCTAAAAAGGCTAATGTTTCTCTGATTGTTCGCTCTCCAATATGAAGATCATTCTGACTAATATAAGTAGATGTTCTTTGAGGGACAAACTCATTCATTTCATGTCCATTGACTAATATAAGTAGATAATCGTCTTTGTGATGAGTTTTAATCAATTAATCATGATTTTCAAATTAAGGATTTAGGATTTGAATTTATTTCTTTTGGGTAATTAGAATTTTAATATTGTATCAAGGATGAAATCTTCATTTTGTTTGTATAACTGAGTTAAGATCTTGGTAAAATTCATCTCATTTTTTATTTTTGGCTAACATGATATGTGGCTGAAAATGACAACTTCAATGATTTTGATGAGCAATGGGAGAAGATCATTTGAGGGAACTTTTTTCCCTAAAATAAGATTGACTTTCCATTTGTATTTTACTTTTGGTTAATTTCCTCATTTTTTTTGAAGTTTTAGAATCATCTTAAATTGAATTGAAATTAGTTTGAAGGAAATTTAATTTTTCAGCTTTTAATAGTAATTCAAAAACTAACGATTTCATCAATTCATCTCTTCAATGACAGATTCATAGTCAACCCCGAGTTAAATTCGAATCAAGGACTTGAATATAAATATTCATGTGTGCTCGAGAACTCATATCCATTTTTTTATTCTTCCCTTATCTCCAAATATGGTGCAAAATCGTTGAAAACTGAGGAGAAAAAAAGTGTTGCAATGGTTCTGTTCGTTCAGTCGTCTAGACAAAGCTCAGTTTGTTCGCACTAGCCGTCGGACGAGCTTGATCAGACCGAGCGGGCCAGTGGATGGACCTAACCTTTTTTTAAAAAAATCAATATAATTTATTTGTTTAGCTAACTTAAAATCATATATTAATTTAATTAGTTATTTTTTATTTTAATATTTGAGTTTAATTTGTTAAATTAAATTACTTAGATTTAATTAGTTAAATTTAAGTTAATGAATTATGTATTTAACTTAATTTGGTTTAATTAGTTTAGTTATGGGTCAGGCTTTTTAAAAGATATATATATATATATATATATATATATTTGAGTTTAATTTTTAAAATTTAATCGGTTGAATTTGATTTTTTTAAAAATATTAATTTACTTTATTTTAATTTAAAACATTAAATTTAATTGGTTCGTCCTAGTTCCTTTACTTCTCTTACGTATGGAAATTCTTCTAAAAAAACTAACTCCTACAAAATATAACATGTCTAATTAATTAATCAGATATATAATAAAAAATGACAAAGACATGAGACAAAGTGGAAAAATTTGGCTCGGCTCAACCCGAGTTTGTTCGTAAGGTTTTGAGTACAAATCCACTTTGTACTTATTGACTTGAGGAAAAATTAGGTTTGTCAGATTTACTTTCCAAACAAAGTGAATTTGTCCTCAAAACCCTACAAACAAACTCATTTTTCCCTATCCCAATGAAGCCAATTTTCCCTCAAAATCGTGAGGGCATACCCAATTTTCCCTCCAGTTCATAAGTACAACTCTAAATTTGGTGTAAATATTTTTTAAAAATGCATAAATTCAAGAGAAAAGATAAATAATATAATTCATTATTATCGATGCATGTATCATAATTAAAATCATCTTCTAGATCTTCCTTTTATGCATTTTTGATTTTGCATAATAGATGTTATTCTTGAGTGTCTTTTCAATGAGATTTTTGAGGCATCCTCTGACCATCGTGTCACTTATTATCCAGTATGCTAAATTTATAGATTTTTGTCCTGGCATGGTGATAGTTCCATCTACAAACCCTATTTTGTTCTTGGCAAACAATGTAATAGACATATCATTCATCCACTCTTCATAATTTGTCTTGGTCAACAAATCACACACAAATACTTGTCCTGTGTGATATGAGGGATGGATGTAGTGTAAGAGAAAAGTATAAAGAGAACTCAATAGAAAAGAACAATAATTTACAAGACCTTCAAATCATGTAGGAAACTACACTTTCTTTTAAGCTATATTTGTTCTCTATTGTGTGCAAAAGTATTAGAGCAAATACCGTCGAGGATAAGATGAAGGTATTAGAAAATAGCAATGGATTTTGCTTCTTCTAATCTCACTTAACAAAGAAATATTTAAGCAAGAAATTTCAAGACTAGTGATGAGAATTTTCTATAGCAAACCTCTTCCAAATAGACCATTTATAGACTTCAAACATGGCTATAGGAATTCTAACTTAAAAACTCGAATGTTACAAATAGATAGAAAGTTATTTTGCATTCCCCATTTTTTCGAGAAATGTATCTTGGTTTTAGGTTCGAGAATTATGAACTAAAGGATTAGCTAAGTTAATGAAAATTTATCTACTGATAAGTGTGTTTTGTTCCTTTTACAATATACCTGCCATTATTTTGTTAACATTTGTGTTCAGTTGCTGCTCATCAGCAAACACATAACAGTGCTTTCTTTGTTGGGAATTATATTCTAGGAAGAAAAATAAAAAATTCGTTGGATGCAATATTTTATTTGTTGCTCGAGGAGTAACTCATATAGTTGTTCCTCTTCTTTTTCTTTTTTTTTGGTGTACTACTCTTTTGTAGGATTCTTGTTCATAATAAATATCCTCCTTTTTAAAAAAACATGCAAAATCCCAGTATTACCAATTCTAAATAGGCTAATTCCATACCAAAGATCACTACAAGCCACTGCCAGAGACCAGACAACTCTTTGGCTCTTTGGCCATGAGTCTTTCAACTCATTTTCAAATTTTCTTTCCTATAATCACCATCTGTTTGAATTATTGACCTCTCTTATTTGGTCATGCTAGGGATGATAGTCAGGTTGAGCAGTATAAGGATGTGGTGGTAGACACAGATTAGCTTTTGTTGTCTAAGGAATACTTGTTTGACATTCGTGATGAGAGTAGCAAGGAGAACTTGTGTATGGGGCTAGTGAGCCGTTCTAGTCATAATTGGTATTGGATTGGTAAAACTAGAATAAGAAGTAAGAGGATGATCCCTTTTGTTGCTGAGTCACCTCACTTTAGTCCTAAAGTGCCTTATGCATAATCTGCTGCTAGAAAGGAAGTCGATAAAACACTAAATTTAGGGAATTAGATTGAGATTTCCTTTGATGGATATTGAAAAGGAAGCTAATTCCAATTTCTGATTTTTCGAGGTCCTATTATTGTGGTGTGTTGTACTTGCTCCTTTTTGGGTTGATTGGGAGGTGTTCTTGTGGCTTCTTCTTGCATTCTATCCGGAGGCTACTTCTGCGTTTGATTTAGTTTGTTGGTTTGTGCTTCTTGTCAATTGTGCTTTTCATTCCTGTTGTTTTTCTTCCTAAGGATTGTTGTATGTGTACTTTGTTGCAGAGTGGATAGTTTTCCCTCTAGTTGTTATCAATATATATATGCCTCTCAAAAAAAAAGTTTATATTTACAATTATTATAGTAGGGTATTTTCATAATCTTGTTAACATTATTATTATTGTTGTTGTTGCTTTAATATTAAAATTGAAAAAGGTTGATTTATAGTTCTAGTTGGCACCTAGGATTTATGAAACGTTTATTGGTAAACCTTGAAACGAGATTGTAAATACTTGATTTATCTTGAAATCTGAAATAGGATTTTGATCTTGATGAGATTCTTTGAGGATATTGTCCCTCTAGCTTTCACTTGCTTTCTCGAAATTGCAATTAAGCTATAAACATCATTTTGAAACTTGACTAGGAGGTTTTATTAAATTCATTATTTGATTTCAAAAGGATTTATTCTGGAAGTTGTTATTCTTGTCTTAACTTCATTTCAAAAGAAGTTATGAAAAGAAATAATTACGCACTTATTTTCTAGAAATAACTTGTTCTTGTTTTCAAATGTTTTTATACCATTTGAAGAAAGGATTTTGACACGTGTGAGTGTGTGTTTGTGAAATGCTAAGTCTTGTATTAATTAACTATATTAATCAGGCTGAACGTATGCTTTATTAGAAGTTTTACGTCTTAATATTACCATGTGAATGAATTGTATTATTAACTATAGTACTATGAATTATATTATTAATTATATACATTAAAATGAATTTATATCATTAACAATGTAAATTAAAATAATTTTATATTATTAACTATCTTGTTGCTAGCCCAGCTGTTGCTATAGTATTTACCTTTCCCCCTTCTTGTAAGGGTTTGTGGAGATGAGGTGCTCTTGCTTTTTGAGGCATTTCATCAAACATATTTGACGCATCATACTAAAACAAATGGGATGCAGAAACTGGAATCTTGGGGGGAAGTAGTTAGTAGTTAGTAGTTAATGAGAATGGGAGATTAATATAAGCAAAATCTCTCTTTCTTTTCTGATTAAGGATCCAATCCACCTGTACACTTCATTATATAGATTTTTTTTTTTCCTGAGGAGATTATTTTGTTTATTATTGTATCTGCTTTTCATATAATTTAATTTTGAAATATTTAAAATTATATTTAAAAAAATAAATATATTTGTATATAAACGTCATTAATAATCACTTTAATTTGAGGAAAAAAATTAACCTATAAATTCATGCATCATGCACAGGGAGTATTTCTTATACTTATAAAAATAATATGTAAATATTAAAAAAAATTATATTTGTGTTAGTAATTTTAAAATAAAACGTCTATTATATTTCTTCAAACCTTTGAATTTTTTTTATAAAGTATGAATAAATAGCTTACACTTCCAGAATATTAAAAGTACCATTAAAAAAGAAAAATTCCAATTACTTCATAAAAAAAAGATAAATCATATTCATCATATATAATATGAAATTCTAATCTATTCTAATCAAATGGAATAATTTCGTAACAAAAAAATATTAAAAAATAATTAACTGCAAGATTACAAAGGATGAATAATTTATAAATAAAAAATTTCCGATATTAGATATATTACAGAAAATAATTTTAATTTTAGTTGGCTGTTTATATTCTAATAATTATATTTTTATCTTTTTTTTAACATATATTTTTATGTTTTGGTCCTTCAAATATTTTTCATTTTTAGTTTTGGTTCTTAATAATTGTTTTCAACTGTTTTAGTCTCTAATGTATAGTGCAAATCCTTTTGATGACAAATGCATTTTCTTTCGGCAAATGAAGCCTACAAATAACATGTTACTCCATTACCACGTGTAAAATAAATTAAAAAATTGATGACAGTTTCGTAAATTAAAAAAAAAAGGTTTACTTGACAAATTAAACACTATAATTTTCTATTAAGAATATAATATTCAATGGCTCTTTGTTAGTAATTGTATAAAATTTGACACCGATGGAATGGAGAAAAAAGTCTTAGTTTTAGTTTTGATTAGATTGAGTTTTTAAGTATTTCTCATCCTTTAATTTTGTCACGTAAGTTCAACTTCTTTGTTTTTTTATAATATGTTGCAAAATTTCAAATTAGCTTTTAATGATTGTATTGTGTTATCCATGTCAGTGTGTAACACCAAAAAAATTACATTTGTCATTGAAAGGGCGTATATATCACTAGAAAATACATTAATTAAGAAAAAGATTAAAAAAATGATTAAGAACCAAAAATAAGAATAAAAATACAATAAGAATGTAAAAAGGATTAAATAAACATTAAGGATAAAAATGAAAATTTGAAAATACATTAAGGGGTCTCCACAGGACCACAGCTCTGACCATAAACAATAAGCGCAAATTATACATGAAAACCCATTGTTTTGTATGAATCTTGATTATTATTATTATTACTATTATTTTAACATCATTGAAAAATATTAGTAAGAGAATGAATCTGCCATACTAGCAGATATTACATCAAATAATGAATCTGTCATACTATCACTAGCAGATATTACTTGATATTTTAGGAAAACTTTATCTCATGCCATTTTAAATTTTATTAATGTAGTTTTAATATTTTTCTTTATAATCTTCAATTAACCTCATTTTGAGTCTGTGGAAGTTGGAACTAAACTAATCGTGGAATTCTGTAGCAACTATGCATATGATATTGGAGAAAATTGGTGGCATAAAATAAGTGATTAATGATCAGTCAACAGAATGAATGATACAATAATTATTAGCAATGGTTCAAATACTACTGGCCTACTGCTATGATACAATAATTATTCTTCCATCTTAAATTGAACTTTGATTTTTTTTTTCTCTTAATTAAAAATTAAATATGATATTTAATTTTTAAAAGTTATCACGTTATCTATGTTATTATTCAAACTTCATCAGCATATAGGTAAGCATTCAATTTTTATTTCATATCTTGAAGTCCTCAAATTGCCTAAAAAAATCAGATAACTCGGATTAGATCTTCTTAACCACTACTCTATATGTATGGTTGAAACTTGAAGGTTTCTTCTGGAAGATATAGAGGAAGTACTTAAATTGTCTTATGGGTTCCATAGGGAAGCCGCTGCAGCAGTGATAAGTTCTTCCATTGTGCTGACTTCTATCTTAATGATAATCATAGCCCTCATTCTTGGAACTTGATTGTGGACTTAGTGGTGAAGAATTGTGGGATGCAATTGTTTGTTTGGCTGGTGCTCCATATTGGAAGCAATTAGGGTTTTTTTTTTTTTTTTTGCACAAAGCAGATGTTAAACAATTAAGATAAAGGAGAATATTGTGTGGACTTTTATATATAAGTATATAACAAAATATACATTGCAGAACATTAATTAGTAGATTATTCCAGTTGCTATCTTTTCTGGAAATTGAACGCCTTAATTGAGTAGGCAAATATGAAGGCAAAAGTCACTGCTAATCCTACGTGAATTAAACCTACGAATCCGATGAAGTCGAATCTAAATTCAAAATAATCTCTAACGAACTGTTCAACTGTTTCATCTGTGTCAAGCTTAGCCTTTACATCTCCAAATTGTGAAGCAACTAATCCATACAATGTCCAGGATACCGGAGAGAGATAGTAGTACCATCTCCACCACACTGGAATTCTCTGTGATCAACCAAAAAAAGGGTCACTTTCAATTCTTGAATTTTTGTGACATCATGTGATGAAGAAAAGGCAATAGTAGGGAACTTACTGTCTTTGGAATGATGAACCCTGAAAAAAGGTTCCATACTGCATAGAATGCAGATGAAACTATACCAGCAATGTTGTGATTAGGGGTAACAGCCACTGTCATCATCCCATAGAAAGTGAAGTACAATAATGTGAAGTACATGAAGAACAAGTGCCACAAGAATTTTACAACTGTCCATTCGAATCCAATCATTGAATATACAATAACTCCATAGATGATTGTTTGGATGAAAATGTAAGGAAGTTCAATCATGACCTGTAGAGAAAAGGGTTCACACAGAATCATCAAGAGCACCAAGAAATTAGTACTAGGTCAAAGCTGAACTTTGATAAGGAATATTCTTCTTCTAGGGGAGTTTCAAGAAATTTACCTGTCCAAAAGCATATGGCAAAGCTGAATACATCCCAGCTGCTCTTTCCCGATAAAAGACCGTTCTCTCAATGGCTACAACAGGCTGCACAGATGAGGCATTTTGCACTCCAAGAAATAAGACAGCTGCATACATAGAGCCCATTGCATTGAAGATGTCTTGTTGATTTCTCCTGAATTATACATATATGTATCAGTTCATTTGATTATTGGGATTACACGTTTTTGCAAACAGTCTGAGATGGGAAAATTCTTTAGCTCTTCCATTGAACTTACCTCTTGGAACCAATGTCCCAGAAAACTGTTCCAAAAAGTAATGCTATGAATGTTGTAAAAAGGAGCCTCACTGCTGTGTATGGTGGATTTCGCCAATTTGACCAGTGTTGTTTCCATAGGCAAGCAATACATTGGGTGAAGAAAGACTGGGAATACTTTGTTGGGAAGTATAGATCTTTTGAATTAGGTGCAGGTTTGCTGAGTTCTCTAATCAATTCTTTGTTTCTCCTGAATCAATCAATCATCGAGTATTAATTGAAGCACTGTGTTTCAATAGAATTTAACTTCAAAATCCGGCATTAAATTTTGAGGGATTTTTAGTTACATTTGTTCCACATATGATGATGCAGGGAAGATATCAAAATATTCATGACTTAATGAGTTTGACACAATCTTACCTATAGAGTTCTGAGCTTTTGTACAATTCTGCAAAATTGATGTCAAGAGCTGCTTCTTGTTTTGCTGAAGTAACCTCCAACATCCAAGTAGCAGGATTACAGCCATCTCTGATTTTTCCTACGCCATTGATGCCCTGAGAAAGAGGGGGGAAAATTCACGTTATTCGAATCATTTTAATGCAAGTGATGAAATGCTGATTTTGGTAGTTATCCTTACCTCAAAGTACTTGATGAGCTGAGAAGAATGCCGGCCTAATGGACCAACAAATATTTCCTCGCCCCCACGTTTTAAGAGTAAGAGCTGCAATTTCTAAGTTAGTATTCCCTTCCAAGCTCAGAAAAGTTAGTATATTGCATTATGGATAGTGGTGTATATCACCTCATCGAAAGCATCAAAGATGTCGATACTGGGCTGATGAATGGTGCATACAACAGTTCGACCAGTGTCAACGGTATTCCTCACAGTTCTCATTACTATAGCAGCTGCCCTAGCATCCAGCCCTGATGTTGGTTCATCCATGAATATGATAGATGGATTTGCCACAAGCTCAACTGCAACTGTTAGCCTCTTACGCTGCTCAGTTGAAAGACCATTAACTCCTGGCAGCCCAACAAGTGCTTCTCTTAAAGGAGTCAATTCAACAAGCTCCATGACCTCTTCAACAAACATCTGTATTGATTTATGAACTTAAAACCAGATAACAGATGATCCCAAATGTAAGACAAAAGTATGAACATAAATCACCTTTCTTGCTTCTTTGTCAACTGCAGGAGGCAACCTAAGCCAGGCAGAATATTGCAGGGACTCATATACTGTGACATGAGGAGAATGAATGTCAGTTTGCTCACAGTATCCTGATATGCGAGCAAAGGTCTCTTGCTTCTTTGGATATCCTGATATCGTTATTGTTCCTTCAATGTATCCACCTGTTTTTCTGCCAGCCAGGACATCCATTAGAGTGGTCTTACCAGCTCCACTCACGCCCATCAGAGCTGTCAGAACACCTGGCCTAAATGCACCACTTACACCTTTTAATAGCTCAAGTCTATCCTCAGTAACTCCTTGAGCTTTCATCTCCTGCAAGAGAAAACGCTTTTAGTGTTTGAGTTGATGAGATTAACTCAAGTATTGTGTTCTTAAATGGTTGCTCTGACAGAATCTCTGAAATTGCAAATAAGAGTATATATCTAATTTTAAAGGCAGCTGCAAACTTAAGTAGAGAAAATGTACCTGAGGCATATCTACTGCATATCTAATATCATCAAAAGTGATTGAAAGAGGTTCAAAAGGTAGAATCATCCCTCTTTTCCTGCTTCTGTCAGCCTCATAGATGCTTCCCACTCTTGCAGACATAGACCTGGAAGAAATACTTCTTCCTGATTCATTTCCCCTTCCTGTTAGTTACAGCAATTAGACTTGTTAGTTGCAACTTATAAGCTGTAACTGAAGCATGTTGTTACGCTAATGACCTACCAGAAGTTCCTTTGCCAGTTGAAGATAACTCAATAAGCCCACCTCTTTTTTCAACTTGCTTGTCTTCTGATGTTGTTTGAGGTACAACAGCACGAGATTTCCCAAATGCTGTATCATTATAGTATTCATGGATGTTAGAACTGTTGAAGTGCATGAGACAAGAGAGTTATTCTAGGAAGAAATTAGAGAGGGGTCTTAGTAGCCTTACGGTTGAGATAAGCTAGAGACAAGCTGAATAAGAAATTGAATACAAGAATGTATCCAATCAGCGCTCCTACTCCAATCCAATACCACTTCGCTTCTGTAAACATAACCCGCGACTTCAAGACTTGTACACCTAATGGTTCTGTGGATCCGGGGGGAACCTATTCAATAGAAACATCATAATTTATGCCGGTTAGAAGTCCATCTTCCAAAATTCATGGCAATTTTTTATTTCATTTCCTGCCAAATTATTGACAATCTTTAAAATGCTTACATAGCTCCAACTTTTTCCAAGAAACTCATTGGCACAAATAGCATTCTGTGCATACATCATTGGTGAGAACCAGAAACCCCAAATCCACCACTTCTTGACACCATCTGGAAGAAAATCCACAAGTAGGAAACTTTTATATGTTTACACGAAGAAGTTAGCGGATAAGGAATTTGATTACCAACTCACATTACCTTTTGACAAAATAAATCCCCCCAATACAAAAACTGTTAATAATGCACATGAACCAGCTGTATTAGCTACTATTATGCTCCTCCCAAGTCCTGCCATGAAGCGAAATAATCCCGAAGCCATCTGGTTAATGCAAACAAGTAGAAGATAGTATCTGAAAAACCTGTCCACACAACCAATTAGGTCAACAACTGAGAGTCATAATCATTGTAAAAAAAATATAGATTCTGGACAAATGTTTTACCTTTGAATGTCAGGATCAAATCCAATGGTATAGTAAGTCAAACTTGTCCAAATAGCTGCTTCAACAAATGTAATCGGTATTTTCAGGATCCATGTGGGGAGAGCGTATGCCCATGCTGGAAAGAATAGCAAGTCTCGGTGCTTATAAAATGCAGGAAGCTTCAGAATACTCAAAACGAGCTCAGAGAATCCATTGAACATTATCATAACGACAGTATAAAATAGGGCACCCACAAAAATGCCACCATCCGTGACTGTTTTCTTGGGCATATGAGTTCTTAAGAACACAGTCATCGCTATGGAAGCCATAAGGATAAGCTGAAAAATGAAATTAAACAATAAGTAATTGGTATATGCAACCACCCGAGACACAATGAATTTGAAAATTTGTAACTGCCAACATGAGATGTGGGATTTCAGAAGGGAACTGACTTGAATCATCTTGAATATGTAAACAAATGAGTTCCTCTTCATAAGAAGGTACTCCCTGGCAGTGCAAGCCTTCAAGAGTTCTTTCTTGCTCACTCCATACCTCTTGGTGGTTAAAGCAGCAGGATGACCCTTGGATTTGTCAAAGGGAACAGCAAGTTCATCCCCTAGTCTATGTCCAACATGGAATGACTGAAATGCTTCTGAAAATTCCCTAGAGGAGACAAAATTGTAAGGTTCATCCCGTCGTACCCAGTACTGTTCTTGATCTTTCTTTGATGTCACCTATAATAAGCCATATAAAAACATAAGAGATACTAATGCATATTCCAAGTCAACAAGAATATGCAAGAAATTAAAAACAGAAACTACATTACTTCTTGTAAGAAATCAGCAACCCCTTTTCTCTCTGGACATCTGAAACCCATGAATTCAAAAAACTCTAGTACATCTTCACGGGGTCCTTGGTACACAATATGACCATCCGATAGAAGAATTATGTCGTCAAATAAATCATATGTTTCCGGTGCAGGTTGCAGGAGCGAGATTAGAGCAGTTCCTTGGAGAATATGGATAGATTGCCTAATTGCATTCACAATCTGGAAAGTTGTTGAACTATCCAATCCAGTTGATATTTCATCCATGAAAAGTGCTCTAGCAGGTCCTACCATCATTTCCCCTGCATCAGAATTATATCAAGGATTTTAAGAGCCTAAATTAGATGCTGCCATCAGGTCAAGAAGTTAACAAATATCATCAGACTCCAAGAAAATGAGAAAAAGGCTACATCTTAGTACTGTATTTGGCATTGGCCCCAATGGTTTTCTTCTGTAAAAGTCTTACCAGTTGTAAGACGCTTTCGCTGTCCTCCAGAAATCCCTCTTGTCATTTCATCTCCAACCAAGGTATCAGCACAGACATCGAGTCCCAAAATCTAAAAGAATTATATGCAAACTTCTTTAAGGGTTACATTTTTTCAATTTCTTTCCACGTAAGACTTCTTTTAGCTTGAAGAAAAAATTGCCATATTACCTTCAGAATATAATCTGTAACAACACTGGCCTCCTGCCCTTCAAGTGAAGCTGCCTGAAAAATTAAAAGAATTAAATGAGGACTTTCCTGCTTTACAGTTAAAAAGAATAGAATGTTCTAAATTCTTTCTCAAAAAGGTTATTTCTCCACCTTCATGTAGATATCAATATCAGGATCTGGCTTAATGTTCATCTCCTTCTCTTTCCTCGACAATTCTGCTAACATTTCTGCAAATTTTGGAATTGCAGGGACAGCAATTAACAATATTACCTAAAACCGAACTCAATTATGTTGCTTTTTATCCGAAAATTGAACTGACCATAACGAGATCCAACCCCTTGACATCTTGCTGAAAAGGCTAATGTTTCTCTTACAGTTAATTCTCCAATGTGAAGATCATATTGACTTATGTAAGCCGCTGAGCGTTCTGGTACGAACTCGTTCAAGTCATGCCCATTATAAGTTACTCTTCCAGCGACCTGTGATTGAATTAGCAGAAACATATTTTATCCGTAAACCACACCATGATATCTTATTAACAACTGGGAAGAAGAATTGCATCTCAATTTCTTACTTTTAGATCTGAATCAAGTTTCCCAGCCAATGCTAAGAGCAAAGTAGTTTTCCCGGAACTTGGTGGACCTAAGAGTAAGGTCATTCTACAAAGCCGGCAATCATATGAATATGAGCAAGAAATTTAGAATCAGCTAAACAAAAATCAACCCTGTTTGGGCTTTTTCTTGTTAGTTCTTACCTTTCAGGTTTGATGATTCCACTAACATCATGAAGAATTGTGAATGGAATCTTCCTATTTGGTAATATATGAAGATAATTCAAGAAACCCTTTACAGAGAAACAGGAAAGAGATGGATTAGTACAGAAGGACTAAAAATTTCCTGTCAGCTAACAACATTTTTATTTGTCTAAATCCTAAGATATAGAAATGGCATTACCTCTAACATATTTGCAGTAAAGTTGAAAATTGTAGGCAATGCTCTGCTGCTCGCGTGAGGCTCTGCATCAACTGTTAAATGCTCGAACCGGACTTCAATAGTCGGAAGACTTAGACCAACTCTGTATCAGAAACCAAGGGAAATCAAAAAAAAGATTCAGAGAAGAACAAATCAAAATGCTCTGTTCCTTTCTTGGTTTTTCATACCGATCAATCCTCTGCTTAAGCTTCAACAAGAACTTCTCATGATCATCCTCCGCAATTCTCACTAATCTTTCAAGAAGATTCCTTTTCTCTAGCATTCCAAGATTCTTTATATCAATTTCTTTCGATTCCCCTTCTTCCTGAACTAGTATACCTCTTCTTACACGTAAATAAGTTGGAAGTTTTTCAATGGCAGCCCATTTTAGTGCTTCTTCGTCATCTCCTTCGCGGGAAGACCTCGAAAAGACTTCCAACCCACTGTTCCTCCATATGGTAGAACTGCTCAATCGTGCACTACTGACCCGAAATATATCACCACCCTCCATTTTTACAAAAGAAACAATTCAGTGAAGAATCCTAAAGCATGAAACAGAGGAAGAAGAAGAAGAAGAAGAATAAAACTCAATGAAGAAGGCACAGAATCTTGTCTTGACTGACAGCCTTGAAGGCTTAGAAGAACTAAGATGAGAGCTGTAACTTAGTTCATACTTATATCATTGCTTTTTTTCCCCCTCATTCTGAAATGATAGAAAGGTTAATATAAGCAGAGAAATTAAGCATATCGTGCGCAGGAAGATTCCGCCAAGATTTGTTTTGGGAAGGGTGAGATCCGCCCGCTCCACTTGTTTTTCAAACTTGCCCGAAAAAATTATAAATCTTTTTTTTTTTTGGGAGGAAAATTATGGATCATTTAACTTTTTATATATATCTTGAAACAATTTTGAAGTTAACCTTTCTTTTTAAATTATGATTATAATTTTTAACTTCTTTGAAGTCACGGAACATTAAATTATATTGAAAAAAAATATAATAATTATGTATTTTTAATAGTGTAAAAGAAGTTTTTGTTCGTTTTAGAAATTACTATTTGGATAAAAGTTTTTTTGAGAGAGAATGAAACTTTGATGTCAAATTTTTCGAGCCATATTATAAATAATAAATAATAAATTATATTGACAGATTGATTTTTAATTTAAAATATTAAAAAATGTATAATTTATTTGAATAAGTGGGATTCATATATAAAGTTGATATATAATTTAAAATTTAAATGTGATAAAACTTTGAAAGTAAAACAAATTTTAATTATTTTTGTTGAAAAATAAAAATGATATTTTTGAGTTGGTGTCCAAATATTGATGAATTTTTCCTCTTTTTTTTTTTTTCCCTTTTGTTAACATGCCAATAAACTATAATTAAATGTTCATATCTTTTAAACTATGAATTAAACGATGACCTAAGCTCACAACTTTGTCATGAGAATTTGGATGTTCTTAAATGCATATAGAGAATGTAGATCAAATGAGTGGCCCTTATTCAAAGTGCCTTTCTGTTGGGAAAACAATTTCTAACTAAAAAAAAAATCTAAATTTTACATTTTGTTAAATATAGAACCTTTTTCATTTGTAAAAATGTTCATATCGAGTTAATTAAACTATAAATAAATTTTGCTTAACTAAGTGCAATGCTTTGAAGTTTGTCGGGTTAAAATAAGAGTAATAACACAGACAAAAATAAATATTTAGAGAAATTTAACAAATTGTTTATATTTGTAGGGTCAATTTCATGACCAAATCTACTAGTGTGAAGATTCAGTACAACATGATCACTCATTCTTATAGTGTAGTAGTAATTCCTTTTCTTTTTTGTCTTTTCTTTTTTTGGAAAAGCACGTAGTAATTCCTATATGGTAGATTATGCAACAAAATCCACTTGTTAAGTTACAACAACACAATCACTCATATTTTTACCATAGTGATTCCTATACAAAAAGATCCACTTGTTAAGCTACAACACTACACAATCACTCATCTTTTTACTATAGTAATTCCTAGTGGATTGTGCATAAAAAATCGACTTGTTAAGTTGTGCTGCACTATTCTATTACTGAACTTTTTGTAGCATTCCACCTTTGTTGAATGCAGATATTCTTCTACCTCAGAATAGTCTTTGGAATGTGAATAATATCAACAAGAGATAAATGCTTCTTTAGAATGAACTTTAAACTCACTTGGAAAATATGCACATTTGTCAAAGGAAGACTACTTACAAGTGTTCGATGTGCATCAATAACAAAGAAAAATACTCTTTGTTATTTCGATGACCAAATTCATCCTTCCTCATTCCTATTTTTTGCTGTTGTTGTAACACATCAAATGACTGAAGCTACAAGACTACTCATGACAAAGAACTCATTAACTTCTCTTTTCATCCTATAAAGTTTATATTGTAAAATAAGACTAGGGTTAGAGTTGGAATTTATTATTATTATTATTAAAATGACGGAATTCTTACTACAAGAAAAATGTATTGTTTGCAATGATAAATAGTTATAAAAAATAATTATTGTTACTTAGTAATGATCTGACAATAATTTTGCAACGGCCTCTACAAAAGACTATTTAAAATAGACAAGTTAATTTTTTGGGTCTAATTCATCACTATTTAATGATGAATTTGCAATGACAAGCAAATCCATTGTTAATTAATAATGGATTTACGACAATCTCTTATTTTTATTTTTTAAAAGAAAGATTAAAAATGTAAAAAATAAAATATTGTTGTAAATTCGTTTTATTTAGCAACAACTCGAAAATTCATTATTTGTTGGTGAAAAATTTGCAACAATAGATTATTTTATATTTTTCAAAAACGGAAAATGTGAAAAAAATCAAATCCTAATCAGTAAAGGAATAGCAACAAACACCTATTTAAGAACAAAAAAAAAAAAAAATCATTGCAAAGTTGTTGCTATTGTTTCTTCTTAGTTTTAAAGAAACAATGGAAGATAGATTTCGGAAAATAGCTAATGCATCTCTAACGATGCCTCTTTGAATTTTTTTAAATTTTGTTGAGCTTGGACAACTAAATAGTCTATTTTTTATCTTACCCTTAATTGGGAAAGGAACACAATAGAGGGACCAACATGACTCTCATACATTTTTAAGCTAAAAGTTGACAAAAAAAATTGATTGAAGGGCCAATGTCGATAAGTTTTATGTTATTTATAAGAAAATCTTTAAATTTATTTAATTTTTAAAGAAAAATAAAAAACTATTTTTTTTATAAAAAAAATCTTTATATTATATATATGTAATTAAATTTTTCTCTCTGGCCAACAAAGTCAAGACTCGTAATTGGAAAGTTTGATATTGTCTCTTAGATATAATTAACATTTTGTGCTAAAAAGATGATTGAATGGTTCAATAATTGAATACGAAGGGTATGATAATGTAAAAACTTAATAAATGTCAACAAGTAAAAAATAATAAAACTTTCATTTTGCATCAAATTTAAAATCTTTAAAAACAATACGAAAGGAGTATAGTTATCAATAGTAGTGATCTGTAATGTTCTCTGAGCCCTCCTTAATATTTCATCATAATATTAATGGCCAGGGCCGCAGTGGCCAGGGCTACCAACTTTGATTGACCTTACAAGATGTTTCCACATTACGAGAGAGAGAGAGAGAGAGAGAGCAATAATAACCAATATCCCAACACCTAACATAAAAAATAAAAAATAAAAATTTGAAACTTTATAAGTACAAAGCAATATTGACAAGAGCTAGTGTTTTAAAAAAACAAGAAGAAGAAAAAAACACGACAAGAAGGAATATTTGAATACTCAACAAGAAAAACTTATGTATTTCAAAAAGACAAAAAAAGAAGAAAAAAAACACAGAAAAACGCATGCATTCAGTGAATTGTACACGTATTGAACTTATATCTTTTGATCTTAGAGCAAGAAACATACTAACAATAAGACAAAATCTTTCCTTCTTTTTTTTTTTTTTTCTCTCTTAATGCATTATATCATTTGTGATTCAAAGAAAAGGACTTGTCTTGACAGCAACAAATGTTTCTAACTTCGTCTTCAAGTGAAAGTAGAATCTCAGTCAGTTGAGAGAGGAATTTTTCTTCTAATTCAACAATTCAAAGAGAAATTAATTCGCATCCAAACCTGCTTGTCAAGGGTATCCTTCATTCCATTCATGTTATAAGGGGACAAAAACACTCAATTTAGACAAAAAGAATCTTAGGAAAAAATACTAATAATAATGGCTTAAAAGGTTCCGATTCAAAAGTCAAAACATTATTAGTTCATATATGGACAAACCAAGACTTTTGTCTCTGGGACAAAAACTGGAAAAAAGGGTAAATGAAAGGAATAGGGAATCTAATATATATATATATACCATGAACCAAGGACAAAATTCTATCTTCTCGCTGTTATTCCTAAATACATATGTATAATGTGTTATTTTCAAACCCAAAATCTCTTTTTTCTCTTCTATTTTCATCCCTTGAATCTCATTTTTACTTACTTGTACTTGTCACCTATACTTTCTATTTTGAGGGCTTGAAATTCCACACAAAATATTCAAATTTCATTAGTTTACATATTACCAAAAGTAGAGATTTTTAAATTTTATAATGTATTGTAATATATCAATGCTCACTCTAGAAAAATTTATAGATGAAATTAACCAACTCCCTCTGTGTGTCTGAACTTAATTAGTTTAAAAATTAAAAAGAGACATTTGAGCTTAATAAAATTATCATGCTATTCTTATTATTAATCTGGTTAGCGGAAAAACTATTAATTAATGAGATGCAAATCCCATTAACTTTAGATAAAAAATATATTTATTTTAAAAAAAATGAACATTCAATTACAAACTGAGTGATTATTATTCTCAGCCTCCCCCCCCCCCCCCCCCCCCCCGGAAAGAAGGTAGGTCTACCCCCTTGGAATATTTTTGTAGCATGCAAGTCGGTTTTCTCAATAGAGACAATATATTGTTAGCTGACCTGTGATATTCTTGAAAGCTCCTAAGCACAGTATTTTCGAGTGTAGTCGTTTCATTTTCTTCCTTTGAAATGATCATTTGTATGAGTGGAAAAATATTTATTTTTGTATACGTTTGAGCTTACTTCATACAACACTTATCAAATTATTAAAAACTACATCGTATATCAACCCAACTCAAAAGAAGAATGGCTCATTGAAGAATCTTAAACAAAAAGTAAACTTTTAACCTGTAATACTCTGGCACAATAGAATAATTGGGAAGTAATGCAATAGATGGAATTTCTGAAGTTGAAAAAAAAATTGAGAAAAGAGAGATTTATAGTAAATCGGAATTCGGAAATGGTAATAATTCTAGAAGAAGATGAAGAATGAAAAAAGAAAGAAAAAAATAATTAAAATTTAATTAATATGAAGCAAAGTAAATAAAAGGATGATGAGTTTTTACTAAAATATTAGTTATATTATTTTTGTTAGTTGAATGAATTGACATGTGAGTTCTAATAGCCTCTTACAAAATTAATGAAAAGTTATCATTTTTGAAAGCTCAACGAAAAAAAAAAAAAAAGGTTGCAAAAAGAGTTGAAAATTAATTAATTCAACAAAGACCACATCCTGCCCTATACTATTATTCCCTTGTCCAAAACTTTTGTAACATAATTATTGGTATGATTTACTGTTAGTATTAAAATGTCATTTGGCAAGGCACCAATTTCTTCGATCTTTCCATAAATAAAACAAAGAATCGATGGTTGTAGTAGATAATCATTTGAAACAAACTTCCCTGAAACTGATTCAGATTCCCAACAAAGCTAGCTTCTACAACCGAGTTACTCCATTGGTTCCTTTTTTTAAGATGTATTAAATAAATTTTAATATATTTTTATTATTTTTTATGATTATTAGGTATGTTATTTTTAAATTTAATCATATTTTATTTATTAAAAAAGAGAATAAATAATTTATTTTAAAAAATATTAAAATAAATAAAAATATAATAAAAAGTAAAGGGTGTAAAAAAGGGGGGTAAGGGATCTCATTTCAACCTGACATTTTTAGATTATCTTGATTTCCTTCTCACAAGGCCCATGTGAACAAAATCTCAATTGAATCCCAAGAAGATTTGTCGGCCTTTAGTCAATGTGATTATCAAATATTAATCACTTTCATGCAAATACATGGATGGATTTGCATTAATTTTAAGCTTTTTCTTATCCCAAGAAAAATTAGTGCTCTACTATACTATATAAGTCACGTAATCCTTAAAACATAGGGCTGTAAGAGTTTTCGTGGCTATAAGAAAAATGTTTAATTAATCTAAAGAGGGTATACTTGATATAATAATGTTTTTTCTAGAACACAGCTAATTATAACAGAAGGATAAAGCTGGCTAAGATATGCATACACATTGTTTATTCAAACTACTTCGATATAAGGTTTTTTTTCTCATTATTAGCGTCTTTTTTATTCTTTCTGATTTAGGAAAGTTTTTATAAGAATTCGATCCTTCGTGGTTTATATGTTTAAAGATCTGTATTAATTAAAAGGTGAAATATGAAAATTATAATCATTTTAAAATTATTGAAGACTTTTTTTGTGGGGAAAAATACTAAAAAAAAAATGAAATATCTTATAAGTTTGAAATTAATTTTTTAATCAGACGGCCAGTTTTCCTAGATTCTTTCTTAATTAAATAAGGTTTGATTAAACAATCATTACTGTCGTGATTACACATACACACTTGATTACGAGATCATATGATTGCTTGGTAGATGTAGGACAAAGTTTGGAAATGAGAATATCTCTAGTTTTCTGTCAACAGTTTGAAGGAATCTCTAGTTTTTATGCCAATAGTTGGAAATGAGATTATCTCTGGCTTATAATGCTTCATTACCATTTGAAGCTTCAAATCGATTTTTTTTTTAATTTTTTTTTGGAAAATTTGTCTATTTAGTCTCTGGGATGTTTCACATTTCCACCTTCAAGGGTTCCAGTTATTTATAGTTGACATTATAGGTCCTCTCTTATATTTTATTTTTTTGTCTATAAGATCTTTTTTTGCTAGAAATCAGGTAGGGGTCTAACTAATGTTCCCCTTGCAAGCCTCATGTGTGACCACGAGACAAAGGGTAAAATTGGAAGGCACGCTTTACAAAAGGAATAAAGCCCCAAATTAAATAAAAAGAAAAAACAAAATCACAACCACAATCTGCATGTTTTTGTCACATTTTAATCTTTTTGTTAGCATTTTGGTCAAAATAATGCTTCTAGGCCTTTATCAACCACAATCTGGTCCGAACTTCTAACTTAGATTCCACAATTTCTTGAAAGAGCAGATCTGTCTTCATTTTTTTGGAAACCTGTTTAACCTAAGCATTGCATCAAAATGTATCAGATTGTGGTGTGGTTTTGTTTTTTCTTTTATTTGGGAGTTTATTTTATTGTACAGTTCCTCTTTCAATTTTACCTCTTGTTCCATGGTCACGTTAGGTGTAGGGGAGAACATTAGACGAAGTCCCCGACTTGATTTTTAGCGAAAAGGATCATAAAGCCAAAAGTTAAAATATAGAAATATGTAATATCAATTATAAATAATATAAATCTTAACAGATAAAATGTGAAACATTCGGAATTAAATAGGTGAATTTTTCTTTTTTCCCCTTAAACCACATATTATCTCAACTTAGCGAGACTCATATAGGGATTGTATGGGTTACCTTTGCAAAGATCGAGTCTTATTCGAAGAAAAATTTGATTTAGTTCTATTTTAAATAGTGTTATAAAGTAAGAATTAAACACAAAAATCGTATAAAGATTTATAACAATAACCATTATTTTGGTCAACTAAACCTCTAAAGTCTAAGACTCATCCTAAAAATTAAACTTTACATATTTATTAGTTTAATATTTTTAAAAACTTAATTTTTATCATAAAATATTTTGTTGTCCTAAATAGCTTTTAATCTTTGCGTATTCTTTAAATATATATAATTAGCCTTGGAAATTTTATTTTCTCGCATAAATTCTTGATGTCATATTCCTCAATCATACAAATCTCAAAATTGTTACATGTACACGGCAGCACGATCATAGCAAGTTAGCAACTCAGATTTGGTTCATCCAGCTCTCTCGTGACATAATTAATTCAGCATCTGTTAAGTAGACCTTCATCAATCGAATAGCAGCGTGCCTAAGATGAGTCAGATTCATCCAAATTTAATATCAAATTTATCGTTCCCATAAAAACATTACTTAAAATAACTTTTAGAAAATTTGTAAGTTTAGTCCCCTGTCTTTTTTACTTTGGTAAGTTAGGTCCCCATTCATTTTTTGTTTGTTTTATAAGTCCTTTATGATTTGTTTTTTGGTAGGGTAAGTCATTTCATCAAAAATAGAGTTAAAATTAACGGTCAATGCTCGTTGACCAATTATTTCAAATTTCATGGAGGGTACATTTGGTATTAAACTGTTGAAATCGTTTTGAAAAAAAAAAAATAGAAAAATAGAAAAATGCAAACTCACCTTCTATGCTTCTACGTTCTACCCAAAATTTTGCCCAAATTGAAGGAACAAGGGCAACCCTCCGGCCTCCCCCGTCGAATTCAGGGGATGAGCTTGCAGCTTATAGTCCTCCCCTCCACTACCGATCACCGTCTCTCTCTGCCGCCTTCTCTATCTGGAAACCCTACCTCTCTGTCGCTCGCTCTCTCTCATTCTCTACAGGAAAATTCATAGGTCTAATTCTTTCGTTGATTTCCTAGTCAATGCGATAGTGGAGAGAATGGATAATCTGATGCTCACATTTACATTTCCCTTGGATTCTTTGCTTTGGATATGTTGTGTCGTTGGTTTGTGCCGACTTTTGGGTGACCGTTCGAGTCCGCTTCCTTCCTGAAGGTTTTTTCTTGCTTTTCTTTGGTAGCATAGTATGATTGGTTGCCCTGGTGCTTTAGTTTTGCTCAGAATTGGTTGGTTGATTTATTTTAGGCTTTTGTTGATTTGGATACAGGTTTGTTTGTTTCTTTGCTTTTAGGTGGAGGAAACAACTCAGTTGACGCTGAGCTCGAGTAGAAGTTGTCTGCTTCTTCGGAGAAAATGACCATAGACTAGATAGCGAATAATATATAAATGGGAGTGAAGTGTGTATTTTTTTTTTCTTTTTTTCCCTTAAAAAATGTGCTTAACAGTGAAGTACTGCGCCATGGCAACTAGTGGTAAAAAATAGTGGACCCATTGCCTTTTAGACGGAAGGTCCTACAGTGCTAATTTGTTTTTCTAAGGGACTTGTAAAATAAAAAAATATGAAACTTACTAAAGTAAAAAAGATAGGGGACTAAACTTACCCATTTTCCATAACTTTTTACTCCTAAAATTTTTATCACATTTAAATTTAAATTTTTAACAATACTTTTTTCAATACTTTTTTTATTAAAAATGTAATTTCAAACAATTTTTTAATTTTATTTTATACCATTATCAATAATGTAAACTTAAAAAAATATTATTTCAAACTTTCACTTTTCAATAAAAAATTCATATTCAAGCACAAAAGACTATTCTCACTTTAAAAAAAATTGAATTTCAATCCAAGTACACCTTAATGATTGAAGATAAAAGCAAACATTGTTTAACTCCAAATCTATTAAATTATATGGTCCTCATATAAACATAAAATTTTAATTTCATAAAAAATTTATGAATTTCAATAAAATTCTATTTTAAATCGAATTCCAAGGAATTTGATGAAATTAGAAGCAAAAATATGAAAAAATAATATTTGTACAAATTCGACTATGATCCCTCAGAATTTCATGAAATTCCTTTCTTTATTGCTAATAAAAATAAAAAATAAATATTACGTATCTCTCTCAACTTAGTGGTTCTAACATGATCTCCCTCCTTTCACGATGAGAAATTTCTACACATTATATATTATTGAGAGCACTAAAGTTTTTAATGTGTTAAAATACAAGCATTGATAAATAAGTGATAGTATTTTTAAAATTCAATTATCCAATTCATACAATATTGAAGTTTTAAGTCTTCAAAAAAGTGCATATAACATCAAGAGTTGAAGACAAGAATTTTGTGGATTATATAGGAACTAGATGTATAGTTTTAGATGTTGATATCATTTAGATATTTTTAATTTATCTCTATGAGTAATAAATCTATAGATTGCTTTATGAACTTAAAACGTTTTTCAAAATATATTTTATAAGTTCAAATTTATCATGGATATTTGAATTGGTTTTCTAAATACATGCATATTATTAAAAGTTTTATAAAATAAGTTCTACTACTTTTGTAATTAATTGGAAACTTAAATTGAACTTGAGGATGACAATTAGATTCATGCGTTCGAGGTGACTACTTGAGCGGTCAACTTGACTATTCATATAGTTGACCAAACCTCTAAGGGCATCGTTCGCAAACTACCCACAACACTTTGGTATTTCTGTGAATGATGTGTGTGAACGACCAAGTTTATGGATTAGTTGACTGCATGTCTTCTAAATAGATTCTAACAGTCATATTTATGATCATTAGAACACTCCTATAAATACTCATGTTTACACAAAATCCATCTTGATTTATTTGAAAGATTTTTCTCTAATGGGCTTTGGCAAAAAGATAATCTTGAAGATATTATTGAAGATTTCTTGGAGATATATGAAGCCATATTTGGAAAGATAAAAAAAATATTAATTTATCTTGGAGATTTGATTTGCTTGGTCTATATCTTCTTGATTAGATTTTAGGAAAAAATCTCATATTTAGTCCATTGTCTTTTAACATATGGTCATTGAAGTCCATAATTTTCTAATTTAGCCCATAAGACCCAATATGTTTCTCAGTTTAGCCAACAAGGTCAATTTGATCAGAATAGATGTCAAAATATGACGAATGAAGTGTACATCTGTCATTTCAAAATTATAACTTTAAAAAAAAACTTATTCAATCATTATCTGTTAGTTTGTCACCATTAAGGTCCATTCCCTTCTAATTTGGCATATAAAGTCTAACATCTTCTAATTTGGCCTATAAGGTCCAAAAGTTTTCTCAACTGGGCTCACAAGGTCCAATATTTTTCTCAATTTAGCTAATAAGATCATTTTGATTGGAACAAACATTGGAATACGATGAAATGTGTCACTTAAATACTTATACATGGTATATCTATCATACCACAAATTAATGTTTTTTAAAAAAAAATTAAAATGTCAGGTCTCAATGATAAATATAATATTTTTTTGCTCATCATTCCCTTATAATACATTATTTTAAAAAAATTAAGTTTGTGGACGAGTATAATATATATTTTTGCCTCTTCTTCTTCTCTTATCTCCTCCCTTTCCTCTCCTATTTTCTATAAGTTTTTTCCATTCATTCTCCTTTTTCTCTTATCTCTTCTCATGCGAGAATGAGAGAAAATAAGGGAGAAGGGGGAAGAGATAAGGGACGAATGAGAGGCAAAAAATATGTTATACTCATCATTAAGACTTGACATTTAAATTTTTTTAAAAAAATAGAATTTGTGAGATGACAGATATACCCTTTATAGGTGTTCAAGTGACATATTTCACCCGATTCTGATGTCTGCTTTAATCAAATTGACCTTGTTGGTTAAATCAATAAAAATATTGGATATTGTAGGTCAAATAGAGAAAAATATTAGATCTTATGGGCAAATTTATAAGATATTAGACCTTATGTATCAAGTTAGAAGATGATGGACTTTAATGGTGACAAACTACCAGATAATGGACTAAATAGACTATTTTTCATTTTAAAAAAATTTAAATTTTGAAATGACAGATTTAGCCTTCATTTGTCTGATTCCAACGTCTATTCCGATCAAATTGACCTTGTTAGCTAAACTGAGAAAGATTTTGAACCTTATGGGATAAATTAGAAGATTATGGGCCTTAATGATTATAGTCAAAAGATAATGGACTAAATAAGCGATTGTTTTCTAGATTTTATGTCAAACTTGCAAGGATTGACGGAATCAATCAGCTCTTAATGGTGGAAATTGTATCTACTTAAGGAGTAGATCTTCATTATAGTAAACACGCCTCAGAGAGAACCTTTCTTGAGTCTCTTGCAAGTAATAAGATATACTATCTTATGAAAGCTTCAAATGTCTAAGTGCATATTCTTTCAAATGCAACATTGTTGATTAACCATCTTAAAAGGTATTATTTGTTATTCACAATACATTATATTCACATTTTTTGGGATGAAGAGTTGTTGCGCATCAATGGGACAATTGAATGTTGGAGGGATTTTGAGATAGCATCATTAACACAACAAAATGAGTTTATTGTGATTAATAGCAAAATAGTCGTTAAGGTCCATAATCTTCTAATTTATCCCATAAGGTCCAATATTTTTTTCAGTTTAGTTAACAAGGTCAATTTGATCGGAATAGACGTTGGAATCAGACAAATGAAGGCTAAATCCACAAGCTATGTGCAAATATTGTAAACGAGATATTATACACTTATAACTAACATTATATCTAGTGGATTGAATTTTGGGGTGGTTTCACAAAAGTAAGCTTGTGGCCGAACTGTATCAACAATTTTTGTGTTATGTTATTATTTCTGTCATTTTACTTTTTAACACAACACACATTTACATTGCAACTCTGATTAAATTATGTTATATAATACAATCTTACAATAATTATATAAAATGTATAAAATAAAGTTAATAAATTGTTTGAGATTATAATTTTAATTAAAAAGTAATGAAATAATATTATTTATGTATGGTTAGAAAAAAAATTTGAGTAATGTTTTTATGAAGAATTAAAAAGATAATTTTAAATTTAATCCAAATATAGCCTTTAAGTTTCTTGCATAAATTATTGTTGTCATATTCATCGTCCATGCAAATTCTTAAATTGTTATTGCAGCCCAAATTCCCAATCATGTACTTACGTACCCCATCATAGCAACACAGATCTGGTTAATCAGCCTCTTTTGTGACATTGATGTTTTTATACATTTTTCATCTATAATAGTGGATGACTGATAGTACGGCCCATGTTTGGTGGAAAAATATCAAGCATATCAAATCACGCTCTCTTTCAAAATTTATACACTCATCTTTATTGTAAGACTCTTATCTCTACTTTTATATTTTTAGAATTTCATAAAAATATAAAATTTTATAAGATAGCATACATATTAAAAAGACAATCAGATTAATAATGAAAAATTCATTAAATAATTTTTAAAAATTAACTTTCAATTTTTAAAATTTGGAAATAATGTTGAATTTTGAGAACTTTGATTATTGAAGGTTGAGAGTTTTGCATGATTTTTTTTTTTAAAGATTGAATTGATTAGGATCCTTTGTGAGAAATGAGATTATTTTTTGGAAGCGAAGAAATTACAAAAAATAAGTGAATGTATAATAGGTGAATAAACAGTCATATGTTTTTAATGGTTAATTTTAAAATGGTCAAATTTGAATTCATGTACCCGCAATGGCCATGATTTTTTTTCCCTTTTAAGGCAAAGTCATGTTTTATAGAAATATTTATTTAAAATGTAACATGAGAAGAATCTGATAAAATATGAATACTTAGTTAAAAGAAAAATAAATATAGTGAATTAATGGTGGACTGCAACTTTTGTCACTTGTGGGCTCCACCAATTATGAAATGCAACGGTTGCACAAGGATGCAACCGAATGGAGCTCCCCTCAATTTTCTCCAATGGTTAAGGAATCCTACTATTGAGTTGCACAGTGAAACTCCATTGGATATGTTCTTGTGCAAGTAATTCAAAGAGAGATACACGAAAGGAATGGCAGATATTTGTATAGAGACTTGAGAGTGTGCAATTGTACCAGCTGGGTTATTCTTTCCACCAAATTCTAAAAAGATAAGCTTGTTGATCGACCTATCTCTCATGATATGCTCCCTTGGAAATTATTATAGTCTAGATTTAGTTCCTGAAGCAAGGGAAGGAGTCCAACAGAACGAGGAATATTCCGTTAAACCATTAACTTCTTGGAAGAGCTATTTGATATGTTTCAGCTGAAATTGTTGACATGGAGACTAAATTCTTCAAGAGAATAAAGGTTTCGGATGGCACAGGAAATCCCCCTGTTAAACTGTTTACTGAAGTCTAACTATGACAAGTTTCTTCAAAGAAATGAGCCAAGCTCGTTCTGAGGTTGTCCAACCAGACCGATGATGGCTAAAAAGATGATCTTGAGCTCAAAGCAGTCCCCTAGGGCCATAGATTAGCAAGAATTACCCTCCTCCCCTGGTTGTAGAATTAAGGTGCTGAAGTCGTCATAGGTTGCGAACTTGCTTGGTGGAATTTTACCACTGAAAATGTTGAAATACTTGAGGAGGTTGCCAATAACAAAAGTTCATGTAATTCCAAGTAAATTTCGCTGCTTTGTTTTAGGTCTGTCTCTCTTAGAAGCAATTTAACATAGGAGTCAGGCCAGCAATAATTAATGCTATTATAACTCATTCCATGGTTTCAAGATTTCACTAGGTTCATCATATGTTTTGATGCCTGTTCTAGCAGAGCTACCCAATCCGTCTTATTTGGGTTGCAGAAGAAGCAAAATAAAACTCAACAGAAGCAACATATGCACTAAACAATAAGTTTAAATAGAGGTATATTTCGTAGCATCTTTCTCAAACGTCCAATTTCCAATGATAAAGAAACATTAAAGAATGATAACCGTGCGTAAAAAACAGCTTAAACACTAACAATCTAGTCCAATATGTTCAAAATCACAAATGAAACTTTCTTTTCCTAAAGGGAAAAACAGAATTACTCAAAATACCTCACTTCAGTCACAGACACCTCAAATAGATTCCCACCAAATTGATTCATGCACACATCATTTCCAACCAAAATGTGTCTCGAATGAATTATTCACTCAACGCAGCTGATATCTTCTTTTGTATAAGTTCAACTCCAAGACGAGGGGACAATCTAGGCAGAATCTCTTCAGTACCATCAGAACGAATTCTGGCCAATACAGGTATCTCATACTGGAAAGCCTTCTCCCATTCCGGGTTAGTAGTAATATCCCTTATCTGCAATTCGACATCGTTGATGGAATGAGGCCCAGAGAGTAAAAAAGCAGCTTGGAGCTTTTCTTTGAGACCGTCGCACAAACAGCATCCGGGCTTTGAATAAAGTACAAGTTTTCTTGAATTTGAAGACGAGGAATAGGAGCATAGAGGGGAAGCTCGTTTTCTGAAACACCCCTTCATCTTCAAACCCACTGATCCTGGCCATGGAGCGATAGATATGGCTGATCTTGCTGCCACTGATGCAACCGCCATGGACTTGTTTTCTCTTCACACACCGATGAAATGAAAGAATAGTACTTCTATGGGACCCTTCACTTATAGATAGGGATAATTTCAGAAACCACCCCTATAGTATATAATAATTATAGAGATGGACTATATGTTTTATAATTAGATGTGGATGCCTCCTAATCTCTTTTATTTTAGTTAAAGAATAAATATTTCTGAATTTCAAATAACGGGCATAATTTCTTTCATATTTCCAAGATTTTTTCTTACTTCCTTTTTTTTTTTTAAAATTCTCTGGAATTTATATGTTTGTACATGCTCTATTTTTCTCACGTGTTTATTAAAGTGTTCAAAAGAATTATTTATATGATTTT
The DNA here is from genome assembly GCA_019593545.1 of Apocynum venetum. Lineage (NCBI taxonomy): Eukaryota > Viridiplantae > Streptophyta > Magnoliopsida > Gentianales > Apocynaceae > Apocynum > Apocynum venetum. Next base: position 1,754,284 of record SRSM01000727.1, on the reverse strand, counting down.
ATATTTTGTTACTTTTTAGAATTTCTTTTTGTTCTTACACAGATACAATCTCTAAATTTTCATAAATAGCCTTGTATCATCCATTCTCCCAAGAATCTCGTTGGCCTCCACGTATTAATTGTTTTGGCCTTCGCATCTCTTTATATTTTATACTTCAAGAGATGTAAAGATTTACATGTTTTTCAACATAAATTTGACAAAAAGAGTATAATATTGTATAACTAGTAATTCATGTAGTTTTTAAATCAACTCATTTACTATCTATAATTTTCCATATAAATATTATTTTGCTATGATTTATTTTAGAAAAATTAGCCAATTTAGTCTTCAAACTATTTTCTTTCCACCATTTTAGTCCTTTAACTTTTTTTTTGGATTCTTTAATATTATCGGTCTAATTTTTTTGTTTCTCCAGCCACTTTAGTTGTTATCAAAGAGTACATTATTTGCTTTACACATGAAGTTGTTTCTAAGGATACAAATAAATAGCTTAGCTCAAAATAGGAATCTAAATTATTTAATATTTCTTCTGTTCGAAATTGAATGTTCAAAATTTTTCATTTTAGTTTGTCTAAAATTAAATGTCCACTTTTCTTAAATAAATATATTTTTTATCTAAAGTTCCATTAATAAGCTCTTTAATTTAAAATATTTATATATAACTAACTCGTAACTCCCACCTCTTACCACCTTAATTTAAAGAATTTGCATTTCATTAACTCATGATCTTACAATCTATTATAATGTCAATGATAATTTTGTGAGGTTAATTAAAGTCAATGAACTTTCTTAATTTTTTACCAAAGTCAAAGTATGATATTCAATTTTAGAGAGACATTATGATTAGTTGATGTCTTGAAGTCAATTAAGTATTTTACCTTTAAAATAATAAATAAATAAAAACTCATATGCAACCATATGCATGTACTTGCTGGAAACGACCATAAAAATGGCGCAAATGACCAAAATTTTAGCCCCAATATTGTTTAGGGAAAAAAAGAGTTATGAAAAAAAATAAGGAACCAAATTAACTAAAATAGAATAGTTAAGAGATCAAATTCGCTAATTTTCTATTTAATTTATCACATATGTTAATTATTCTATGAAAAATTATATTAAAATTTTGTTAACTATGATATTTTATATTTTATAATATACACAATGAAAATTTGCATAAATATTTTAAAAAGAATATTTGGAAGGCCTATTTCATATTTTGTGGACATATGTTTAATTTTTTGCTGCTGATTTCAAATTAAACCACCTTGTGCTTAATTAAACAGGAACATGATTTATCTGTTGCTGATTTTGCATCATCTGCAGATTGACCCTTGAGCATGAGTGGATCATCTGGCCAGCAAGTGGAATCACTGGTAGGTTATTGCAATCGCATATCTCAATCATAAAGCCATCAGGATCATGGAAGAACAACTGATCCACATAAACACCTCCTTCTTCTACCCTTTGCCTCACATTCTTTATCTCCATTTCTCTCAGCTTCTTCTCCACTGCACCCATACTTTCACACTGACAATAACATATATATATATGTAACACCTTAATTACTTCCAATAATAATGTTTTCAATTCATGTATGCATGTTAATTTTTGGAGGAATTTAGAAGAACTGAGACCCTAAAAGTATCTGATTGGGGAATATTGTGTAAATTGAAAAAGGAGAAATTTTGATATGTGAAAAAAATTGTTAGACAAGAGTAGACCAAAAAAAAAAAAATCATTTGAAAGATTGTTGAAGAGGAAAGAAAGGGTATTAGACAAAGTTGGGGACATGAGTCTGAAACCTCGGATTGTCTAGGATGACTTGTCTACTTATGTGAATTGCTGCCTATTACACAAGTCTAGAATTTACTCAATACGTACCATACTGCACATTTCCATATAAAAAAGAAACAAAAAAACAAACAAACTCATATTTAGACTAGGGGAAAAATGTATAAACACCACCATGTAACGGTAGACTTAATTAATTAACAAAGGACAATACATGTAACATATAATATATATGTAACAAATTTAATTGAACAGACGTAAATATGTTTATTGAAAATTAGACCTGCCCACTAAATTCGTTGCAGGATCTTACTTATTGTTTGCTTTTTCATTGGTGAGTTTTGTAGACCAAAAGAGATATTGATCATTACCTAACAAGGAAAGTAAAGAATTACTTAATTACCTGGAAAGAAATATGATTGTCTTTAGGATTGATTTCAGTTTTCTCCGGCATGTTATCAGGTGATTCAGATTGCAACAAATGAATTCCAATTCCATAGCTGAACAGCCTGCAAAACATATTAAAGAAGAAAATGAAAGCATCAATCAATAAGGGTTTGTAACTTTTTTTTCTTTGTGTACATTCTCATAAGAAATCCATATAAAATTCTTGAATTCCGATGAATTTAATTACCATGCTCCGTCAAAGTTGAATGATCCAGGCCTCCTGACAGGGACGAATCCAAGAATGTTGGAGTAAAAATCAATTGATTTCTCAAGTGATCTGCAAACAAGCGAGATGTGATTCACAGAAGACAGGTGCAATGGGTTTCCCATGTTACCCTTCAATATCTTCGAGAAATGTGGAGTTCAAGAATTCAAGAAAGGGTACAGTCAAATACATAGAAGTTTTCTAAGGCAAAAGAAGAGCGAAAAAAAAGCAAATGGATAAGGTTCACAAAAATAAAATAAAAAAAATCGATAAGAAACTTTGGAAATGTTCCTACTTAATATATAAAATACAGACCATTTTTTTTTTGAACGACAATATATATTAATAAAAATAGCTATAAGAAGCTCCCAACATTACAAAATCAGGTAGCAAAGAAACACAAACTACCCAAAAAACAAACCCATCCAACAAAAAGCTAAAAAAACTAAACGTTGTCCCAAGAAAAATAGGGAAAACACAACCAGCTTTAAGAAACACAAAACTTAGTAGTCACTATCATCTACATCTACGTTTTAAGGCAAACACTATCATCTTCCACTTAGATGAAAAAACGAATCTGACCACAACAGCAACCCAAAAAACACCAATGATCAGAACACCACTTCTACCATGCACCAGTGCACTGCCAACTACTAATAAACTTTCCACTTCCAAAAGGAAAGAATAGGAAAGAAAAGACAGAACAAGCCAAAAACATTCAGCTAATGTAAAAATAACAAATTAACCACTGAGTAGGACCAACCTTGATTCTGACAACAACAATATTTCAGAAATCAACGAACGGAGTGCAGCATCAATTCTTGAATATGAACCAAGTGCAAGGCTCCATGATAATCAGTCTACTATTCTATGTTATTCATTAGATCCCAATCCTTTGATGTTCCAAGAAACTATCTTCATAGGCCAAAAAACCATTAAAGGCCCCAATTTTCATAAAAACCCAAACCCTAAAGCTCCACGAAAAGCATCATGAATCTCTTCAATACCAATAAGAGATTGAATAACTTAGCTCTTTATCTGCCTCAAATGAAAAACCAATCAAATTACCTACCTCAAATTTTCATAATGCATGTTATAAATGAAACACTAGGGGAAAAAAGCTAGAATTAACTATAAATTAGTGGCACATGCTTACGGTTAAAATGTAGTGATTAACTTATAAAATTATTCTTAACGTTAATATAATGAATTGTGTGACATATGAGTTACTCAAATGTAATTTCCTTCAATTAAGATACTAAGTATATAAATATCTTAAATTAATTAATGAGATTATTAATAAAACTTTAGACAAAAAATATGTTTATTTAATGAAATTGAACATTCAATCTCTTAGAAACTAAAATAGAAATGTTAACCATTAGTGAAAGGAGTATAATATTTTTATTTTCAATGCATAAATAAACATCACTGTTTCTAAAGGATATTCAAACTTCTTTTTCCAAAATAATTTCCTTTTTTTATGCTAAAAGTAATAAAAAAATTTGTACAGATTTAACTTATTAAGTAAAATCTAAAAAACTAATATTTTCGTTCCTATATATTATTTTTAGATTCGATATAGATATCCATGTATAAAATGTGTCAAATCTTTTTTTCTTGAAACTTTTCACCCATATTAAAAGTTACCTTTTTTTTACCTCATTTTTGGCGAAGTATTGATTCTAATCATCCCCCATTCTTCAATCTTCACCATTTTGTTTTTAATCTATTGTATTATATTGAATGAGGTGTATTTGAAGAGAATAATTAGAGAGAAATTTCACATAGAAATGAAGGGATAAAAATGTAATCCCCTGCTGCGTTGCAATAAGACCCCCGATCGATCATCACATTTATATATATTTTACATTTTATTAGTTAAGTTTTTTAAGCATATAATCCAATTAGATATAGTTTGTTAAGAATTTACACAAAGGAAAATGGTTTGCTTATGAGTTCATGCAAATCTTTAATTTATTTTGAATGAGCTCAAGCTCCTTAAACAAAATCTCAATTCACTTTTTTTTTTCTTTTTCCTTTTTCCTAAGTAGATATCATATATTGAAAAGGAGAGAATATATATATACAAGCTACCCAGCCATTGATCAGACAAAAGCACACAGCTTGGCTGAAAACACAAAAGCTGAGAAAACAACGACTAGCCACAACCCTTTAAATAACACTACACAGCCAAAAAGCAAGAAACAAAAAAACCAGCCCCCCAAAATGCCAACAGCTAAACACCCAAAGAGAAAAGGACTATCGACAACAGTTTTTTCTTTTTTTTTGAAATGCAACTATTTGCTGCCATTTCATTGTAATCAATGTGTCCTAATCATCTCTTGATCGGGAAATTTACCATATTTTGATGCTCTGAGAATTTCCAACGTACATCTCAATCCAATTGATATCTTAAAACAAGGTAGATATGGAGGATCAATTCCATATATAATAGAAAATAGAAAAGATGCATTTCGATCCAACACAGCATTAATGGATGCTACCCAAGACAGTGAAACCTAATTAGGTTCATATGAAGTCTCAAGATTGTCCAAATATTACTAGACAAAACTTATGTGCATATTTCCATAAAAACAAATTATCAATTAGTGATAAAATTAATCCAGGTAGGGATAAATCTAGATAGACTTTGTATTGTTTATTTTTTATGTATAGATGATAGAGATGATAGGGATATATTTTGTATAGTTCTTATCTTTTCTTCTGCTCTAGATAGATTTTAGTTCCTTCGTATGTGTAGTTTCTCTTAGGAACAATCTGTATAAATGTTGATAAGAGTTTAATGAATTTGTATGTAAGCAGTGCATAATTGGCACCAAAATTCTTCCATTAGAATCAATTAACTTGATTAAAATCCAATATCAAAAGAAATCTCTATTTGCCATGTTATAAGAAACGTATTTCATTTGTTTGAAATCGCTTTCTATGTATCCGTTTCAATCCATACAAAGAAGCTAATTATGATAACAACTAAAAACAAATTAAGGAGACATTACACTACAAAAGCATTGATATCTTCAAAGATAAAAAGCTTGATCAAGAACTTTTACTTTCTTGCAATTTCCTGAGAAAGTGGGTGCAAAGCTGACAGTTTTGGAGAATAAATTGAATGTGGACATGGAAAAGATGTTGTTAGGTCGCGACGACTAACACTTCAGAGAAATTAAACCAGCGAAAGCAAATAGAAACACCCGATTTTACGTGGTTCGGAAAATCCTACTCCACGGTGCTCAGTTGGAGCACACCTCACTATAATCAAGTTTGTTACACCCTCAGGAAATTACAAAAGCCCTATCAATAGTTCTCCATGCTCATACAGTACAAAAGAACATATTTAACCGAGATAAAGAGAGTAAGAAACTAAAGGTTTTAGGAAGAAATAGTAATCAAGTAGAGAGAGAAAAACACAGAGAGACGACGAACCTAAGCATCTGATGGGGTTAAGAAATAAGAGAAAAGAACAATATATACTTAGGACATCCCGGTGTGGATAGGTAAATTAGGACATCCTAGTGTGGATCGATTTTACATGAACCACACGGTTAACCCACGAGCCTTTTGATTTTGAGGGCAGAATCCAACATATGCATTTAATTTGCGAGCTAGTGCTTTCAGTCCAACACAGCAGTGGATACTACCAAAAAGATCGTAAAACTTAGGTTCATATGAAGTCTCAAGATTGTCCAAATATTACAAGACAAGATTTATGTGCTTATTTCCATAAAAAAAAAAATCAATTAGAATTAACTATTCACTTGTTTAAACTCCATCACCAAAAGAGATCATTATTTTCCACGTTAGAAACATATTTCATTCGTTTGAAATCACTTTCAGTGTCCCCATTTCGATCCAAACAAAGAAGCAAAATTCTGAGAACAAGTAGCTAGAAACCAAAGGAAATGATCACACTAAAAAAGCATTGATATCTTGAAAGATATATATACTATCAACGTCTTGAAGAACTTCAGTTTCTTAAAAGTTCCTATGAATGGGTGCAAAGCTTACAGCTTTGGAGAATAGATCGAATGTGGATATGGAAATTAGGGTTTTTGTCCCTCCAGCTCGGCCAGATCGCTATCGAAAAATTATCAGAATAAGGCCTGGCGAAACTAAGCTAGTGAAGCTCAAAAACTTGTGTTGTGAAGCTCATGCTAACCAGGATGAGAATCCAACGTTCTTGATGGTGTTCATGGGCGGGACCTATTCTGGGGTCTCACTCTTTCCATTTCATATCGCTAAATACGCAAAAATCCTTGGCTATCTTGATGACAACACTGGAAATGTCCTTCTCAAAGGCATCAAAACTAGATTTCCTTGCTTCCTCAGACTCAAGTATATATCACGGTTCCTCCAACTTTCTCTAGTTTCTAATAGATAAATTGTTCTTCTCTTTCTCTAACTTAAATGAACTTTTAGATGTGATAGAAATTCAACATGATATAAAAATAAAAGGTCTAGTATTTAAATCTTTATTTATGTCTATAAATGACTTGTATGCTTCCTTTAATTGTAGGGACAGCTGCATATCCTGGAAAAGTCAGGACATCAAAAAGGAAGGATCCAGTGCTCACCCTTTCGGGACCTCAGCTAGAGCTCCGGCTCAAACTGACAAAAAATTATCAATATGTAGGGATACTTTCTTCAATTGGTTATGTGAATTTGTTACCCATATGACCTAGTTTTGCATCTACATAATTTTTTTAAAACTTTTGCAACAATCTTACTGCTCTATTAGCATGGTTTGGGAGAGATCCTATCTTAAAGGGAGCACTGCAATTAAGCACATATATGCATACACACGCATCCATACGCATGCATTTTTATAGACAGATATATATATATATATATATATATATATGCTTTATACATTGTATATCAAAAAAAGAAAGAAAAGAATTGACTATCAAAAGGTGCATGCAATTCAATTATTTTCATGATCATAGATTGCAATAAATTTGGGTTACTTTCTGATTTCAAAAAGTCTAGAATATATATCGAGGTTCTCTTTTCATCATGAGCAGTCTATTTTGATTTCACATACTTTTTTCTAATCGTTTATATGTATATTAATTAGTTACATAGACGATGACCTAGGTTTAATTGCATGCATAAAAAAATTGAGATATTGAACATCTCAAAAAGAGTTATGAGGTGTATTATAGACTTGTGTATTTATATTTATAAAAGAATATTTTGTACTTGACACAAAAAGAAAAAAATAACTGAGAATCCAAAGATGCATGTTATTTATTTTCATGATCATAAATTTGCAATGAAGTTCCCTTTTGTTGTTAGTGTCCTGTCTCCACCAAAAAAGCCTCTTACGAATTTAAATCATTGTATTGCAGAAAGCAGGAAAAAAGACATAAAAAAAAGAGACATTCGGGTTGTGATGGCTCAACTGCATTGCAGTATCGAAGAAGCTCCTCATTGGCCTTCCGCCCAGATTAATTACTCGTCGTTCTTAATATCTTCTTTTTCTTTTTCTTTTTTTCTTTCTTTTTTCATGGTTGGAAGAGTATCATATATATGTAATTCTCATCGGTGCAACCTAAGTGCAAAGCATATATAATAGCGCCATTTAATGCATGTATTTGGAGAAATATGTCTCTTTAGATTGTTTATGACAATGAGATTACACTGTAAATAAAAACTTCTAGTTCTAGATCAATAATGAAATTAATTCATAAATTTGAATCTATAAGAGACTTCGAATCATGAAGTTGCCTTGATTCTAGGTCTAATTGTGTCTCAAGGGGATACAAATAGTGATAAACTACCCATCACATCAAACAAGAAGTTCTAGGTTTCATGAGAATGCTTCTTTTCCTGCTAAAAGAAGAAAATCAATAATAATAATAATAGTAGTAGTAGTAGTAGTTTTTTGAAGTTTGATTAGCAGTTGTTGGATCCCCCTTCCCCTTTCCCCATGTCCCAAAAAGATAAATAAATAACTAATTAGTTTCTTGTTTATATTAAGTATAAACAAGAAATATAAGGTAAGACTCGTTTTGCAGAGAGGGCTGGAGTCTTTGAATTGGGGAAAGAAAGAAAAGAAATACGGGAATTGGCTTTGTTTTGATCGGCCTCTAAACTTTTCTTGGCGTATTGTGCTACTCTTTCTTTTGATGAAGGATATGGACGATTGTTTGTTTCCTCTGCATGCGTGTTTGCTTTTGATATGGCTGGATGATTTTCTTCTATTGGTTGTTTGATGTAGTTGGATGACTATTGATTCCTTCTTGTCTTTGTAGTGCAAGGCTTCGTCTTTCCATTTTGATTGGTTTCATTCTATTCACGTCTTTTGGATTTGGTGGACTTTGCAAGTTTGCATCGTTTTGTAATCTTTGCCTTGTTGGGCTCATACAATAATATTCTCTCTTCCAAAAGAAAAAGGTTCTATTTTGAATGTCGTTTCTAGGTTATGGTGGTTGGGAGATGCTGACTGCGAGGGAGTGTGGGCTGCGGTGGTTTTTGTTTATCTAGGCTTTGATGTATATCGTCGTCTCCTTCCCTTGGCAGTGTTGTTGGCGTTGTATTTTTTCCTTCGCAATTGCAGTGGCATTGTTATTTAGTACTGGTGTCTTTTTCAATTTCAATAAATCTGCTCTGAACGAAGGAAAGAGAGAAGAAATTTCATTGAAGATGAAAGTCAATGAAATTTGAGGAACAACAAGGGAGAAAGAAAGAAAAAAACATGAAAGTCATTTTTGCCCTTCAAGAAATGGTCATTTTTGACGGATTCCGTTGAAAAATATGTTAAATGGTATACTACATTAGTTAAAAATAAACTTTAAGTCTTGCTTTGACAAAAATAAAAATAGTACATAGATCAAATTAACTATTTATCCAAAAAATTCATAAACGAGTATTAAAATCTATCTTTAAATATTACATTAATGTTAGAACTTTTTAAGGGATAGACGGATCCAAATTGCACTTATCTTTTTAAGGGAAAATTGCCTACTATATTAAAAATGTTATGAATTTGATAAATTTGAAGTTAAAATTCTAATCTAGAAGATTCAATGTCAACTAAAAATAATATATGAACTTGAGAAATATAAAGAGAGAACATAAAGAAATATGTTAATCTTTCAATTCTAATTCATCTTATTTTCAAACTTACAAATAACTATATTAACCTTTCTGTTTATGAAAGGGTGAACTTTAAAGATATAATGTGCCAGTGACCTTTCAATTTATAAAAATATGACCTTTCAAATATGAGGAGTCACTAACCATTTAGTTTTTGAAAAGTTGACATTTGGATGAATGAAATGTCATCTATCCTTTGGAAGAATGTAATGTAATCTATAAAACTTTTGTAGATCAATCGGCTTTTGTAAATTTATCATGTTTCAAGAGTATAAAGTCCAGGATGGGCTTCCACAATTCATAACAAAAAAAACCATAGAAATATTTAGATTATTGTTTTTTCCTCACGGAAAAATATGAAAGTTACTAAACACATACTTCCTTCTTCCAATTTTGCTCTTTTGTATTTCTCTATCTAGTTTATTACTCTAAAAAAACTCTTTCAATATATTTAATATAAATGAAAGATTTAGAAGGCAATTTTGATTCCAATTCATATATAAATGATAATGAGTTATATTTTCTGTCTTTTATCTTTCATTTACGTATATTTTTAAAGATTTACATACATTTTCTATCATACTTACGAATTAGAAAAAAATTGGTTTGTCCGGATAGTTAACCCGGATAAAAATGGGTCGGGTCAAGTTAATTTTTTTTTGTTTTTCTCAATGTTTTAGTTATTTTAATATACATTTAACTAATTAATTATAAATTTTATATTTTTTTAGGAATTAGTTATTTTAGAAGAATTTATAGATGTGTCCTAAAATTTATCTGTTTTACAGATATTAAGCTAATTAACTAAATTATTCTTAACAAAATAAAATAAAATTCATATTTTTAAAAATTAAAGTTAACTAATTAAAAGAAAGTAATATGATATAACATAGTAAACTAAAATATAAAAACAAAAACAAAAACTAATACATTACTAAACTTAAACAAATGCTAAACTAATTAACTTTAAAAAAATAGAAATCCTGACCTATTACTACACTAATTAAAGTAAATAAAACTCATATTTGTTTTCATTAAACTTAAATAATTTAAATAAAATCTTCTAAACTTAATTATATTAATTTAGAATTTGTTCAACTAAATTATTGTTAACTAAATAAAGCAAATTAAACTTAACTAATGAACACTAAGTAATTTAATTTAACAAATCAAATGCAAGTATTAAAACTAATAAAAGAATTAATTAATTGAATATATGCACGTAAATTAACTAAATTAAACTATAAAAAAATGATGCACGACCCGTCCAACAACCAATTTGAATTAAGTCCGTCTGAGCTAGCCACCCACAAGGATCGAGTTCAATAGGTTGAGTTTTTCCTTTTTTTTTTCAACTTTCATTAATTTGCACCAAATTTTATCCTTATAAACATAAATACATTATATGAAAATAATATTCATTCACTAAAACAATTTTTCATGCATTAAATTTATTTATTTCATTGAAAATGGTAAAGATTTGATAATTTTTTTTAGAAATTTGAAAAAGTTTAATGGAAAAAGAATATAAAATGGTAAAAATAGAATTTTAGAGCATGTTTTAATAAATATGAAAATAATTTAGATTATCAAAAATTAATTTAAGAAGAATAATTTTGAATGTCATTTTACGATCACATCTTTGGATTTACCGCCCATTATTAAACTTTGAAGAATCCGAAAGATTATTTTAACATTTTCTGCCGGCCGGCCAAAGGTCTATACTAAGAATAAGAGACCTCTTTGCGAGGCTGTGCTGTTTCTCGCTTCTCGCCGGAGAGGGCCTGAATTTACTGAGCCAGATTCAGATAGACACTTAATCTTCCCCTCTTCACCCTCTTTTCTCCACTGTAGCCAAGGATTTTTGCGCCTGATCCAGGGATAAAGAAGAATGAATCCTGGTTTCGATGTAATTGGTGGTAGATTGTTCTTATCTTTGTTCATTTGGGCGCTGGTCCTTGGCTAGCAAAGGGGAAAAGAACGGAGATGGGAAGGTTGTATGGGGTTTCCTATTTGAATTGGGTTCAGCAATTTCATGTTCTCTCTCAGCGAATTCGTTCCATGTTTGATTCTTGTCTGTTGCCACTAGGTACTTGTAATTAAGTTTGTCATTCTGAGGCATTGACTGCAAATTTCCTTGAATTATCTGATCGATATGAAAGTAATTGCTGCATTTAGTCTTTGAATTCTTTGTAGTATTCAGTTTTTCTTATTTTAATAACGTTTAGTATCACAAATAAAATGTTGTTCCTGCGATTATGGTTGTTTCTTTGCACTTCCTCTTTGGATTTTTTTTTAATGATGCTGTATCTGGGATATATCGACTAATTCTGGAATCCGACGAGGATCTTACATAAGCAACAACATTATAGCCTATAGTAGTAGTGTGCTCAGTATCACTCGAACACGCAATCACTTGGCAAGCCCGTGAAGAGGTGGAAAGATGCATCAATTAATCTATACTCATTTGTGCTCTTTAAAAAAATTTACTTAGTACAAGAAATACAGACAATCAGATGCCTTATTTTTTTAGGCTCAAATCTGGAAAGAAATGCTATTTTTTTCTAGGAAATGAGGATGGGAAGCAATTGTGGTAATGCCATCTTGATGAAAGATTCTACTTAAATTGAAATCCCTTTTTTATTTTATTTTGGTTAGACTTTGAGCCCTTGAATTGATGAGAGACATAGGACACATTGCATTCCCATGCGATCTTGATTCTCTGGAAACCTTAATATGGTTTATCTTTCAGACTTGTGGAAGGGATGTGGATGAGGTTTGCTTCTTTACATCTAGTGGACTGCAGAGGTCATTCTTTTGCTGGAGGCATTTGCATAATTTCATTTCTTTTTTTCTTTCATTTCTGTCAAACTTATTGTGGTGTGAATGCTTCAAAGAAACAAGATCACTAAATATTGGAAAAGATTGAAACCACTTGTTGATTTGGATTTTGAGATGCACTTACAAATCCTTATGCATAATAGGCTTTGATTAGTTAGAGGATCTCCATCCATTCATCATGCATGATGAATGGTCTACATCATAATTTTTCATTTTTTTCTACTTTATTCAAATCATACACTTCTATAAATCATACATATTACATTACACTTTTTCTATTTGATTAATATTTTTAATACAATATTAAATTTAACAAAATACTTAATTTTTATGTTATTAAATTATTAATTTAAAATAATAATTAATTTAATGAAAACAATTATTCAAATATCATTAAAATATGAAATTTTATTTGATAATAAGCTTAAAAAATACAACATAAATTGCAATGAAAAATACATAAAATCATTTTTAAAAAATAAGTTATAATTTGCTTTAAAAGGGATGTTTTGAATAGTAAAATACAAAATATGTACTTAAAAAATTTACAAATGACAAGTCTAGTGACTTTTTCAAAACTTTTTGGCCATTTTCGGGCGAAATTGACCATTCTCCTAATAAATTAAAAAAAAAACACTTATCGCATGCATTAAAAAAGTACATGAACTCCACACAATGGCTAGACAACCGTTACTTAGAAGAGCAACATCGCTCCACATTGACCAACTCATGTCCCCCTCCAATGGTGTGCTACCCATCACCCAATTACTATTCTCTATTTGGAGTTCCACACAATAATTATGCAATCATTGCTTGGAAGAGCTACTCATCGGTTCATGTGGAGAAACTCATGTCTTCCTCATGTGCTACTCACCGCCCAATTAATATTCTCTATTTGTAACTCCCAGGAGCTGCTCTTACAAGAACATTCACTGCCAGAGAAGGGATCCCAGTACGGAAATGAAAGATACCTATGCATGAACTTACATTTTTGTTAACAAGAACAAGAACAATCGAGTTTTAACTATAGCATATCTTCAATTCTTTTGCTAATATCCACCTTTTTCTCTAGGCTTCCATTGGCGCATAATTCCACACTAGGAATTTCTTAAGGATTCCAATCTTCTCATTCCACTAGTTGACCCCTTTGGCTATCTATCCTAATGTACCTGTGTCTGATCATTCAGTTTGCAATTCTTCTGACTACTATGCAATTCTCTTCGGTAAGAGGCATCAAATCTCACTATATATAGCTTCTTCCATCTAGAATGGAATCTCTTTGAGAGCCTCAATTTTTCCATTCTTTTTCACCATGAAATGTGCATAACAGGAGTATGAAAAGTGGGGCAAACAAGCATAATAATAGAAGCAGAAATGAGAGAACTTTTCTCCTAACTTCAGATCAGTCCCTCCTCAAAATCATATATCCCATAAACCATCAACCCATTCTTTGAGTAAACCCTTAGAAGCATTCAATCCTTGTGTTGATTATTTGCTTTCATGAAGGTGAAGATTTCTTTAAAATGTAGTCTGATGTTCTAACACCCGCCCTTTAAGATAGGAGAACTTTAATGAGTGGCCAAGTAAAGCCAAATGAAAGTGAAAATTGAAGAAGACATAAGGAAGAGTAATAGCAAAAGCTTCCTTCTGTCTTATGATCTAAAGCAAAAGAAATATAATTGTAAATGTAGTTTGTAAAACCAGTCAAGCTCAGCCCCTTTAAAAAAAATTTAAAAAAAATCCAATATACCTGTTTATATGTAAATGAAGATTTTTATTGTGAACAAGTTATGAACATTGAAATTACCTTTTGACAGAGGAAATAAAAACAATGGTCTTCTTTATTGTTATAAAAGTTGGAATGCTGCATTTATGTGTTTCCCAGATATTTGTGCCACACAAACCTTAATTCCCGGCTAGTTCTGCTATGCTAAAGGAAATTTGCATATGCTACAAGGGCTAAAATTGCCTGAAGACAAGATTCGCCATCTGCTGACCATTGCATCAGGTCTTCACACTAAACCAGTACTGAAGGTTCATCAGTGAAAAAGGGCATATTCTTTTGCTGCAGCTCTTCACAGTCTTCCGGACTTGCTGTTCTTGGATCGAAAGGCTTGCGGTCCAAAAGAATCAAACCCTGCTTGATGCGACCTAGCCTCCTTGAATGTAGGACCTGCTTTGAAGCAATTGGAAGCCTAATAGATTGATACTCTTCGAGGGCGGAACTAAGTTTATCCACTCCCCATTTCTCAAGGCATTTGCCTAAAACTGCAGCATCTAATACCGACATGTTTGTGCTTCTCAGGCCATGAGGAGTCGTGGGATGAGCCGCATCTCCAATCAAAATCACATTGTCCCAAAAGATTTGTTTTAAAGGCTCACAATCATATATAACATTTAGGAAAGGCTCCTTGGTTTTTCTTATGACTCTCACCAGTTCAGGAACCCAAACCTTCTCAGCCTCTTTCTGCATCTGCTCAATCATGTCACTGCTAACTTTCATTGTAACTGAGTTTCCCTGAGGTTGAAGAGTAAGCACATTAGATCTTATACGGGCCTCATCAAGCAAAGCAATTAACATTCTTCATAATTTTTTCCAACGAGCAAATACTCGTCCACTACTGCTGCAATATATATACATGTGGAAAGAAAATAATCAAATCTTATTAGCTCTTCAGAATGTGGGAAACAAAGATTTTCTGCCATCCCCATTGAAAGAAGCCAAAGTGGTAGAGAGAAAATAAAAGGAAAAGATTTCAGTTTTTTGATACCCCTACTTGTCATTCAACCTTTACTTGGTCCAACTATTTAATTATCCAGTAGCCATTGATAAGGAGATGTTGATACTCAGTTCAAACCCCTCACCACCACCCCTTCCCTCTCACAACCAGAACCCAAGGTGAGAATCATAGATGGACTGATGACAAAACCATCAGGATAAACAATCTGAAGCATAACCTTGGTTTTCTCAATGTTCTGGTTTATGCATATAGTTTGGTATTAATTACTAAATGTTGGCATAAATTTACCTTAAGTTCTGGTTCGGGCTGGTTAATATACCAGATCCAATTCATCCTTTTATTCAATAGCTCGTAGAACACAGAATGAGTTCCTGAACTCAAATCAAAGTACAAGCACTTTCCAAGATCTCGATATGCCTTCTTCAGATCCATAACAGCTTCTAAATTCTCATTATCTGAGAAATCAAGAACACCCCTCCATGCACAGTAACCTGAATATCTGCCAGGAAAGAGAGGGATGTGAGAATGTAAAAGATCTCCTGCATCTGGATTTTAGATAAATGAAAATGAAAATCAAAGAGAAACTGTAATGTTCTTTTCTTTTTCTTCTTTTAGTAACCAACATAAACGAGGTATATATTCTTCTTTATACCTCAACTTAAGATCAGGAATGAAGTTCTGCCGGATAGAAGAATGACAGCCATCAGCTGCGATGAGCAAATCACCAATTATATCAATTGTATCACCTGTTTGAAGAACTTTACATTTAACAGTCACACAAGTTTTGTCATCAGAAACAGAAAAAGAGAGGAAAAAATTTCCCCATAAAACTATATCTGATGGTAATGCATTGTACAAAAGGCTATACACGTCAGCCCAATATGCTGCTCTAAAGTTGAAGTTCTCATCTCTCGTTAGAAGCCGGCTGAGTTTCTTTTCCCCATCTGTTGCTTCATTCTACACACAAAAACCAAATGATTTAGAAACTAGGAGGATCAATGTAGAACCATCAGCACTGTTTGAGCAGACAAAATTGTACCTCAGAACAAAATTTTATACAAGGTTGCTTCTATATGCTAATACTCTGCTTAATTAGATTATATAAATAACTGTGCAAGTAATTGAAGGCAACATTACCGATCAGAATATCAGATCAGCCTAAAAGTTTGCAGTTATTTCTTTCTGTGACTGTAAGTAATTTCCATGCAGTTTTCTGCAGTGACCAACTAATGTTGGCAAAGATTGAAAGACACAAATCTGCTGCTGTTGTTTATATACTAAATGTCTACTTGCCTAAAACCTAACAAGGATTAAGAAGACAGGTTCTATGCGGCACATCTCAAAAGGCGGAAAATTCTTAAGACTGTCAAACAATTATAAACTTTAACAAATTGCAAGATCATTCTATTTAAATTTTATGTTCGAAAGAAATACCGATAAATTTGTTGAACTCTTTCAAACCTCCTTTCTTCTTCCAGCAATCTCGTGTGGAAACTCATCCAGATCTCTCACCTCTAACTTTTGGGGGCTCCTTCACATCAGTCATGTCAACCTACCGATGTTTCTTCTCAATACCAGAAAATTCCAACTATGTTGCTACCAACATCAACTTGCGGGAAAGGCTTCATTTTCTTAGACAATGACAATTACTGCCGTTGGAAAATGAACTGCAACTAAACCATCCAGATTGCTCGGGTCACCAAGGCTTTCCAAAAGGCATGACAATTTTCTTCTTTGTCTTTCAAGATCTGATTTTGGTAGGATTCTTGTCCG
Organism: Apocynum venetum; assembly: GCA_019593545.1. NCBI lineage: Eukaryota > Viridiplantae > Streptophyta > Magnoliopsida > Gentianales > Apocynaceae > Apocynum > Apocynum venetum. The sequence continues at coordinate 1,737,364 of SRSM01000727.1, read as the reverse complement.
ATCAATTGATTCTTATACACATTGCCTAGAATAAAAGGCCACCCAATTATGTTTCAAGTTTTAGCCAAAAGGATCACTCTTTGTAGGATTATAGTGGATCTTGTGCACTAAAAGAATTGTTCACGTTCTGGGTTTTGGTGGGATTTAAAGATTATTGCTTTGTGAGACTTCAATTTTTGGCAGTTGCAAAGAATTGGCGATGAACACTGGGGAAGATTATCACCCTTATTCGCATGCCTTTTTTCCATTTCCTGGTTTCCATATTCATATGCTTTTGGCATTTGGTTATAAATTTTTTCCTAACATCTGCAATCTTCATTGTTTGCCTTCCGTTGGTTTCTTTTTTTATCTTACTATTCTCAGGGGAGTGGGGATCACAAGTCACATCTGGGGAGGAGAGGGAGAAGTGAGTGTCTCTTAACAACAAAGGCAACCATTCATTTATGAATAACCTTCAAATTCAAGTACAAACAGACACTTATATCTCAACAACAATTAAGTTCCCCTTACAACAGATCCCATATACCACACTAATCACATAAAACCCATCTCCCAAAATGGTCATCACACATACAAAACAGGATATATTTTCTCATAATTGCACTTAACATGACTACAATCTTATTCCATTTCATTCCCAACTTCATACTATTTGCTTATAATTGCTCAGTATGATGACCACAATTTCATTCCCAATTCAATCAGCCAGGCTGGCCACAACAGGATACTTAGCCTCAAACTTCTTCTCCCAATCATTAAGGGTTTCCATCTCCTTCTCCGAGAGACCATCAAGAGAACCACAAACGTCCTCATCATTCTTGCTCATCTTGGCCAAAGCCCTGGTAGCATCTTTTCCGGCGAACATACAGTAAGAACCACCAGGCCCATAAAAGGTTTTGCCAGCGGTAACATCAAATACTCGGCCTTTAACCGCCACATAAATTGGCTTTGATGGATCGCTGCCGTCGTATTGCTTCAGCTGCTGCAGAGTTAGCTCCATTGGATCGCACCGTACCCTTTCCGCTCTTTGATTCTAGTCGTAGACTCGACGGGAAAGTGAGGGCCTCTAGAAGAGTAGATAAGCATATAAATAGATCTAAAACGTGGTTGTTTCTTTAAGTTAGCCAGGTCCACGGGTGGGGACATGGACCACCGAAGAATTTCCCAATAAACTATATCTCACTCCACTCCCCCTTAAACCAGAATGGCAGAATCTGATAAAGAAGCCGAGTAGGCGATTGGCAAAAAATTTCCAAATTCCCTCGTTCCTCGAGGCAAGGCAGATTTTATTTATTTAGGAATTGAATTTGAGGCTAGGCAGATAATAGAACTTAGAATTCGTATCCTAATATCATATCAATATGTATTATTAATATTTTGTTTATATATAAATTTGCTCCATCTCAAAATATAAAATATTTTAATTTAATTATTTATTTTAAATAAAATATTTTAAGTATTTTTAAGGTTATTTTATATTTTATTTTAAATATTACTTTTATTCTTAAATATATTTAAAAAATAAATATTATAATTTTTTATAAAATAATATGACATAATTATTTTAAATTTTAATTCGTGTGAAATATTTAAAATATGTTATATTTTAAGATGAAAATAGTAAAAAGGAAAAAGGAAAGAGTACAATGCACGAATAAATTATATTTGAAACAATTACATGTAATATTAAATTAATTCAAATATATGATAATATCATTTTTATTATCTCGTAAAAAGAAATCAATAGAACTTCAATATCTTTTTAACTATAATAAAATAATATTTTTAGTCAAAGTATTGCATTTAAGAAACGAACGTGTAATAAATAAATTTAATTAGACGGTTAATTAATCATGTTCCATAAATTCAATCGTATAAATACGAATAAAATAAAAATAAAAATAGTTTAGCGAAATGAGATCTAATCAAACAGACCATAAAAAGGTTCCTTCAAGAGAGTAGATGGTAAATTAATCCCATAAACACAAGTCCAAGATTTCGTAAGAGGTAAACATGTTCAAAATGGAAATGGATACAAACTTTTTTTTTTTTGAAAAGAATGGAAATGGATAATACTTTGAAGAAACTAATTGTCTTACTTGATCAATAGTGAGTGGTAAAGTGTAGTTATGAAGAAGATGGGGCTCTCCTATCCATGACCCAATAATCTTCTGCGCCAACGGGTCAAGTCCAAGTCCAGCACCAGTTGGACTTCCGCTCGGTGGAGCACAAGTTTTCTCCAGCACCACCACATCCCACCCTGCAAGGAGGAGTGAGTGGGCGGCGGATACGCCTGCTATGCTGCCGCCGACCACCACTGCCTTGGGTTTTCTGGACTTGTCCTCTTTCATCTCTTTAATTCCTTATCCCTGTGTTTTGCAGAAGAGGAATTTTTTGGCGCTTTGTATAAAAGACAAGAAGAAGAAGAAGAACGCGTATTGTGCGGAATCTTCACAAAATTTCTGGTTTGGAAAATTCGTGAGGAGAGTAGTGAATCTTCATTTGCGACTTTTATAAGAAAATTTTTAAATAAAAAAAATAAAAGGAAAATTAGCCTCTTTTGTCATTAATGTATTTTTATCTTCTTTTTTCAAGCTTCTAAGTATTTTATTTTTAACTTATTGGTTATCCTTTATGCCTTTTTATGATAGTAAATCACTTGTGTATTGAAATTGATCATTATGATCTTTAAAAAATCTTTTATTTATTAAAATTTTATAGTGAAAAGAGGTCTATAATTACAATTTTTTTTAATGTAGAAAGGATTTACAAGGCCAAAAGAGCATAAAGGATGACCAATAATTGAAATATAAGAGATTTACAAGGCCAAAAAAAGATTTAAAAAATATTATTGGCCAATAATTAAAGATAAGGGATTATATAGGCAAATTTTCCAAAAAAGAACGGATCAATAATGAGAGAAAGTAAATTAGAGAAATATTTATTTACTTGGTTTGAAGAAAATAGAAAAGACTATGCACAGACGTTCGTGAAACTGAAATGCAAGGAAGTGTACATAGTTGTAAGTGTAGATTTAAAATTGAATATTTATATTTTTTATTTTATAATTATTTATTAAAAATAATATATTTTGTATTTATAATTTTATTAATTTGAGAGATTTTTTAGTTAGTATTATCATTAAATATATTAATATAAAATATATAGTAATAGTGTTTTTCAAATTTAGAAGTTATAAAAAATCATTTTATTAAATCATATATGAACATGTAATTTTGATCGCATATCAAAATATGAGATTTATTGAATTTTTAGATACAATAAAACATAAATACATGAATCTAAAACTTAAGATACATGGATGAACAAATATATTTTGATTTATACCAAAGTTATATGTAGCACCGAAAGTGAGGATTTTTTAACCACTTTTTGGCTTTTTTTAACGAAGCGTTAACAACGTCTTTACAATTCATTTGCATTTTATATTTGTAAGGTGATTGGAAACCTTCCATTAAAGATGTTGTGTAAGTTTATGTTCTTTTATTTATTTATTTATTTTATAGATATAAGATGTTCTTAATTTATGTGATGATTTTAATGTTTTTTTAAATGATATATAAACCCATTAAATACTATACAGTCTCCATTCAAAAAAAAAAAGTTCTATACAGTTAATTAATTAATTATAAAAAGCAACATTATTCAAATATTTGTTAAATGGTTAAATACAACCATTTTATTAACTAAAATTTTTCTAAAAATTTAACATAATATTAGATTGAAAGTAGATATTAGAGTCGGATATTTTATTTTATTATCCCGTAATGTACCTATTATTCAAAATTTATGATGATTGATGGTGAAAAGTGTATTAGATAGTTAAATTTAAGTCCTCTTATTCTATCTTGATGTACTTGAAGAAGAAATAGTTTGTTCGGTAGATGCAGTTTTGATATAATTTTATAAAGATGTAAATTTATGTATCAAAGCATGAAATAGTTAATGAATATAAAGACAATATATACACTGAAAATGTAAAATATATAAAAATCATGAATTTGTGCCAAACAACTTTATTTCCCTGATAGCCCTCCTGGTTTTGAGAATTAAACCAAGAGTGAAGGTACATGAGTGAAAAAGGGCATATTCTTTTGTTGAAGTTCTTCAAGATCTTCTTGATTTCCTGTCCTTGGATCAAAAGCTTTGAAGTCCAAAGTATTCAAACCCTGTTTAATGCAACCTAGCCATCTTGAATGTAGAACTTGCTTAGAAGCGACTGGTAGCCTAATAGCTTGATATTCTCAAGGGCTAAATTTAGATTATTCACTCCCCATTTCTCGAGGCATTTGCCTAAAACTGCAGCATCTAATATTGACATGTTTGTGCTTCTCAGACAATGAGGAGTTGTGGGATGAGCTGCATCTCCAATCAAACTACATTATCCCAAACGATTTGTGGTAAAGGATCACAATCATATATCACATTTAAGAAAGGCTCCTTGGTCTTTCTTAGGACTTTCACCAATTCAGGAATCCAGAACTTCTCTGCCTCTTCATGCATCTTCTCAATCATGTCTTTCCTAACTTTCATTGTGACTGAATTTCCCTGAGTTTCAAATTTAATAAGCACATGAGAGTTCTTGGGTACAACAAAATATTAAACTTACCTGAAGTTCTGGTTCAGGCTGATTAATATACCAAATCCAATTAATCCTTCTATTCAACAGCTCATAGAAGCCAGAGTGAGTTCTTGAACTCAAATCAGTGTACAAGCACTTCCCAAGATCTGGATATGCCTTCTTTAAGTCCATAACAGCTTCTAAATTTTCATCATCTGAGAAATCAAGAATGCCCCTCCATGCACAGTAACCAGAATATCTAACAAAAAAGAGCAAATGGTGAGAATGCACAAAAAAATGTTCTGCATCTAGATTTTAGATTAATGAATGCACAAGACCGAAAGAAGAAAGAACTAATATTGTTTCTTTTTCCTCTTTGACAAAAAACAGAGATAAGGGCAACTATTTTTTTCTTTTTTATACCTCAATTTAAGATCAGGAAAGAAATTCTGCCGGATGGAAGAAAGACAGCCATCAGCTGCAATAAGCAAATCACCAATTATATCAATTGTATCACCAGTTTGAAGAACTTTACATTTAACTGTGACGCAAGTTTTGTCATCAGAAACTGAGAAGCAGAGGAAACGGTGTCCCCATAAAACACAGTCTGACGGCAGTGCATTGTACAAAAGGCTATATAGATCAACCCAGTATGCGGCTCTAAAGTTGGAAGTTCTCGTCCCTTGTTAGAATTCTGTTGATTTTCTCTTCTACATCTGTTGCTTGGTTCTGCACATAAAAAATAAAAAAAAATAAAAAAAAACTAATTCAGAAACTAGGAGGTTGACTTGGGAGGACAAAAGGGCTACTTGATGATTTTAGAAGTTTACTTCTAGTTATAACTCATGATTTATTTTCTGTATGCCAAGACTCTAGGCTTGACTTGTCTTGACATTATTAGATTGTATGGTAACACATACGTTAACCCATGTTCCTGAGATATATCTATCTATTTCTATTTTATAGATGGGTAGAATTATTTTTGATACCTTATCTAAAAGAATTAGATTCTATTTCACCCATAAGTCATAAAAAACGTTACTACTTCATATATAGTCAAAAGATGCGTTCAAAAGGTTAAATTGAGATACTCAAAAGTTGAATCTAGAGGATTCAATTTAGATACAAATAAATAGAATCTGGTTCGATTACTTCATTCCTGCCCTACCCACATAACTTTCTAGAACGTATCTAAGTCATTTGTAGGGAAATATTTGGAAAGAAAACTATCTATGAGATCACAGTCAGATCATTTACAGTTAGTTCATTGAAAAAGCTGATGAAGGCTTTCACACTGAATCAACTAACTTCACTGCATTTTTCAGCAGGGATAAAGAAAGAGAGAAGACAAAGGGAACAAGAAAAGGGATGAAATTTGGTCCTAATCAAACATTAAATGTCAAGATCCCTTAAACACATATCCAAGATTTTGGCAACATTTAAGGGAAATTTCACAAATTCATAATGCAGAGTTCAAGAAATGGGCATCTCACTTGATCAATCGAGAGTGGTAAACTGGAGTTGTGAAGAACATGAGGCTGTCCTAGCCAAGATCCAATAATTTTTTGAGCCAAAGGGTCAAGTCCGAGACCTGCTCCAGTTGGACTTCCACTAGGGGGAGCACAACTTTTCTCCAGCACCACCACATCCCACCCTGCGTGAAGAAGTGAAAGGGCGGAGGACACACCTGCTATACTGCCTCCAACCACCACCGCCTTTGGTTTCCCGGCCTTACCCTCTTTCATCTCTTTTGTTCATGCCTCTATTGCGTATGCCATAGAGTAATTTCTGCTTACATTGAATGAGTGGACAGTGCAGTCTATAGATTTTGAGCATCTTTAACAATAATACTTTCACAACATGAACATAGGTTTTATAATTTTTTTATGACCCCATTACTCTTTTTTTGTGTTGGCTCAAAAGACAAGAGGGAGAGGAGGTCAGCTAATTGTGATTTTCTTTCTCAAAAATGAATATAATAATACAATGAAATATTTTTTTAAAAAAAATAAAATAAATGAAGATTATCATTAGATCAATTAATTAGCTATAATAATCAAAATTACATAAGAATATAATTCACAAATGAATTAGCTTTGTTGTTCTATTTTTGAACAACTGAACATTGGTTAAATACATAGTTTTGCACGAGAAATGCTTCAGCCATGACTTAGTAATTTGAGTTCCATATTTGAGCATCAGCAGGGATGCTTCTTCGGCCATATATGTCACCAAGAAATCAACCAAGCTCTAAAATTTGGTACTTGCGTTCCTGTTTAAGACCAACTTGGTACTTGACTGCAGAGAGATGCCAGAGCATGTCAAAAGATTTGCATCATTTCTTCGTTCTGATAGTCCAAGGAGATTCCGAGATTAGATCGGATATAAAAATTCCAAATGATTTGAAGGGATATAATGATAATCCTTATTTTGCACACACAAAAAACACAAATAGGAAAGAAAGAATCCCAAGACAAGGAAAATAAACACTTAAAAAAATATATAAAAACACTATAAAACTAGTGGAATTTATTTTTTACTCTCTTGTAAATTACAAGTATTTTCTTTATTATATTCATATTCCTATCATCTTATTATACTTTTTTTGTGAGCGAATAGTCTAACACACTTTTAATGTTTGGTGCCTCAACTACTTTGATTCCGTATTATTATTTTATAACTTTTATTTGTTATCTTCAAAGTATTTTTAGCTACCAAATTGGTTTTTTTCACCAATTTTCGCTTCAAATCTAATCAGAATGCATATACGAAGTACATTAAAATTTTTAGATGGGAAAAAAAATGCAAATCTATGTTCCAACAAGTTCATTCAATGAGCTTTTCCCTAATACAAATTAGGTTAATTTTTGGGTAAAATGACCAATATGGATGTTCGAAAAAAACAAACAGAATCAAATACGTTTGAAAAATTAATAAAGAACCAATGCAGCTAGCTATCCAAATTTAAGGGACTACGCAAGCAATTTTCTCTTCTTTCTTTTGTTTTTTAAGGAAACTTTAGTAATTGTGTAAAACACATATTCCAACTTTTTAAACCAAACAACTCCTCTCCCTTCTGAACCCCTCTAACCAAATACTCAATTAATTTATGCAACCAATGTACTCTAAATTGAAATGATAATTTGCATATTAAAAGAAGAAGAAAAAATATTGAAAGAAGAAAAAGTATAGAACCCAGAAAAAGAAAAAAAAGATTGAAAAGGAAAAAAAGGCGTAGAATTCAGCATTATTTTGATCCCACGACCATTTGTACAACAATTCCTTAATAGTTCATGCAATGGTTCCTTCCACGTCAACATTAATAATACTCATTTCAACAATGATATTTTCATGTAATGGTTACAAATATCATTATGCAACTCTCAATTTTAAACATTAGAAAAGAGGTAAATTCCTCAAGTATAGGATATAGACTTTTTTTCTATTCTTGAATAGAAAATTTTAGTTTTTCCACTCTTTTTTAAAATATGAATGTTTTCTTTTTGGAAATTAAAGTTTTGAATTTCATTCTTTAAAATTTAAATTTTTTCATTTAAAATTTCACTTCTAACCTACTTAATTATAAATTTAATTAGTTATAATCTCTCACTATTAAGCACATTAATACTTAGCATGAATATAGCCTCTCCTGAATTGTTGTATTATGTTAAAGTGAGCGTTCCATTTTAATTTATAATGAATAGTTTTTAAGCTAGTTGTTTACTTGTTAATGCTTAACTCTCTTTCTCTCTTTCTTTTTCTTTTAGATGGATAATGAGTAGAAGATCATTTATCACATAGAATGGCAGGGGCCGCAACCATTGGAGGAGGAATGTCTCCAACAGATTAAAATGCTGCCCATTATGCAACCTATCATTGCAAAATCCAAAATACATAATATATATAATTTCCCCTTTGGCTATTAAGACAAAAAAATTCTACGTTTTGCAATGGCAGAAGTCTCCAGTTTGCTTTTGCACAAGACGTCCGTTCTGATGGATTTTCTATTGAGTAATTTAAGCATTGTGCATAAACAAGAATTGGCACAAAACGATCATTTTAATAATAAAATATAATTATTATATTTTCAAATAGTGTAATGAATAGCATATACAACATCTCAAGAAAGGGAAAAAATAAGAAAAATTAAATACATGAAACAATTAATGATGAATGAATGAATGAATTAATTAACACTGGAAACAAAAACTGAATGAATTGGAGCTTGAAATTCCTAGTTTACAGCACTGCAAACCCTTCTTATGATCCCATTTTGACCTGTAAGGGGATCGATATCTCCCATTTTGATCATTGAAGCAGCAAAATCTGATAAAAAGAGCCTGTTGCCATTGCTGCCGTTGCTATATTCAGAGACAATGTTGTCTGTTGCTCCTCCACTAAAAAGGACTTGATCGGAGTGAAGAAGACCCTTCCTTTGCATTAGATTCCTAAAGTAATTGTTATCAAAGGAATTTGGTGTTACCAAATCAAGTGATGCCAAATTGCCATCCCCACCCACTCTAGGACATCGACGCCCCTTCGTACTAGCAAAGCCAGCATCAAGGTCTGTTCCGTTGCTATATATTCTTTCACGAAAAGTAAAGCATTGTGCTTGTCCTATTGTGTGAGCACCTGCCATCATTTTTTCCATAATTAATTTTTTTTTCAATCTTAAAGATGTAATTAGAAAATAAAATTATATAGGGAAATGAATCATTAATTAATTATACCTGAAAGTGCAACCATGTCCCTAGCATTAAGACCCTTTGCTAAAAATTTGCGGAGAATAGGGTCAAGATCCTCAAAGAAAGCTGGAAGATCACTATCTGCTTGAGCACGATTCGCAGTAGTGGAATCTCTTCTTCCGAGCTTCACTTGCCATGATGGACCCCCCACCTAATCACATATATAACATAAAATGAATTAGACAATAAATAATTATCCTGTCATTATTACTAGGGAAGGAAAATCATGAATATAAAAACGACTATATATATATATATAAATACTTACAGCAACTGATGCATCCCTTGCTGCAACTGCAAGTATGTCAGCACAAGACACAACTTCGGGACATATTCTTTCAACCTCACGCTTTGCAGCCTCTATGACATTGTAGCCACGGGCAGAATTGTTATTTCCAAGTGCAGATTGCTCACTTTGAATTGTAGATGTCTCTTCAAGTAAGATTGATGCATCACAACCTTGAACAAAGCAGTCATGAAAATGAAGCCGAATGAGTGATCCTGCCATACGACGCTCTCTAGAGATCGCTTGTCGAATAGAAGTACGAATTGCACTAAGTGCATTAGGACACGTACTGTCGTAAAACGTTGGAGACAGTTGTGCTTGGGATTGCATGATGGCTAAGAAGAAAACCATTAAAATTACAACAATTGTTTTCTTGGATTCCATTTTAAGAAATCACTACACTCGCCACACTCAAAAATATTTTATCGATCTTTACTTTCTGGAAATGAAGGATGCTATGAGAATTTTTAATGAGACAATGAAAATGCTGAACTGAAGATGATTTTGAAGGCTTTGTTCCATTGATATTTATAGAGAAGGCAGTTGAAGTTAGAGCATATATTGCAGGAGTTGTCTAGGTCTTGTTTCTGCATATATGCAGCTCATCTAAGACTTTCTCAAGCATCTATATTTGATTATTGACACTGTCATTACGTAGAATTTTCAACTCAGACTTTTGCAAAGCTGAGTGTGCACTGCATGGGCGCAGTGATACCAATGCAAAAAGAAGGTCCACGCCCTTTGTTAATTGTATAATTTTCTCCCTAGGCTTTGGTCAACATGTTCAGAAAAGAAAAGAAAAAAAAAAAAGAAAAGAGGAAGGCAATTCTACGTGTGCCATAAAAATCATAAAGCACTGGGAGTAATGATCTTTGAAATGTTTAAAAAAATGTATATATAATTTGTTAAATATATAGTATATGTATTTTCTCAAATCATATATTCTTAATTTAAAAATTTCATAATTAACGTTTTTGTATTAATCCAAGTAATTCAAATTAATTTCATAACTTATGGATCTAATTAATACTTCATAACTTATTATGATGAAACATGTTTCTTATTTTTTTTTATCATAATAAGTTATCATATCTTATTCACCATATTTCCTCCTCTGAATCTTGCCTTCGTGAACAATATTTTATTTTATTTTATTTTAAATGGATTATCGGTATTGAACATATATAGTTTCAATTATTATTATATATATTTTATGTGTGGGTAATGTATTGCTCATGAAACAACAGATACATGTTGTAAATTCTTAACTAACCATTTTTTATTTCTTTATATTTAGAATGATAATCTAGGATTCAAGGTGTGCAGGCATGGAATCAAGAAATTAAACTCAAATTAAAAAGGGAAAAAAGTATAAATTTAAATTTTGAAAGAAAAAACATATTCAGAAAGAATAAAAATTAAAAATCCTAAAAAAATAGCCTGCTCATACAGATTGCTTTGACGATTCAATGCCAGCCTAGGCAAGCCGCTTGACGGCTTCAGTTTGCTCTTTTGCAAGTTGTGACTCAAACGTGTTGACCGAACGGCCCAGCACAATTTATTTTGGAAAAGCAATTTCTTTTTTAAACATTTCATGCCTTGGTAAACCCAATACATTATCAAACTTTTTTTCCCATGTAAAAGAAACTTTTTTTTATAAGTTAATACATTTTCATATATTTTTTTGACAAATTACAATTTTAAATGTGTAAAATTTGATTGAGTTTTGATATAGTATTCGTTAAAGAGAGAAAAAGGAAAGTGATAATCTACATAAATATTAAACTTCAAAAATTAAATATTCACAATTAATTTCTTGCAAAATTAAAGAAATTCATTAAGTTTATTACATTATCTTTATAAACATATAAAAAAGAGAAAATAGTAGAAAATAACATAAGAATAAAAACATGGCTTAGACAAAACCCAAAAGTCAGAGCTTTGATTTGGTCGGATGTCCACTAAAATTGGCGAAAAGCTACTGGAAGAATAGAGAGAGAGAAAAACGATGGAGAGGATTTAGAGCATCTTCAACAATAATACTTTCACAACATCAGCATAGGTTTTATAATTTTTTCTTTACCCCATTACCCTTATTTGTGTTGGCTCTAAAAGACGGGAGGGATAGGAGGTAAACTAATTTTCCTTCTTTGATTTGGTGAGGTAAGCGAAGAGGACCGAAAAAAGTATAGTTGTTTAGTTTGTAATGGGTGAGATAGAAAATAGAACTTTTTTATTGAAAAATATAAGTTTGCTAGATTACTTTTTTTTTTATTTTAAAATATAAGTTATTTTACGAAATTTTATAAATATTTCACCATTCACTTTTAATATTACCCTTATTTATTTTAATTTTTCTTATCACCTCTTTTTATTTCTAAGACAAAACATCTATATTTTCTTCTTCTCAAAACTATCTTTCTTTTCTTTCTTATTTTCAAGATATAATAATTAAGGGTTTTTAGGAAAAACGTTTCTTGGTCAATGTAAAAGTGAATTCAGCAACTTATATTTATGTACGAATGGAGTATTGTAATAAATTGATTATTATATGCCTAAAAGATTTTTTAAAAAAGAATAAAGGTTCAAAACAATATAATATTGTTTTATTCCCTACTCCACCCTAAAAAAAAAAAAGAAACAATACAAAATAGTAGGTTAAAAATAAAACTAAAGAGGATTATCATTATATAGACGAATTGGCTATAATAATCAAAATTACATCTGAATATAATTCACACATAGTGAATTCAAAGTGAATTAGCTGAGTTGTTTGATTTTTTAACACATAGTTTGGTTAAACACATAATTTTGCCCTAGAAATGCTCCAGCTATGACTTGGCAATTTGAGTTCCATATTTGAGCATCAATAGAGATGCTTTTTCAGCCATGTCACCAAGAAATCGACCAACCTCTAAACTAGGTACTTGAGTTCCTCTTCAGAACCAGCTTCGCACTTGACTGCAAAGAGATTCCAGAGTTTTTAATTAAAATAATCCCTCTTTTTATATTTGATCCAAATAATCTTGATTGTGAATCGCATTCACGTTATCGTTATTTTTTTTCAATTCTTACCCATGAATGTAAATGACATTTACGTCGTTGGGTGAAAAAATTAAAAGAAAAATGAAGGATATGAATGACATTCACGTCCTTGGAATTAAAAAAAAAAACCATGCACTTAGTTGTTCTTCTTTTTCTTTTATTTTTTTCCATTTCATCATTATTTTTTCTTCTTCTTGGTTTCTCTTTCTTCTTTTTTTAAAAAAAGGTAATTAGCTCAACAAATTAAAAAAATCAATTAGTAATTTTTTAATATAAACTAATTAGCTAAAAAAACTACACAATTATTAATTTCAATTTATTATTTTTATAAACTAATTAACTCAACAAAAAAATATACAATTATTATTTTTTTATTATTATTTAAAATACATCTTTAGATTATAAAATAGGAAATATATTTTATTAATACAATATTTTTCAATTTTACAACAATTTCCATATTTCCAAAATTATATTTCTTAACTTTTAATCTAAAGATTTATTTTATATAATAAAAAAATTAATAATTGTGTAATTTTTTGTTGAGTTAATTAGTTTATAAAAATAATAAATTAAAATTAATAATTGTGTAGTTTTTTTTGAGCTAATTAGTTTATATTAAAAAATTAATAATTAATTTTTTTATTTGTTGAGTTAATTATCTTTTTTAAAAAAAAATAGAAAGCAAAAAGAAGAAAAAAATGATGAAATGGAAAAAAATAAAAGAAAAAGATGAAGAACAACGTTTTTTTAGGAGAAACGTGCAGGGTTTTTTTTTTAATCCGAAGGACGTGAACACATCCTTCCCTTTATTTTGTTTTTTAACCCTCACGTCCTTAGGAAAGAAATGAAAAACAAATAATGACAATGTGAATACGATTTACGTTTTGAGTCATTTTGATTTGTTTTTCATAATGAACGTTATTTTAGATCAAATATAAAAAAGAATAATTATTTTGAATCAAATATTAAAAAAATGATTATTTTGATTAAGAACTCGAGATCCCAAAGTGTCAAAAGATTTGCATCATTTATTAATTCTGATACTTCATAGAGGTTCCAAGATTCGATCGGGTCTCATAGATATGTAAAAATCTCAAATAATTTGAAAAGATATACTGATAATCCTTATTTTCCACGCACATAAAAACCCAATTAGGGAAGAAAGAATACCTAGAGTAGGAAAATAAACACTTCAAAAAAAAGAAGAAGATAAAAACACTATAAAACTAGTGAATTTATTTTTTATTCTCTTGTAAAGTACCAAGCATTTTCTATATTATATTCATATTCCAATCATCTTAGTATACTTTTTTTTTGTGGGCGAATAGTCTAACACACTTTTAATGTTTGGTGCCTCAACTATTTTGATTCCGTATTATTATTTTATAACTTTTATTTGTTATCTTCAAAGTATTTTTAGCTACCAAATTGGTTTTTTTCACCAATTTGCACTTCAAATCTAATCAGAATTTGCATATTCGAAGTACATGAAATTTTTTAGATGGGAAAAAAAATGCAAATCTATGTTCCAACGAGTTCATTCAATGAGCTTTTCCCTAATACAAATCAGGTTGATTTTCGGTGAAAATGACCAATGTGGATGTTCGAAAAAACACATAGAATCAAATACGTTTGAAAAATTAATAAAGGACCAATGTAGCTAGCAATCCAAATTTAAGGGACGATGCAAGCAATTTTCTCTTCTTTTCTTTTTTTTTTTTGTAAGGAAACTTTAGTAATTGTGTAAAACACATATTCCAACTTTTTAAACCAAACAACTCCTCTCCCTTCTGAACCCCTCTAACCAAATACTCAATTAATTTATGCAACCAATGTACTCTAAATTGAAATGATAATTTGCATATTAAAGAAGAAGAAAAAATATTGAAAGAAGAAAAAGTATAGAACCCAGAAAAAAAGAAAAAAAAGATTGAAAGGGAAAAAAAGGCGTAGAATTCAGCATTATTTTGATCCCACGACCATTTGTACAACAATTCCTTAATAGTTCATGCAATGGTTCCTTCCACGTCAACATTAATAATACTCATTTCAACTATGATATTTTCATGTAATGGTTACAAATATCATTATGCAACTCTCAATTTTAAACATTAGAAAAGAGGTAAATTCCTCAAGTATAGGATATAGACTTTTTTTCTATTCTTGAATAGAAAATTTTAGTTTTTCCACTCTTTTTTAAAATATGAATGTTTTCTTTTTGGAAATTAAAGTTTTGAATTTCATTCTTTAAAATTTAAATTTTTTCATTTAAAATTTCACTTCTAACCTACTTAATTATAAATTTAATTAGTTATAATCTCTCACTATCAAGCACATTAATACTTAGCATGAATATAGCCTCTCCTGAATTGTTGTATTATGTTAAAAGTGAGCGTTCCATTTTAAATTTATAATGAATAGTTTTTAAGCTATTTGTTTACTTGTTAATGCTTAACTCTCTTTCTCTCTTTCTTTTCTTTTAGATGGATAATGAGTAGAAGATCATTTATCACATAGAATGGCAGGGGCCGCAACCATTGGAGGAGGAATGTCTCCAACAGATTAAAAATGCTGCCCATTATGCAAGCTATCATTACAAAATCCAAAATACATAATATATATAATTTCCCCTTTGGCTATTAAGACAAAAAAATTCTACGTTTTGCAATGGCAGAAGTTCTCCAGTTTGCTTTTGCACAAGACATCCGTTCTGATGGATTTTCTATTGAGTAATTTAAGCATTGTGCATAAACAAGCATTGGCACAAAACGATCACTTTAATAATAAAATATAATTATTATATTTTCAAATAGTGTCATGAATAGCATATACATCTCAAGAAAGGGAAAAAATAAGGAAAATTAAATACATGAAACAATTAATGATGAATGAATGAATTAATTAACACTGGAAACAAAAAATGAATGAATTGGAGCTTGAAATTCCTAGTTTACAGCACTGCAAACCCTTCTTATGATCCCATTTTGACCTGTAAGGGGATCGATATCTCCCATTTTGATCATTGAAGCAGCAAAATCTGATAAAAAGAGCCTGTTGCCATTGCTACCGTTGCTATATTCAGAGACAATGTTGTCTGTGGCTCCTCCACTAAAAAGGACTTGATCGGAGTGAAGAAGACCCTTCCTTTGCATTAGATTCCTAAAGTAATTGTTATCAAAGGAATTTGGTGTTACCAAATCAAGTGATGCCAAATTGCCATCCCCACCCACTCTAGGACATCGACGCCCCTTCGTACTAGCAAAGCCAGCATCAAGGTCTGTTCCGTTGCTATATATTCTTTCACGAAAAGTAAAGCATTGTGCTTGTCCTATTGTGTGAGCACCTGCCATCATTTTTTTCATAATTAGTTTTTTTTCGATCTTAAAGATGTAATTAGAACATCAAATTATATAAGGAAATGACTCATTAATTAATTATACCTGAAAGTGCAACCATGTCCCTAGCATTAAGACCCTTTGCTAAAAATTTGCGAAGAATAGGGTCAAGATCCTCAAAGAAAGCTGGAAGATCACTATCTGCTTGAGCACGATTCGCAGTAGTGGAATCTCTTCTTCCAAGCTTCACTTGCCATGATGGGCCCCCCACCTAATCACATATATAACATAAAATGAATTAGATAATAAATAATTATCCTGTCATTATTACTAGGGAAGGAAAATCATCAATATAAAAACGACTATATATATATATATATAAATACTTACAGCAACTGATGCATCCCTTGCTGCAACTGCAAGTATGTCAGCACAAGACACAACTTCGGGACATATTCTTTCAACCTCACGCTTTGCAGCCTCTATGACATTGTAGCCACGGGCAGAATTGTTATTTCCAAGTGCAGATTGCTCACTTTGAATTGTAGATGTCTCTTCAAGTAAGATTGATGCATCACAACCTTGAACAAAGCAGTCATGAAAATGAAGCCGAATGAGTGATCCTGCCATACGACGCTCTCTAGAGATCGCTTGTCGAATAGAAGTACGAATTGCACTAAGTGCATTAGGACACGTACTATCGTAAAACGTTGGAGACAGTTGTGCTTGGGATTGCATGATGGCTAAGAAGAAAACCATTAAAATTACAACAATTGTTTTCTTGGATTCCATTTTAAGAAATCACTACACTCGCCACACTCAAAAATATTTTATCGATCTTTACTTTCTGGAAATGAAGGATGCTATGAGAATTTTTAATGAGACAATGAAAATGCTGAACTGAAGATGATTTTGAAGGCTTTGTTCCATTGATATTTATAGAGAAGGCAGTTGAAGTTAGAGCATATATTGCAGGAGTTGTCTAGGTCTTGTTTCTGCATATATGCAGCTCATCTAAGACTTTCTCAAGCATCTATATTTGATTATTGACACTGTCATTACGTAGAATTTTCAACTCAGACTTTTGCAAAGTGTGCACTGCATGGGCGCAGTGATACCAATGCAAAAAGAAGGTCTACGCCCTTTGTTAATTGTATAATTTTCTCCCTAGGCTTTGGTCAACATGTTCAGAAAAGAAAAAAAAAAGAAAAAGATGGCAATTCTACGTGTGCCATAAAAATCATAAAGCACCAGCAGTAATGATCTTTGAAATGTTAAAAAAAATGTATATATAATTAGTTAAATAAATAGTATATGTATTTTCTCAAAATAATATATTCTTAAATTAACAAATTTCATAATTAACCTTTTTATGTTAATCTAAGTAATTCAAATTAATGCCATAACTTATGGATCTAATTAATACTTCATAACTTATTATGATGAAAGATGTTTTTTTCTTTTTTTATCATAATAATTTATCATATATTCTTCCTTATTCGCCATATTTCCTCCTCTGAATCTTTGCCTTCGTGAACAATATTTTAGGTTTTTTTGTGCAATTTTAAATAGATTGTTGGTATTGAACGTATATAGTTTCAATTAATTATTATATATATCAAGGAATGATTGAATAGAAGTATAAGTCAGTGCCAAAAGAAAAATCAATGAGTTTTATATTTTTGTAATTAAAAAAAACTTTCTTTTGTAAATCAATTCAAGAAATATATTAATTTTATCAAACAAATTGAAATAAACATTACCTAAATAATTTAATAAATTTTTTAAATTACAATTTACCAAATTTATCAGTATCCAACAAATTTTATTTACGACTTTAAATTAAAAATCCTAAAAAAAAGAAAAAAGCCTGCTCATACAGATTGCTTTGACGATTCAATGCCAGCCTAGGCAAGCCGCTTGACGGCTTCAGTTTGCTCTTTTGCAAGTTGCGACTCAAACGTGTTGACCGGACGGCCCAAGACAATTTCTTCTGAAAAAGCAATTTCTTTTTTAAACATTTTCATGCCTATGTAAACCCAATACATTATCAAACTTTTTTTTTTTCCATATAAAAAGAAACCTATTTTTATGATAAGTCAATACAAATTTCAAGTTTAAATGTGTAAAATTTGATTGAGTTTTGATAGAGTATTAGTTAAAGAGAGAAAAAGGAAAGTCATAATCTACATAAATATTAAACTTCAAAAATTAAATATTCAAAATTATTTTTAATTTTTTAAAAGAAATTAATTAAATTTACGGAATTTATTGTATTATCTTTATAAGTAATATTACTAAGCAAGACAATACAAATAAGTTTCATGGAAATTTATTAAATTATCAAAGCTTTTAATAAAAATTTAAATGATAAATATATTTATTTTAAAAAAATTAATATTCAATTTCAAATGAAGAAAGTATTATAGCTATTAATGTTTTGGAATTGTTTGCTCTGATAAACTGTAATTTAGCTAAAATTATTTTTTTAATGAAAGCTAGACTCCTATTCGTAGAAAACAAAATCCTAGGGCAAATCACACCATACTTCTTCTTTTTTTTTAAAAAGTACATCATATAATTAAAAATTTACAATTAGAATAGAAGTGAAATTATAATTTTTTAATTTTTTTTAAACAAAAATATCTTAACTTCCTAAAAAAAAAAAAAGAAAGAAAAGAAACAAACAAACTCGAAGCTCTACAGGCATAAATTTCTGATTACCTGGGCCTAAATTGATTCGAGATATGGGGATTTCAATTAAAAAAAGAAAGTAACCCAATGGGCTTTAGAACAAAGCAACCCAAGCAATACTCAAGCCTCATAACCTATCTTCCCAATCACCCCCTCTATTCCCCAACCAGTTTCCCCGCGGCGAACCACCATCATCCTCCACGCTTCTCCGGCGCCTACCGCCTATCTGTCGGACCCTCACTTCAATCCCCCTAAGGCCGTTACCTTTCCCACCGGAAGATAGAGACCGAAGTAATCCTGCAATATTGTTTTGGAGAGAGGTAGAGACTGTAGATGCTTTACATTATTCTTTTGAGTCTACATAAGCCTAATACTTCTGTTCACGTTGGGAAATTTTTTTCCTTTATTTCCTTTTTTGAACATTTATGCAATTCTCTTTAGTTAAGAAATGTGGACGGAAGTAGAGAAGAAAGTTTCTTACAAAACTCTATGCCGGTTTATTTTCTTGAACAAAATTGGATGCAAATTAAAGAAAATTATGCTAAAGAGTATGGGACACATAGGGTACTAAAATTTTTCTATGGCAATTTGGAAGGATTTCTTGAATGTGATGGAAGCTGGACCTTTCATATGGATTTGTTACTACCAATGAACAATATGGTTGGTTTGTCCATGGAACAATCTGTTCATTGGCTATTTTTATATAACCACTTGGAAAGGGGATGAATGCCATATTACCACTGGATCATGTTATACTCCTGATTGATCCTCTTCCCATTTGTCCTTGATCATTTTGCAGCAATATATAGGACTAAATAAATGTTGTTTGTTAGGATTAAAGAACTGACTTAGCAAGACTTCATCCCTCTTTGATGTTTAAATGGACTTCTTGAAATGTTTTTTGTTCCCTTTCATTTATGGTTTTGCTCTTAATTTTATAGGGTTTCTGAACCTATTAAACTACCTGAATTTGTAAGTTTTAGATAGCCTTGTCTGCCACGTTGATAACAGATGGGAAGAGGGGAGAAGTTCTCTTTGTTTTTTCAATCCTTTTGCATTTGGGCTAAGAACCAATGCATGAGGCATTAAAAAACCTTTTCTTGGTTGAAGATATGAAGCTTTCCTTATCATAGAAAGGAAAAATGGCTTTCTGTCACGCAGTCTAAGAAGAAGTGACTCGGAATAATCAATTATATTTGTATCCTTTACATTCTTTTGTTACAGTTGAACAGATTAGTTGATTTATTGCCAATTCCAGTAGCTTCTAATGTCTTGTTTCCTTTTTTATGAGAAGTCCAAGGAATTCATTTTGCATGTTTGGGGTAGCCATTGCCATCCCAAATTGGAAATATTGAGCTGCTGTCAGTTTTTGCTATAATAATTTTGCAATTTTAGGTAGTTTTGTATCATTTATTATTCCTTTTATCTTTACTAGTTGATTTAGCAACACAATCAAAGATATGATTTCATGGTACTTTTCTCATTTCTTTTTGCTTATTGTTTATTTAGCTAGGGATGAAGTATAGTGAATATTCTGTTGTTTGTAGATAGAAGGATCAAGTAAATAAATATAAGATATGGGGGCAGGTAGAGAAGTAGCAATCTCATTGGATGGACTGCGGGACAAGAACTTAATGCAACTGAAGAAGCTCAACACTGCCCTCTTCCCAGTTCGCTACAATGACAAATATTACGCTGATGCTCTGGCCTCTGGAGAATTCACCAAGCTTGGTCTGATTTTCATCTGGTTTTCACATTTCATTTTTCCATTGCCAACATTGTGTGGCTTTTCGTTAAATGATTTTTTATGGATTTTAGATTTAATAAATGAAAAACAAATTGCTTTTTCTGATTTTTGGACGCTCCTTAGTTTAGTTCTGATTACATATTCATCTTGTTGGTAGGGTGGATCTTGACTTCTTGTAATTTTGAGGGATTTTATTAATCTAACTGCTAACAGTACAAAGCAATTTCATTACTCTCTTGGCCATGTATTATCTCGAGTCAGTATATGTTCTTCTGCTTCGGCAATGAATCTTCCCTGGTATACCTGGAATTTATGTTTTCCTGTGCATTAATATAAGCTTAGTATAATTTTATTAAAGGAGGACCCATGTTTGGATAATTGATGTCAGTGTTAATTTTGTCAATCTTCATCATTATGCTTTAGCTATTGATGTTGGTTTTGTGCTGTTGGATCTACCACAACTAATGCTTACTGTTTCCATCGACTCATATGCAGCCAAATTAGTTGACATATTTGCAAATTACAGTTGCTTAGGATAATCAAGTTCTTGAAGTGATGGATTTGAACTGGTTACTAATTTCCTTGAGCATTCTTGGATATTTATTTGAATTATTAATCAATGTTCTGAACTGGAATAATAAAGTTTGTCTATGTTTGAGGCGTTTTTTTTTTTTGGGTGTGTTGGGGGGCAGGGGAAGACGGGGTGTCTGGCCTTGTTTCTTTGACTCGGAGTTGGCATATGTGGTAAGGTCTATAAACTCTTAAATACATGTTTTAAGGTATTGCTGACTATCATTAGCAGTAGGTTTACTTGTTGACTAGCAAATTAGGAAATATGCTATCTTCAGTAGACTTACTTTCTAAGTAAATGTATTGACATGCAGTACCTATGTGGAATGTAAGGAAGAAAAATACCCAAACATAACAAATTGATAAGCTTTTGAAAAACAAGCTACTACCTGTTTGGAGTACTAACTTTTCTTGTTCTCTTCAAGTTGAAGCTTCACAAGGTTATATGCGAGGCTTTAATATCAAGCAATCACAAGAAGGCTTGAGTGTGTATGAGGATATGTAACTTATATATCTAGTACCATTTTAGATTTGCTAGTTGAAGCTATGGATCGTTTTGGCTTAAGCGTGTCTATGGTTTTTTCCTTCTTACCCAAAGGCTTTTCTTTCTTTTTGCAGCATACTACAGTGACATCTGTGTTGGGTCAATTGCATGCCGGCTTGAGAAGAAGGAAGGAGGTGCTGTCCGGGTGTACATAATGACGTTAGGTGTTTTAGCACCATATCGGGGTTTAGGTATTGGTGAGTGATCTTGATAATTTTCTCTTGCATTTCTTATATGGAGCCTATCGTTGGATTGAGTCTTGGTACATGTATTTCAAGGCAATGAAACTATATGATTTGATGATGTTTTGGAGCTCCTTTTCTCAATGTTAAGAAGTCCTCTTGAAACACAACAGGGGAGATTTTCACCTAGACTTTTTTAGGGAAAAAAATTCCTATGCACTACCTCCTCTTAAAGCTGCCTAAGCTTTTTGTGTTAAAGACACTCAAAATTATTTCAGGGAAAATCTGAATTCAATATCTTTTTTTTGAATACCCTTTCAATTGTACCCTCAAGTGTCTCAATATGGTTTGATGTTGCCTGGAAGCCCCTTTAGGCAATGTTCAGTATATTTTTCTTCCAAAGCCTAAGTAGTGATTTTTTTTTCTAGTCTGGTCTCCGTTTGTTGGTCTCACCCACCCCTTGTTTCACCTTTTTCAAAGGACAAAACTTGTTTCACACATGTCATTTTGCTCGAGTTATACAAACACTTATTTTTGTTAAGATATATCTCCACCTCCTAATTTTAAGGAATCACTCCCACTTTATATGCTCTCTTGCTTATCAATCTTACAGAAGTTTGATGCTAGAATAGTTACTTTTTAAATTTTGTAAGCTTTATGTGTGAAAGATTAAATTCAAAACAGTTCCATGATAACCTGAGCAGACAAGTTTCTGAAATCGCAGTACTGTATTATCAGGATTTTTTTTAAAATAAAAATAAAATAAAATAACAGTTTCGTGTAATGAATTAAGAGGAAGAATCATTAAGCTCTTTATTGATAAAGCAATGATTCATAAATTCAGTGGCCTTTCCATGGTACCTCATGCTTCATAAAGCAGACTTCTGTATGGTTCATTTGGAAATTTTTTTCTTTTTTTTGGTTGTGTACTTACAAATCTTGATTTTGTTTAGGTTCCACTCTATTGAACCATGTGCTTGAGCTATGTGCCAAGCAGAACATTGGTGAGGTTTACTTGCATGTGCAGACTAATAATGAAGATGCCATCAATTTCTATAAGAAATTCGGTTTTGAAATCACAGATACCATCCAGAATTACTACACCAATATTACCCCACCAGACTGTTATGTGGTTACCAAGTTCATTACTCAGATAAAGAAGTGACATCTCGGATCTTGTTCGATATGGAGGGAATTCAGCATTTTGACAAGTTTTTGATTTGTGACGATTCAACGTTGGAAGATTGTAGTGTAGCATATGCAACAAGCAAAATCTAGACTGAAGTTTTTTCTTTTGGATCTAATGGTAGCAAGCAGAGCCACTTGTAGGGATTGCTTGAAGGGGGGTTTTTTGTACAAGAAAAAAATGTTCAAAAGACTCTTTGATAAATGAGATCAATTATACTCTATTTTCCCTATATCACTGTCTTTGTGTGATTCATAAAAGTGGTTTTTAATTATTACGTTTTTCTTGAATTTGGCTGGACATGTTTTCTTGGGTTATTTTCCCGTTGAAGGTCAGGCCACTGGAGAAAGCTGTCTATGGTTTTGTTGAATTTGTTCCATATGTTTTAGCTAGTCAAACCATTGCTTTTCATGGAACCTTAGCTTTTCTGTTTAGAGTTTACAACTGAAGCGGTCAATCAACGAATAACAGATGCTAAATGCAAACCCATCTTCCCCTTATCTATTGCTTGATTCGTATGGATTTTGGCTTAATATCATATCATTTTCCTGCCCCCACCCTCCTCCTAACTCCTCCAATTTGGAAGAGAATGGACAGGTGGAAAACAAGTGTCCTTGAACGGTTTCTCATTCATTGATGACACCCTTCCATATTCATTTTCCTAACACGTTCTACCTCAACTCACTCACTTTCACATTCATTTTCCTTCTGCATTTTACCCTAATCAAGCATAAAGCAATTTAGATTGTTTTAGACTTGTCTAAGCTCGAGCCTACAACTTTCACATAATTTCTATTTGGATTATCTGATTGTGGAAAAAGCTTTCTTTTTCTTGCCTTTTGTAATTTCCCGCCCTCTAAATACTTCTAAAGTAGGCGCATAGCAATTAGCAAATATTTATTTGTCTGATGTCGGAATCATATTTCCCCAGCTTTTAGATCACTAGAGTATGATAATTGGGGAATGGAAAAGTAAAGGCAGAAAAAAGATAAAGACAACACCAATGAACATGATTGAATCATCTGAAAATTATCTTAAAGTTCATTCCAGTTTCCAAAAATAAACGTTCATACTATTAATGCACCAACATTTATGTACAGAATGATACTCACAAGTTCAACTATTCTTAGTAGAGGTGAATACCAAATGGATTTTTCACTGGCTATGTAAATAACATGCGTAGAAGCAAACAATTCATTCTGTGGCTAAAAGTAAATTTACAAGGTAAATCTTCTATGAGTTAGGTTGATGATTGTCAGTAAGCCACACCACCAGAGAAACTATCTCCATCATGAAGTAGAGACTCAGTCAGCCAATAACCATCCCAAGAACCACCAACACGCTGCAAAATGAAGGCTTTCTGTCAATTATGAACTTTACACAATGATGCACAATAAGATCACTAAAAGAAAAGGAACAGACTAACAGCATTTCATAAAAGCTAGGTTTGACGGAGCTGCTTGCATTTGCATGTGAAAAAGCTACTTTCATGGCTCAAAGTCTTTACATCTAAGGTTGCAATGGATAAATCCCAAAATTTTGCACCAAGGATCCAATACTTCAGAAACAACAGATGAGGAAGCTAAAGGACTTGAAAGAAAGCTAATTAAAGGAAGAATACTGAAACGTCTAATTTTCAGTTTCACCAATTTTGCTAGCATAACCAGAAATTCTGATACTTATATGTTACAGATTCCATGTAATTTATTTTACTTGTTTTATTGGGACTATCCAGATATAGGCCATTTATTCCATCCACGAATGGATGTTGGTTATATCAATGTTCCAAGCAAGTACGAACCCAAATGGAAGATTTTCAAATAATAGATCAGGGTGATAACTGAAATAGTTAAGGAACAACCAAGGAAGAAACAATAATCTTAATGATAGACCCGCTAAAGGATAAATTCAAAATGTAACCAACATATAGAAATGTAGGCAGTTTTTGCCAAGACCTCACTTTTGATTTAACATCCCCTCCATCTATCAAATAAATTTTCACACTAAAACAGCTGAGTCACCCACCACCAACAATTAGGATATGACTCATTCCTGAACAATTCCAACCAGCCCCCTCCTCAACCCAGGGGCCAGGGCTTCTTTAAGAAGTCAAACATTTTCAAACAATTTATTATGGCTCTCCTAATATAAGAAAGGAAAAAAGAAAGTACTGGCTGAAATAGCTTATAAAACATTAGTTATATTTTAACCCAAGGTTCAATCATTTTGTACAAAAAAGCAGCTCTCTTGGGTAGGAATACAAATTAACAAAGCTGCTCATGAGCAACTTGAGCTTTCTCGACTCAACTAAGTCTTATTTATAATCAAGCTACTCATGGAAATCTCAAGCTCATTTTTTAACTCAAAACTCAAAGTATTCAATCTGGCATGACTAGATTGCATTCCTACTCTAAGGTTATATCACAAGACAAAAGATTATACAGGGTAGAAGTAATATTACTCACTCATTACCATGAAGAAAGTAAATGGGAAAATAGATAGTTAGGTCAAATATTCCAGCCAAGTAATGCATAGTACTAATTGCAAGCTGAATAGATAAGATCACGGTAAATATTCATCAATGATCATTGCATCAGCATCAACCAGAAACATATTTTTTGTTAAGCATTTTGTGGATTTATAATGTAGTTAATCCATAAAAAGGGAGTAAGAAGTAAGAACAAACCTGAGCCATGGTAAATTGGAAAATTTCTTCTTCCTCGGGTCTAGTTCCTCGCACCCAAACTCTCTGCATATAGCAATTCTGTTTCATACTCTACCAGTTAGAAAGCACTATGAAATAATATAGAAGTTGAGGATAATACTATGAATGCTGAACTAAATCATGTCAGATTCCTAATTACATAAAAAACTCAACTAACCTCCTTAACATATAAACTGCTCATAATCTTCCTCTCACGATGACCAAGTAAAACTCTGTAGCTTGAATGGTGGAAAATTCTTCTAAACCTTTCAAACTGGATGCAAAGTAAAGCAAGGGAAATACATTAGCTCATAGAATACATTCTGGTTGAGAGTGAGCTGCTTCAAGAACCACCTTCCTTCTCATACTTTGTCATCAGTTAATTTTCAAGCCGATTGGTATTGCTCTTAAAGTTTACCCGAGGTCCAAAGTTTAGAATTAATAGATTTCATGAATTGTATGTTTCTTGAAGTCTAGCTTTTCTCAAACAGTAAAAACCATAGATAGAAGTAAGTAGGTTTTGTGTAAACTAAAGTAAAAAAAAGATAGATAAAGTTAAGGCTGTGAAAAGTAAACACTTAACAAAAATACTCAACATATGGAGTGTGTTGGAAAAAGCAGAAAGGAAATAAATACTAAGAAATAAAAATGCATGCCAAGAATTACTAACCTGACCCAAATCAAAGAAACGCCCAAAATATGTAGACCTTTCAAAAGGGTCAAATCCGGCAAACTGTAAGAGCAAGATGGAATGAGAAGTTACCAAGAAAATTAAATGAGTGCACCCAATACTGGCCAACCTTGAACAATTATTACCCGGTACATAACTTCGATTCCATAATCTTGACGAGGTTGGTCGTTGAACTTCAATGCATCAAGCTGGTGTTGCACAGCATCTTCTGCACTAAACTACAAGAATGGAGTGAAGTCAATACCTAAAATGGAGCAACAATTAGCTGTTTAATGTAAATCAAATAGTTAGTAAGACGTTACACTTAGTCTTGGACCAAAAGGCCTTTTCTGCCGGGATTCAAGCCTGCAAAAAAGACCAATTATTTATTAGTTGAATATTTACTCTCTGTTGATCATTAATGGACATCCAACAATGACAAAAAGTTAATGACATATAATTCTAGTAAAGATATCACAGTATACAGTGAAATACCGACAGTGTTCTGTCAACTTAAGTCTGAATAGAAGGATAACAGTCAGAATTCTTTAGCCAATTTACATTTTCAGTTTCCCAGATGCTCACAAATGACAATGATCATATATATTCCAAAAACTACAAAGAGGAATGCCTTTTAGATTTTCATTCACTTCGAAGTATCAAGTAGAATCTAGCGCTAAGTTGGTAAATAATTCAGTGAGCATGAAGGGCCAAACTAAGTTATAAGTCAGAGGACAAAAGAAGTGCAGAGTTAGCTACATAAGGACTGTATGTGAGGTACTTTGGCAAATAAAAGCAACAAACAGCTAATTGTCTTGTCCCGGCACCAGTTGGGACTGGAGCCTTTGACAGGAATTTATGAACTACAACGACAATGTGAATAACTTGGTCCGTGCTAGGCGAATATTCAGCAAGGGAATAGGAAAACCATGTAACAATATAAATGAGGAAAACCATGGATATAAAGAATTTGAGAAATCATTCTACACAAAATCTTTTTACACGGAATAAGTTGTTCTGTGTTGCAAAATTAAATCAATAAAAGAAGCTGATGCTCAACATTCAGACATCATTGTTTTAGTTTGCTCAAAACTTATTCAAGCATGTGCAATTATCGATTCAACTATAATTCAGATTGATAAAAATACCAACTGAACATGTAATTCAACTTCCATGTGAAAAAATCATAAACATAGCAAGAAAGAGATACCAATCAGCAGAGAGGAAGTCAGGAACATCAGCAGAAGCAGAAAAACGAGGGCAGTATGATTTGGATTGTTTGGGAGAGAAAGACACAGAACAGGGTGGAGACAACAGAGACGTGCAAATTGACATCGTACCCTAGAAGCAACGCAGGCCCTCAAATTCAATCAGTGCTCAGCTAGAGATGATTCTTAATGATCGTTTTGGTTTCGATGGTCTTTGTCTCAAAGTATGAGCCAGTGGTTGGGGTATTTAACCTCCAAGGAGACAAAAGGGTACCTTATTTTGTCCAAAAATTTCATCATAGCCCCAAAGATTGTCTTTTTTCCGCGAGTGATAGGTCCCATTTGTCTCAAGCTGGCTCCAAAACATCGCCCCAAAGGCCAAAACCTGATGCCCCAGATGGGGTGAAGCAGTTCTGGTGACTGCATTCAGCTATGTCAAAGTTTTTCCTCCCATCTGCTTGGGGAGTCAGTGGTTGAAGTAAACATTTGCTCATTAGTTCACCTGGGCCGTACATTTTTTAAGTAAAAGGTTGGATCTTTATGTCGTGTCACTCTGTTGTTAGATTCTAAGACTGACCGTGGAGTTCCGAGTATTTGATAAGAGAAATTCTTCAGATTTACAAAATAAAATAAAAATACGTTAGACATTCAATTTAAATATATGGCAAAATGGCCAAAAGAGTCCCTTATCTTTACACTTCCTGTTATATTCTATTTCAATTGTAGTAGAGTCCCATCTATTTTTGAATAGTCATTTTTGTCTCTATTAATGAAATTTTGAAGAAAAATTGTACGTAATTCTTGAGTATCTAATTTTTTAAAGATAAAATTGATAATATTTCGTTAAACAAAAGGAAAATAAATCAAAACAATCCATTATCTTTATATTTTCAACTATTATCGGTTCCAATATTTTATTTTAATCATATTAGTCCTTAATCTATTTTCAAGTAGTCATTTTAGTCTTTAAAACGAAATTAAAGTAAAAAATTTGTTGGAAGTTCATCCCTCTTCAAAACTTATTACTCAAAACTAATTATTCAAAAATAAACTCTTGAGCAAAGCAAGCTTAAGGTTATCTTCATCCTTCCAGCAATTGATTTTTTTAGCAATGGTTAACTGTAATGTCAAATGTTGGGACAAGCTTTTTTTAAATTCATGTAACATTGAACCCCTCGAGATTAAATCCAACCCACATGATTCATATATCAATTCATCCAAATTTAAACAAAAATTTAGATAAGAAACACAACAAAAATGTAGTGGACATCAATCACACAACAAATTTAAATTACAACATAGATTATCAATTTCCCAAAGAAAATGACATGTTTTTTCCAAGAAAAAAAAGGCCATCATATGAGTACCAACAAAACTTAATCACTTTGTTGCAATTTTTATTCTTGGAAAACTAGTGCCACTTTATGTGAGAGTTTGGTAATCTATTTTGTAATTTTAATTTGTTGTGGATGGAGATTGGTGTTTACTTCATTTTTGTTGTGTTCCTTACCTAAGTTTTGATTTAAGTTTAGGTGAATTGATGGATGAATTGTGTGAGTTGAATTTACTCTTGAAGAGATCAAGATTGCATAATTCAAAAAAAAAAAAAAAAAATTGCTCCAACCATTGGCCTTGCAGTTGACTATTAGAATTACTATGAAGGATTTTCACAGAAATTTCATTTCAGTGACCAAAAATATATTAGGAACTATTACAATTGAAATAGATAATCAGATGCTACAATGATAAAAAATGTAAAGATAAGGGATTATTTTGATTAATTTTTCTTGTGTTGAATAATAAATTACCAATTTTGTCATAAAAAATGAAATACATGTAAATAGATTACTAATCTAACTTTAAATAGAAATATTTTGATCAACTAATAAATATATATAATTTTAATAAAGAAAATAATTTATAAATTAAGATAAAACAAAAAGAAAAATAGGTATATCAAATTGGTAAGTAGCTAAGTACGTTGAAAGTATTTTAACTTCTTTCACTGTTGAAAGTATCCTTAATAACGCTTTTTTCCATGTTTTTTTTTATTTGAGAAAATCCATGTTTTAGTAAGCCCATATGATATGATAAAGCTAAAGCCGCTTAGCCACGATGTATAACTCAGCTTCTGCGTCATGAGACGCTCTTCTCCTTCCCTCCAATACTGCGCCGCAGCTGCCGCCACCACCACCTCCTCCTCCGCGACCTCGACCGTCATGTCTTCCCGTCCCTTGGTAATCACCATTCTATATTGTAAAAGTCAGAAATTTAATTGTTACATGACCATAAAAATTTGACCTTTTCATTAATAGCTAGTGTAATTTTTTTGAGTTCTGAATTCAATTTTCGTTTTATTTATTAAAACAGTTCAGAGGCAACCGGAGCCGGGGTCGGGGTCAGAGCCTTGGTCGAAGAAGTTACTCGGACCGTGCCAACGGTGACGGCAGTGATGGTGATCATCAATTTATCTCCGGCGATTCTCACTTTGGGCAAGTTCGAGATACCAATAGAAGTTTCCAAACACAGAATAATACGAGCTTCAGCAATTTCCGGCCTTCACCTTCTTGCAATAGGGTGCCATCACCACCATCTTACAATAGAATGCCTCCACCGCCATCATATTATGGAGTTCCGCCACTACAGTCCTACAATATAGTGCCTCCACCACCGTCTTATAATTTATACCGACCTCCAGAGCCGTTATCTGTGCCTTCACTGCAACCGTATGATCAAAATCAGCAATTTTATAGGCCTCCGCCGCTGCATTTTTATGCGAACCAACAATTTAGACCGCCGTGGCAGCATCAGCAGCAGTTTAGGCCGAGGCCTCCGAAGGACTTGGAGTACCGGAATTGGCAGTATGCAAATCCGGGGCCACCTCCTCAATGCGGTAGTCTTTTAATTTTTTAATTTATTTTTGTTTATTGTGAAATGTAATTAAGATGGCACTAATGATTAGGACAACTATGGATCAAGCTGTTGGTTGAGAATGAGTGTGCAGGAGGACAACCTTTTATAGTGATTTGAAGAGGCCTCGGAGTAATTAATTCTTTTTTTTCAGAAAAAAATAGAGCAAGACTTGTTATGCGATCTGGAAATTTTTAGGAATTTTGAAGTATGGATATGACGTTTTCTGATAAAAAAAAAAATGAATCTTGGAAGCAATACACCTATTTGTCTCCGACTATAGAAAAGTTGGGAACTTTCTTTCTAGACGGGTAGGAAATCTTACTAGGCCAATGTCTGGTATGGTCCAGAATCAATGCAGGCATGTTTTATAAGAGAAATTGTGATATTGCACTAATATCTGGTAAATCGGATTTTTAAGTTTGAATTTCTCCCACCTACTGTATATAATTATAGGTTGCTTTTAAGAACGGGCTTCATTGTTGTATGTTGTGTATCTTATGCATGCTTTGTCCACTGCCCTGGGGATGCTGGTTTTTCTCAAGATAGGCACTTTTGGCTTCTGATGTTTGGATCTGTTATTTATACCATGTAAAGAGGAACATGCATTTTGCTGGTCAAATCCAATATTGTTCCTGTTGCCACTCTATATTTAATAGGACGAGAGTGTGATGTATGGTGAACCTGGATTGGTAAAAACTATCTCTGCTAATTAATTAGTTTAAGATTGAACTCTGACATATTCTGGCTCGTTGAGTGATCATTTTTGAGAAAATATAATTGTCAAACTAACAGTGAAAATATTTCTAAAGAATTGAGATTATCCATATGACACGGCATCTGTACCATTTCAACATTTTAGTATCTAATATGATGATGTGGATTTGATACTTGACAATATTTTTTGACCGGAGTAGTTTATACCATGTGTTAATTGGCATTTGTTTGCTGTTACTCTTTGCAGAGCGATTTATGATCCTATCATACAACATACTAGCTGATTACTTGGCAAGGGATCACTGGGATAAGCTTTATTTTCACATCCCCCGCCATTTTTTGGATTGGGAGCGGCGTAAGAGAAGTATTTTGTTTGAACTTGGATTGTGGTCAGCTGATATAATGTGTTTACAGGTTATGATTTTGATATGTTTCATAATATTTTTCATTGCACTTAAATAATTTACTGAAGATCGAGCTATGTCTGATGCATTATGGGTCACAATATATATCCAATGCAAAAAATCACACTATTGAACAAAATGGACATACACTGATTACAGATATTTGTTGGAATCATCTTTATTGAGTATCTTAACTCTTTGGCTGGAATCTGATTGAAATTTTTTTCGAATCTAAATTGTTAATTCAACTTTAGTCTAGATCTTAATCAACTCCAAATGCATTGAACTTAGCCAACGGTAGTAGTAGTAGTAGTAGTAGTAATAGAAGTTTGATATTTCAGTTGAAATTGTTTATCTTAGTACAACTCTGTCCTAGTTATGGATGAGAAGATATTGTGTTTGTGACTTTATTGAGAGTTCAATTGTACCAAAATTGCATGATCTTGACTCAAAATTACATCTAGAAACAAGAACCCCCAAAAAGTGAGTATGCCATAATAGAACATTCTGAATCTCCCTAAATATGTCTATTAAGTATTAAGCATTATACGAGTAAAGAATATAGAAGCCACATTAGTGATTCTCGCTTTCAGTGAAGTTGGATTCACGATATGCAATGGGATATTGCCAATATAATAGAAATATTGAGGATGAGTGCTCATTAACTCAGAAATGTAGGGAACGGAAAATTATTCTAATTTTGGTTTAGTTATTTTGGCTTTAACAGTGATGTCAAGATGTTATAAGGTATATTGAATGATCAGTTCTGAGCATAGAGCAACTTTTGAGGGTATTAGCAGAAAATAAAGAAATCATGGTTAATTTTATGTCTTTCAAAATTAACAAGGAAATTATGGAAACATTTTATGCGAAAGCTAGAAAAAGAAGAATCAGAGGAAATCCTGTATTATTTCTATAAGTTTAGAAGAAAAAGTAGGAATCTGCGCATTCTTAACTGTAGTCATTTCAATGCATTTTTAACATTTTAAGATATAAAAAGTTCAATAAGATCATAGGTCAATTGACAGACTGTTGGCTGAAGTAACTGTTAGAATCTTATTCTATCCACTCACAGGAACAAGATGATCCCAACTTAAAGCACCTTTGTTCGTAGGTTGGCATCATATGAAAGATTAATGTAAACCATTATTATCATGCTATTAAGTGGTAGTGTAGTAATTTGAGATGGAATAGTCGTTAGAGATTAAAAGGCAAACAACTGGAGAACTTTTCTGCAGTTAGAAATAGTTGTTAACAGATAAAATAAAATAAAAAAGTCAAGTTTGACCATATTTCTTTTGTAAACTCCAATATAGCTGGAGAACTCCCCCTACTAGCTAAACTAAAAGTTTTCATGGCTGTGGATGAAACTTCCATCAATCTTCCTTTTGTAAAATATCTGAGTTATTCCTCTCTTTAAGGTTTTTCCATCTTTGTCATCACAAAGCTGATGTACTCTCCCAATGGAGTATATAGGTTTCCCTAATCCATTAGTGCTTTATGCACCCTCTAAAGTTATGCAAGGCACCCTTAATCAAATTTTTCGACTCTAAATGTCTTAACTTGGCTTTTGTGCTCTGCCCAGACCTCTATGTGTAGATCACACTGCTGATCTAGGATGGCAGATCACCTTCTTATTACTACCATTGCAGAATTCTGGCAAGATGGAATGTTGGTCATTCTCATTAATTTCAGGATGCTGCTCATTTTCTTCTGCACTTTGTATGCTTTGTCCTGTCTTGTGATATACTTGAATTTCTCTTAATCTTTTTTTTAATATATAATTTTTCTTATTTGAACATGAAGTGCAATACCCCTCTCTCTCTCATCAGTAACGTTTTTTAATCTACACTGGTATATACATTGTTGTATCCTTTGATCATCTGTAAGGTCATCTTTATTCTGTTTTTGTTCATATGCTGCTCCACCCCTTGATGTGTGTATCTCATTCTAATTTATTTTGATATTGAATGAAAAAGGATTCTTTTTTGTTTTGTTTCTGCATTTCATAATGACAGGAGGTTGACAGATTCCAAGACTTGAAGGAAGAATTGGAGCTTCGAGGATACAGTGGCATTTGGAAGGTAGTAGGGGATGTGACATAAAGCATTCTATTCTGTACCTGTTTGGCCTAGTTCTTTTAAATATTAGACTGCATTTTTCTTTACTGATATTCTCTAGTAGTGGTGTAAACATCTGGAACTGTATTTTTTTTGCAAATGCAACTTCTAGATGGGTGTTTGAGAAGGAAAAGAACCTTCCCTAACTAAAGAGAGGTGCATTGTGCAGATTATGGGGAGGGATGGAAGAGGAAAGGAAAAGAGAACCATCAATGTGTTGACAAAACTAATTTCTTTAGTTTTCCTTTTTATTCCAAATTTTTATTTTCCCATATTGGTTTGAAATTCAATGGCCAGTCGATTCTGTTGGACAGTTGTGCAATATTTTTATGTTTTATTCTTTTCCTTAATTAGTAAGAGAAATTAAGGCATTTACACTTATTTTTACTTCCCTTCCGTCCTTCAATTTTGAGCCTCAGTCAACCGGTAAAATGATTCTCATAATCGGTCCTTGTCTTATTCTCTATTCTTCTTCTTACTTTTCTTTTGGCTATTCAGTTTTTCTTATCAATTCAATTTCCTGGTTGAAACCTTGAGCCCAAAAATTTAATTCTACATAAGGATGTCTTTGGTTCTCTGCTGTAAATGAGTCAAGGTCTCCAATTGAGACAGCTACCTGTTTTGCTCTACGAGGGGAGATGTTTGCAACTTCCATACTTAATATAATCATCTCCCTTTAATGAAGAGAAAAGTTAAAACTTGATTTCTTGCATTAAGTTCATTTATTCTTTAAGCTTCAGGAATTCAAGTACCTGTTGGCTGATAAATATTTTCAGTTTGTTACTGCTTTTTATTTTTTCTTTTTTCAGTCAGTTGAGATTATGCTCCTTGCATATTCTTTTTACGAAAGATAAAAATTGAAGCTTTATTATAAACTAATTTTGTCATGATTTATTGATCTCTAGATGCGAACTGGGGATCCGGTTGATGGTTGTGCAATTTTTTGGCGTAACTCTCGGTAAATATTCCATTCTTGTTTGAGTTAGACTTAGACATGTTGAATCTAGAAAATTCACTGCATGACTTCAATCATATGCTGTGTGATTTTCCATTTCTCTTGCCTAATGGGCACCAAATCTTCTTGAATTTATGTGGTGACATTGTTGAGGTCGCTGTTCCTTAATTTTTCCCTCTTCTTTGTGATCCCTTCCTATTCGTAGAAGTTGGTGCACTGAATGTGAGTAAGTTATTTACTGATGCATTAATGAATCTGGGATACAAAGTGATGCATTTGAAAAAATCTCAATAATTGGTTCTAATAAGTTTTTGTTTATCCTTAGTAATTACTTATATCATGAATTTGAGAATTTCATGCAGTTGACATGTTGAGGGAATCACACTGCCCCCCGTAAATGTTTGTCTCCTGCATGAGTAAACTTGTTACATGGAGCATGATATGCATGTTGTACTCCAAATATTATGTGCATTGGAAGATTTTAATTCAATTACAATTGGTTTATTTCAGTCATTATTTCTGTTGAGTATTAAATATAAAGTTAGGCAGCATAAACATGGCTGTTATGTGTGTTGTTTCTCCACATTTGTGTGCTTGTGTAAGTCTATATATAGGCACTTCTTATAATCTAAATGATCAAGTAATTCAATACACAATCAATATGGTATTAGAGCCAATTTTCTTGTGGCCTGAACCTTTCTGATTATTTGAAGGATTAAAACTCTTTAGTGTTTTGGTTCAAGAAGATTTTCAATCTGAAGCCTCCTCTATATCTCCAGAAACACACATCAGAAAATTGAAAACATATCTCCAGTGAATCTTCAAGTTCCAGCTTCAACATAACTCCAGTCCAAAATTTTCAGCTTCTTTCAGTCAACTTTCAGTTCATTTTCTAAAATCCAGTCAACTTTCTGTCTATTTTATATCATCATTAGACGCACCTCAAGTTCTCAAAACATTACCCGAAATCTGGTGGTCAGAAATTGCCCCACACGCCACAAGTCAACGTTATAGTGCCCGGCACGTGAGCCTCACACGCCACCTCCAACCATCGGAACGTTGTGTCGCTTCTTCATCCAACTTCTTCTTGATCTATTCCAGGTGTTATTTGTCACTTTTATCTTTTTTTTTTATTTTTTTTAAATGGGTCACATTTGTTCTCTTGGGTCTTAAGATCTTTGAAGTATTTTTTGTTGCAATTATTTTTTGCTGCAATTGGTCTCTGATTTGAACAACATACGATCTTAGTATTGGAACAAAATACAAACCATGGTTGAAGAAGAAATATTGAATCCCATTGTCCAATCTCAATCTATTCAACAGAAAGTTTATGTATCAAATTTATCTGGTAATGTTGTTATCACCAATGATAAGTTGGTAGGGTCCTAAAATTATCAAGAATGGTCTTCTATTGTGAAACTATGGTTCATGAGACAATAGGAAGTTGATCATTTGACTATCAATTTTGAAAGAATTCACTATGAAGAGATGTGTGAGAAAGAGTTGATACCCAATTATGCAGTCTTTTATGACAATTTCTTTCATCTGAGTTAGTTTTCATGTTTCGTCCCTTCATGACTTATGCTTCAGTATGGGAACACGCACATTCACTATATACAAATGACATATCTCATTTTTATTCCATTATTAGTGAAATGGTGAATATCAAGAAGTCGAAAATGTCAATGGAAAATTTTTTAGGTAAAAGTCAAGGGCTCATGTAAGAATTTAACAAACTCTTGCTTATTGGAGGATCACCGGCAGACCAACTTGTTCAATGTGACAAGTTTTTTGTTGTTTTCACTCTTACAAAGCTTGAGCTAAATTATGAACAAGTTTGTAATGGAATTCTCAACGAAGGATCTGTACCGAGTACTAAAGACATATTTAAAAGACTTTTACAAGTTTTTTCTCTCCAAAGAAATCACACCCACCTCACATCTACAATAGAGCACTCTGCTCTTACTTTTCAAACTCAAAATTACCGAGACAATAACAGAGGAAGAGGTTGAGGAAGTTATCGAGGTGGTGGCCGGGGTGGCTGTGGCCCATTTCAATTTTGTGATCATTATAACAAATTGGGGCAAACACGAGAGGAATGTTGGGCACTTCATGGTAAGCCAATAGTGACTAGTGTGGCACAAGTAAATTCAGCGCCCCTAATACACACTACTATCTTAAATATGGAGTATCAAAAGTTTCTACGACTCAAAGCTGTTAGGACCTCTGTCACTTCTAAGGTATCACATACCGCTCTTGCTTCACAGCGTAATTCTATGCGGGTTTTTGATTCCGGAGCAACTAATCATCTTTCTAGTAATCTTGATATTTTCTCCCACATTATCTACTATAATTCACTTACATTAGTTAACTTTGGTGATGGGTCAGTAAGTGCTGCAAAAGGCATTGGGAATGCTACTTTTCTTTCTTCTTTATCCTTATCTAATGTGTTGCATATTCTCGGATGTCCCTTCAATTTAATTTTCATTTACCAACTTACTCAGAATCTTAACTGTTTAGTCATTTTCCCTTCTAATTCGGTGCTTGTGTAGGACTGACAAACGAAGGAGACCATTAGTACGGGATATGAATCAAAGGGACTTTACCTTTTTTTTATGTTCCAAAACTACTTGCACTGCTGTTGTTTCTCCTCGTCTTGCTCATTACCATTTGGAACACTCGAGTCTTAATAAAATGAGTCAACTCGTTCTCGTTCTGTCAAATCTCTTGAATGTGATTCTTGTCAACTTGGGAAACATTTTAGAACTTCATATCTTGGTAGGGTTGATAGGCGTGCTACTACCCTATTTTCTTTAGTTCACTCTAATGTTTGGGGGATATGTTGTATCCCGTCTATTCTTGGCTATCGGTATTTTGTTATCTTTATAGATGATTTTTCTCGTTGCACTTAGTCTTTTTGATGAAAAATCGTTTTGAGATTTTTGATGTATTCCAAACATTCTATAATGAAATAAAAACTCAGTTTGGAGAGTATAAAAATCTTGCGTAGTGATAATGCAAAAGAGTACTTTTTTGATCCCTTCACGATTTTCTTCTCCTCACATGGCATTCTTCATGAATCTTCTTGTGCTAGAACTCCACAACAAAATGAAATTAATGAGAGGAAGATTCGACATCTTGTCGAAACAGCTCGCACTTTACTTATCCATCAAAAGATTTCTAAAAGATTTTGGGAAGATGCTATACTTCACTCTTGTTACCTCATAAACCGAATGCCCTCTTTTGTCTTGCAAGAGAAAATTCCTCTTAGTGTTTTAATCCCACAAGAACCTCTACATGTTTTGTTCATGACATTACTCCTGGACGAGATAAATTAGATCCTAAAATAATAAAATGTGTTTTTATTGTATATTCTCGTCTTCAAAAGGGCTTTCGGTGTTATTATCCTAAGACTCATCGTTTCTAAACCTCCTTTGATGTTACCTTTTTTGAGTCTTCACCCTTCTTTAATTTCACTACTATTGACGAGTTCGACTTCACTGAGGAACCTATTGGGACTGCAGAAATACTTCCTGTTCCTACCTTATCTGGGTCATCACTTATATGGTGCCTAAAGAAGCAATCACTTCACCTCATATTGAGTCTTTGCCCCTAATCCAAAAGGAAAGACTTCTGTCACCTTTTCCACACATATATTAGTGTAATGTTCGTTAGTTACGTAGTTCATAAGAAGATCATGAAAGTCCAGTTGATTCATGTCTTATGCTGTTGGATCCTTCTGACTCGATCCAATATTTATTTGTTGTCACCCGAATAGGTACTAGGTCTATTCGCAATCCTTATCCCATTTATAACTTTCTTTCACATAAGCATCTTTCTTCATCCTATTGTACTTTTATTTCCCATTTGTCTTTTGTTTCTGTCTTTAAGAATGTTCAGGATGTTTTGTCTCAACCAGACTGGAGACAGGCTATGGTTGATGAAATGAAAGCTTTGAATTTTCAGAAACTTGGGAATTGGTACCTCTACCTCCTGGCAAAACAGTAGTTGGTTGCAAACGGGTGTACAATGTAAAAGTTGGCCCAAATGGACATGTGGACAAGCTTAAAGCTCAACTTGTTGCTAAAGGTTATATATAGGTATTTGGTGTTGACTACACTAATACTTTTTCACCCGTGGCCAAAATTGCCTTTATACATATTTTCCTGTCAATGGCAGCCACTTGTCAATGGTCATTGCATCAGTTGGATATCAAGAATACCTTCCTACATGGTGACCTGAATGAAGAAGTGTACATGAAACAACCTTCGGGCTTCGTAGCTAAAACAGGAACTTAGTTTGTCGTCTTAAGTGCTCTCTCTATGGTTTGAAACAATCCCCGTGCTTAGTTTAGTAGGTTTAGTGGAGTTGTTCAAAAGTTTCGGCATGGCTCGAAGCAAGGTTGATCATTTTGTATTTTACAGACATTTATCAGGGAAAAACATTTATCTGGTGGTTTATGTTAATGATATTGTTATCATTGGAGATGATACATAGGGAATAAATAAGTTTAAGAAACATTTGTTTTAACACTTTGAGACTAAAGACCCTGGAAACTTAAAGTATTTTTTTGGTATAGTGGTTGTTCAATCACAACAAGGGATTTATATTTTTCAAAGAAAGTATGTCTTGGATATACTTGAAGAAAGTATGACAATTGCAAACCTATTGACACTTCTATGGATCCTAATGTCAAACTTCTTCCAAGATAGGGGAGCCTTTATTTGATCCTGAAAGATACCGAAGGTTAGTTGGCTAACTACTTTATTTAACAGTCACTTGTCCTGATATGTCATTTGCAGTTAGCGTGGTTAGTCAGTTTTTGCAAGTACCATGTGAAAGTCATTGGAAAGTTGCAATTAGAATTTTAAAGTATGTCAAAAGATCTTTAGGTAGACTTTATAAAAATCATGAAAATACAGATGCAGACTGGGTTGGCTGTCCTTGGGATAAAAGATCAACATCAGGTTATTGTATTTGTTTGGTGGAAATCTTATGTCATGGAAAAGTAAAAAACAAGATGTGGTAACTCGTTCAAGTGCAAAAGTCGAATACCGAGCAATATCTCTTGGGACGTGTGAACTTATTTGGGTGAAGCATCTTCTCATGGAGCTCAAGTTTTGTAAACTCAATCCTATGAAATTAGTTTATGATAATCAAGTTGCTTTGCACATTGTATCTAATCCTGTCTTTCATGAGAGGACAAAACATAGTGAAGTTAATTGTCACTTCATTTGTGAAAAGGTTGCTTCCGGAGATATTATTACTACGCTCATTGGATCAAATGACCAACTTGCTGATGTCTTTACTAAAGTTATTAGTGGACCTTGGATTGAATACATTTATAGCAAGTTTGGAGCATTTGATCTATATGCTCCAGTTTAAGGGGAAGTGTTGAGTATTAAATAGTAAGTTAGGCAACCTAAAATGGCTGCCAAACACATGGTTGCTATATGTGTTGTTTCTTCCACATTGTGTGCTTGTGTAACTCTATATATAGGCACTTCTTGTAATCTAAAGGATCAAGTAATTCAATACAATCAACAATTTCTTTTACTAGGATTAAAGTAACTTGTATTGATATTTTTTGTCTTGGAGAATTTATATCTGGAATATGTCTCTCTTTTTCTGTGCATATTCTTTAACATGCAGTTATGTAGGCAGGATTTGTGCGGTCCCCTAAGTTCACTCGGCCGGAAATTGCTTATTCATTTTTTGTTCATTTTCTTCAGATATATGCTATGCTGTCATTGTCATGTGCAATCTGAGAATGCCATAAGAAAACAGAGTTCATTCTGGAATTTTCGGTCTTTAAATTAACCCCTTTTCCCCTACGTCTTATATCTCATTTTCTGTGTATGATATTTCTATTTTAGGATCTTCCTGAGTTCTTAGAAGTAAAAGGCTCTGATGAAAGTTAAAGAATAGGCTACTGATTCATCCTGGACTAATTGTATAACATATAGCTGCTCTATCCTCTGATGCAAATGATCTTGGATAATGATATTATTAACCTTGACTTTTATTTTGCATGTCAGATTTAAGTTGTTGTATGAGGAGTCCCTTGAGTTCTATAAGCTTGGTCTTCGGGACAATGTAGCCCAGATATGTGTATTTGAGGTAAGCATCAATTAGTGGAATACCGACTGCAAGCATGTAATCTTATTGAGAATACCATAAGTTTATCCATTTATGACATTTTTCTTGATGAACAGTCTCTGTATCAGTGCATGAACAGTATTACATCAGCTCCCATGAGGTACCTGTTACAAAAATTCTCTCAATTCATGGTGAAC
Organism: Apocynum venetum; assembly: GCA_019593545.1. NCBI lineage: Eukaryota > Viridiplantae > Streptophyta > Magnoliopsida > Gentianales > Apocynaceae > Apocynum > Apocynum venetum. The sequence goes on along the minus strand of SRSM01000727.1, from coordinate 1,696,461 downwards.
TAAGATGGAACTTGCGTGTTCTACATTTCTCTTGATTAAGTGTTCTATCATATATGTCATTGTATTTAACATGTGATGTTTCAACATTTTCACTTTTTTAAAAATTTTTATTTAGGAATGGTTTGAATCCATACCCTTTAGTATTTCTAATCACGGAGTTCGGCATTAATGATCTTCATGTCTTCCAATCCTTGTTCCTTCTTCCCTCAAACACAAAACAAATATAATATGATACCAAAATCATGAAAGTCCTATCTGTGGGACTTCGGAAATAAATAAGTCAGTTAAATATGGAAAAGGTTGAGGAAAACTGAAATGTATCTCCAGAACTCAAATCACACACAAAATATAAATCACATGCGTTGGGCCTTTAATACACAGCAAATCTAATGTTAGAGCTTTCTTATAGCTTCAAGAAGAAGAAAAGAGGAAAAGAAGTGACCAGAGATTTTCAGGATGGGGGAGTTAAAGCATATTTTTGTCAAGACTCAAGAGAGAAGGCTTTTATTAGTAAGGGTGTGGATACGGGTTGGAAGGGTGTTCATTTAGTCCCTTCCCTTGAATTATTCTCATCATTATTTCTCATCATTATTTGTTTTTTCAATTTGGAAATATCACCAGATTGATGAGTTTTGGGTCTTTAGCTCGGATAAATGGTTTAAGGGGGAAAAAATAAGTTTAAATGGATGCTTCTATCCTTTCATTTCAATTCCTCAATTGTACTCCATATGAATATATGCAACTTTTGGGTTGCAGTATTCTGAAAGTTGCAACTATGTGGAAATTGTGCTTGTGATTTTGTTTCTGCATTTTCAATCATCAAAAAATTGATGCATTCACTTCAGTTTTTGCGAGTGAACTACAAAACAGAAAAGAAAAAAAGGAAAAAAGAAAACAAAAGGAGGAAAGATGCAACAACAAGGTTTCATAAATTATTTTGTTCATACTTACTCTTGTTGACAGTCTGTATTCTTCATATGCAGCTTGGCCCATTCAAAGAAACTTGTAGTATGTAATATTCATGTGCTTTTCAATCCTAAAAGGGGAGAAATTAAGCTTGGACAGGTATTTACTTATTCATATTGCCGATCTTGGTGTGCTTTGTTCTAATAATACAATGACTTCTTTGGAAGTTCATAGTTTTGATTTTTGCATTCCTTGAGAATTTTAAGTCCTTGATGCCTGTCATACACATTAACCAATTGCTTAACATGAATAATAATAAATAAATAAAAAGTGTGCCTATTATACTCCAATTAGTTTGCACTACCTTGATTAGCTAATTGGATTGTATTTGTGGAAGCATTAACTAACACCTTTCTCAGGGTTTCTTACTTCTATGAACTTTTCTGCAACTTCATTTTTGCTAAGCAGGTTAGGGCGCTTCTCAGCAGGGCCCATGCTGTTTCAAAGCTTTGGGATGATGCTCCTGTCATTCTTTGTGGTGATTTTAACTCCACGCCAAAGGTAGAATACTGTTGATGTCTTTTACATTTTATTCTGCATACTTATTCTAGTTTACGCCTCTTTTACATATTTTGCTGTGTCTACCTCCTAGATTTTGGTTGCTTAATTCTTATTGGGTCTAATATTATCCTTATCTTCTGTGTCAGAGCCCTTTGTACAACTTTATTGCAGAACAGAAGGTAAATTCACTTTTCAAGTTGCACCCTCTTCACCTTCTAAGATCTCTGTTCAAGTTGCAACACTTATGTATGGGCTTATTCAAATACAGTTAGATCTGTCAGAGCTTCCTCGAGATAAGGTTTCTGGGCAAGAATCTGCTGAAATACATATGTCGAGGCCATTTAATCCTAGAAATGGGTATAGGATCAGAGTGATTATGGTGTTTCTTTCCTTCGCTTGCGAAGCTTTTTTAGATTCCTTAAAAACTGATTTGATTACAAAATCTCAGGGTGAGGTCTACCGAAAATTCTGCTCAAGCTGTACCTGCTTCTAGCAGTGGGATACAGATGGGCAGAGATCATCCATTGGATCTGCAGAAACCAGAAAGTCCTGATAAAAAATTGGGAAATAGACCTTTTACAGACTGCTTTTCTCAGTCTGAGTGTTCTGTGACTGTGCCCAATGAGTCTTTCATTAGCATGAACAATTCCAAGGGGAACCACAATAAACCAATAGAACAATGTGATTTTCATGGCATGGATGGCTGTAGTAATGAAATCAAATCTAACATGAATATTTCTCATGAAATTTTGGAAATATCAAGTTTGCTGAGCAAGGATGCTGCTTCTTCGGTTAGGTTGGTTCAGGATGTGGTTAATGACTTAACTTTACAGGATTCATGTCATAAAGATATTCACTGTAAGTATAACTAGGATAGTGATATCTGCAATGAATATATCAGTGCTAGTGAAATATTTCTCACAAGCATTTCAAATTCAGGTTCAGAAACAATGTCTAATTGCAGCACTAGTGAATTTTCTTCTGTGGCTGAGCCTCCATGTAATTCTAATGGTGCACTTCAGAACAAAGGAATGTCAAGCTTGGGTATGTCAACCAAGCCACCCTTTCCCCATCAATCCAATCGTTCTCTTGAAGTATTTGTAGAAAGCACAGGGAATTCGATATCCCCTTCAAATGTTGAAGAAAAGGGCTGCACTTCAAATTCGTACAGTTTTAATGTGTGCAGTAACTCATGTGAGTCAACTGGTAGCAATTCTCAGTTGGATGAGAAGATGGAGAGCTTATCATTGAATGAGGAACTTGAAGACACAAAAGAAGGTGAAAGTGACATCACCTTTTTATCTGAATTACATAAAGGTAGTTCCTTTCCATCACATGCACTTCAGTTTGAGGAATTGCAAGAGTCAGTTAAAAAGAGCACCAGCTTGGATAGCCAGGAGTCACATTCCCTTGGAGAAGAAAATTCAGATAATACTCCTGCTGTAGATTGGGAGAGCAATCCTGTGGAGAAATCAAAGTATGATCGCTCAGTGTGGACTCCGGCTGAAATTGAAACTGCAACAGGAAGTCCAGATTGCCTAGTAATGGAACATGCCTTGAAGCTACAGAGTGTATATGGAGAAATTCAGGTAGTTTTAAGATGCTTGAGCTCCCATTATTATTCAAGATGCATCCTGTGTTAGCCATAATTACTTGATGCCTCTTTAATTGTGAATGCAAAAATGTTGCTTTTTCATCTTGCAGGATTCTTCAGGGACAAGAGATTCAGCTGGAGAACCTGTTGTTACTAGCTACCACAGACGTTTCATGGGCACTGTGGATTACATGTGGTTGGTGCCTCTAGTTTCCCTTGTATCAGTTATGATTTTTAATCTGTTTGAGAGAAGAAAACAGAGTCTTCTTTCTGAGCACCAAAACCTAGTAACTTTTGCTAGGGATGAAGCTTTGTGCACTTGCCCCCTGAATCCATCCTGCAACTTTCCTTCCCATCACCCAAGAAAAAGAGAAAAGAAAAAGAAAGAAAAGAGGAAAAGTATTGTAGGAAGCCCTATTCTTTTACCTTGAGATTTTCATGGTAAAGTTATATAAGAAGCCATACTTTCAACTCTGATACTACTTCACTATATTTTTGTTACGTTTTAGGCCATTTTCTGAATGTAGGTTCTTTCTCTCTTTACCACACTAAGTCTTACTCTTTGTATGAATAAAAAAGTTATATATTTATTTTTCTAAAAATTCTCTAGATTCTTCACCCTTTTTGAGTTTGTTCTCCAAATGAATTTTGGTCATTACCTTGATTCTTGGGCCACCTGTGAGAGCACTCAGCTGCTAAGATTGCTGGCTGCAGTGTGATTTAGATGTCCTGAAATATGGCTTTGATTTGATTTCTAGAAGATACTGCATTAAATTGATTTGGAGGATGTGTTAATAGTAGTGGAACTGGAGTTGAGAAGGAGGAGAAGAAATTGAGTTTTTCATGCTGATAGAGATATCTCATCAACCATGTCTATTTTAGTTTGAGTTAGTGGGAAAAGGTGGAAGGAAATATATAGATAATTACTGTTGTCCTTTTTTCCCTTTTTTCTGGCTAAATGAATCTGTCATCCTTCTTTTGTTCTTAAGTCAGTTCATAAATTTTGATTACGATGCCAATTTGTCGTTTAGCTTTTCACCACCACATCCCTCCTAAGTTGAACAAGAAGAAACTTTCACTGTCACCAATAGTTTGTCTTCATTTGTTCCTTTTTAGAAAGAGGAACTGGTATATTTGTAGTTCTGTTTTCCTGCTTACTCCTTCCACCCTTACTTAAAAATACCACGTGTTCATACATCTGCTTGTGTGTGTGTGTGCACGCGCACGCTATGTATGTGTTAGGTTGAGTCCCAACCATGTCGGAAAGACATCCTAATCACATTACTTTTTATGATCTTTAGGCGCTCTGAAGGTCTTCAAACTGCCAGGGTACTTACTCCAATTCCAAAGCATGCTATGCTGTGGACTAAGGGATTCCCTACAAAGGTATGAGAGGAATTGGATTATCTAATTGGTTCATCTAATGGTCCAACCTGTATGTGCAAATTTCTTCAAGTAAATATTTTTGTAGGAATTGCCTATATTGTCACTGATCTGTAAAATATTATATGCTTATCTTCCAGATAAGTAAATTGTTATCATGAATCTAGGAAGTCTTTTGATATTGGTTTGTGAACTAGAATAACAGACTAACAAAACCTAGTGGATTTTAACTATGATTAATCTGTTTGAAGCTTTTAGTGCACGAGTGTATATGTATGGCCGGATGTTTTGCAATTTATACTCCTTGCTTATGCATTTTTATCCTAGCAAATGGCGGTGCTAGAATTGGCTTAAAACTAAAACTAAAATTAAATCACATGGAACTACAAGAAAAAAAGGTATGGTTTTTGCAGGTTGATTCTCTAGAAACTTTGATTACTTCATATATAAGTTCAATATTCTCATTTATGATTAAAAATACACTTATAAAAAAAAGATCACAAAAATTTGAGAATCATACAGTTTGCTTATGATTTGCCACCAACTTTAAATGTGTTACTCCTTCCGTCCCAATTTATTTGATAGTATCTGACTTGGTGCGGGATTTTATGCTGAAGTGTCATAATATAGGGTAACAAAATATAGTGAACACGTATATGCTATGTCAGATCTAAGTATAACATGAACTTTTGATAGTAATAATAATAATAAAATTTTCCTTTCATTGGAAGTGTCAAATATTTTGATGTCTGCGAATTGTGATAGATTTTAAGGGGGGGGGGGGGGGTGAAGGATGGAGGGAGGGAGTATATCTTTGTTTCATTATGTAATATGGTTCATCAGCTGGGACATATGCTCAAGAATAAGTGCTGTTTTAGGTTTGACTTGACTATCTTCTTGACATACGAGTGCTTATCTACTCAAAAGTTTCATCTAACATCAAAAGGTGTTTTTTAGTGTTCTTTATTATCCATCTCTAGTTTTGCTTTTTCCTTAATAAAGAAAATAAATAAATATTATTGGAGAACCAAATCTGCCAAAAGATTAACCAGATTTACTTCAGACATTTGACTTTACCTACAAAACATTGCCACCTATCTCATCTATATATTTCATGACATGAGATCAACTCATTACTCATATCTAATTTGTTTCTTGTGCTTTCAGAAATGGGGGAGTGATCATATTGCTTTGGTTTCAGAGTTGGCTTTCGTGGAAGATATTCACAGCCAAAATATTGAAGTTCAGTAGCCCACTGACTCATGTCTTAACAAATAAGTATAGAAGATCCTGAACTAATTCTGCTCATTGCCTTGTTGACAAAAATTTTTAGCCTGTGGTTCATTTTTTGTACTATATATTTTTTTCCTTCTCATATTGTCTGTTGTAAATCCCTTAGATGGCGAGTTGCCTTCTCTACTATTTGTTTTCTGTATCTAATATCCAATTTCGTCAACAGGAATTTCGCCATATTTATGCCAATGTTGTAACAAATTTGATTCTTTTCAGTAAATTAAATCTCTATTTCATTCTCTGCCTTCAGGACAGGCCATAAATGCCCTGCAGTTCTCTGTTATAGTTTGGTGACTTTAGTGATGATCTACACATGTAAATTCTTCTGATAACTCAGTTGATTCTTGTAACCATAATAATTTTGGTGCCAGAACCTGAAGTCTGGCCATAATGATCCTCACAGTGAAGGTCTTGATTAACTTTCCCGCTTAGGTATTTGTTTGGGAAATACTACCCACACGAGTGTTTGATTGTTTGCAGAACTTGAAATCCATGCACGGTCTGAAATTCCATGTGAAAGATCTTTGGGAGTTGTAGTTTTGTCGATTGGCGAATAGAAAATAGCCAATTCTTACAGAAAAAATCTAGTATATCAAGCTTTGTCCTGAAGTAGATTGCATGGCTTCCAACCTTAGAATTTACCACGCCCATTATCAAAATTTTCCTTTTATTTTTATGAATACCATTATCAAAATCTTTCTATGTAAATCTTTTAATTTACTTAAATTAAATATAATTTGCATGTTTTTTTTCAAATAATGATAAAAAAAATTGAAAAAAAAAATCTAATGGTGACTTCTGAAAAATTAAAGACTTAAATCAAGAATGGTGTCATTTTTAGGAACCAATTTGCATTTCATTCTAAAACCTATCATTCATGCACCTCTTAAGATGGTACCGAACTAGTCTTTAGGTAAGTAAGTTTATATGACACAATCTGACATCCTTTCTCCCTCAAAAAATCAGGCATCCTTTTATTATATTAAAATAAAAGATAATAAAGATATTTGCTAGATTTGGTATGGTTGAAAGGCCTCGCATTTCTAATGTTGTCTCATATATTTGCACATGATGATTGTAATGCAAAATATTACCAGGTCTAGAAAATATTTCATAATAGACTTATCCATGGAAAAAAAAGAAGAAAGAAAGATAAATATGTTTAACTAGGTGGATTTTACTGATCTTTTCTAGTTTTGAGTAGTCATGATTGATTACTGATTGAGGTTAACATATTTAACCATGATGGTTTGCTCATTAGGCCAACCATTTATTACTCAAATTGATTAAAGCTACTACTATTTTGGTGGAAGTTGACAAACATAGATTAGTGATTAGACAATAAGTTTTTTTTTTTTTGTTTTTTTTTTAAAAAAAACTTAATCTTTGCTTGCTTTGACCAAACCGCCTTAGTGGTTGCAATAGCTTGTAGGGATTTTCCATTTTGTGTAAGGCATCAAAGGTAGATGACTCACAAAAAAATTGTTACTTGTAGCTCTTCCCATGGCTACATGACATATGGTGAAAAACCCTTGACAGCTAATCATATCTGATCAAGAAGATATATGCGTGTATATTTGAAACTTTTTTTTCTTGTGATGTGTCCCCCCCATGTAGCCCTCTTGCATTTCTCCTCCATGAACACATACACACTGGCACACACATAAAAAAAGGATGTCTAATAATTTGGTGAAGAATGTGTATCAGACAGCTCATGTTGTAACAAATTAGGCTAACGTTCTAGAAATCGACTAGTATCATGGCCTTGTACTTTGTAGGTTATGATAATAAAATTCCAATTCAATCCAAAGCAGAACTTATAAATGGTTTTTCTCTCAAGAAATAATACAGAATTTCTTTAAAAGTAGTAAAAAAAAAACTATCTATAATAAGCTGAAAAAAATGCCCCACGGGCAAAAGTGTCCTGTATATTTTGGAAACTCCCATCGCCAAAAACCAAAAACCAATACAATCACTTTCCAGCTGCAGCCAGAACTGGGGCATCTAAGAGGAAAAGTAAGGCCAAGGCAGCATATACCAAATAAGAGGTGTAAATGAATTTTGTCTTTGGTAGACAATAATAAGCCTAAAGCCAGTAACGGCTGAATTAGGTACTTACAGCACATGCAAAAATAGAGGAATTTTTTTTTACAAAATTAAATTAAAATAAACATTTACTATATATATATATATATATATATATATATATATTCTTGATCTTCTCCAAAATCTTTAATTATATGGATAAGTAAGTTTTTTTTTTTTTTTGAGAAGTGGATAAGACGTTTAGGTATTCAATATTCTTGACTAATTTAAAATATTCATATTTTATTTCTCAATCCAAAGAAAATGCTATGACATTAGACTCGGCCAGGGCCCACGTTCCATTTTTTTTTCTTTTTTTTTTTCCTGGGGGTGGCGGGGGAATTAGGAGTGCAAATTGACTTGTGTAATCATATTAATGAGTTTTTTTTTTTTTTTTTTAATTTGACTTCAAACTGGTTTCAACTGTAAGTAACTTCCACCAAATTTGACCAAACTGGTTTTAGTGTAATTTGACAAATTTTCTTTTCAGCAATAGTCATATGTAGTGGACATCCTATTTAAAACTTATGGATTATATTTGTAAAAAAACAAAATTGACCTTTTATGAATTCCAGACCACAACTTTATGGATCAAATAGAATATAAAGAAAGTGAAATTTTAAAAATTCACATGTATTAACCATTTTACCCTTAATTTTGGTTCTACTATTTAGGAACATTTTATTAAAGGCATATATTTATCTCTCTGATATTAAAGTTTGAAGATGGAAAATATATTAGAAGTATAAAATAAATTTTTTTGTTAGAAGATGGATATCAAATGTTTGTATATAATTTATTCAAGTAAATTGTCTCAATTAGTGGTTTAAATAAAAGAGACATGATAAATTTATTTAACTTGGATATCTATTTCGCAAGATTAACAATTACATATTGAATTGAGAATTTGAAAAAAGAAAAAAAATAATTAAGTACCTCAAGTATTTTTTAAAATTATGAAAAGATTAGGATACAAAATACTAAACTCGATCTACTTTTACTTTGGCAAGTAAATAACATTATCTATATATTTAAAAATTATGAGCTTAAATCATACTTTAAAAATTATCATATATATACTTTTAAAAAAATTACATTTAATTCGTCAAATGGTTCATCAAACGGCTTTTACAACTCAATATTTGGAAAAGGTCAGGTTTATGTCTATTATTTCTTTATATTCTGTTTTTTATTTATGAGATTTAATAGGTCTCTTTTTCTTCTTCTTTTTTTATAAAAAAACTCAACATTTGGAAATATGCTATTTGCGCAGTATCTTTCCTATCCCCTCCCCCTCCCCCTTTATTTTCAAAGAACAATTTTTCTCCAAAATTCAAAATATAGGTCCCACACAATGCTTTAAATATTTTTAATTTTTTTTATCAAAAATTTTATTTATTCATTTTTGGCATATCCATTACTTTATAAATAATTTCATTAATTTATCCAACACATAAGATTCACCTAACATTAGAACATGCATTAAACTCAAAAGATCATAGATCTTATTTAAATACTTCTTTTTTTTATTCTAATGTAAATACAAAACTTAAAATTGAAAAAAAAAATTGTAAAGGGAAGAAAAGTAAAGAAATAAATTGATTTTTAACTGAATCAAAAAGAAAAAGAAAATATTGTTGAAGTGCTTGAAGACATTCTGTCTCTTTCCTACTTTGTTCATACAGTATTTTCCTGCTTTAAAAATAAAAAAAAAAACCGCATTTTCCTAGTCAACAGAAGACTTTTCAAAGTCAATACAGAACACCTGGTCCTGGAGGAAATAAGGCAGAGTCTTCCAGTCCTTACCGAGTTAGATAATGTTTTTTATCCTAAGATATTAGTCCGACATATAATTGAAGTAATTTTATAAGTATTATTAAAAAATATTATATAAATTTTATGAAAATGATTTATGTATGTATAGATCATACTCCTTTCACGTGACAAAATAACTAGTCTTTATGCTAAAAATTACTATTATTAAATATGTACGTTTAATTTAATATAAAAATTATGAAAGTTTTTTTTAATTTAAAAAGTTAGTATAATATTATTTTTTATTATTAATATAATTAGTGATAGAATCATATTAGTTAATAAGATGTAATATAATAATAGATGTTAAATTTAAAAATAATTGCAAAAAATGAGGTTTTTATATTCTTGACTAATATAATATAAATGGATAACTAAGCTGGAACCACTTTTAGGTGTCAAGCTTTTAATTTACTAACTAAAAAAATAATTTTAATTTTTAATAAAAAAATTATTATTCAAATGCAAAAATATATTATGAGTTAAAATATAAAATAAAAAATACTTTCAAATTTGAGAGAGAAAGAGTTTGGCTTTCCTCAGGTTAGGTGTGAATTTTAGTCAAATATGGAATGGCAATGGGGCAAGGTATGGTGGGAGACTCCAATTCCCATCCAGGAATATCCGTTCTATGTCCTAACTCTTGCTTTTCCCTACTTTTTTCCATTTCAATTTTTTAATAAAAACTTTAAAGTATAAATATATAACTATATATGTGCATAACTTATACACACATATAATATGGGTAATTGATAAAAGTGCGCAAAATTACATAAGTAGTTAACAAAAAAAAAGATAAATATATAACATAATATAAATTTTAGTAAGCATTTGTTTAATAAAAAAAAATTTGATTTGATATAATCACAATAAGTATTAAGAAATTATTTAAAAAATAAATATATAATGTGTAATCAACTTTATATATATATATATATATATATAAAGTTGAAACTTTTCGTACCAAAAATGAGACTTCGAAAACTTGAGGAACTAACCAAACAATTGTTTTTTGGGGGGGGGGGGAAGAAAAGAAAAAAGAATCATAGAATCTGGTCAAACCCCACATGTCCATATGATTCACCTATCTGTTTTATTTCAAAGAGTCAATTAAATTAGTTAATAAATAAAATATAATATTTCACCTCCAATAGATTTATTCAACAAAATATTTTCAAGTAGCAATTGTAAATTATTCTGTTATTTTTTTAAAAAATAATCAACATTTTATTTTATTATCATAAAATAAAAATTATTGGCATACCACCATTTTAAGAAATTATTGTTAGGGAAAGGGAAGACGAAGTGAATTGAAATGTTCTTAATTGGATGGGTTACTTGAAACATGAAACAAGGAAAACAATCTTGTACAAGTGAAAGAAGGGCCTTTCAAAAGAACAATTGAAAGAAGGAATTTTGAAAATCTAATTACTAAACTATAAACAAAATAGTTTACAAGAGTGCTTCTCCAAATTTAAGGTTAAATTTTAGACAAATATTATATCTAATATTTTTCCATTTGTCACATCATCTTTTAATAAATTTTTTTGTTTTCATTTTAAAAATTACCTCATTTTATATATTGAATGTTTACATTTAATTTAATTTAAAAATTAAGAAGATTCTTTAATCTCAAAGAAGTTATCAAATATCTCAATGTAATTAATGATGAGATTAAATGAGTATGAGTTAGATATATAAATATTTTAAATTAAGTAGGTTGATATTGAAAATTTAAATAAAAAATATATTTACTATTAAGAATTTATATGTTCAATTTTGAAAAATCTTAAAATAAATATGAACATTTAATTTCAAACGTAAAGAATATAAATTATTTTATATTTTAAATTAGTAAGCTTTTTGTTTTTTTTTTTTGACCCTAATAAGAACAAAGAAGTCACGGATCGCATGATAGTTCAATATTGTTCATTGCCAAATGCCAAGTGGAAATTTATCTAATATCGTGGCAAAATTTTACCCCTTTATTTAATATTGACTCAGAAAACAGGAGGAAAAAAAAAAAGCAAAAGAAGAAAAGAGGAAATTTCCAAAAACTTCACAGGTGGACCCTACAATTACGCTCAATTAGCTGTTGGTGATTTCGCTTTTATATTGTCGCCACATGCAGGTCCGTTGATTATTAAGCCCCCCAGAAAGCCAATTTGAAATCCAAAACCTCTCTCTCTCCATTTCTCTCTGCAAAATCCCATTGGTTTCTCCGGAGAAGCAAATTGAGAGATTTCATCATCAAACGGTACTACTTCACTTTCTCTTTTAGATTCTTGGGTTTTAATGGTTTTTTTTTTTTTTGGTTAGATGGAGAAATTTGTGAATTCTTTCTTGATTTTGAATGATTTCTTTTTATGCTTGTGTGTTAGATTGTGTTGAAGTTTCGATTTTTTCGTACTATTTCAGTTATAACTCTTAACATTTTCTTCTTGATTTGTAGGGGTTTTCTGTGTTTCTCCTCCTGCCTCGTTTTTTTCTTGATTCTGCTTTGAGGTACTTTGTGAAAAGTTGGCATTTTTTATCGCCAAACACAGTGACGTCAAGGATTTCTTCAGTGCCCCTTTTCTGTTATATTTTTTAGATCTCGGATATTTGATTTTGATCTATTTCTCTTCCTAAATTCTTGGATCTAAGCATTCTTTTGCCTAACCAGTCCCCTTGTTCTCGAGTTGTTGACCTTTTTCTTGCTAGCTGTTATCCAATTTGAGTAGGATTAGAGAGATGAGTGTGTCAAATTCAGCCACACCCTTGATGTCACCCTCATCATCTAGGAAGCTCCCTGATTTCAAACAATCTATTAAGCTGAAATATGTGAAGCTTGGTTATCACTATCTTATAACTCATGGGATGTACCTTTTCTTGTCCCCTTTAGTTGTTGTTATTGCTGCTCAGCTGTCCACGTTCTCGCTCCAAGACCTTCATGTTCTATGGGACCATCTGAGATTCAATCTTATATCTGTGATTGTGTGCTCGGCCCTTTTGGTCTTTTTGTCGACTGTCTATTTCATTACCCGTCCTCGTCCTGTATATCTCGTCAATTTCTCGTGCTATAAGCCAGAGGATGCTAGGAAATGCACTAGGCAAACTTTCATGGAGAGATCACAGTTGACTGGTTCATTCACCCCTGAAAACCTTGAGTTCCAAAGGAAAATTCTTGAGAGGTCTGGTCTTGGTGAGTCAACTTACCTCCCCGAAGCTGTGCTAAGAGTTCCCCCAAATCCATGCATGGCAGAAGCTAGAAAAGAAGCTGAAGCTGTGATGTTTGGTGCCATTGATGAACTACTTGCTAAAACTTCTCTGAAGCCGAAGGACATTGGTATTTTGATTGTGAATTGCAGCTTGTTTAATCCAACCCCTTCATTGTCTGCGATGGTTATTAATCATTATAAACTTCGAGGTAACATTGTTAGTTACAATCTTGGTGGGATGGGTTGTAGTGCTGGTTTGATCTCTATCGATCTTGCTAAAGATCTTCTTCAAATGCATCCCAATACCTATGCACTTGTAATTAGCATGGAAAACATCACTCTGAATTGGTATTTTGGGAATGAGAGATCAATGCTTGTTTCAAATTGTTTATTCCGAATGGGAGGTGCTGCAATTTTGCTTTCAAACAAAAGATCTGATCGAAGAAGATCTAAGTACCAGCTGGTCCACACTGTCAGAACCCACAAAGGCGCTGATGACAAATGCTTCTCTTGTGTTACCCAGCTGGAGGATCCTAATGGTAAAGTCGGCGTTGCTTTGTCGAAGGAGTTGATGGCAGTAGCTGGTGATGCTCTGAAAACCAATATAACTACATTAGGCCCTCTTGTGCTGCCTATGTCTGAACAGTTGCTCTTCTTTGCCACATTGGTGGGAAGAAAATTGTTAAAGATGAAGATAAAACCTTACATCCCAGATTTCAGATTGGCCTTTGAACATTTCTGCATTCATGCTGGTGGAAGAGCTGTGCTAGATGAACTAGAAAAGAATCTCCAGCTATCTGATTGGCATATGGAACCCTCTAGGATGACTCTCTACCGTTTTGGCAATACCTCAAGCAGCTCACTTTGGTATGAGTTGGCATACTCAGAAGCTAAGGGGAGGATTAAGAGGGGAGATAGAACTTGGCAGATAGCATTTGGATCTGGCTTCAAGTGTAACAGTGCAGTTTGGAAGGCCTTAAGAACCGTCAACCCTGCTAAGGAGAAGAGTCCGTGGATGGATGAGATTGACCAGTTCCCCGTAGAAGTTCCAAAGGTCTCAGCCATCTGATCAAGAGAATTCTAAAGCTATTTGGTTGTTTGATTCTGGATACGATTTTATCTGTGTTCTAGCCCGCCTTTGTTGATAGGAAAGCATCCCTAGCATTCAAAAATATAGTATAGTTAATTAATCCTGAGATTTTATCCTTCTTTCCTCTTGGTGGCACTCTGTAGGTGGATGGTTCTACTGCTGATTTATTGTTGTAGGAAGCATTTATTGTGTTATTCACGATTGGAAGTTGATTTGAGATTTTGATAACTGTGTTGGATTACTACTTGGGAAATTTTTTAGCTAGAAGGTTGCTAGGAAGAGGGATTGCCTCCTCTTGTTGACTTTGGAAATGCTCTATTTTTTTAACTCTTCAAGATCCCAATGGATGCCATTTATTCAATTTTTCCTGAATTACCGGAATAAGGTTGTGTACTTTGCAAATTACCTGTTTCCTATTTTTGTGTAAAGAATGTATTTGAGTTTCTTTGGTGAGAACATTCAGCATTGCTGTGAAATTCATTTTCACTGCATTTTCTAGAGCTTTGTGTTTTGATGAAGGAACCAAATCTTCTCTTATGTTTATATGGTTATATCTAAGAAACTCCAGAATAAAGAGAAATTGTAAGAATTTGAAAAGAATCTGCAGATGCAGGAGCTACTCTTTCCAGTCCATTATTCTATATAAGCTTTGGTTATTCAGTAGTCTATTGGTTATAACACTAAAAAGAAGCAATTGAAAAAACTTACAAAATTACTTTTGTTTTTTATATATATATATATATATAACTACTATTGGAAACAGAAGCGAAAACAACAGATAATACTTCAAAATTACTTTTGGTTATGAAAAAGAGAAACTAAAAGCTGTGGAGAACAAGGTCTAAGAGCTGTGTTGAAAAAGTGGGAGGACAATTCTTGTGCATTCCTCGCACAATTGCTTTGAAGTTTGTATTATATGCTTTCAAATTGGTTCTTCTAAGAACATTTGAAGTCTTGTTCGATTATTTTTTTATAAAATATACTTCTCAGTTATCTGAAGCTTTATCGTGGAGATTGGTCGAAATTATAAGCTTAAATAATTGGGTTTTGGGTTGAGGTTGAATTTAGCTAGAAGAACCTAAAAGCCAAGCCATCTTTTTTTGAAAAACGACTGGAAATATCTTTAACTATTTCTATTTTTAAAATATATCATTAAAATTTTAATGGAAAAAAGAAAAGCTAGACATTTTGATTGAACCAAATTCGATACAACTGGGTAACTATTTTTTGAGGTTGAACTCGGGCACAAACTTCTCCTCAGTTTGACGCTCAAGCTTAGGTTTAGCCAAACTTACTCCAATCAATCATAACTAACTCTAAATGCACGATATAGATAATTTCACAAAACATGTAAAGCAATAGAGAAGGTAGATATGACCAGTTCAAGAACAACCTGATCTCCTTTTGCTTATGTATTTACACAAGTACGCATGATTTGTGACAGTTATCAATTGTTTATAGATACCATTTCATACAAGTAATATATATGTTAAACTTAGCAGTTTGAATAAAAGGGTATAAAAATGGTTAATTTCGAAGTAAGATTAGGATTTTTATGTGTTTGATTCTTATTTGTGATGTTATGTTAGAATAATTATAAGTCTTAACTCTTCTCTCAAATAGGTTGTAAACAGAATATGCCCAAGTAAGGTTAGAATCTAGAATAATTAAAGTGCGCTGACTTATTATAAAAGGTTGAAACAAATTTGGAATCAACGGTATATCTAATCTATTAGTTGGAAGAATGTTGTCATCAAAGGTTTCTTGGCATTTGCCGATCTTTCTTTTTTCTTGACTTGCAAGACGTGTCCCGTATGATTCCTTTCGTTTTGGTTATTTCTAAGCTTGCAGCAAAAATCTTTCATTTGTTCCCCCTGCTGCTTGTATTTCCTACCAATTACAAATCTAGCTAGACTTTAACAACCTCCTATCTCTCAATTTAGCAGTCCTTGCTTAATCGTTAAATTTATTTGTTATACAAAATTATATCTCGATAGACTTCTGAAAAACCTAAGAGCGGAGGAGGGAGAATTAGGTTTTTATCCGATTTTTCAACCTAATGTTCAAAGAAAATGCAGAAAGTAGAGCAATGAACACAATGATTTATAGTGGTTCGATTTATCCAACAAAACCTAATTCACTACCTTGAGTTACCTACTCAAGGATTTTACCAAATTCCTTCACTAAATAAATGAGATTACAAAATAGGCTCACCCAATTCACCTTAGGATTTTACAAATAACCTCTCAACCAATCAAGGCTCACTCAACCCTTGAGTTTTACAACATAACCTTGATTATATAATAATCTCACCACTCTCCTTAATAAATCCTCATAATACAATTCAATTCAAGGTTCACCCAAAGGTTTTACAAGCAAACTTTGAATACAAAACAACTTATACAAAGTTCACCCTAACACTTAGGGTTTTATGCTACTTGCAACATTGATACAATTACAATCAATAATAAGAAATAAAGAGTTTGATAGATATCACCTTAATGTGAAGATATATCAATTTGAAACACAATAACCTCTTTGACTAATGGCTTGCTAAGATTGCTCAAAATTCACATTTGAATGTAAAAACCCTTATTAAATGATTTTCACAATGTAAATGTTATAAAAGAGTTTCAAAATGATTTCAAGATGTTTTATATAGAGTAATAATAATATTTTTGCTCCAAAAGTCGTTGTATAGAGTTTTTTAAACAATTGGGTATTTATATGTATACACCAATGGTCATAAAAATGGCTATTTGAATCTCACTCAGAAGAACTACGGTCGACCGCATATAAGACGGGTCGTTCGTACTATCATTCGCAAATGTTCTAGAGAGCTCTGGACATTCTGCGGACGATGACTGAGTAATCCGGTCGACCGCACCATCATCTGCAAGTGTACCAGAGAGCTCTAAACATTCTGTAGACGATGAGCTGAGTAGTCTGGTCGACTGCATGATCTGTAGTCGACCACACATGCAGTCAGGTCAATCACACATTCATTCAAACCATGCAATACATAATTCCAATCAATTTTAAGTATATGCATATATTTTGAAAATCATTTCAAATACCCAACTCATGTTTTATCTTTATGAAGTGCATTTTAACAAAAACGTTTTACTTTCATAAAGCAATTTTTAAAAAACCATTAGTCAATTAGAGGTAAACTAGTGATATCAACTTTAAAACTATACATCTAGTTCCTATCTAATCTAATAAAAGACTGTCTTCAAATCTTGATAGTCTTGACTTGTATATTTCCTTGAATACTAGAAATCTTGTCATTGCATGGATTAAATCATGAATCCAAAAACTCTATCACTTGTACAAACAAGACATTAGTCCTCATCAATATTTGTCATTAATCAAAATTAAGACATTAAAAGCTTTAGGGCTTTCAACTTCACATCTGGTTGATTCACTATATTTCATGATGTAATTTGTGATTACGTATTTTACAAATGTGTGTGTTTACCGATTGAATTTTATGTATTTATATCATTTTCATTAACATTTTTACATCGTTATTTAGATAAAGACAATCTAAAGTAATATATTTAATTCTCTCCAAAATGATATATATATATATATATATATATATATATGTATTCATAGCATTTCAATAGGTAGTATTAGTCGTTATAACTATATAAACATATTAATGATTTTTTTTATCTTTTTCATTTTTCCATTATGGTTCTTGATTAGATATTTTATATGTTGAATGTATCAAATTTGATTAATAGAACTGATAAAATAATGATACTACAAATCGATATATTCGAAAAGACTGTTTGCAAACTGATAAAAAAGCTCCAAGTTGCCAAATTGTGGTATAAAAGGGAAGAAAAAATGAAATTGTGCCGGTAAATTAAGAGGCATTCCATTTTAGTGATTTCACACACTACTATAGGATGCTTTTAGAGACTAGTCGATCACTTATCCTTCTAGATTCCATAATTTCCTCTTTGAATCCCACTTTGCCTCCAATTGATATATATACTTCTTTTCTCTTCTCACATGCATAAATTTTATCTTGAAAATCAACATATAGATAAATGTGTAGTTAAAAGTAATAATCACTATAGTGATTTATAAAAAATTGATACTTGATTACGATGTTAAGAAATTTCTGTTAAGAACGTCAGAAAATGCAACATTATTCAAAGATTAAAGAAGACGAAAGTCGGCACCTTCCACACTGAACGAGAATTCATTTTTTTAATTTATGTTGTTTTTTCTAATGTTGAAAAATTGTAATATCTACACCTATTAATATCCTCGGTGTATAACTTCTTTTTTCAAGAAATGAAAATATCATTTTCTTCATGGTATTAGAGTTGACAAGGTTCTGTCCACAATATTAGACCAATATTTTCTTTCGCCAACATATACACCTTATTTTTTTTCATGCTTCATTCTTCATCGGTTCGATCATCTTCCAATAGCCCATTATTCATCTTCCCTTAATCTTGTCATCTACCCTTAATCTTGTCATCTACCTAGCTCCAAATCCAACAACAGAGAAATACACAACAACAATTTCAGGCCCACTCAATCGACATACAAATTTACAGAGCAGCTGATCCAAGTGACATAATGTTTTTTCCTTTTCCTATTGTCGTCTCATATCAGGCCATAAGGAGGACGAAAAGCTTAAAAAAAAGGGGAAAGAAATGAGTACAACTTACGCAGAGAAAGACGGTAAAAAGAAACACAAAAAGCCAGCTTTTGCGAAAGTGAAAAAGATTATGTTAAGTGAGTGGAAAATTTGTCATATGAAACCTTAAGATCTACAAGGAGGAAATTTAATATATTTGTTAAGAGGTGAAAGTATAGGCTGCAATATCAAAAGTTTATGGGAAACAGAAGGCTTGGTTAGAGCCACGTGAGGTTGAAGTAAAAAACAAAGTCAAAAAGTCAAAAAAAAAATGGAGAGAACTTCATCTACTATTCCAGTTATTATTCAATTTGTGCAATCAGATGGAGTGTTTAATACATGAATTATTCTTACCAAAACAAACTACGATGTTTGGTTGCAAATAATGGAGATGCATTTTACAAAAAGAGAAAAACTTTCATATATTCGTAGGAGCACAAAGCCATCTGACGAATCCTCAAAGGAATATGAGAAATGGTACAAAAGAACCAAAAAGTAAAAAAATGGTTACTCATATCCATGTCTCCTGAGATCATGAAAAGGTATTTACGAATTCCTACAGCTTACGAAATCTGTAATGCATTATCAAAGGCTTTTTATGATGGAATTGATGAATTACAAGTTTTTACCTTAAATCAGAAGACACTATCCACCAAACAAAATGGACGATCACTCTATTCTACAGTGAATTGATTGAAATATTTCAAGAACTTGATCACCGAGATAAAGTGATCATGAAAGATTCAAAAGATGTTGTAATATATAGAAAGTCCATTGAAAGGCTAAGAGTTCACATTTTTCTTGTTGGGCTAGATGAAAAATTTGACCAAGGTCGTGGAGAAATTCTACTAAAATAAACTATTCTAGATTTAGAAGAATGTTATTCTAGAATATGTAATTCAAAGAACACTAAATAAGAATTCGAGCAACACAGAAACACCTGCTATGATAGCACGAAAGCAATTCATCCAAGGTCAACAATTCCAAAGGAAATTTGTTGACAAATCATCACTTCATTGCACTCATTGTAAGAATAAGGGTCATACGAGAGAACAATGTTTTGAAATTGTTGGATATCCTGACTGGTGGAATACTCAAAGGAAGAACATCAAACAAGAATAAAAAATTGCAGTAGCTGAATCCACATTCACTACGGAAGCTTCAACACTCATTGCATCTTCTGTCAATCCAAGTAAGGCTTTTAACACTCTTACACATGTTAATAATAGTACATGGATAATTGATTTTGGTGCAACTGATCATATGACTTTTGATTCTCAACAAGTTTCCCAATTAAGACCATCTTCACAAAAACATGTTTCCACTGCAAATAGAACCACAACCTTAGTTAATGTAGAAAGATCTTTACAATTCACAGATAAATTAAATCTGAACTCTATTTTCATTGTTCCATCTTTAGATTCTAATATTTTATCTGTGTCACAAATAACCACTGTCTTATCATATGTTGTAATTTTTTTGCCGAAATAATTTATTGTTTAAGGACATCCAAACGAAGCAAACGATTGGTTATGGAATTAAATGTGGAAAGTTGTATTATTTGAAAATGACATTGACAAACAATAAAAAAAAAGTTAAGCCCTATATTAGTTGCAGACAGTTCCATAAAAAAAAAGGAGTCGGAAATTTGGTTGTGGCACAAACGTCTAGGACATGTGTCATTTGATTATTTAAAAAAACTTTTTCCTAGTTTGTTTATGAAATCTAATATTTGCAACTTTAAATGTGATGTATGTGAACTTTTTAAAAGTCATCGAACTTCTTTTCCATTGTCTTTGAATAAAAATCTAGTTCCTTTTATAGTAGTACATTATGATGTATGAGGAGTATCTAATGTTTCTGTAGTTGGATGAGCACATTGGTTTGTTACATTTATTGATGATTATAGCAGAATGACGTGGGTTTGTTTGATGAAATCAAAAGATGAGGTAAATTTTTTATTTCAAAGATTTCATAAGACATTGAAAACTTAATTTCAGACACAGTTTCAAGTTCTGCACATAGATAATGGAGGAGTATATATAAGCACTGCACACAGATAGTTTCTTGAATCACAAGGAATTATCCATCAAACTACTTGTGTGAGGACACCTTAACAAAATGGTGTGGCTGAACGAAAAAATCGACATATCTTAGAAGTTGTTCGAGCATCATGAATCCAGACCCAGATGCAGAAGCTCTAGCATCAGCAACATATTTGATCAATCGAACACCTTGCAGCACACTTGGATTTCAAACTCCTTTCCAAATTCTAAATGAAAAAATTGTGTCACCAAATGTGTCAAATTTAACTTCACATATATTTGGATATGTTGCATTTGTTCATCTCCCACGACAAGACAAATTGTCACATCGCACACTATGTTGTGTGTTTGTCAAGTATGCCTTGTATCAAAAGGGATACCAATGCTATCATCATCTATCAAGAAAATTATATATTACTATGGATGTTGTCATTCATGAAGACATTATGTACTACACATTGGAACCTGAATTTCAGATGGAGTATAATGAAGAGAAAATTCATACTATTACATATATTCTACCTGAAAATGATCAATCATTTATTGATGTAGTAAATCTTCGAGAAAATGGCAATGAATCTCATATTGAAATAGGTGACGACATTCATAGAGAGCAAAAACAATTTAGACTCAACCACAATCGAGAATAAGTTACCAGAAGAATCACCTAAATAAATACCTAACCAATCATTTGCAGACGATGTATCTACCATAAATTCAAGTCCAATAATAAGACTACTTCCCCAACGACAAAATAGAGGTATTCCTAGACCAACATATGAGTCTAATCTCTCTAGTAAAGTCAAATACCCTATGAGTCATTTTGTGTCTAACTATCACTTGTCATAATCAAATAAGTCATTTTCGAATCAATTATTTGTTGTATCTATTCGTAACAGTGTGCAGAAGGCCTTAAATAATCCAAAATGGAAAGTTGCTATGAATGATAAAATGAGATCTCTTCAGAAGAATCACACATGGGAACTAGTTGATCTTCTACTAGGAAAAGAGTGGAAAAAGATAGTAAGTTGCCAATGGATCTACACTGTAAAGTACAAGGGAAATGGTTATATTAAAATATACAAAGCAAGGCTCGTAGCTAAGGGTTATTCTCAAACCTACGGGATAGATTATACAGAGACATTTGTATCGATAGCAAAGATTAATATTGTTCGAATCTTATTATCATTAGCAGCAAACTTGGATTCACCAGTAAAACAGTTTGATGTAAAGAATGTTTTCCTTCATGGAGACCTAATTGAAGAAATTTATATGGATCTACCACCATGTGCAGTAGATCATAACAACCTATTCAGAAAGTATGCAAATTGAATAAATCATTTTATGGGTTGAAGCAATCTCCAAAAGCATGGTTCAGGAAATTCACAAAGGCCATGAAGTCTTTTGGCTATCATCAAACCAATTCAGATCATACCTTGTTTATTAAAAAACAAGGTAAAATCACTGTTCTTATTGTTTGTGTGGATGACATGATAGTTATAGGAAATGACAAGTAAGAAAGAAAAGCTCTTCAAAAGTATTTGTCAAATGAATTTAAGATGAAGAATTTGGGAGACTTAAAATATTTTATTGGAATTTAGGTATTTCAATCTAAGGAAGGAATCTTCTTATTTCAAAGGAAATATGTCTTAGATCTCTTGCAAGAGACTGGAATGACAACTTGTCAACCTATTGATACTCCAATAGAAGAACTGAAGTTGCGTATGTCCTCAGACCAAATTTCAGTAGACAAAGAAGATTGATGTGCTCCAATATATCAAAGGCTTATTGGAAGATTGATGTACTTGTCATACACGAGGCCAAATATTGCTTATGCATTAAATTGTAAGTTAATTTATGCATAATCATGGAGAACAACATATGAAAGGAGCAATGCGAATTTTGAGATATCTGAAGACAGGTCCAGCAAAATGAATTATATTTTCAAATAATAAAAATTGCAACACATAGAAGTTTATACTGATGCAGATTGGGCAGGATCAAGTGATAGACGCTTCACCTCAGTCTACTTTACTTTTGTATGAGGTAGCCTTATCACATGGAGAAGTAAGAAACAACAAGTTGTTACTCGTTCTAGTGCTAAAACAGAGTATCGAGGAATGACTCTTGGAGTATGTGAAGGGTTGTGGATAAGGATTATCTTAAAAGATTTTGGTTATCCATCACAACAGTCGATACAACTGTACTATGACAATAAAACTGCAAGAGATATTGCTCATAATCCAGTTCAGCATGATCGAACAAAACACGTTGAGGTGGATAGATTTTTCATCAAAGAAAAATTAGATGAAAAAATCTTAGAATTACCAAAAATTTGATCAAAAGATCAACTTGCAGATATTTTAACAAAGACCATTTCAAACCAAGCATTTACAAAATTTCTAAGCAAGCTGGACACACAAAACATCTATGCACTAACTTGAGGGAAGTGTTGAGAAAGTCAGAAAATGCAGTATTATTCAAAGTTCAAAGAAGACGGAAGTTGACACCTTCCGCATTGAACGAGAATTTATTTTTTTAGTTCATGTTATTTTTTTTTATGTTGAAAAATTGTAATATCTGCACCTATAAATATCATCAATGTATAACTTCTTTTTTCAAGAAATGAAAATATCATTTTCTTCAATTTCTTACTATTTGAGATTCTGGTTATTTATTCTCTTTTATTTTTGTTTTTAGTTATTCTCATTATTTGAGGATAATCAAAGTGCTAAGTTAAGGTAATTAGGTAAAGTTATATATGTTTAATTAATCACACTTTTTTCAATTACTTAGGAACTTAACACTGCTGAGTAAGTAGACTATTAATGTTAATTAAAAATTTATATTCAACTCATTCACTCATGCGCACCATCTATAAAATACTTTTAGATTGTATCTTTTTACCCAGAAAACATCTATTTTATATATCTTGTTTATGCTTTAATATTAGTCTAAATAGATTTTGAGCCCAAGTTGGAAAAATATTAGAAATTAGTCAGAGGCTTAATGTCCACTTAGTGGTATAATATCCTTTTCTTAAAAAGCACCCACCTATAGTTTCACTTATCCAGTGAAATAAGTAAAGTCAAATCTCATATATCTATTAAATGTATCATATTAAAGCTCGGCTCATGTACATACACTCTGATTCTATCAACTTATTAAGGGAACAAAATAGAAATCCATCTAGTGTTGAAAAATAAAAGAGAGATATAGAGAAATCAACTGTATATGTAACCCACTTACTGGAACTTAAATCTATCAAAGTTCGAGGTGGTGGTATCTTTCTTCTCTAGCACAGATATGCTATTCACATTCATCAATCATCCTTTTATGGTATATATCTTTCCTCACTTTATTTTAAAGAGTAACATTTTGATTCTTATTACCTTCGTCTATCGATCAATTTAATATTTAGTACATATAAGAGTATCTTATATTTATAGTGTTCTTTTTCAAACAAAAATTTATATTTAAAATATTCTTAAATTTAATTTTCTTTCTCGTATTTATAATCACAATTTTCACTCTTTTTAAAAAGTGAACATAAAATAACCGCAAAAAAAAATATCATAATTTTCTCTCTCTTAGTATCTTATATATAAAACACTAAGTATTAAATTTGATTTTTTTCTCTTTCATTTATGTTTACAATTTTCACTTTATTTTCTTTAAAGATTAAAAATTAAAGCGCAATTTAAAATTGTAATAATTAAAGAGATAAAAACTAGTAAAGAGAATTTTAAGGACATTTTAAGGAGAATTTTTTTCCTTGATACCTGTAATTCTTAATCAAATGATTTATGATTTATATTATTGAACAGAAGAAGTAATATTAATACTCTATCTATCTCAAAACATAAATTAAAAATATATTTTACTTTTTAAGTTATCTTTATTTATTATGCATTGAAAAGAAGAAGTATGTTTCCTAAGTTATTAGAAGACTTTTAGTAAATTATTCTTATTTATTATGTCTTGAAAATAAAAAGAGAAAAAAAATATAAAAGAGAAAAAAATATAAAGATTTTATTTTAAAAATAAAAAAGATGTAGGAGAAGAGTTGAAAATAAATAAAAATAATATTAAAAGTTAATAATAAAATATTTATATAATTAATTATTACGAATTATATTTTGAATGATTGAGCCGGGTGAGTAATAGACTAAATCGACTTGAAAAGACCAGCTATGCGCCTCAAAGACACGGAATTTCACGTTGACATCCATCCAACTTCAGATGCACTTTGACGTGTAGTTTAGTGTCACAAGGCATGCCTCCACCGCAGGGCAGGAATCCTAAAAGTCAGAGGGAGCAGGCTCTTTTCTAATTACCTAAAGCTTAAGATGCGCATGTCCTTCTCTCCACCCTCTATTATAATATGCAGAAATCTGGTATCTCACGGCGCCAATAGCATACCTTTTGATAAGGGAAGGGGTAAGGGAAGGGGCGACAGCAGAACTCTTAATCAAATTATATATCGAGGGATTTATTCGAACGATGACAAACACGGATAGCAGAGTCAATAGAATTTAAAATACAAAATAAATTTTTATAATATTTGAGTGAAAATTTGTCATACACAAAAGTCACATACCTATTGGACATAGCTCTTGTGGGACGCAGGGAAGCTGGGCATATGATTTACGTACTTTGTTCTGGAGTAGAGAGAAGTAAGAAACAGGGACCTTCCCCACTCCCCCGCCCTTCCCAACAAAAATGGTATTTCACATAAACAATTTGTAAATTCAACTTTATAGAGGGTAAAAATGATATTTCACACCCTTGTTAACAAATGTACATTTCTCAACCATTTATGTTAACAAATGTTTGAGAAATACCATTTATGTATATATAGCGTGATGAATCGAAGACAAGAAAAATCAACTTCTAGAATCCGTTGAATTCTTCCCGTTGAAGTTTTGAAGATATAATTTATATGTTTGTGCTTCCCTTTATCACTACCAAAGAAGAAAATGTGAGAACCCTCTTATCATGTAGCCTAATTAATTAATCTGTTCCAACTTTCAACAAATGTAATAATCGCCTTACAATTTAATAATTTGACATGAAAAAAACAATTTGTTTCCTCAGCTCTTTAATTACCAATAGATTTTTTTGTCAAATTTGATCCAATTTTTTTTATTATAAAAAAAATGCCAGAATGACGACTATTTCGAAAATAAAATAAAGCATCACATGAATGCAATTATGTCTAAATTTACAAGTAGATGGATCAGATATTTCAAACTTTAATTTTTTTTTTCTAGAAACACGAATATGAAATGAATAAAATACAAATCACATGCCTCATAGTATCATACAAATAAAATATAAGGATTTTTCTTCTTCTTCTTCTTTTGATGAAAAAGTAAGGATTTTTCATTTGACTATGACGATGATTGAGCGAATTAATAACCTAAAGTTTCAGAAAATCAAATTTTAGACGTATTTCGTGAGCATTGTAGAACCCTTTTGCAAAATATTTTATTAGGTACGTAGGAGATCTTATTCGGTTGAGAAGCATGCAGATAAGAGTAAGCTGGAGGGAAAAATTCATACATTTTATTTCTAGAAGATGATCTAAACTTTGCTACTCATTCAAAAAATAAGAAATAGACATCTCCAGTGCATATCTCCTGATCATGTCACTCTTTGAAAGCTCTTCTTGATAATGTTTTCTTACAAAATAGAAGATTCTTTCTTTTTCCTCCAAAAAAACAGGGAAAAACAAAGTGATATACATAATTCTAGAGTCATTTTATTTCAAGAATTTAGCGCTCATAAATAATTATTTTTGCCCTATTCTCTGGAGTCATTTTATATTTTTCAAACATTAATTATACTCCTTGAGTTTAATCCATATCCCGTATAAAAACACTTGAGTTTGAATAAGGTGCATGGTTCAATTTATTGGATAACCTAACCATTAAATAGCTTTGTTTTAGGTTGACCTAAATGGTGTGAATATATAGATCCATTGAAAATATTTGTGCTAGCTAACCAATTGACTGGTCATATGGTGTAGTTGGCCAGAAAAGGTTATATATGTTATTAATTGAAACTTCATTTCAATCTAAACATATTTTCACCAGCATAAATTTTGAAAATTAATTTCACAACAATATATTATTTGATCATCAGAGCGCTTTCAAAAAATGAATTTCTTATCTGAGACTTTATTATTATTAAAAAAAAATATCTCAATAAGTATATATTGATGGTTGACCCATCATAATTTCCTTTTTATTTCCCCCCCCCCCTACAATATTTTGTTTTTGAAAGAACCCCGTAGAAAATAAAATATCAAGTTTAATATGAATTTTCAGAATATAACAAAAGAAAGGAAGCATATATAGAACAATACCACTTTTCATTCTCCTTAATTAATTATTGATGTACATTGAATTTTTATTTTTTTTGAAAGGCAATATATTATAAAAGATGGAGGAGTAAAAACTCCACCCACCAAAAGATACAACCAGAGCAGATAACACCAAACCACTAACAGAAAAACTGAACTGCCCAATCTACACATTGAAATATAAAGGAGAAGAAATATAGAAGTCTATTTCCATTGTTATTGTAGAGTTGAATTTTGATCCTCCAAATCCATTTAAACCCTGCCAATGAAATAAAGAGACATCTATAGTTAGTGTCCTCCATGCTTCTTGTTTTTTCTTAAAAAAATAATACTCCGTAATAATTATGAGGCATTTTTTCTCCTAACTGTTAAAAAAAGTTTTTTAGATTCCAGGATAAGAAAAACTTACTGTGAATATTCTACGTTAATGGATGGAGACGAAAGTTTTGCAATGGCTGCATAAGCATCATCGGAAAGAACAAAAATGGTGCCTGATCTGGGAGGCTTGGAAACTGTGGTTTGTGCTCTATCTACAATCACCACTTCAATGGTTTTTCCTTGAATGCAAGTTCCAGGAATAGCTGAGCTAAGGCACCTAATTAAGTACTGCCTTCCACACGCGGCACCATTGTCCCAAATCCCTTCTCCAGCTGCTGCAAACAGGTTGTTTCTCGGAAACTGAGATTGATCGTTTCCCCCACAAGCAGTGGCTGCAGATTATTCGAAATTTCTCTGTCAATTTAGAGTTTAATTTTGAGAGTTCATGCATGAGCGGAAACTTACGTGTATATGGTGGACTGTAATGGCTTGCAGTGCCAACATCAGCTTGAGAAAGATGAAATGTTTGGGCAACCAAGAGAAGAGCAAGCAATGGGAGGATGTGTCTGAGGTCCGACATCCTTAAATTAGACGAATGGTAGCTGCGCAAAATTAATTATATGCGACCATTACAATGATTTATAAAAATAATGTATATATTGAAAGATTAATTACAACAAAATAAGTATTCTCCAGAAAAATAAAAATAAAAATGTCGAAGTGAAAGGAGACAGTTTGGAAAAGAAAAATCAAGCTTAATTAGTTATTAAATGGAAACATATACAAAAGGTTGACATTTTCATATGTACTTGGAACTTTTAGTAAGGTATACTGAATGTAGAAACAAACTATATATATATATAGGGCCTTCTAGTTCCACATAAGATAGGAATTAGTCATGTGAATCTAATTAAATAACAAACTGAATATTAGGGAAACTACATCTTCCTACCTAGCTCGTTGAACTCAATGGCTCTGTCAATATAATGATCGGCCAATGCCGACCTCTGTTACACGGTTTCCAGCTACCAATGACTGGCTTGCGGGCCGGCCGGTCAGGCTTGTTTTGTTGTTAATAACAATATATATATATATATATATATATATATATGAAACATTTCTTTGTATGAGAATATTAGCAAAACTACCAGAAACTTGTAGCTGATTAATTAAGAGAGGTCAACAAGTCTTATATAAATTCATCATAGATTAGTTACTCTCTATTTCCGTAAATAAATACAATATCAATAAAAAATTGCATTTTTCTCTCCTTCCTCTAAATAGTGATCATGAGACAGACCAGAAATCAGTCAGCTAAGATATATATATATATATGCCTCAGATGTAATTAATAACCATCATCATTTAGCTGCCAGCAAATAAAAATGAAGAACATTATTGTCCACTAAGTTTCCTAATAATAATCATTTTATGTACAAACATTTTATTAGTATAACCATTAACCCACCATATATATCCGTGCTATAGAATCCTGAAACGCAGTTATAGATTCTTGTTTCATTCCTTTCAAAAAAAAAAGAAAAAAGAAGAAGATTATTGATTCATTAAAACTACTGTATGAATAAATCACGGCATATATACTCCTTGTAGGGAATTCTTCTGGAGTGATGGACGGCCGCGACCAAAGACGTCGCCGATAAAAATGGTTCATCAACATGCAGCCAAAACTCTAAGCGGCGCTCAGGATCATCATATACTAATTAAGATACATGAAAAGTCAACTCTACCCCTATTAATTTATCGTAGAAAATAGTGCATTCTTCCCATAGGCATTGTGAGCCTTGTGGGATCAATCGGTTGAACTTTTCTAAGGAATTTTGTCACATTAATCGAAGGTTCCAAATCTATCTATATCTACGAGTTTAAGAGAAACTATCAAATAGACATCATTATTTATACTCTTTTTTATGAGTATAAATATTTTGAAATGATGGTATTTTAGCCATTTGAAATATATATATATTAAACACCATTTAGAAAAATATTTTGTATGCATTAAGAAGAAAGAAGATATATATTGATGGACTTAAAATCGTTCACCAGCTTACAAACTTGAGAATTAAAACTATTGTCAGCATTCCCGCTGCCAAGCACTGAAATCGGCAGTCATGCATGTAATTCTGGGTAGAAATGGATATACCCTTTGGATTATTTGAAGAACTTATAGTATAGCATTCAAGCTTTGTCAAAAGCCTCTCTAGAAGATCCATGCAAACACCAATTATCTTCTGGAAAGTGTTTTTTTTATTTTTTTATTTTATGAATCCACTGGAAAGCGATATCCTGTACGTCTGATTCACCAATGAAATTTTACAAAGTGGAGTTGATATGAGAGTCTCAAGTACGTTAAGTTGATTTTGGGTTCCTAAAATATTAATCTTTTCAAGCTTGACTCAAATATATAAACCCCTAACCAATATTCCTCACTATATATATATATGCACTTGCATCCATTAATATTGTTATAAGACGTCTTTGTTCATGTATATCTAGAAATAAATGTGTCTACACATAGGTGGTTTACTTGCTATGAATTTTGTCAATAGAACATTAATTTCTATCAGGAAGTATAAACACCGCATATGAAAAGGGTGGCCTTTTCTAGACCCTATCAAAGATTCAAAGATGGCCATGGGGTTGGAATAGTCAAAAATCTCAATTTTAGGGTGGAAATTTTGAAAATTGAACTCAAATCTGAACATAAACACAACTTGACTTCTCTTCGATTTACTTTTTTTTATTAAAAAAAAAAACGCTCTTTGATTTTTTTGGTCTAACTTACATCAACACATTAGAATTTAATAGAGTACTATTACACGTACGGTTTGAATTATCACAAATCCTTATTCAATCGGGGAAATATGTGCAAGAAATTATTACTTTTCGTAAAATTGATGCCCTAAAATTGAAAATTGGGAAAAATTATGCTGTCATTTAAACGTTTGATCTTCAAATTCCAAATTCATGCAATTAATTAAAGTTCATCCAGCAGGGTAGAGAATTTTTCAAATCTAACAAATTTGCAGCAATCTAAAGAAAAATAGTGAAAGAAAATATAAGATCATATCAACAAAGATGTAAGAGAATGAAAAATTAACCCACAGGATTAAATTCTGGATCAAAAGAAAAAAAAAAAGGAGAAACATACATACCTCGGATTTGGAGAATTATTGCTGTTGAAGGATTAACTCCTGCATATAATTTTTATTCACCGAGTAAGAACATGTGTGTGTATATGTATATATACATATTTGTATTTGAGAATCAAATCACTTAAAGATATTTTTAATTTTCCTATTTTCACTTTAGGTAAGAACACAAACCTTTAATTAATTTGGTATTATCTACCCAACACCAATGTATAAAAGAGAGATAATGCCTTCAAATACAAAAGTGGAGGGGGTTTATATACATGTCATTTAATAATTGTTATTACCTTGTTTGCAAAATAATGAGTATCTAATGGAAAGTTGTTAGAGAGTTTTATGCACAGCCCTTTCTTTCTTTTTCTTTTTCTTTTTTTTAGAAGCAAAAAAGAAAAGAAAAGAAAAAAAACATTCATGAATTAGATTTATTTAAACAGTCATTATAAGACAATTGGATGGTATAGCCTTTTAGATGGAGGAGCCGATTTATTGTATAACTGAGAGGTTAGTGCTAACCTTACTTAAAGGGATAATGCAATGAATCCTCAAATTAAGAGAAATCTTTGTATTAATTCGAAGAATTAAACGTCCATATATAATTTTGTTTTTATAGAAGAAAAAAGGAATATTCATATTGACAATTGGGAGTCAATTTTTCTTAAACCCGAAAATTATTAGCTTAAAAAATGGTGTGCAATAATTTTTTTTATATATTTCCCTTCTTTTTTGCAATGAAGGAAATTAACAAGCACATAACAATAAAAATTTTAAAAAGTCTTTAATCACGTCTATATTATTTTTATTATTAATATAGTTAATGTTGAAATTGCATATGCCGGTGAGATATGAATATCTTACATCAAGAAGACTAATTATAAAATTCTAAATAAAAAATATTTATTTTGAAATTAATTATTTAATTTTAAAAATTAAAATATCGAATTAAATTTTAGACGGGAAAAATATTATCTGCTCATAGAAACTTAGAAGATGATGCGCTGTCAACTGGGCAGAGATTACATGTACGCATGTGAATGAATTTCATACCTATCAAAAAAATATATATATGTGAATGAATTTCATAAATATGGAGATATGCCAGAGGATAATTTCTAATGCTTTGTTTGCAAAGATAGTAAACATTTTGCTTTCAAGGGAAAATGTGGCAGTAAACTGTAGACTTGTGATTTTATTGGAGTAAACAAATGGAAACACTCCATTGACATTCTTGCATGGAAACTCTGTTAATCAATTCAAAATTACTTTACTTTGAAGAAATTGCATTCCTTAATTTATTATTTTCTGATTTTGCTTGTTTGGAAATGCAACATAAAGTTAGATTTCTTTCTTTTTATGCTAAGATTTATATCTTCTCTAGCTTTCACTCCTATCAATATATAGTTTGCATGATAAATATGCTTGATTAAACAAAAGGCTCACCAAGTTAACATATAGTGAAACCATCTATAAATTAATATAATGTTGGGACCATGGAATTTTATTGATTTAAAGTTATATTAATTAATCATTTATTGATTAAAAAAGTGTTTTGCCAATTAAGTGAATATATAAAAAAAAAATTGTATTTAATCCATTAAAATAAGTATAGCTTATTTACCTAACATGCCTAAGAAGTTGATAAACTAATTATCGAAAACATTTTTGAAAATTGTTTGAAGATACAAATTTTCCTAAGATATTTTTTTCTATTTCTCCAAATGCACAAATTGCCTAAAATCCTTTTGACAGTTTCTTCAACTCATGCAAAACCTTCACATTTTTTTTGTTCCTAAGAATGAATCCCCCAAATTAAGAGAGTTATTACTTAATTAAAAAATTTACTTTAGAAAAGTAAAAATTTAATTCTAAATGAAGGAAGTGATACTTGTTATATCATCTGGCATGATCTTATGTAGTACCCTCTTCCTTCTCTCAACAACATAACATGCTGAATATAGAGAAATTTCCAATAAGCATTGCACATTTATATTGAGCTTGGGCAAATATGAAGTAACAAATGCATACAATTTGAGTCAGTAGGTGGACTAAGCATAGGTCTACATTTTCTTGCAGTACTTTCATGCTTATGTACATGTATAAATCCACCTCAATAAATCAAAACTAACCTATCGCCCTTAATCACAAAGGACGATGATGATGTTCTAGCATTTCAACAGAAGAGCCTCACGAGGGCGGCCAAGCAGACTCAGTGCTGTTGCAGCAATGTGGTTTCCAGTCAAACCTGCTACTGCAAGTTGTTCCTGTGGTGATGCATGCTCGATGTAGGTGTCCGGAAGGGTAATTGGTCGCCACTGGAAAAAGAAAATTTCAGATGAAATGGGTAATGCAAATAAAGAAGTCAACAGACATGATAATTTGATATCTAAAAGGTTTATCATTTTCTAAATCCATCTCATATAATCAACCCAGAATGTGCTAATCTTCTGGGATTCTTCTATCTGCAGATTATGCAAGGAAGATTGGAAGAGTGTAAGCCCATGCTTCAAGCAATGGCATATACATTTAAACTTGCTCACGTCATGCTCACATCAAGTCAAGTGTGAATCGCCAGGGTTAAGGCACAATATAGATAGCGGATGCCATGCTCAGTAACCAAGAGGAACTGATTGCCCATAGAGTTGTAAAGTGTTGTATAATTAACAAATGGAATCATCACATAGTAATACAATAAGTACTAGATATGGATCAATCTGATGATGGTTTCTTAGCACAAAATGAAAAAAGCCATGGCAGAGGCAGCTCAAAAGGTTGTTGGAGAGAAAATTATTGGACTGTCATCTGTAAGATCTCAAACCTGAACCCTGCATTGACTAAAGGTCTACAGCTTTAAAGACTTCAAACCTCCACAATTTTGTACACTCGAGTTAGCAATCCTCCCATGGGTCTGAAGGAAATGCCCCAAGTTTAAGCAAAATAATTTCAAAGTCTAAATCTTTCAGCAAAAGAATAAGCTTAAAAACTGACATTAGTTTTGGAAACAAAAGGTGAAAGAGGTCCACAACCCATCAAGAGAACAAAATTATTTTGATTTCTTAACAGAATGTTACCTTTATCCCTGCATCAAGCTGTCCATCAAGAGAAATAAATTGGGCAACATGCGATCCAAACCCTCCAATGGAACCTTCCTCAACTGTAATCAGGAAATCATGGTTTGCACATAACTGTCTGACAAGATCAATGTCGAGTGGCTTGCAGAATCTTGCATCAGCAACTGTTACTTCAACACCAAGCTTTGCAAGAAGTGATTGAGCTCTAAGACAATTTTGTACCATAGATCCATAACCAAGTAAGGCAACATCTTTTCCC
The DNA here is from genome assembly GCA_019593545.1 of Apocynum venetum. NCBI lineage: Eukaryota > Viridiplantae > Streptophyta > Magnoliopsida > Gentianales > Apocynaceae > Apocynum > Apocynum venetum. Next base: position 1,662,644 of record SRSM01000727.1, on the reverse strand, counting down.
TCTATGAGTAACTTCCCTTTGCCAACCTGATCCATGAGATGTAGAGAAAACAATCACTGAAGTAAACAGTGAATTTCTGAATTCAGACTGTCATGGAAGATGGACTATGAAATCCTCAACATTAACAGAAAATAGGTTCACGTGTGGTTAACAGTAAATTTCCAAATGTCAAGTGAGCAGAGAATGCACCTGTACTATTACTAAAACCAAAAAAGAGAAAAAAGAAGCCAACAAGGAGGGAAAGCTAAGAAAAATGTAAAAACAAAACATTGCATAGACACATTTTTTGCTTCACATGAAAAAACAACTACAATATTTGTAAATGAGATAGAGAAAACCAACCTTAAACATTATAAACTACTTCTGAAGAAACAACAGAGGTAACAAATGTGATCAATGGGGACAGGTAGTGATGACCAGATTTCATGTTAGGAGAAAAATATAATGCTCCATAGGCCACTGGTTATGATGCCAGTATTTACATTTAAAGAAAGGATTTCAAGTGGTTACCTCAATTGGAACTCCATATCCTAAACCATTGCTTATCTTAGCAATGGCCCCTCTAGGATAGCGAAAGCAAACAGGCCTATCATCGATCTGGGCTGCAGTGGCCACCATGTGAGCAAGCTCAATCTCATCTGATGGTGCCATCACAATCATGTTTGGCAAACATGACATGTATGTGATGTCAAATGCACCAGAGTGTGTTGGACCGTCAGAACCAACTAATCCCGCACTTGATATTACAAACCGCACTGGAATCCTCTGGCGGTCTACATCATGAACTACCTAAGGACACCACATGCCAAGGAAAATATTGAAAGGGTGAGATTTTCCAAAGAACATTGAATACAACCTGGTACCATGGAGCATCGATAGTGACTTGAATAAAATCCCAGCTTTAATTTCATGAAGGAATAGGCAAGTATTGAAGTACAATTGACATTGTATGTCTATTACATTAAGACATTATGCATTAACGAAGAATCTTGTGGTTGCGACCACAACTGCAATGGCTACCTTTCACTTTTACTTCATAAGTAAAAGTACTCATTTATGTAAATTTTTTTTCCTGCAACCAATTGTTGATATTGCTATCCCTTTTTCTTCTTTTTTTTAGTCTGCTACACTGGGGGCAGGAGGGAAAGGGAAGAAATTACTGAATCTGGTAAGAAGAAAAACCTGGTCGTAAGCTCTCTGAAGAAAGGCTGAAGGAATTATACAAAAGGGCTTCAAGCCCCCACAAGAAAGACCAGCTGAAAATGTGACAGCATGTTGTTCAGCCATCCCCACATCAAAGAACTTATCTGGAAACCTGTCCTTGAATAATTTAAGTGATGGCTCCATTCCCATTCCTCCATGAACTGCAACTATATCTTTGTCTCTTTCAGCCTCTAGAATCAAAGCTTCCACAAAGCAGTCACTATATGTTCGAGGCCGAACAGTAGAAGGCAACGGATCAGACTTACAAGAATCTGTCAGACAAAATGAAAACAAATCATTTGAATCCATTTGAAAGGTTCTAAAGCAAAGCGAAATTGGTTGGGAACTTGGAAAATAAAGATAAGGCATGCCCTGATATGCATGAATATACACATACATGTATGCATATTATTCTAAACATCCATATCAAACAAGGTTGAACTTTTAACAAATAAAGGTAACTTTCACAAAAATTTGTTTGCAAATCCTGCTATATTTTGAATTATGAAATCCCAACATGCACATTATAACAAGAAACCAACCTAAGTGGATAATACTTCTAAGTAGAAGAGATCTGGTGGTTGGTCTATAGCTGCACTAGTAGGAGAATCTCTTTACTGCATGCTACTGAATATCATGATAACAAGGGAGGGACTTATATGGAACAAGTTGTGGTCGTGTGCTTTTAATTTCTCCTAAACTCTTTCAAAGTAGATAAGTCCCAAGGCCAGCAAAATATTTCTATGCTGAAATCTGGTAGGACTGCGGCATTCCAAAAAAGGTTTCATACATGTCTTCCAAAAATCAGGTAGCACCATAACCTGGAAGAATCTTCTGGTAACTGTTCATGTTAAAGTAAAGTAATTTTCTTAGAAAGGCTCTTCTCTGATTCCCTGACATCATCCCTCTGCTGTCCAATATAAAGTGAAAAAGGAGAAGGAAAGGACTTTTAACCATAACAAAGTCTTTTATGAACCTCTGAAACAGCAAAATACTTCCATTCCCTGAAAAGAACCCAATGGATACAATTTCCACCTTGAAAAGCATAATTATTTGGCGACCTAGTATCCATAGTTGGAAATTATGTTTACATCAGACTAGAAGCCTGCCTCTTTTAAAACAATCATCTTTTCTTCAGATAGTATACATGCATATAACTTGAGGAGCAAGAAAAAATTAACCTGATCAAGAACCATATTAATCGTACCGGGTTAAGACTCAGAGAAATAAACTAGAAGTTCTATAGGAGACACCTTCAAATGCCTATAAAAATCCAGTAATGAGTGACACAAGATCACGGCACCTAGACTGAAGGAGAAGGTACACTATTTCAATGCATGTCCATAAACGCACTAATTGTGAATCTCCTATTGTATATCCCCCATACCATCTGAAGTTGCGAACAATTAGCATAGCTATAGAATGTCCCCTTCTTACTCATGCTGAAATTAAAATATTTAATTTTTTTTAATATCTCCCAGGATGCTGAACTCAAACCCCATCATTTGACAAAGTTTTGTAGAGTATCAAACAACTAAGCAAGGCCCGTCAGCATTCAGTAAGAAGACAGCCCCTTACATGCTAAGTAAACTAACCAACTGAATATTCTCATATATGCATAGCAAAAAAAAGAAAGAAAGAAACCAAACAGAGGATAAATAGATAAAAGTCAAAGTCATTTCTCCGTGCTTCATACTCCACATACAGAGTTGGCATTGAAAGATCCCAACATTTTGAGGGCTCCAGAAACTGAAATATGTTGTACTTCAAATACAACTTAGAGTAAGCGTCTTTACAGCCCAAGGAAAAAAAAGTATTTACTATTTTACATTTTTAACATGACTTCGTATGCCAAGAAAAAATACTCTCTATAGTTTCAATCTGTACCCAAGCAACCCTACCATAACCAACTTTATCACTGATAATGAAGAGCAAACCAGACCTTTACCTGATTTTAGATGTAACTACTTTGTTTCTCCTAATTGATAACATTAAGCATAGAAATGAATTAGCAAGCTCCCCTCCTAAACATGTCAGATGTGAAAGATAAAAACAAGAGCAAAGGCAATCTAATTGATTCTAGAACAAATAATGCTGTAAGGTGGTATCTTATTCAAGCCCAGATGAAAAGTTTCAAGAAATGGAAGTACCATTGATTAATTGATCATTGAAGAACTTTCAAGGAGGTGGTGGCACATACCTTCTTCATGGGCATCTAATATTTCCTCCGATTGATCATGTTCTTCTTCCTGATCTTCCTTCGTTATGACATGAACCAAAACAGGGCCCATGGAATCCAATGATGCGACTTCATGCAAAACACAAATGAGATCCTCAATATTATGTCCATCCACAGGGCCAATATAGTATAAGCCAAGCTCTTCAAAGAGAGTTGACCCTGGAGGACCTACTAATCCACGTGCATACTCATCAACTTTTGCCGCCCACTCATGCATACCCCTGCCAATTCGCTTAGTTAAACCCTGAGAAAAGAGTTGACTACTGAGAGTCTGAGACCATGATAAAATTATAAAAAACACAGAACCCACAACTTCTTTTTGGTTAGCATAACAGAAAAAAGAAAGATCAGAAGTTTGAAAATATACAAAACTTTTTCATGGCCAATAACCATTTGCATTTCAGCCTCCAAGTACTTTTATATTTTGAAACATGAAAATAGCCTCAGTCCACAAGACTGTCTAGAAAGAAAATAGAAATTATTTTAAGTCTTCATAAGTCTTGAGGGGGTGTATAAAATAACTCAAATAAGATAAAGTTACACATCTTGATGATTCAATCTTATTGCTTGAATAATTGGAAACCACTAGACACAGCACAACCACATTATTATGGTTTAGATCTCATAAAATGATTTCACAGGAATTGATTATTAAAGGCTTTTGCTTAAGAAATGGGTATTCCATTTGAAGGATTATAACAAAGTTTGAACGTCAAATGCCATGATTTGTAAAATGATCATCATTAATTATCTATCAGGCTTAATGAGTAAGTGAAAAGGATATCCATGAGTACCTTGGCAACTTCTCTAAATCTTCTGAAGAATTTACTTGACTGAAACTTGCTTAAAGAACTAGATAAAGCATTAATTGGTGTTTTAGGGGCCTCCTCCAACTTTGGATGTAAGGAATGCTGACTGTCATTTAGTATTACAACCATATCAGAATCTAAGTAACCTGCATTACTCATTGCCTCATAAACCTGACCAGCCATAGTAGTTTGATTGCTAATGACTGCAACAATGCGATCTCGTTTTCCTTTAATATCTCGAGCTGCAGCCATGCCTGAATGAAATTAATTCTTTAGCCTCATTATTGGTATTGAAGCTTAATAATGCAACGTCATTGAGCTATCCACAATAGACAACAATGCACGAGTCTACGTAGAATAAAGTTTGAATAGTTCAAAATACTACCTTGATCAGCAATTCCGTCACATGTACAAGGAAGAAAAGTAGACTTCATAAAGTTGAAAAGATACTTGATAGATGCAACAGTAAAGGAGAAGGAGATGAATCACACCTAGTCCAGCCGATATACTGTTGCAACCATGCCCAGCCCCAATTGGGTCAAATATGCTCTCAGATGCGAAGCCTGATAGATTGTTTGTTTCTCCATTCATTTGCATGAGGGCCCTCCTTCCAGTAAGAAGCTTATGTGGATATGTCTGTCCCCCAGTTAAAAACATAATCCATCATACAATGATGGCAACTATTAACTTCACAAGTAGAAGAAAAGAAAAAAACATCCAACTTTATCTTTTACTCTCTTTCCAAAAATGCACATAGGAATACTTATATTTAAGAAGAACATAATAGTCCACCTCCCAAAATGCACTTAGAAATACAAATACTAGAGAAGAAGATGAACAGATACGAGAACCATCATCCATCCATAAATTTTGTATCTCTCATTTCTCTCTCACCCATCAGCCTCCGCCCGGCCCCAGCCCAAAAAACAAAAGGAACAAATATGAAATCCACCATCCCAACTTATAAATCATGCAGGAAAATAGATTGGGAAGAAATATATTAATGCTTCCACATCCACTGTCAATAGGTATTAAAGTGACTTACATGTTCCTCCACATCCCACAATATCTTATCAATTGGAGCATGGAAAACATAGTGAATTGCCACTGTTAGATCCACAACTGACAGACTGGCTTTAAATGGTTTGTGAGTCTTTGACATGATAAATGATAATTCAGATCGGATATCATCAGCTAATTGTCTCAATTCCTGCACAGAGTTACTTCCATTGAGCCCAGTATTCAGAGGCTACATAACTTAGGAGTAAAGAAGCTTACTAAGACCTTTGAGGACAGATTCTTTAAGTGCAAAGGACTTTCTATCGTATCTAGTATGGGTGTTGTTGCCTTCTCTTGGTCAGGTACAGCATATGTTTGACAGCTACAGTTCTGCAGCGATATATGTATATTTGAAGTCAGAACTTGAATCCTTTCTTTCGTTTCTTTTATTCTTTTAATTATGAATACTACATGCTGTAGGGGGGGCAAGGAAGTGATAAAATGGAGATGCAAAGTACTAATTCATGTGCATTATGCTCATCAAAACCAAGAGCCACTAACAATAAGACAAGAAATTTTATTTTATTATGTAAAAGCAAGGACAAAACAAAAGAGGATTAGTATACGGCACATATAAAATTTAATTGTGGCAATTAATGCTTACAGCAGAATAAGGAATAAGTTAGATAGAATACAGACAACCATTCTTATTAAGATGAAAAATGATACAAACATGCTCATATGCATCCAGGACTCAGAAAATGTGGGCCTGATGTTCCCAAATTATAGCATACTTAGGAAAAGAAAAAAATGATTCGCACCATAAGGGAAAGAAAATAATTCTTGAATAAAAGATGAAAAGGAAGAAACTTTCTTGATTTTTACTTTCCTTTTTTCCCCTTATGATGAATGGATATTTACTTTCGAACAAAAGGAGAATTTCTAAAACAAAAGATAATACAGATTGTCTGTGTTCTGTTTGGTATGTGTCGCAGAAGATCTACAAGGACTCCTACATATATTGTAAGGATACATATCAATTAGTAAGCTATAGAGTTATAGATAGATAACAATACATGCTACGCAAACTAACCTCCGCATTAGATACAATATGTGAACAACTATGTCAATCATTCTGAGTTCGCCAATCATAGAGTAATAAGTCACCATTTCTAATGATGAATATGAATGCAAATATTAGAGTACACTGAAAAATTCAAATAAACATAAGCAAGCTTGAGCACAAAAAATAAATTCACAAATTTCCAATATGAGTCCATAACTGGCACCAAGTGTGGCTTGTATATGTATCGTATGCCCCTTCTCAATTTTTTTCTTGGTAATGTAAAGCATGAATTATTGATCAGTATGCAACCCAACTCCAAGTTATGTTAGCTTATAAATAAGACTTCCCCCTCCCCACCCCCAACCGCCATAACCCACATACCCACAGGTATTATAACAAATACTAACTCCATTTACGCTGCAGCACTATTTTACTCATAGTCCCAGTGTGACGAAGAATAAGAGTTCTTCCAGCAACATTAGATTGATGTATCTTTCACATGGCCTTTGACAAATTTTAGCTAAAATTCCTCCCATTCCCCTTGTCAGGAGAAAGGGGATATGCCTACGACTGCATAACAATAAAATGCCCATATCTCCCAAAGATACAGATCAAGAAATCGAATTTCAATTACTTGTGAAATTAAATAAATGAGAAACCCTATGGGTTAGACACCTCAAATTCCTCCCCCAAAACTGCATTTTTACTGTGGTTCAACGTACGAAAGTTAATAATATACCACTTTTACAAATAGCTTGGACAGCTGCATCTCTTCCAATACCAGGGCATTTTATCATGAACTATGCTACTCTATCAAAACATTATATTTCTAGATTCTCGTTGGGCCCTCCTGGATTCCTTCTAGGGCCTATTGTATAATCCCTCCGTCCCATTTCAATTGTCCATTTAATATTTGTGCTATAATTAAAAAAAGTATTAAAAATGATAATTATCTATTACTTCCTAAATTGCCCTTATCTAATTCTTACTGTGTAAGTAAATAGTAGTTTCAAACTTTAACATGAAATAATGCTTCCCAATAAATTCATTCTTCAATACTTGCATTCTCATTCAAAAATACTACTCCCTCCTACGGCTTTTATAATATGCATTAATCAAACTCTTTTATTTCTAATTATAATATATTTTGCTCTCTTTTATGGTTAATGTGTATGATATTTTCAAATTTAACTCTATTTTATTGATATTGAGAAAGAGAAAGAGAGAACAAATACTTTATTTTTTTTTCATTTTCCAAGAAAAACTAAAATAAATAATGATATAAAATAAATCAGTGTTTAATGGAAAGTAAAATAATTTACTAATCGGTGTGAAATTACCTAAAACATATTATAAAAAGTGTCGGAGTAAGTAATAGGTATTCATCTTTTTTTTGTCGTGATTCATTGAAAACAAATCAACATTAATGCTTTACATATTTTTTAAAAGTAAAATATATCTTCAGGATTCAACAAGGTAAAATTGAAAAAATGCCCAATAAAATTAGAAAATTTATAATTGAAATGGGACAGATGGAGCAATTTTTATGGATTATATCATTTCACCCATTCAGATTAAATAACAAGCTAGTGAATACCTAATTATCCAAATTCCCTGTCCTCCCAGCAATAAATCATCATCATTCTGCTCCAGACAAATTTTATCTGGAAACCACATAGCATTTCTAGCTAAGAAACAGTTAAATGCAAACAATATGGAAACAAGGAACCATATATGTGACTGAATCCTACAGAGTATAGTTTCCAATCTCGCTCCAGTGGAAAAGTATGCTCGTGATAAATGAGAAACTTCAAAGGATATCAAATAAGCAATTGATTCAATCATAAAGATACACATAATCGAAGAACATGGTTAAAGTTCCCAATCTTGCAGTACAAAAATAAGTAATATTATGAACTTTACAGCAAGAAATTAGTACATCGAACGCATCACGTAGATTAACAGTAGATTTCTTGCTTATAATTCACTACATGGGGGCAATGAAATTATCCCCAAGAAAAAAAAAAGTGAATAATGCCTCTCCTGGAGAATTGAATTTTAAAGAACACCATAACTTTGCTTACTAACTTTGGAATTATAGCTGATGCCAGAACTCGGATACAAGTTGAGTTTTGAAAATTCCACGGTTGAAGGAAATTTTACAGTTGAGAACTCCACTTTTGGAGACAAATTCCTCGAATTTCCATTGGAATGAATATTAATAATAAATGGGCATTTAACAGAAGAAGTACCCATCAAGAAAAACAGAGTCTGCACAAATAATCAAGTGCAAGATAGGAAAATTCTAAGTATACTCGGGATTTAGAAAAAGAAAATATCTGCAAAAAATCAAGATAACATAGGATAAAATTTATGTTCTTGCGCTAGCGGCTGCGCTAGAAATCAAGTAAATATACGCTGTGAAGATGGACTCAGAATTTCTTGAAAATGCGGTTTGTACGAAAGTTCATGGACTGTTTAAGCAGAAGTAGGGATGCTGATCGGCCATTGTATAACAGGCCCAAAACCAAAGATATTCGTCTGTCTTTTGTTCTAGAAAGTAGAAACCTTCTTAACGAGCACTATGTGTGTACTGTACATATTTAATTTAATACAATAATTTAAAAAGTATTTTGATTTTGAGAAAATTACTATAATACGGATCTTTTATTTTGTTTTTTGAAAGGATTATCTTTTAATATTAATATGATTAATGATGAATTCACATGACTTAATAATATGTTAAATTTTTTTAATTAAAAATATTATTAATAAAATTTTATATATATAATATATTTATTTATTAAAAAATAATAATTTAATTTTGAACCTTTCAAAACAAAAAATATAAATATTCAATTTAAGATAATAAAAATATTAATTAATCTATTCAAAAGCATTGGTATCTTTTAATTCTACAATGGTACTAAGCTAAATAATGTGAATATTAATATGTTTATATAAGTTTTATCTATATATTTCTTGGAAGGACAATAAAGTTGGATAATTTTATTATCCGCCTATTATATATATTTGTTATCATATTTCCTTGTTTATAAAGTTTTTATGTAGAAAAAGGAACCGATAAAATAATTCATCCATCCAAAATTGAATATACATATTTTTATTTTAATTTGTCCAAAATTAAATGTTTATTTTTCTTAAATAAACATATTTTTATCTAAAATTTTATTAATAGCATCATTAAATTAAAATATTTATATCAAACTAACTCATGATCTACACCACTCAATATCTTAATTTAAAGAAATTATAACTCATGGGTTCCACAATTTTCATTATACTCACATCAAAGATAATTTTATTAGTTAATTAAAATCAATAATCATTCTTAATTTTTATCCAAAGTACAAAATGAACATTCAATTCCGAACGAAATAAATAACATTGTTAATTCGGAAAAATTTATTTGTCTATCCATTTAAAAATATTGTTTTTATTTATAAACTTTTACTAGTTAAACAATCTGAGCAATAATAATTATATATATTACAATATTTAATGAAACTAAAGTTGTCACAACAGTTATCCAAAAAAAAAAAAAGTTGTCAGAAATTGCCACGACAGTTCACAAAATGACCAAATTAGTTACGGGAAATAATTTAGAGATAAAAAAATAAAACAAAAATTAAGAACTAAAGTTGAAAAATAAAATAGTTTTAAGGACTAATTTCGCTAACTTTCCTAATAACACAATTTCGTTAGCTAATTACCGATTATCTACAAGGAGAGGAGAGAGGATAATGACACGTGGTAGATTTAGAATATAATACAGCTTAATAAGATGCACGCCGCACCACCACAACAATCCAAGACAACTATATTTATAATTTAGTTTCATCTTTAAACTTTTTTAAAATATCATTTTTTATGCTAACTTTTTAGATTTACAAAGTTTTTTTTTTAGAAAATTGAAAAATTAAATGTCTATATTTTTATTTTGAAATGTTTAAAATTAAATATTTATTTTTTAAAAAATCACTACAACTTCGTTAATTCAAAATATTTATGTATGTAACAACTAACTAAATTAATGATAAGGGCAATATTGTAACTTTATTAAGATTAAAAATGCTTCTTAATTCTTATCTTAAGTAAAATGTAAACAATCAATTTAAATAAAGAATATCAAATTATTCTTATGGTATACATTGACTAAGGACTGTTTTTTAAACTGTAGAAGGAAAAAAATCAAAACAAATAAAAGTTTTTGCATGAAATTGCTACCTTAATTCAATAATGATAATTAATCAAATAAAAAATTAAGGGTGACAGAAGAATTTGAGGACTACTTTTTTTCTAAAACAAAATACTTAATAAAGAAAAACAAAAAGTGAATCTATAATCCCGAAGTTGCCAGTTTGGAACCTTAGCTTAGCTCAGCTCTTCTAATAAAAATTCAAAGATGTATTGTTTTGTTGGCTTGTTAAAGCCAATCATTACATCAATGAATAATTCCAAGTTCAATGATCGGTTAGGGTGTTGTGGCTCTTTGAAGCACATGAAATGTTCTTTGAATTCATTGTTTCGGGAAGGAACGCATCGTGCCATTCAGCCTACTTTTGCTTCATTAGGAGAATCATGAAATAGATACTACAGGAACCCAAACAGGAAATATGCCACTTCATATATATATAGACCAAGAATGCATTTTTTTTTTGGGGGGGTGGGGGTTGTTGATGTTTGTTCAGCCAAAAAATAAAAATGGAAGAAACTCTTCAGTGAATTTAATATTTATGAACTATCATATAAATTGCATGTAATACACTTTTTAAAATAATATAAACTTTTTAAATATATGTTGAACAAAAATCAAGTTTACATGAGATTTATCCTTCAAAAAAGTTTTATTTTTATTTTAAAACACATCATAATTGTGAAAAAGAATATTTGAATTCATGATCTTTAAATTCATAAACGATATTAAACTTGTCACTATTCAAAAAAGTTTATCAAAGAATTTTAGGTTTTTGGAGGTTGTTTATTACATCAATCAATGACAACAAATTACTAAAAACCTTTTTTTTAGAGGACTAGTATAAGAAATAATTGGTTTAATGTGAATTTGTGATATAGTTCTCCTGTTCTTACTTTTGATTGGGAAAAAATAAAATGTTTGAAATTTAAACGTTCAAATTTAAAACTTGTATAATGAATTATAAAGAACATAGTTGATTGAAATAGCTGGGATAAATTAAATTTTTGACTTTGTATAATTGATTATGAAGTTGATTATTGATGGAAACAATTTTTTTATCAATTAAAATGAGTTGAAAAGTAATAATATATATATATATATATATATAAAGAACTTGCTTAGTTGATTATGAATCTTCACATCAAAATTTTCACGAGGAAAATAATTTAAATTTTTAAATGACTATTTAGTCAATTCATCTATGAAAATTTAACTTTCACCAAAATAAATCAAAGTCCAAACTCCAAAAAGAGCTCACTTCAAATTTATGAGTGAACTAGGGAAGAAGTTTCTCGCTAATACCGCGGAAAATCTACGGGCACCTTTGCAGGAAATGCGGTGACAACCGACAAATGACGTTTCCTATATTTAAATTTCTTTATAATTTAACAAAATTGTATATTCTCAAGTTCAATTTAAAATTAAGAATAATTTTTAACTTTAAAGATGTTTGTCTAAGTATTCTTATTATTAATGAAAAATCATTAATCAGTAAAATATAAATACTTTAAATTAAAAAATTATGTTAATTAATAAACTCTACGATTTAATTTTGAACATTTCAAAATAAAAATATGATCATTTAATTTTCATAATATTTGATTTAGCATCAAAATAATCTCTATTTTACTCTCTCTTTTTTATAAAATGCAACGAACAAATTCAATTATTCTCAAATGTAAGATGTTTTATTATTATTATTATTATTTATTTCTATTTATTTTTTCTTGATACAAGTAACATAAATTCCATTGAAATAGAAAAAGAAAATATTCATCGTTTACAATAAATAAATGTACAAGTAATCATGAAATTGTTTAAAACATGTTAATTTTATAACACGGAGGCATAGAGTATAATTTAATTTAAGAAGAGAGAATCATGTGGAATGAATTTGGCAAAAGATCCAAGAATTTGACGCGGATTCTCATCTGTCATAGCATAGGTTAGGTGGATTGACCGGTGGGTCCCTTGTCCAAATTTCTGACCAAAAGATTAGGGTGGAAAAAAAAATGCTTCTTTGTTATTTTGATGATTGATTGGCGAGTTGTCATTTTATTAGCCTTTTGATTGATTTATTAATCTAATCTAATTTTGACATAATAATTAATAGAGACTTTTATATAGATATTAAATATCGAGTTTAATTTCAAGCTAAGATTTATCTTTTATCTTCTTTATTTTATATATATATATAAAAATCATTGTTTCTCTCCTTCAATTCTTGAAGGGATTTTTTATTTTTTTTCACAGTACAAGACTTTTGAGTTTATTAAATTATTATGATATCTTGTGAATGAATAAAAGGAATGATATAATTATGTACTTTTATTGATTTTCTTTTGTGGTATTCATTATCCATTTGTTAGGGACTTGGGGAAATTAGATGTCTTTTATTATTATTATTATTATTATTATCATACTTAAATGCAAATGTAATTTGTGCACATGACTATGTGGGTCTATTTGCATAACCAAGAATAGAGAAATCGTGCATAATTTAATACAGTCTATTATATAGAAAAAAATATTTATATAAAAAGATATACAAAACATTTGAAACTCAGCTATAACAAGCACAATAAATATATAAATTTTGCCTATTTTATACTAAAAATTACTCAAATAAGAAAAACAAATATATCTTCCCTTTTCTTTTCTCCCCTTTATTTTCCTTCCCCTGCTTTCTTTTTCCTTCAATTCAAACAAAATCATCCACTTAGTTAATAACAAGTCTAGCAGGGAAACCACCTTCTTAAGTATAATAAGTCAGAATAACTTACATTAAAGTTAATGCACCAAATTAGTTCTACCTTGTTATGGCTCTCAAAGCTTGAAGGCATTATTAATTAGGCAGCTCATTCCAAGGGGCTTTTCAATACTTCTTCTGCACGCGAAGCCTTTTCTTTTGTTTTCTTTCTTTTTTTTTTCTTAAAATGAAAAAGAGGAAACTTCATTAAGTAGGAAGTCTATTCAATTACTACTAATTTACAAAAAAAAAAAAACTCCTTTATTTCTTTATTTCTTTATTACTTATTGAGAGTGATTTTTTATTTTTTGTGTGTCTCTTGGTTATTACTTTACGGCCAAAAACTCCAACCGAAGAAATCAAACCAATCCAAACTGAATCCTTTTTTTTTTTTAATGGATTGATTTGATTTGGGTTGGTTTTTGTTTGATTTTGAAAAATTAAGTTTTAAATTGAACAAAACAAAAAACAAATACTCCCTCTGTACGGAATTAAATATTTATTTTTAACTTTAATTAAAAATTAATGAAGATCATTTTCCTTTAATTAAATTACCAAATAATTCTTCATATTAATGTAATGGATGATGGGACATATAAATTAGTGATATATAATTCTCTTAATTAAGGTGGTGAGTGTGAAACCATTAGTTATTGGAATATAAATATTTTAAATTAATAAAGTTATTAATGAAAATTTGGATAAAAAAATATGTTCATTAAATGAAAATGTATATTTAATTTCAAACAAACTAAAATAAAAATATTAACATTCAATTTCGAACGAAATGAGTAATTTTTATTTTAAATCTTAAAAGAAAGTAGAAACCGCCAGTCTAGAAGAAGCCCTTCATTTTGAGACTTGGGTTCATGTAGATTGTTCAATAAGGGGAGCAAGTCCATTAATATAATGTTGTGGAGTCAAATAGGTCTAATGCAACAGGGTATTTAAGTGCCAAAATAATTATCTTCTCCTAAATAAGACCTAATATTGACCTCTTTTTGTTTATTTATAAATAAGTCATTTCATCAAATTAAAAACTGAATTACACAAATGAGAGTATGAATAAAAACTTGTATCTTGTGGTAATAGAAAATAAAATACATTCTAATATTAGGTAAATATAGTAAATTACAAACAAAATAAACAAAAACATGCTAATAACTCAATTTATGTCATTATCATCATCTTTAGACATATAACACAATAATTTTAACACTATCTCAAACTATAAGCAACCATTTAAAGAGATCTAGACGTATAAATGATCCATTGCATAAGCATAAAACGAACACCAAGGAAGATGTAAATATAGTTAAAGATAATTCATTTAGCTAGAGCTTTCCCCTTAAGAAATTGGTGGAACAATTTTTCAGAAGATGTATTTCAAGAAATTGTGGATGTAATCCGTGAGCCTTTAATCTTGTTTGATTATGTTTCTTTTTATTTCCCCCCTATATTTGTTGTATAGGTGGTGATAAACCAGTGCACTATTTAGCACAACTTGAAGCTAGCTACCTTCTAGTTTTCCACGAGAATGATTTAGTGACTGTCCATTGATGTTGTATCTGTCTCGTTGGCCGATTCCTCTTCGCAATGAAACTCCATTTTTGCCTTAAAAAAACAAAAGGGAGGAGGCAGGCCAAGGGCCAAACACGTCTCTTATTGTTCTAACAAACCTTCCACATATATTCCAACACTTCACAAGGAATTAATTCCTGCTTTCTAATTATAGAGAAGTCTACTTGCATTTACCCAACACGACATTCGTGAATGAGATCAATTTGACATTGAAGACATGATTTCCTGCCATAGTTCAATGGAATAGAACTATAAAAGTTATTTAAAAAAAAAAGCATAAGAATTTAATATGATTAATCATGAAGGCAACTCCAGATCATCAATTTATCTTCATTTTTGTTTAAAAACATACATGTTTTTATTACTTTCATTTACCATTTTCAGTTTTTTAATACAATTTTGTTATCTCTCTCAAAAAAAGAAAAAGAAAAAGAGAAGATAATTACAATCCCGTTAAGTTTTTTTCTTCAAGAGTTTTATCCCTTCCAATTTTACGCACTTAATTGTATTCAAAATGAATTGAAACTTGTTTGAGTCTTCTTAGATATATGAAGGAAATCACATTTCTTGTTCAACAGTGAAAGAAAATTTTTCAGCAAATAAAAAGAAACAAAAATGAGTAAGTAAACAACTAGATTTTTATAATTGATGAATAGGTGAAGCTTAATTAATAAGGTGATCTCATTTATGATTATTAAGTTTACGTGTTCAAGCTATATACTTTCGATAAATGTCAATGTTTTTTTTTATAAAAAAGTTAGATTTATATACAAGAAATATAAATAAGTGTAAACTAAATTTAACTTATTAAATAAGATAAAGTAAGAAAAAATATTATTATTTATTAAAAGTGTAAAAAGTCAAATATTTTAACCCCGACAACATCAATTTAACACGAGAGGTTATATAAGAATTATTCAAGCTAATGCTCTCTAATATTTTTAACCTAAGCTCCAAAACAACAAGGTTTAAAAGTCTAAAAGAGTAAATTTCTTATTTAGCACCTAATATTTTTAATTTGGACCATGTTTGTTTTCGGTGTCAAACAAATTGATTTTTTAAACACATGAACAAACTATCCGTATTGATTCTATTAGCAATATAGACAAGGTACACGTGCTTCTTTTTATATTGGCGATTGAGTCACAAACATTTCTTTTTCGTCTCTATTATTCACCCCTCATTTTGTTATTCATAAAAATAATATTTTAAAATTTTTAATCTTAAAATCTAATGGAATGAGGTCAAATTGGAGACACTAGGGTAAGAGAGAGAGAGGAGTTTTGAGGAGAGAAAATATTTTGGAAAAATATATTATTAGTGAAAGTATTTTAGAAATTTTAAAGATATAAACGTATTACATTTAATAATTAGAGGTATTACATTTATAAATCATAGATAAATTAATAGAATATGCCTTGAAATATTAGGTTTCTCATATTTGGTTTCACTCTATACCAATATTTGTATCATCACTTTTGAGTTAATATAATCTTGATTTTCCTCAATAATAATAATAATAATAATAATAATAATAATAAAAAAGAGTTAAGTCACTCACAAAAAAATGAGCTGTCCAAAAGCAAAAGCTTACAAAAGATTCAGAGGCAAAAAATGGGGAAAAAAAGAAGAAATGCCAGCTACACAGAAACAGATCCACTAGGGCCCACGCGCTTACCACGGTCGGTGCCCGCGCCTATGTTTATATAAGTATTTTCGAACTCACAAGACATTAGCCAAATCGTTCGCTCGTTCCTTGATTTTCTCATACTGTACTGTGTGTGTGAGTGAGAGAGTCTCTCTCCTCTAGACTAAGCTCTTCATTGCCTCTCCTCTCTTTCCATATTTTCCATATAAATAAATTCCATTCCTTCATTTCTTTCCATTTTCCATTCCTTTGGGGTGAAGAGAAGAAGTAGGAGAAGAAAGAGAAACAAAAAGAATCCCAAAAGGGAAAAAAAATTATAGAGAAAAAATAACCCAGAAAATTTGAGGCCTGAGAGAAACTGGGAAGATCGGAAGAGAGTTTTTCTTGGTCTTATTTCTTCCATTCTTCTCCTTTATTTCTTTGCCTTTCACTTCATATTTTTTCCCATTTTCTCCGGCCGCATTTTGCCGGCCGGAATATATCTTTTCACATTCTTCCGTCCCACGGATTTCTTTGTTCTGCTGCTACCCTTTGCTCATCTCTCTAAGGTTGTTGTTCCTTTTCTTTCTCCTTAAATCTATTTCTTTTTTTTTTCTTTTTTCCATATGGAGAAAAAAAAATGTGAACATGCATTCCCTCTCTTTGTATGTATGGTGATTTCATTTTTCAAAGGAGTAAATTTAACATGAAATTTATAGTCTTTTTACAGAGAGGGAATGTATGGCGCTTACATAAATTTTTTTGTTGCTTTTTAACTTTTAGAAAAAGGCTGGAAACGACTTTCTGGGAAAAATTATTTAGATGCTTTTGAAAATTGTTTTTTTACTGATGCATTAAAGATAAAAAATGTTATATTAATTTGTAATTTTTTTTTGAAAATATACTTTTTAAAAATGTTCTAATAATTGAAAAGGGAGGCAGTTTATGGTTTCTTGGCCAAAATGGGACAGATTTAATTGATAATACAAACATGGGTTTTTGTTCAACAATGTTGGTTAAAGATGTCATTATGACTTTCCAACTCCACCAGTAATTTCTTTATGTTGAATCTTCACTAACATGGATTCCATGATGCTTACTGATGGCTTTGTTCATGAAATATGTTAAATTCATAAATCTTTCCTCCATGTCTGCGTACTTGTGTGGTGAGGACTGGGGAGTTGGGATATCAGTTGGTTTTGTGGAAGATAATACATGAATTTATTTTAAATTTGTTAGGCTAGCCAGAGTATCATGTATTTATGAGTAAAAATCCATAAAAATCCAGATGCTAGTGAACGAACATGTGTATGGTTGGCTATAGTACATTATGAGTTTATTCACCTTTTAAGACAAAAAAAAAAAAAAAATTCATTCATTTTCTCTATTTGTGTAAAATCTATAATCACGTGTCATTGCCCTTTATTAGTTTATTCATCTTCTTTCTTGGAAGGGTCTCATCTTGTTTAATATTCTAAATTTGCAGTAATTGGATTGTGAAATTTTTACCATCTATGTCATGTCAGAAGATTCTTGATCGTATTAGAAAACATATATGATTTTTTCTTTGAAATATTATTGAACATGTTCTTTTGTGATATCTGGAAAATTTAACCCTCAATAACTAGCTCAAGTTTTCGTCCTTGGTACTTGTTATTGGTAATTGTTGAAGTTTCCGGTTGGAATTTGAGTTTGACCGGTTTAGCTTCGAACTCTGCAGCTTCAGCTATGGAGCACCTGAGGACTCCTTTTAAAGGAGTCATAAATGATGCCAAAGGAAGGTTATCATGCTACAAAAAAGATTGGTTTGATACCTGTAGTTCAGGCGCAAGGTTTGGACTCTTTTGCATATAGTTAGACGGCTCTTAATCTTGTGGGGGTTATATTTTTCAACAATGGTTAATATTCGGTTCTGTTGTTGTTGATTGATTTAGGATATTGGCTCCAACAGCATACATTTTCTTTGCCTCAGCTCTTCCTGTCATAGCCTTTGGGGAGCAGTTGAGCAGAGAAACAGGTTATTTTCTATCTTTTCAAATTTTTACAGATTTTTCTTGTTCTTACAGTTTTCTCCGTATTCCGCATGAATTTTGAATGTATCAAGCTTATGAAATTTCGGCCCTGTTTATTCTTTTGTAGATGGAAGCTTGAGCACAGTTGAAACTCTCACTTCCACTGCTATATGTGGGATCATCCACTCAATATTTGGTGGACAACCTCTACTGATTCTGGGAGTTGCAGAGCCTACGATTATAATGTATACTTATTTGTACAATTTCACCAAGGATAGACCAGATATTGGAAAGGAGCTGTATCTGGCCTGGGCTGGATGGTGAGGGATTTCTTGCAATCTTATGGCATTGTCTTTGTCTTAGCTAATCTTTATCACCTGTTTTAAATCGTGTCAATTTTTCACAGGGTCTGCATGTGGACTGCCCTCCTGCTGTTTGTTCTTGCAATCTTCAATGCTTGTGCAATTATCAGTAGATTTACAAGGGTTGCAGGGGAACTTTTTGGCATGCTCATCACTGTTCTCTTCTTTCAAGAAGCCATTAAGGTTTCTGCAATTTTCTGATTTATTTTCAATGCTGTCCCATGGTAATATTGTGATATTTGGACGAAAAAAGCTATAGATGTTTTCTGATAGTGCTTATCATTATATGAATTCAGGGGTTATTGAGTGAATTCTCTATTCCTAAAGGTGAAAATCCCATGTCTGAAGAATACCAATTCCAGTGGCGCTATGTAAATGGATTACTGGCAATTATCTTCTCCTTTGGCCTGCTGCTCACTGCCATCAAGAGCAGAAGAGCTAGGTCTTGGCCTTATGGTACAGGTATGTTTGGTGATCTTGTGCATGTGATTATGGTGATGAATGATGTCATTCAAAAAATGATATTATATATATATTAATAAAAAATTATCATAAAACTGATATCATTCTTTTTCTGCTCTCTTGTATGTCATTGAAACAGGTTCTTTTAGGGGCTTTATAGCAGACTATGGAGTTCCACTTATGGTTGTGCTATGGACAGCATTGTCATACAGTGTGCCTGGGAAAGTTCCTTCTGAAGTTCCCAGGAGACTCTTTTCTCCTCTTCCTTGGGAATCTGAGTCATTGCATCACTGGACAGTTGTTAAGGTATTGCCCGTGACATTACTACTCAGTTATAGATATCTTTACATTATTTTATTCAATTCACAAGCTGGAATAGCAGTATGGATGTTTCCAAAATATTGGTAAATAAAGTTTTTAGTTCCTTTTTTTCTGTAATTTTTGGGAAACTTCAGGAAGATCTGGGGGGAACTTAAACAGAAAGTAGTTTATAAAAATCTTCTATGTAACCACATTTTTTTTCTTCTTTTTATTTTTTTTTAAATTTTTTATAAATAGGTACTTTATGCTGTTTTACATTTCATGCGCAGGATATGGCAAGGGTTCCAGTTGCATACATTTTTGCTGCCATCATTCCAGCTCTGATGATAGCAGGTCTATACTTTTTTGACCACAGTGTTGCTTCACAAATGGCACAGCAAACAGAATTCAACCTTAAAAAACCATCTGCTTATCATTACGATATCTTATTGCTTGGCTTCATGGTATCTACGATATCAAATTTTTTCCTTTGTTTAATAATCAGACTAGTGGCACAAGGGCTCCTTGCCTTTAAAATTCTAATTTGTAATCTTTTATCTTGCTATCAATTTTCGTCTCAGACATTGCTTTGTGGGTTGCTTGGTCTTCCTCCTTCAAATGGAGTTCTTCCACAATCACCCATGCATACCAGGAGCCTTGCAGTTCTTAAGAAACAGGTCAGTAATGAAATCCTTAGGGAAGTTTTTGCTTCCTGCTATTCCTGATATGAATAACTATGTATTCTTAATTAAAATTGACCCTCTTCTTTATGCAGTTGATCCGTAAGAAAATGTTGAAGAGTGCCAAAGAAGGCATTGAACAACAAGCAAGTCACTCAGAAATTTATGGAAAGATGCATGCTGTTTTTGTGGAGATGGATCCTGCCCCAACTGTAAGTAGACTTGCTAAGTTCAAGTTGTGCTTAAGCATAACATTGATATATGGATTTTGTTCACCAAAATAATTTGTTGCAGAAAGCAGTGGACAAGGAATTGCAAAACTTAAAAGAAGCCGTATTGAATCATGAAGATGGGGGAGCTGCAAATGGAGAGTTTGATCCTGAGAAATATGTTGATGCATACTTGCCTGTGAGAGTAAATGAGCAAAGAGTCAGCAACTTGTTGCAGTCCATACTAGTGGGAGTTGCTGTATGCGCTATGCCTTTGATCAGGATGATTCCTACATCAGTTCTCTGGGGGTACTTTGCTTATATGGCAATTGATAGTCTCCCTGGTAGCCAATTCTGGGAGAGGATTTTGCTGCTATTCGTTCCTCCTCGTAGACGTTTCAAGTAAGTCATGTATCATATTACTTATCAACAGACATTTCACATATTCCATCTCAACAATTATTAAGCAGACACATCAAATTGAAATAATTTAGAACCAAATCGATCATTTTCAGCAGGTTCATTGACTATCAGTTATTCACTTCACATCTTGTTGAATGGTTTCTAGTTCTCTGTTTTGACTGATTATTTTGGATTTTTTCCATCTGGCAGAGTCTTAGAAGGAGCTCATGCTTCATTTGTGGAGTCTGTTCCTTTCAAATACATGGCAATGTTCACTATCCTCCAGATTACGTATCTTTTAATTTGCTTTGGAGTGACATGGATACCGATAGCTGGAATCTTGTTCCCACTGCCATTTTTCATTCTCATAAGCATAAGAGAACATATCCTGCCCAAGTTTTTTCCACCGTATTATCTTCAGGAACTAGATGCAGCTGAGTACGAGGAAATTGTTGGACGTTCAGCACGAAGAAGGAATCATTCATTTGGGGTAATTAAACCAGAACCTGTTTTTGTTTCTTTATTTTCTCAATGCATCTTTTCTACTCCACTTTGCAATTGTCAGGACTGCATAATTTACCTTTCCCTGCGGTTGTGTCTTAAGAAAGAATTCTTAAATTTTCAACAGGAATCAGAATCATCTAACCATGATACAGAGGAAGATAGTGACGATTTTTCTTCTGCTGAGTTACTGGATGAAATTACAACCAACAGGGGCGAGTTGAAGCGCAGATCTTTAAGCTTCAGCACCGGATCTTTAAGCTTCAACGACAGGCAATATCAGGTATGTTTGCTCACTTGAATCATTTAGTTTTCTTTGTCCAATTCTTCTGGAGATAGTAATTTGAGGCAAAATTTCAATCTCAGGTTCATCCAGAAGATGGTGAGAGGAGGTCTTAAAAGATAACAACTCATGAACTGACATGGACAACTCTTTTGATTCCCCAAAGAAGCATTTAGGGAAAATATTTTTTTGATTAACGCTAGAACATGAATTATTCTTGATAATATTTTATGTAAAGAAGAAAAAGAAGAGAAGCAACGCAGTAATAAATATAGGAAGAGAAGCAACGCAGTTGCTACTGATACTAGATTTAGTTTTTGCTCCCAAGAGTAAGGAGGACAGGAACAACTTTTGGAACCATTGCAATAGATGCCAAGTATTTCTTAGAACCTGAGCTACCAAAACATTGAGTTGGAGGAAGGAAATGTGAATTGAGATTGCATAAAATGATTATGGGTTCAAAACATGTAAATGCTTCTGCTTATTTTGAATGCTGTATTCTAATAGAACTATGGAGGCATAGTGGAGATACTAATACATGGCAAAGTGATAGCTTAGTTAGTAAAAGAGTTTCTATTAAGTTCATAATTTTTGGGTTCAAATCAGACCCTTGTCATGACACACAACAGAGATCACATTTGAGCTCAACACCTGACAGTATGTTCGGTGAAAGGTTATCATACCATTCAGCAGCAGATGCAATATGCAATCGTGAGGACTTGTGCTTTGTTGAATCCCACCTGATTATATTAAACGAAAAAGTATGCGTAAACTTTTTTTCATGCAAATATTGCACTATAACATCTTTTTTGTCCAAATATTGTAGGACAAAATCTTTTTATAAAGCTTTTCAATAAATTTTAGGAGTTTTGTTGATTTGATTATTACTTTGATTTGATAGTGAGATTGATTGGATTTGACAGAGATGGTGGTGATGGGTGGCAACGACAACCCTCTCAATCATTCTCGAAAAACATTCTCAAAGAGTTTTTGATAATTTAAGAAAAAATTACCTTTTCAACCCTCTATGGAATGACAAACTTGAATGAAAAGAGAAAATGAATCTTTTTTTTTTTTGCGTTAAATAGATGAAAATGTTGAATAGATGAAAATGTAATTTTTGAAAGTCAATCACAAAGTATGTGAGAAAAAAAAAGATAAATTTAATTAAGATAGCAACAAAAGTGCAATATTTTGATGAAAAGAACATTTTAGGATAATATTTGAACAAAAAAGATTTATTGAAGAGTTTTATAAAAATAATTTCCTACTATTTATTGAAAAAAGATTTGGTAAATAAGTCTTAGGCTTTTGAAATAACAAAATTACTTTTAAAAAAGTCACATTATAGATACAAGATTAATGGAATTTGGAGAGTTAATCATACTTAGTAACGAAAGTGCAATATTTAGACGAAAAATATGTTTTAGTGCATTATTTAGACAAAAAAAGAAGTTTAGGTGCAAAACTTGAATTTGTAAAAAGTTTAGGTATTGTTTAGATACTTTGTCCTAAATAAAATTATATTTTATGTCTTATTGAGTTTTTAAGTTGTCATTAACTTTGGTAAAGTAATCTAATTACTATAATGTATTTTAAAAAATTGATTATAGTTATTTTAGTTTTAAATAAATTTTTTACTTAGAAAAAACTACTTGTAAGAATTCAAATATTTGAATGATCTAATATTTTCTTCATTTAAAATTCAAATTTTATATTTATATTTTAAATTACTGAAAAATGATTAACCATATTTTTTAAAAATATCTTATCTAAAATTTCAAACTAACCTTCCTAATTATATCTTACACATGAATCCTAGTATTAACTCTGATTAATGAGAGTAATTGATACTTAACTTAGATTCAAATGCTCCCATGCAAATTTCTCCCTAATTAAAAGGAGACATTAATGTTAAAAAGAAGAGAAGAATAATTAAACAGAAGTTTTTAGGACAATCCAATTTTGGTGGAGCTTTAATTGCATTGTACTTTTTATCCAAGTTTAAATAGCTCTTCATTCTGAACTTCTTTAAAAATAAATCGCATTCTAGACTTGCTAAAGCCAACTCACTGAGCCCAAATGATATAGTTAAGCATTTTCCTTCCTATTAGCATATCATATATTTATGACAAAATATGTACTAGTACTAAGCAAGAGAGAAGAAAAACAAATTTCTTAAAAAATCAAATTATTTATTAAATTAAAAGAAAATTAGTAGATATCTTTGACAAGTACTTTAAAACAAAGCATAATATTATAATAAGTTGTCTTTCAATGCCCTTATTAAATCCATAATTATGAATTAATTAATTCCTCAAGTAACCTTGAATACAAATACACACTGCATATATAGAATTTGGAAAATTCACCATTTAATGTGGAAGAGATTATCAAACCGAGAAGTGAATGATATTGTTAGAAACCTCAGTAGCATATGTGATATTATACCTTCAAATAATCAAATATGTGATATTATACCTTCAATGATATTGTTAGAAACCTCAGTAGCATATGTGATATTATACCTTCAAATAATCAAATCATTTTTTGTAACATGCATTTCTTTTCTTAACTGCTAAACTTAGCAATAGTTGATGATTGTGGAGCTTTTAGTGTCATAGTGAAAATCAAATCAGACTGCATAAAACATAAAAACTAATCCACAGAAGATTGAAAGAGAAAATGCTTCAATCAAATTTTGTTGGCATTTTTCCTTAGCCATGGATCTGTTTTCTTATTTTTGCTACTATTACATTCTTCTTCACATGGTAAGAAACAAAATTTGTGGAGTCACCATCCAAAGTGAACTTCTCTCCTGTACAACCATTACAGCTTAAGGCTTCATCCACACTATGTTTTTACCTATTCTTTTCTAGTTCCCATCCAAGGCATGTTCAAATAAGCGATTTCTCATGAAGATGAAACAAAAAGAATCAAAGTTCAAAACTTATTTTTCCAGCCAAAAATCTGACCAATTGAGATTTTGATCTTACATGTATAATGCATTAGTGGTGGATTCGCTCCTGAATTCCTTTTCTACAAGCTACTTGTTCGATTAGGTGCACTGTCACTGACAAGAAAGAGGTGATCACCATCTCTGACTACTGCCTGGTCTTCAACCAAAGCTCCATCCTTACTTAGAACTTTGGTGGCACGAAATCCAAATCTCATGAAACCATTATCAAGCAGCTCTTGAATGGAATCTGGCAATAACACAAGCCTTTGAGTCATATTCCCACTTTCTGGACAACTAATAATTACCCGAGTCCGGTTTGGCATATGCATAGGACTAAATGGAGATTGAGGAAGACCATTTCCTGCAGCAGAAATGACGAAGAAAAGGAAACTTCTCAGGATACGGTTGTGGAATGAATTATGTAGCAGCAACTCTATACAGTAAGACCAATTGCAATTTCATGATCAGAATCTCAAAATGATGAATATTTCAGACCATTTTTTCTTATTTACTATTATTTCCTTTTTTCAAAATCAAAAGACCTCACTTTATCAATCTCCTAGAATGAAATTTCTAATTTGGAATAAAATGGTGCTCTATTTTTGGAATAGAAAAAATGAGAAAGTATTTGATTCAACACCATGCTCACCGGTTGTTGGTCTATATGCAGCAGACATGACCCCAAAAAGTGAATTCTCAAAAATGCTTGCCCTACGTCTCAAGCGGTTGCTGGATGCTCCAGGCTCTCTTACACCATTTGATGAGATTTCTCGTGTTAAAGGAGGCATTGTTGGCTCACTCTGATGCTTTTTAAGGTATGGTACGCCTTGCATATAAGAAAAGTTGACATGCTGATCAGGAGTGTTTTCCCCAGTTTTAAATATAGATTTCATTTCATCATTTCCCTGATAGTCAGCCAATGCTCTCGGACTCCAGCCATGTGCATCTGTCTTGTCAGCATCAGCACCGTGTCCGAGCAGGAACTTAACTATTTCAACATTCTCTTCAGAGATAGCTGTATGCAGTGCTGTAGTTCCTGAGCTATTTAGAAGTGAAATATCTCCACCGTGTTTAACTATTTCTTTGAGTAACTCCATGTTGCCTTGCTCAACAGCTAAGGATGCAAAAGTACCCACATCACCAGAAGATAATCTTGCACCATTTTCTTTCAGCAACTTTATCATGGGTTCATGCCTACCTAATATGGCATCCCAGAGGGGAACATTCCCTTCAGAATCTGCATTGATGAATTTTGCATTTGTTAGCAACGAGAATGAATAATCTAAGTTTAAATTTTTCTTCACACATAAATAAATAAATAAAAGTAATTCAATAATGGACATTAGATACTTGAACATGAGAAAGGTCTGATCTCAACTCAGCATGAACATTATCCCTGCAGCATAAAAGGTCAAAGACTAATTTTTTCCCACATAAAAATGTTATTTGAGTAATATGATTTCCCTACAAGGTAAAAAGACACTAAGAAGGTAGAACAAGTATGCAAAATGTTGCAGCTGGTACGAATACTTGAGAATATATACCTTTTTTGTTTGGGTCTGCTCCATAATCTAGAAGTAGTGCCACACATTCCAAACTACCTTGTGAAGCTGCAATATGCTGTGTATCAAACAAGACATTGATTTTAAGCCTGGAAACTGTAATTCAGATTGGAGCAGCACTTAACACACAGAGTTAAGTGGATGAAATTACACACCATAGCTGTACGTCCATTGGAATCCAATTCATTGGGATCTGTACCCCGTCTTAGCAGTTGGTGTAATAGTAAATCATCTCCTCTCATTGCTGCAAAACATAAGCTAAGAGGCACATCCATTCTTCCTTGAGCAAGCATATGCTCTGTCTCTGCCAAAATTGCCTCAGTCAAAGGGTCCCTTTGTTCTTTCAAGTGCTGCAACAAACATGGATAATTCATACAACAGATGTATAGCAAGAGCATTCGATATCAAAAATAGGAAAAAGAATGAAGCACAGAATCGTAACTACATTGCTGAACTCGTGTGTTAAACCAGAGGAAGAAGATAATTGAATCTATCCATATTGCACTAATGCGTTCAACAAAAAGTAAGGAAATTTTTTGCCCTTGACATCATTTTAGCATTCTTATTTACCAAATAAAAAAGAAGAATGTCAATATCTTAGTTTCTTTCTTTAACTCTTTCTTCTCTTTCCTACACTTTGTGCCGTTTCCAGGAAATCCAAGGGACTCTATGTTTTTTCTTATTCTTTTTCTCAGGCTATTTTTCTACAGTCTAGAGATAATAATAAATGGACCTGTCAGAAGACATTGTGTTCTTATGGATTTAATTATTGGTATGCTACTGATGCAAACTTAACACTAACAAAGACTTGGGGAAAAATATGTATTCAATAAGCTGGCCTCATGACATGCTATACTCACTGCTATCACCAGTGAAGCTTTCTGTGGAATTGTAGGATGTAAAAAACATGAGGTTGATTTTAACTTCATTAAGACTAGAATGAAAATAGTACAAAAGTTTACCAGACAGATGGAAAAGAGGCTGATAAAAGTGAATGAGATCTTACCTGCAGAAGATTGTTCATGATTATAGTCCCATCTCCAACATTTGCTTGAACAATATTCAGAAAGGCAGTACGATTCAACCTTAGTAGCTGACTTAAACGTTTTGTACGAACCGTAAACAGTTGCGGCCTATAGCAAAGAACTCCTATTTCACCAAAAACATCTCCTGTCTTCAAATCTCCAACAACCTACAATAAGTCATAATAATGCATTCTTTCAATTTGTCTAACAAGTTTTTAGAGCCTTTTTGCAAAGTGTGATTCGTGGTTATTCTGATTTTGAGGAACAAAATGTGTATGAAATTAGTTTGGTTATTGCACTGATGGATTTACCTGTTCTGTCCCATTCCTAAGTAGAATAAGTTCCTGCCACAAAGATTTCAGTATCAAGATTTAGTTTAAAATAAGCAAGAACCGTGAAAGTATTAGGACAGAGAAGGACAGAACACATTTAAAGTTTAAGAGGAGTTATGCTGAAGTCATCTGTGCCCCATTCTTATGGAAGCAACATGTATGTCACTTGGATATGCATAAACTTCATAAAACTAAAGCCTTAGACTTTTCCCAGTAACTGGTTTTGGGGTCTTGAAGAAAGATGATGAAAGCTAAGATAAGAAAATTCACATTACAAGATAAATTTATCCAATAAAATTTCATCTCCTAAAGCTACAGTTTCATACTCACTCGGCAAGTATTGTAAAAATAAGCAAAAAGAAACTTCACAAATTTTCACTACTTGTCAAAAAATTTGAATCATTCAGCAGCATGCCAATGGAAGCTTATGGCCTTGTGTACTTTCTATAAAGAAGAAGAAGCATCAAATATTTAATATAATATCTGTATAATCAATATACTCCAAAGAGGAGGTCGGAGAGGGGATTTGGGAGAAAGGGAAAATCTTACCACTGCCCCAGTTACTAGAATGTACAAATCTGTGGGTGCTTCATTTTGCAAAATAACATCTTCTCTTGGGGGAAAATACTCGGGTTTCATCTCTGAAACCTGACATTGAAACATCAAAGACAAAAGCATGGTCATCTCAATCTGAAATCCACTATATACTCCAAATCAATATATTTATGTGAAAATGTTCTCTAGTTTGCTAACTGATGTAACAGGAGAAAGACTTGTCATACCTCTCACTTTTCTTCAATCTTAGTTGAAACATAATCTTATATTTCTAACTACTTTTTCTTTCCAATTTTCAAGTATTTCTCATTACTTAAAACCTTGATTAGAATAAACATTTAATATTTCAAGAGATAAATAACAAACTCATTCAAGAGTGAATGCAAATGACTTGTTAGGATGACAAAGCACATGAAGAGATAAATCCCTGTTCCACACCCTTGCAGTGCCACAGACATACGAAAAGGAATCTTACATTAAAAACCCATCAATTACCAGTTGAAAGAGCAGGTCGTTTGATACTCCATGGAATAAGTACACCTTATCAACAAGCGAATAGAACAGATAATGTGAGATACTTGACCGTATAGCTTTTGGAAGCACATCAAGAGTTTCTTGCTGTTGTAGCCCTTCTGAGTCTGTTCTATATCTCAAGGACAAGTGAGCAATCATCTGATCCTGAAGTCGTACAGGAAGCTGATTCCTTTGTGCAAAACTTGAAGCAGCTTGAAGAGTATCTCTCTGTAAGACACAAAATGCAACCAAGAAAGACCAGACTGAGCTACCAAAGGCCATACACCAATGTTCATACACGTTAACCTAGTAAAGGAAATGTTATTCACAATATTGTGAATAGTGTGATCACTATAATGTGGCATAAGAAGGAAAATGCTTAGGCAAATTAATTGAGGACAAAGGAAGAGGCAAAGAAGAAATGAAAAACAAGGGGCAATACCAAATTGATGCATGATTTTGCCTTCATCAAGGACCAAGAGAACGACTACAGACTTTTTGTACAAGAACAAGAGAGGAGAACTACAGATTCTTTATGCAAGAAAATTAAATGAAATCAGATATAAATTCACATTTCTAAAAGGTTTGGAAAACATTGGAATGACCAGAATAAGTCAATACATAAATAATTAAACAATGCATAAATAAATCATTTAGCTGCTTTCCCCACCCCAAAGGTTTCAATTTAAGCAACAGGACAGGAATCACTCACGAATTTTCTTGTTCTACTGGTTCCATGTACAACCAAATTGGTCATGTTTCCAATAAGATATGCCGTGAGACCCAGGTTGAATAGCATGTAGAAAATATCAAATATCTTCTCCTGAGTATTCACCGCATGTAAATCACCATAACCAGTTGTGGTTAGAGTGGTGATGGACCAGTACATAGAAGTAATGTAGCGAACCCACAGACTCTCTACTTCAAAATTTTCCATGACAGAACCTATCCATGTACGTCTTGGGTCACGGGATCGAGCAGCAAGAAGATAATAGAAGCAACCAGCACAATGAACTGCAAAGAGAGTCACCTACAAACAAATATCAAGCAATGGAACATAATTATAATATATTATATTTACAAGGAAAATTGCTTGTTCCTCAAAATACTTACACATATAAGCTTTGCGCATCGGACACAAAAGTAATTGAAGTTTCTGTCCTTCTCCAACCTACATTATAAGCACCATGCATGAGGCAAAGTTACAGAACTAATTAGATATACACTGAAATAGACAGAATTAACTGCTAATACATTCTCCAGGAACAAGCTCTTAATGAAAATAGTATTAATCCTATGTCATATCAACTGCCAACAAATGGGTTTATAAAGTAAAAATGGACCCTGGTGGATATATCAAAATAAATGATGCATTATAGACAAAGTCTTAATTCTCTCATGGTTTGATATAAACCTCATTGTAGGTGTTGGACATAAAAATGGAAATTGATCCAACTTTTGAAATCAAAATCAGAAGAAATGGTCAGATCATAAAGACCAAACCACTAGTTACCCCATTCTCAATGCAGAATCGGGAAGGTTCAGAAAAAATAATTTTGTAGCACAACTAGACTAGGATTTGGATAAATATGAATAGTAGTGACTAAAATCAAACATCAAAAACTAATTTGAAAAGAACTAATTGGATACATAAAAAAAAGAAAAAGAAAAGGAGAGAACTAATTGGAAGTTTTCCATGATGAAAATCGAAGACTTATCCTGCATATTAAACAAAGTAACCCTGCTTCTTGTAGTTTCTTTTTATTTCAGCTATGAGAACTGATCTGAAGCAGAGTACCCTAAAGATGATAGTGTACTTTCTTTGTTTGGATGAGTCACTTTGATTTTGAGGGCATTGTATGTAACAAATTATTTTAGACATTACACCAGCAAAGGTGCTGAAGATACATATGGATGTTGTTCATGAAGTAACGCATTTTAGTGTTAGCAAAGTTGGTGGCAGTGAGATAAGAAGGATGCAGAGATTGTTTAGATGTTGATGGAGAAAAGAATGGTGAGGAATGAAACAGTAGAAAATAGCATGGCAATAAAACTGATGAAAGGAAGAGACTGCTTATGGTAGAAGATGGGTGGTACAAAAATGGATAGCAGCAATAATTATAGTTAACCTTTTAGAATTGAATATGTATAGAAGGTAAATTAGCAGTGCGAGTCTAACTACATCATAACCTAGCAAAATCAAGTCCACCTTCTCAAGAAATAGCAGAAAATCCATGCGCCTCTCAGGAAGGGAAAAAAGAGAAAATAGAACAATACTGTGTTATGCTTTTATAGTAATTGCAGCAATGTCGTAGGCTATACCACCAGTTCATCTGAGGGGAACTGTCTCAGTTTAAACAATAATAAGAAAAGAAAAGGAAAGAAGTTTAAGTGTGGAAAGGGAGGCTTACCTTGCAAACATGGCACTCACTCTTCGAACACGCCATAACCGGAGCATATTGAAATAGCCATAGTCCTTGAGAGGATGAGGCAAAACTTTCCGAGCTAATTCAGAAGGGATCGTGGAAATCACATCAAAAAGCAGCCAGGTTTTTGCATATCTCCAAGCAATCTGCTTCCTTTCGTCAACCATAAGATATGTTGTTTTATCAAGGTAGGCCACAAAGAATGTTAATACAATGTCAATGGCAAAAAATGCATTGACTACGTTGTCTGTGATGGAGAGAGCTCCCTTGGGATGGTCTAGAAATCCAAATTCAAAAGGACAGACCCAAGATGTGTAGAAGACCAAGACTACAAGCCATGTCTCCCAAGCTCTGCATATTTCCGGTTCAGTAAGTGTATATCAGTTTATGAATGTGGGGAGGAAAGGAGTTAAGCCAAAACAAACGAAATGAGTTTTCCCAAGAGCACCACCTACCTTCATACTTAAATGCAGACATTAACTGTTAAAAAAAAGAAATTATTATTACACAAAATTGGTTCAAAAAATTCACTTGGTTCATTAATTTAACCATAGCAGCATTGGTTGTTAAAGAAGGCATACAAAATTCGTTTCCTCATACCTTTACTAGTCAACAAAACTTGTGTAGCACTGGACAATGCATTTATTCCTATTGCATGTTACATGTGAAGCATGAGGAAAAACAACCCGTACTCAATCAGTTAAGTCTCCACTTTTGAGCTTATAAAAAGGAATGAGTTTAACTAAGATAATGCAGGATAATCATTATCATTCTAACTCATAAAGCTAAGACAAATCAAGAAGAAACCAAAACAACTAAACAAGAACTGCGAATTAATTCACAGATAAAAGTTGGTTTGCTTTGCTTTGACACTAAACTTTTCAAATACAACTTCTTCATTTCTTTTCTTTTCTTTTTTTCCATAGTCAAGCCTTCGCTGAAATCCTTAAATCATTAGGCATTTATCGTAAAAGTCCTGCACAGTGCAAATCCTTCCTAAGAAATTAATTTTTTTTCTTCTTTTGTGGGTAGGATAATTTTTTTTTTGGCGGGGGGGGGGGGGGGTAGCGGTTGGATGGTAACAGTTTTAATTCCTTGACCTAGAGATTAACAAAGGAACAATTAAACATGCCTGCAAACAACAAACTATGATAAACTGCTTAAGGATTAATAACAAAGAGTGAAAAAGGGTCACACAAAGGGCTCCACTTAAACAGTCTGTATAGACAAAATTCCCCATGCACATTGCCTTTCGATGTTTCTGCAGATTTGATTAGACTTCGAAATGCCCAGAAAAAGCACAAAACAGGACAAGATTCTATTAAAATGTCAAAAGTTTACCATACGGGATACATGCAAGTCCACTTTTTACTCTACAAATTCACAGAAACCAACAATCAACTCAAATGGGCAAAAGTTTTTGCCCACATGGCTGGAAAACATGATTACATCGAAATAAAGAAATGTATATTAACAAATGGGTAGAGAAAGAAACCTGTAACGAGAATCAAACGGCGAGAGAACGAAGGGACGAAGCTTTCCTTTACGATTGCTTTTTGCACCAAGGGAAGGGAGAATCCCACTTGAAACGCTATAAGAACTATGATCATCCCTTGAGATTTTCTCCACCTCATTATCCAGCGTTGTTCCTCCACATAATATCCTACTGACAAACTCATTCTTCCTTTCTTCCCAACTACCCACTACCATTTTTTCTTTTTCTTCCTTTTTTTCCCCTTTTTCTCAAGATTCTCTTTTAAATGTCTCCTTAATTCCCTTGAAAAAAAAAGCCTTTTTCTTCTTCTTCTTATGATTTTCTCCTCAATTCCTCCCCCTGATCAATCTCTCTTCATGGTAGAAAACCAAATCCCTCCATTGCTTCTTCCCTCTCTTCTCTGTGTAAGGATTTATCTGCCCAATGTTGTACTTCTGATTCTCTCTGCTCAAAAAATCATTAATATGTGTTTCCTTCCCCCAAGAGATTGTTGTTCAAGGTGTGTTTTTGGCACTTCTATTTAAAGTAAAATACTTACGCGTCAAGCCTGTTACATTTTTTAAAATTTCGTACCCATCTAAAAGTACAGTCTATTAATTATTATTAGCTCATTTCATAAATATAAATCATTTGATAAATTTTTATTTATCTCAAAATATAAATTATTTTACAAAATTTTATAAATATTTCAGTGTTGAATTCAAATTACTTATTTTTAATACAATTTTTTTATATTTTTATTTTCTCCTTATTTTTAAGACATAATAATTAAGAATATTTTTAAAATAAAAAGAAATTTATTAGTTTGTGTAAAAGTGAGTTTACTAATTTATATTTTTAGATGAAATGAATATTTATTATTAATATGATTAGTTATTAGTGAAATTTTAAATAAAAAATTAAATTAAATTTTAAGCATTATAAAACATAAATATGAATATTTAATTATAAGAGTTGTAATATAAACTTTAAATACTCGTGTAATTCATGAAGATACCTTTTACAATATTTTCTTTTATTTTATTTTCAGACTTGAGGTTTGATAAATGATGAAGAAGCCCACACAACAAATAGAACTATCAATCGAGTTGAGGCAGTTCCGAGCTTAATCTATTCGACCAAAAAAATATTAAAATAAAGTTTAAAATGCTAAGTTTTAATATTAACTTCTTCTTTTTTTGAACTTTTAACCCCCCCCAAAAAAATCAAGCTAGATTAAATTTAAAAAATCAACTCGCAAAATTTAATTAATATATAATTTTTTATTCTTTCACTCAAATGAAAAATTGTACCTTTGAGGCTTTGACAAGAAAGTCGATAAACACGGAAATCACATAAAAATTTGGTGTGCTTCGTGGCAATGTTATGGCAATTTCGCTTGTCACACAGATTAATGCTTTTTATTTCTAAAAATACGAAAATTATGATATAAAATCCGCACAAGTTCTTCTTTTTTTTTCTTTTCTTTTTTGGGATAAATGATGTGCAATACACACGATTTGCCTTAAGTTGTAAACTTATGTCAATTTCCTTTGATAGATACCAAAATAGACCTTTTTATAAAGGGTGAGCCCAGATGTCCAAATCACAAATATATGACATGGCACTTTTAATTATTAATTTCCCTTGTTGATAAAGAAATGTGGTTTCATTTTCACTAAGATTTATATCTCTTTTTCATTAAGATTTGCATGTGTATTTATATGGTATTTTGTATTAGTTGTTTACGAATTTAGAAAAAAAATGAAAATTTGATAATTACAAATTTGTGAAATTCTCATAATAAAAAATTTATGAAAATAGTGATAAGAAGAGGTTTCAAATAGTGATAATATAAAAAGATAAAGATAAGTAAAAGAAAGGAAGAACATGTTTTATCCAGTAACTCATTTGTAGATTTCTTTTTTTTAAAAAAGAAAACACCTTGGCAGAGAAAAAACCACAAATTTAGATGTTTTAAAATAAAAGATTGAGGGTTTTGAAATCAGCAGGTTAAAAGCCTGTTATTTTGGAAATCCTACCCATTAAAATACTCCAAAGATGATTTTATTATTTGGATAGAGAGTTTGTCTTTCAAAACCTAAATTAAAATAAAAAGGAAAATTAGTCGGCTTGATCCTTAAAGTTTAATTTTTTTTTTGTCAAATTTATTCATAATGTATTTTATCGATCAAATTAATTCTTGAAGTTCTTTTTTTTGTCAAATTTGTACTTTTGTTTATACACTAATGTCATCCATTAAATTAGAATAAAAAAATTAATCAGTTTGGTCATTGAAGTTTTTTTGTCAAATTGATGTTTAATGTATTTTATCAATCGATGTGATTCTTAAAATTTATTTTGTTGGTCAAATTAATCCTATTTTTTAAATAATAACATAATTTTCTTTTTTTCCTTAAAATAATAAATTTTAAAAATAAATAATAATAAATTAACAAAAAAAAAAATTTTACTGAATGGATCCCTTCTTAAACATAATTCATGAAATTTGATTGGTCTTCTTTATTTTTTTATGATTTAAAAATGAAAATAATAATAAATTTTATCTTGATTCCTGACAAATATTTGTTTATTTTTAAAAAAATAAATATTGTTTTTTACCCATATTTTTAGGCAAAAAAAATATTTGATCCATATTTCTATGAAAATTCAATCATGTGTTAATAATATGGATCTATTGAAGTTCCTATTTTATTCATAATTTGATGGGTCACTTTAACAATATTTTAAAAAAAAAACAAATATTTGTTAGGAATCAAGATAAAATTTATTAATCTTCCAATTTTTGAAGGATAAAAAAAAGAAGGCTAATCAAATTTCATGAATTAAATTTTGGAAAAAATCCCTTCATAAAATAAAATAAAAATCTGTTTTTTATTTTATTTTCAAATTATTTTTAATTATTTTTTAAGAAAAGAAACGAAATTTATGTTATTATTTAAAAAATATGACTAATTTGGTCAATAAAATAAACATCAAGGATCGCATTGACGTAATCAATAAAATATATTAAGAATCAATTTGGTTAAAAAAATAAACTTTAAGGATCAAGCTGACTAATGTTTTTATTTTAATATGATAGATTAATTTAGTTAAAAAGTAAATTTTAAGGATCAAACCGACTAATTTTCCAAATAAAAACCTATTCAAACATATCATTACATTCTTAAAGATTTCTTATTGTCATTTACATTTCTCATGTTGTTTAAAAGTTTTCATGTGATTTAATAGTGCATTTATTTGACTAAACAAATAGAGTTTGAGGATTAAAAATATAATTTAGCAAATCCTAACATATTTAGGAATCTAAGCAAATAGAACTTGTGGATTAAAAATAGAATTCAACAAGTTATGACATATTTAGAGACGTTATTAGAAGAAAAAAAAAACTTGAGGAATTTAGCCATACCTTAAAAGGACCAATTGATCATGCTTTTTAAAACGTGTTTCACACATGATTCTTTATCTTTAAAGGAAAACATGGACAAAAAAAAACTAATTTTAGGAGGTCATAACACGCTTAATGGGAACACACTTTCCAAGGAGCAAATTGGAAATTATTGGTGAAAAGAAAAACTCATATATTAGAATTTTAAAATTTTTTTGAAAAATCCATTAATGCAATGAGTAAACAAAAAAAAAAAATTGGACTGAAATTTGAAAAGTGTTTTTTTTAAATGAAAATATTTTTTATTTGGATAAAAACTTTTTTTATTGATAATCGAGAGTTGATATGATATTTTGTTATTATACATTATTTATAATAGTATAAAATATAATTAATAAAATATTGATATTTAGTTTTAATTAAAAAGTAATAAAAAATAGTATTTATATAAATTTGTGAGACTCATATATGAAATTAGAAGAAAATTTAAAATATAAATATAATAAAACATTTGAAGACAAAAAATTTATTTCTAAATATGTGTTTATTGAGAATTATAAATTTGATTTTAAATTCTAAACCAAAAATCATTTTTAATTTCCAGAATAGAAACTTGTTGAATACGGAGTAACTAAAGAGAACCAATAGCTCCACATGGCATTTTTCCTAATACACCATTGGCTTCCCGTGTCCGTGTACCTCTTTTCTTTTTCTTGTGTCTAAATTCATTTTCATTTTATTGTTTTTTTTTCACGTATACTTTTTTTCATTTTCACGTGTACCCTTATCAATTATCCACACGCCTCATCCCTAGATCTTAGCATGTGATGTAAATTGAAAAATATGTTTGGATAGATCATGATTTATGTACGTTTCCACCAAGGCTCTCGTCCATCAAGCTTTGAACTCAGGTTGATGTCCCTTAGATGTGTGAATTTATCTCCAACGTCCTTTGCAAATAGAGCTGAAGACTCAATCCGTAAACTTCCTTTGCACATTTAGAGAAAGACCCACAGAAAGAAAAGAAGAAGAAAAGTAAAACCGTAACTATAAATAATTTTAGGGCAAAAACTACATCAAAGAGTTCTCGAAAGTCGGAAAACTAAAGGATCTTCACCGTGAAGTATATCACTCACTGTTCGCACCAACCTCTGTTATCTGTTACCTGTCATTGATGGACTACTTCTAAATGTGCATGCCTATTATGTATGCAATGTTTTAAGTGACAAGAAAACAACTACTACTACTATGCATCAGAAGCTTCCTAGATTTGGAGTAAGTGTGCCTATTTAATTGAAAGATATTGCATTACTTAGTTCGATTTGAAGTTGAAAATTAATATAATACCAAAATGCTCCCTAGTTTTGAAGTTAAAGTTCTCCAAAATAATAATAAAAATTATAAAATATCAAAAATAATATTTTCAATTTAATAAATTAATTTTCCAGATACACATAATATATGTCACTACTAAAAATATAAGTAATAAGGATAATAACTAATTTACCTAGTCTTTTGTTTTAAATCGAATTTTTGAACATAAAAGGATTCAATTAAAAATAATTGTCCGTTTTAGTCCCTATTCAATAACTTTTACCTATTTTTGTCTCTATTTTTTATGACTTTTTTAGTCCATAATCTTTCCTATATTGTCCAATACGGTTACTTTCCAAATTTGTCCCTCTGAGACCACCTCATAAGAAATGGTTTCGTCACTTATTTAGACGGAAGAAAATATTAGGGACTAAAAGAATCGATAAAAAATATCAACTAAATATATTTATATAAGAAAAATAAATATTTAATGCTAGATAAAATGAATAGTGTTTCACAATATCTTGTCCTATGCTTATTACGTATTTAGATGCTTATTTGCTTAAGGGATTCATGTGAAAGGTTTTAATTTTTTGTCATCACTTTATACAATTTAAAATAAATTATAAACTTGATAAGGATATGAAGTTGTGCATTAAGTCTTGTAATAAAATTATTGTCTTTCTCTAAAGTTCACAGTTAGTCACTGCACATCTTGTGCTTTATATTCTCTAGTCGATGGTGAGGTTTAAGATTAATTGAGCATAAGTTTAAACTCTGAATTATAAAAAAAAAAAAAGTTATATATGATCCATTTGCATATGAATAAAGTCACAAAAAGTGTTTTCATATTATATATTCGTGATTTTTTTTGTGAAAATATATTTGTGAAATTAGCACATTAGAAATGTGATATCCAAAATTTGTGGCCCCTAGTTATAATGTCAACGAATTATTTGATTGGATGACAAATTTTATGGTAGTTGATATATGATTGATGAGTAAAGTTTCCTCTATCAACCAGGAAATTTGGAAAGCAATTGCCTCAATATTATTCAAAAGGTTCGATTATTTAAATTGGATCTCCATTCTCTCATAAGTTAGCCATATTTGAAGTATGGTTCAAAATCTTTAGTCCTCTTCGCTAGCTAAGATATGTATTTTTCATCCGAAAAGGCACATCAACATTGTTTGGCTCGAATAGGTCATTCTTACTCTACTCTTTTGGAGTAGTATTCTAGTTTGCCTCACGATATATTTTTTTACCTTAATGACCGATCTTTCTTTCAATGCATTCTCTCTTTATTTCTTTTAAGAAGAAAAAAGAAAGAAAGAAAGAAAACCATGAAATAATTGTTTGGTCCTATATAGTCCTATATTATACTTCATGAATCACACGCTTATATAAAAAATTGTACAATTATGTTTAAGCTCAATTTACCTACCCAATTATATCTATGATACCACACACACGTGTGTGTATATATATATATATATATATATATATATGCACGTGCGCGCATATTTAATATTAAATTAATTTGATATGATAATTATAATTATATCAAGATTAATTTAACTAAATATCCT
This sequence comes from Apocynum venetum, assembly GCA_019593545.1. Classification (NCBI taxonomy): domain Eukaryota; kingdom Viridiplantae; phylum Streptophyta; class Magnoliopsida; order Gentianales; family Apocynaceae; genus Apocynum; species Apocynum venetum. The sequence goes on along the minus strand of SRSM01000727.1, from coordinate 1,623,782 downwards.
CCATCTTCTATTTAAAATACAAAATCTCATTATTTTTCAAATTGAAGCAATATGACTCCATAATCTATTTAATTTTATCAAAATAGTATAATTACTAGACTTAATTTCATTAATTCCCTTAAGCTTCTCATATAAAACAAAGTTCCCATTAATCTTTCAATTGTCTTAATATGCCCATTCATCTTTTAATTATTTTAGTTAATTATAATTTTTATTACAATTTATCATTTTTTGACAATTAACATTTTTTATTAATCTCATAAATTAAACTAAACTATTATTAAAACAGATAAAATTCTATGAAGTTTTTTATTTGCTTAAACATGTGAAAAAATATATTAATTTAACGCATTAGAAAATTAAGAACAATAGAGAAAATAAAAAATTGTTTTATAAATATAAAAGTTTTAATAAAATTTTCATAAAGCAAATTAAGTCACTGTACTTCAAATAAACATTTTATAAAACATTTTTATTTTCTCAATTGTTTTTAATTTTATAATGCATCAAATGATATTTCAAGCAAATAAAAAAGTTCATAGACTTTTATCTATTTTAGTAATATTTTATTTTACTTTATAAAAGTTAAGAAAAAAAAGGTTAATTGCAAAAAATGATAAATTGTAATAACAATTATACTAAACTAAAATAATTGAAAAAATGAATGAGTATGTTGAGACAATTGAAATATTGGAAGATGATTTTTTTTTCATAAAAATTTTAAGGACTTAATGAAATTAAGACTAAAATTGTTACTATTTTGATAAAAAAATAATAGATTATGGGACATACCGCTTCAATTAGAAAATAAAAGAAATTAGTATTTTTTTATATTTTAGATTTAGTGAAATTAATCCTTATATCAATCTTTCTTTTTAATAATGATATTTGCAAAAAATTGAAGGTCGTCACTTAGTAATTATATATGTTTGATAGTTTTTATTTTAATACAATTTTAAAATATTAAATATTCATCATATTTATTTACGTGAAATCATCTAAACTAAAATTTTCTATTTGTTACCCTTAGACTAAAAAAAAAGTGAATAATAGGAAGAAAATATTCAAATTTATAGTAAATATTTTATTTTAAAAAAAAGAGATATAATATTTAATAATTATTATTTATCAAAAACAAGTAATTTCAAAAGATCAATAATATGTAATTGATATTTAATGTAAACAAATAATAAAAAATTATGATGAAATTGTATGCTTGCCATAAGTTGGGTATTACAATTTTTATAAATCGTGAAACGATTCAAAATGCTTTGTAAGTACTTTTTCCTTCAAAAATTTTTTCTGTCAAAGGTAATATTTTCCTAACTTTTTCCCCTTTTGGGGACGAATACCTTAAAACCCTCAATTTGTTTTCTTTTTTCAACACCTATTTCACCCTAGAGTTTTTCTTTTCTTTTGTGTAATGCCATCTTTGATTTTTTTTTCTTTTCTTCAAATCATCAAATTAAGGCATGCAGGTGGACCACCATTTTCCAATGACAAAATGTCCACCCCAACAAACTTTTTATTTTCAAAATTTTCTATATATTCAAATTTTAAATTTTTTCGTAATTCCCACATATAGGTTCTCATACATTCACAAACTTTTTCATTACTTTTTGTAATTAAAAACCAAATCTAAAACAATTTATTAAGTCTATGTTATACTATCATCACTAAAAATGATTCAAAAAAATAATCATACTTAAACTTTTAGTTCCTAATAAAAAAATTTATCCAAACACAAAAAAAACTATTTAGTATTCATTTAAAAAACAAACAAAAAATATATTTCAAATTCTAATCTAAATTCACTACTATTTTTTTAATGTAATGATGTCAAATTCTTCCTCATTTTCTATCAACATCACTTCTACGGAGGTATTTTGTAAGGACATTTTTTTACAAGACTTTTTTTCAAATGAAGATATATCTCTCTTATTTTCCTCACTTCTTCTCAAGTCTCAACAACATCTGCTTGCATCTTTGTCTTCTCCGACAAAATCAAGGCTCTAGTTTTTGTCAGAGCTTTGGTCTAGGTCAATTTTTCTTTTTATGTTCTTTAATAGTATTTGTATTTGTTTCCTTTATTTGGTTTCTTCTATCTTCCTTTCTTGGGTGTTTTTTGTTTCAGTATGGAAGATCGTGATTTTACAAGTAATTGATAAATTGATTATGTTATCACACCACATAATTCATTTATATATATAGTGAATGATGATTTCGAGTTGAGCTTTCAACTTATCATATTACGAACTTTCTAAAAAGAGATTGAAATTGTTGTCAGATAGTGGTGAAGGTATTTTACACTTTGATCAACTGATATTTTTATTCTAATACTGTTAGTTTGATTGTTCTTATTTTGATTTGTAATTATGATATACTTTATGTAGATTATTGCTGAAAAAATGTTTTTTCAATCTATTATTGATCAATTGAGAAAATATATATACAAAGTGTACTAGACAAGTTCTAGACACACTTCATAAATTATGGAAAGAATGTTTTATTGTCTACAATATTATATTACTAGTAAATGGTTCTAAACCTAACTTCTTAGGCTATTTTACACTCCCCCTCAAGTTGGGCTATAAATGTTTGTCATGCCGAGCTTAGAACATAAATCTTGGAAGTTAGACGATAGAGAGCTTTTGTTAAGATGTTTGTTGTCGAGTTGGAACATAATGGAGTGTAATTACTTTGCCTTCAATCTTCTCACTAATGAAATGACGAATCAATCTCCACATGTTTAGTTCTATCGTGATGAACTGGATTATTTGCTATCGTTATAGCTGATTAACTATCACACATCATGTCCTACGGGACCTTCAAACTTAACCTTAAGCTCTTGTAATAGCCTATTTAGACTAAATTCCTTCGCATATTCCATGTGTCAATGCTTGAAACTCTGCCTTAGCACTACTACGGGCAACAACGAGTTGTTTCTTACTTCACCAAGTTACGAAGTTTCCCCACACATCCTGATGTAGATATTCGATCTTTAGGCAATACAGCCCAATCAGCATCGGTGAAAACTTCAACTGTTTTGTTCATCCGTTTTTCTGAATAGCAATCTTTTAATTGGATCTCTTTTCAGATATCTCATAATTCAATATATAGTTTCCATGTGATCCTCAGAAGGGTTGTTCATAAACTAACTAGCCACACTGACTGAGAAACTAATATCCAGCCATTATGAGCTAGGTAGATTCGTTTCCCTACTAGGCATTGATATCTACCTTTATCCACGGTTGATTCATCAATTCGAAACCCTTGGTTTTGTATTGAGATCCACAAGAGATTCAACTAGTATGCACCCTATCATTCATGTTTCCTTAAGAAGGTCGATGACATATTTACTTTGTGACATAGAGATACCTTTACTTGATCTGGCCACTTCCATTCCAAAGAAATACTTTAGGTTTCCAAGACCCTTAATCTTGAATTCCCTTGAAAGTATCCCTTTAGACATTCCATTTCTTCCCAATGGTTCCTTAAGAACTATGTCATCAACGTACACAATATATGAGTACACGAATGATGCTTAATTTGCAACTGGAGCGAAGGTTTCTTGGTAGTCAATGTCATATGACTGAGTATACCTCTTAGCTATGAGCGTGTCTTAACCATTTCCACATTGTCATATGTATTATGTTTAACTAAGAATATCCATTTACACCCAACAGTTCGTTTTCCAGGAGGAAGAGTTGTGATAGTCCATGTTCCATTCTTTTGAAGAGCTCTGATTTTTTCTAGAGTGGTTGTCATCCATTCAGGTCTTTGTAGAGCTTCATGGATTGAGTTTGGAATTTGAACCTGATTAAGCTTGATCACAAAGGCTCTGAATTTTTGTGACAACTTTGCATATGACAAATGATTATGAAGGGGGTGTTGTGTACACTGTCGAATACCTTTTCATACTGCAATTAGTAAATCCATATCTGAAAAAGAATCTAGAATTTGATCAGACTAATGAACTGGAGTGAGATAGTCTTACCTTGTATGTTTTCAGTGGATTTTGGTACTGATAAAGTGTTTGGATCATGATGAGTTTGTATGGGCTGCATTTGAGTTTGTTCCTGAATTCGATTTTTCCTTGTATAAACCTACAATTCCTTTTTAGTTGTTGTTTGCATTGAGACTGGTTGAGCTATAGGAAAATGACTCTTACATAGGATAGAAACAGGGCCATAACTACTCATGGGGTCCTAACAAGTGTTACAGCTGACTCAGCAAGTTATTCGAGTTGTGGAGAAGTGAGAGTTTGTGGGTGAAGTTTGGGGCTATTCTCGGGTGTATTTTCAATACGTGAGTTTCACTCCCAATTATGAGATTCTATCATACTATTCTCTCCCTGAATTGAGGAATTGGGATAGAATGGTTGATGTTCGGAAAAGGTGACATTCATGGAATGAAATAATTTATTTGTAAGAAGGCAATAGCATTTGTAACATTTTTTGTTAGATGAATAACTAAAAAGTATACATCTAGTGACTCTATGATCCAGTTTCCCTCGGTGTTGTGCATGAATGTGCACAAATGCTGAACAACCAATGACCTTAAGTGGAATATGAGAGATGAGGTAAGAATTAGGAAATATTAAGTAGTGATTTGCTAGGAGTTTTGAAATTCAGAATTTGAGAGGGCATTCTCTTAATGAGGTAAGTGGTTGTGAGGATAGCTTATTCCCAAAATCTCTTGGAAACATTTAAGGTAAACAATAGTGAACGGGCAACCTCAAGAAGGTGGCGATTCTTTCATTCAACCAAATAATTTTGCTGGGGGCGTGTCAACGCAAGAACTTTGGTGAATAATCCCATGAGTTTGCAAATAATCACCTAGGACAGAATTGAATTAGTCTGGAGCATTATCTGTCTTGAGAATTTGAATGTTTGTTTTAAATTGATTAAATATCATGAGGTGAAAGATTTTGAAAATTTGTCTAGTTTCATATTTGTCTTTTATTAGAAATACCCAACTTAGGCATGTGTAATCATCAACAAATAAAAGAAACCAGCAAGTCCTAGTAATATTTACGATTCTCGAGGGACCCAAAATATTACTATGTATAAGGGAAAAAGGGTGAGAAGATTATATGGTTGAGATGCATAGGAACTACGTTTGTGTTTAGACAATTGACAAATGTCACAATGAAAAGATTTTGAGCTTCTATTAATGAATAATGATGGAAAAAGTCGTTCAAGATACATAAAATTTGGATGACCTAGGCGATAGTGTCATATCATAATGGTACTACTATCTTTATTGGAAAGACTTGAAGACAAAGAGATACTAAATAAATGACATTTTGAGCTGACACAAACTATGTTACAAGATTTTCCCTTAGGAGAGCTTTCATGCTTGAGGAAATAAAGACATGCACAAAGCTTAGAGTGCCAATCATCTTCCTCGATTCTGAATCCTGAAAAACACATGATTTTGCAGTAAATTTAATTATGCAATCCAAGTCATGATTAAGTTTTCTCACAGACAATAAATTGCAATTTAGTTTTGGCACAAATAAAACATAGTGTAGGACTAGATCTTTTGATAGAATGACAATGTTAATGCCAACCATTGTTGAGCATGATCTATCAACTATTCGTACTGAGATAAAATCCTGACATGGGTTATAGGATGAGAACAAGAATCGATTTCCAGTCACATGATCTAAAGTGTCTGAGTCAATAATCTAAGTATTTGATGATGTCATGGCTGCACCATAACCGATGGATGTATTACTTTTATGAGCAGCACTTCCAGTTCCATTGATAGCACTTGTTGATTGGATGTTTGATTGGCTAATCAACTTTTGAAGAACTTCTAGTTGATCTTTGATAAAAGGTGTATGAGTTACAACATCAATTGCTTCAGTGGAGGTTGTATTCCCGTGATATTCACGCTCATTAGACCCTTTAGTAGGCTTCCAATCCACAGGTTTTCCATGGAGTTTTCCAGCATGTGTCTTTGAAGTGTCCTGATTTCCTGTAGTAGTCACACCAAGGTCGCCCTTTCCTAGGCTTATTGTCATTCAAGTGTTGGGAAGAACCACGAGCAGCATGAGCAGAAACATCTTCTTGTGAAGGCAGATTCTTGTGTGTTGTAAGAGCGGAACTTTCAAATGTTGATAATATTTCAAATGATCCTAGCATGACTTTTCTTCGACTTTCTTCCCTCCGAACTTTTGAAAAAACTTCTCGTAGGCTAGGAAGAGGTTTGGTTGCAAGGATTCAACCCCTAACTTCATCAAGTGATTTGTTAAATCCCATGAGAAATTTGAAAACTCTTTTAGTTTTCACTATTTTCCTTAATTTGATGCCATCATTTGGACACTCGAACCATGAGTTTCAAACAAATCTAGTTGCTGCCAATATCGAGTAAGATTAGTGAAATAGGTGGTTACTGACCCGTCTCTTTGTTTGAGATCTTGAAAAACACTTTCAACTTGAAATAATTCAGAAGTATTCTCACTACTAGAGTAGGTCTCACGAGTAGCCTCCCAAATCTCTTGTGTGGTAGAATAAAGGAGGAAATTTTCACTAATTTCTATAGTCATGGAGTTAATCAGCCAGGACATTACCGTGTTATTTTTATATCGCCAAGCCTTGTAGTAAATATCAGATTTGTTGGGCTCTTTTGCAGCTCTTGTGAGGTAATCATCACGCCCCTTGCCACTGATGAACATCATCATAGATTGAGGCCATTGTAAATAATTGTGACCATTTACTTTGTGATTGGTCACAGGAACAAGATTGATCTCAGATATAATAGGGGTAATTGAGGATGATGAACCAACATGTTACAGGATAAGAGAAACTAGTTGTAGATGTCTGATCTGTTTCAGACATGCTTGAAGAGAAAGGAACAAAAAGAAAAAGAGAGAGGTTTAGATTACGGATCAGAAATAAAGCTCTGATGCCATGTAGATTATTACTGGAGAAATGTTTTTTCATTCTGCTATTGATCAATTGAGAAAATACATATATCAGGTGTACTAGACTTCATAAACCATGGAAAGAATGTTTTCTTGTTTACAATATTAACTTCCTACTGGATATTTCTAAACCTAACTTCTTAGGCTATTTTCCACACTTTACATTGTTAGTTTAGAGTTTTTATGTTGGATGGTTTTACAACTTCGGTTATTATGTAATTTTTGTTGTTATAACCTATTAAACAATCTAATGATATCTACTTTTATTTTTTTTTTTTAAAAAGAATTCCAAGTTTTATGTACTTTTATTCTCTTAAGTTTAAAATAAGAATTATCTTATTAGGAAAAGTTTTTACTCCTAAATTTTCAATGCTGTACTTAAGTTGAGATCCCAAAAACTGTAAACTAATGGCAACTGTAAAGGAAACTCCGAGGTGCCACTTCGGACGACGTCGTCCCTTTATTCGTCATCAGGATTCAATCTGGCTCCATATTCAAAAAAGGCGCAGAATGACGTGTCGTTACACTTCTCCAAACCACACAAAAAGAGAGAGAAAGGACTAAATTTACCGGAGAAGAGAAACTTCTAGAGAGGGGAAATGGCGTCGGCGTTTTCTCGGTGGCTTGTAGACCCGAAGAGGAATCCACTCGCAGCTGTCCACAAGAAAGCACTCGATAAGCGCCTCCGCAAATATGGTTAATTTTTTTTTTTCGATTGACGGATTTTCTTAGTTGATATGAATTTAGGGCTGTTTATTTATTTTCTCTTTTTTTATTTGTTTGATTGATGAAGGGCTTCGATATGATGATTTATATGATCCAATGTACGATCTGGACATCAAGGAGGCCTTAAATCGGCTTCCAAGAGAGGTTGTTGATGCCAGAAATCAACGTCTCAAGCGTGCCTTGGATCTCTCCCTGAAGCATCAGTACCTTCCTGAAGATGTCCAGGTATATTTTGTGCAAATACATATACATATATCATTTCATCCTAAATTATGGTTTTTGTGGTCAAAGCTAGCATTTTGATCCATTTTCTTAGAATTGTGGCCTTTTCTTTCTTAAACTGATTTTATACTTATCAGTTTTCTTTTGGCGGTTAACTTTTTCAGAAGAGTTGATTTAGTCTTTGTTCTCCACCTAAGGATGCGTTTGTTTTTAGTTAGCTATAGTTAGTATCATTACTTGCAATCTCTTTGGTGACACAAGTTGCTCTTTTTTAATTACTCTTGAATGGTTTTAAAGTTGTCAAGAAGAAACTTTGTAGTTCGCACTGGAGCAGGAAATTGCTTTTTTGTAGGAGTTGTTTTGGGGATAAAGTTTTAGGTCTGTTGAGAATTTGTGGGAAATGAACAGAAGATATGATGAAATAATTGCTGTAGATATCAAAGGGAATAGATTGAGTATCAAATTGTGCTCTGTATTCCTTTGTTGTGTCGGGCTTTGTTGTTTGTTTCTGTTAATCTATAAGGAGAATACTTCAAGGGCATATGCGTAGTGACTATGTCTTTGGGATAGGGTGGTGAAGGCTTCTTTATCTGTTCAAAAACCCAGAGTCATTCTTCTAGCAAGAGTTCAACTTTTAGAGAGTTAAGAAGTGCAACCACATAATACTCTGATAAAAATGATCTGTGTAGTCTACATCTCCAAATACACACACACACACACATATTAAAAAAGTTCTCAACACTGCAAACAAGGGGGCAAAAGAAGTATCTCCCACTCTAGGCTTCAGACCATCATTAGTTTCTGAAAATCTACATTCAATATTGTCATATTTCCTTCAATCTAATCATTGATGTATCATGCCTTCATGTGAGATCTCTCATTTATTTTTTTCAATGAGAAATTTCAGGACATATTAGATTTCTAAAATCATTCTCTTCGGAAATATAAGGCAGGAAAATATTCTAAAAGTGGTTAATGAGAATTTCAGATACTTGAAGTAAATCTTTTGTTCTTTGGTAAAAACTTAACTCTATTGGTAACACTGAAATTTTACTATTCCAGATATAAAGTCAACGACAGTAAAGTGCACTCTAAGATTATGATTAGTGTTATAGATGACAAATGGATACCTTTTTAATTAAAAACATGACTAGATGCTTCGTGGCTCTTTTCTTTTATAAGTGAAGATGAATCCATATATGCACCCGCACACAAGATATTTAATATAGGGAAACTTCTAAATAATCAAAATATGCCTCAACACTAGAGAAATTAAAGAACTGCAAAAGAGAACTGGTCTCATGTTCATGGATACACACTTCCTCGGACAGCAAAATCATAAGACAGAGGTAGCAAAATTTTAGCCTCTATTAGATAGTTTCGCATCTTCAAAAATCCTTCTATGCCTGTCTTTACAGACAGACCAAAAAAATGCCTAGATGTGCTGCCTCCCACACCTTTTCATGAATCATAACTAATCTGGTCCTGTATCAAGTCTCAAGACATGTTTTCAGTAAAATATACTTAAAACTATGAATTCCTAAAAGGGAGTAGAGCATGCTCCACATGTCACTTGCAGCTTCATGGTGGAGGAAAAGGTGATTTGCTGAATTTAGTCCAAAGCAATTCATTAAAAAAACAAAATAATCCTTCTGCAATTTCTAGCTTGATGTGTGGAGGGGCAAACTTTTGGTAGAAGAAACCCTCACTCTGGTGAAGAATCTGTAGAAAGATGATAGCCTTGTTCTGCTAGAGTAAAGATTATTCTGGAGATTATTCTGATAGCCTTGATCTGTAGAATCTGGAGATTATTCTGTTGCTAAGTTAGCCTTGTTCTGCTAGAGTAAAGATGATAGAGAGAAGATCAGAGAAGGAGATGAAAGTAGAGCTATGATCTTTCTTATTCGTTTTCCCCTTGAGGAAGCATTTTAGGTACCAAGTTATCTTATGGAGGAGGGATGTCAATAGCCCTACCACATGAGTGGGTATGGGTTAGGATATGTTCTCAACGCATCAAACTCATGTTAGAATGGAGTTTATTAACATTTTGTGGCAATCACCACAAAACCTCCTTCAACCTGCCTTGCTTATTGTCTATTGAGCCACAAGATATACTTTCTAATAAATTTTTGCTAATGTATCTCTGAGTTATAAATTTTCTCATGTCTGATATTTTAGCATCTAGGAACTTTTCTATTGGATGTATTAATATGTTTTCCACTTTTTATCCACAGGCACAACAGACTCCATTTAGAGGCTATCTTCAGGATATGCTGGCTCTTGTAAGTGCTTTTGTGTTTTATAGTTTTATGTTTTCCTTGCACTTATGATGGCAATGTTGTTCTCCTCATTCTTGGAATATCCTTCATCTGAATTAACTTTGCAGCATCTATCAATGTGGTTATTGCATTCTAGTGTTCTGTCAATGATTGAAACTAAAGTGTGTTTTCCAACTAGCGATCTTTATGCTCGAACTTTCCTTGAGGAGTTTTTGTACCATTAAGAAGGATTAGTCCAGTTGAATTTGGCTTTGAGGGAATCAAAACATCATTTTGTCATTTATGTGAAATTTGGGTGGGTGTATGGGGGAAACAAATCACTGATCCAGATTTTTGCAGGTAAAGAGGGAGAGAGCTGAACGTGAAGCTCTTGGAGCTCTGCCTCTTTATCAGCGCACAATTCCTTGAGCAAATCCCTTTGTCTGCAGGAGCTAGGTCTTACTGATACGCTTCACTTGTAGGTGAAAATATGCTTCGTACCTGTTCTAGGTTTTCTCGACTTGGAAGTTGGAACAGAGAAATCTTGGTTGTTTATAAAACCATTGTATTCCTATGTATCCGTCTTGTGTATAAAATATGGGGGTATAATGTATTGACTGCTGCTTCAAGAAATATGGGTGTATAAAACATTGTATCCTATGTATCCGTCTTGGTCTCTGTTTTCACTTCAGCTAAAGCTAATCCTGCAGTTCACACTTTCTTTCCCCTCCCCCCCCCCCCCCCACCCACCCAAAACAAAAAGAAATGAAGCTCAGCGGTTAATGGTGGGGGCGGGTGGATAGCGGAGGACGGTGAAGTTATGTTTTTTTTATTAAAAAAAAAAATCCAGACTTAATGAAAAAAATTATAGGTTTTACAAAATATTGGGGTTAAAAGTTAAATTAGTTATATTTGATTAATGGATATTAATTAAGGTTTTTTTTTTGTTTGATAGGTATCTATTTAAATTTATTTATTAAGTCTATTTAATAGTGTAGATGATTTTGACTTATCAAAAAAAAAAAAGATGGTTTTGGTCCTTTTGGATGTTTGTCATCCCAAGAATTCCTCCCTGATATAACCTGACCAGATCTGGTTGTGTAAGTAGTCATCAAATGCAGATAGGCTGGTCTTTGAAGGGACATGGTACTGACCAAATCCAGAGTAGCTGGACCGACTTTTGTTTTTCTCTTCTCCCTTTTCTTTTTAAGTGCTTTTTTTATTATTATTTTTTAGGAGAACTTATGTTACAAAGTGAAATGCTAAAACGCTGAGTTGATTCGTCTTGTCTGGGGGCACTAGTCTAAGTCTAATTGTAAATTCATCTTCATCTCTAGCTTAAAGTTGCCATTTTATCTGTTAACCTTTTTCTTTTTTCTTTCTCTTTTTTTTTTGGGGGGGGGGGGTAATTTGCTTGTAGCATTGAGAAGATATGTGAGTGAAAAAGTAAAAAAATATATTATAAATTTGGACAAATAATTTTTAAAATAATAATAATAATAATAATCTGATGGCAATGAATTGGCTAACCATTTTTTTAAAAAAAAACATTATAATTATAAAGATTATAATTCAAATCCATGAATCCATGACTTTATAAATAAAATCTTTTTATCTAACAAATTGAATAACCATTTTATAGAAAGAGATAGGTAGAAAAAAAAAATTAATTTGACTGAGTATGGGCCCAAACCCAAGTGTCTATTTGCCATCAAATAAATTATTGGATACATATGACATATTAGTACCTAACCTAACCAATACATACCCCAAGGCTACTAGATGTAACATGTCTTCCTTTTGGGTCCAGCAATGTGATGTTTTATGAATTTGTTCTTCCAGCCGACAATATTTTCATTTTCTTCTTTGCTAAAATTAATAAATTTACATCGTCAATTCTTCATTCGAAATTGTACCAGAAGTGTTTTTTTAAAAAAAGAATCCTTTATAAATCTAAGTCTAAATCTAAATAGGCGTGTGCATTCAATTTTTTAGTTTGATTTTGATTAATAATTTTGGTTTTTAATTCAATTTTAGTAGTTTTTAGGTAAAATTGAACTAAGTCGAATTTTTTCGAAAATCAAACCGGATTTTAGTCAACCCAAACTGAATTTCTAACTTACCTTCTTGCAGACCGAACTTTCATTTGCCTTTTTAAGGAAAATAAGATATTTATTATTAGGATGAATAGAAAACATGAGACTAAATATTAAGTGTCATTCTCACTCCATTCAATTCCTAAGTCCTAACATTTGTGAGTTCATCAAGGACATTAAAGACAAATAATAATAATAATAATAATAATAAAGGACTACAATATTACTAATATTACACTTGAAAAACCAAATAGATTATTTCCTACCAAAAAAATATTCTTTGGACAGCTTGAGATGAAAGAAGAAGCTCATCCATATGGGAATGGGACAATCCATGTGAAATAAAAGAGCATGCTTTAATGAGAGGAATTTCATGTAGTCATAAACCATGCATTCTCCCTTTTGTCCCTTTAGCAGTGTATGGAATAAATAGTTCTTCTGTCTTATTTTAATTATTTATATTTTTAAAAATATATATATTATTTTAATTATTCACTTTTTAATTAAAAATTATTTTTATTTTAAAATTTTTAAAATTAAATATTTAATTTTACAAAATAACCATAGTTTTATTTAAAATTCACAAATATTCTTTTTAATTTAAAAAATTCATATATTATTATCATAGTTCTTACTACTAATCTCGTTATAATACTCCATCGGCCAAGTTTAATTGTTCTAATTTGCTTTTTGGTTTGTACATGTCATTACTTGTCTTACTTCTAAATAAAAATATGTATCATTTATAAATTGCCCATATATCAACTTTCTCCATTAATGAATTGTCATTTTAAGACATGACTGCTATTTTTAAAATTGGCATAATTAAGAGATACTATAGAGGAAAGAGGTGATAGAAAAAATAGTAAATGTAAGATAGGGCGAAGAAATAATTTTGAATACAGAGAATAATAAGTATAATATGATAACTTAATTATGGTTTAAAATTTTCTTCATGTTTATTCTAAATTAGAAGTGAATATTCAATTTTAAAGACAAAATCATGTAGATGATCTTTCAAGAGCCAAATCGTTTTGTAATGGTATATTTTTAAGTACTAGGTTTTTTGCATTAACAAAAAAAAAAGAATTACACAACGCTTTGTTCATTTAAATGTTTTGCCTCCAGGGGCACAGACGAGTTGGTAAGTGGCAAGGTGATAGGGGTGGAAACACTCCGACGTTGCGGGTTCGAACCTGTGTGGTGGCAGTTCCTTGCTGAAATATTGCATGAGCTGTTGCTAGGTTCGTATCTCGTTGGTCATCTCCCTTGCAGGGCTGCCACTCGTGCATATCCCTCGATTTACAACCACCTGGCTAAGAGGCCTCTAGTACAGGTGGGGGGTTCGCCTTCGGGACTTCCCCTTATCAAAAGTGAAATCCACACCTAACACTATTGCAAGTGAAAACTACACATGCAAATGTTTCCCTTTGTGTGTGTGTGTGTGTCTATATATATATATATATATATATATGCACATTAGTATAAAACTTGTTCAATTACTCAGTGTAATTTAATTTTATATTCGCATGTTATTTTATACCAGAGATAAGATTTTAAAGTCACGAACCATTAATCAATTATTGATGTATTGCAACTTGGGATCAATTGTGATAAAAGATCGATGGAGAGGAGACAATAGCATTAAAGCATATCCACGTGAGAAGTTATGAAATGAACCCTTCTCCTGGATATTAGTATGTCTTTATTCATTTCAATTCTCATCAGATCTCAGAGTCGGCTGTTCTGTTTTGTTGCTTTCATTTCATTTCCCAATTTCCCAGAACAGATTTGCACTTATTTTCTTCTTATTTATTTATTTATTTATTCACTCCTCTTTTTTTCCTTTTTTTTTTTGATAAAATATTTATTTACTCCTATATCACTCCCTAAACTCAAAATCGTCCCAGAGAGAGATTCACAATTATTTTACTGAGGGATTAAGAAAGAAAGGAAAAAATGTTTGCAAAACTCTCTCAATAATATCTTCTCATTGTTCTTAAGTTCTTTACCGTTCCTTTTTCATTTTTCTCTCATCTTTTGTTAGTTCTCTCCGTTTGTCTGACTTGTTTTTTCCTCTTTCAGTTCATTATTTTCTCAAATAAATGGGTTAGTTTTAGAAATTACACCATGCATATATTATTCTAAGCTTTTATTTTGCCCTACTTGCCTCATTTTTATAAGTACAATTTGCAAATAGCTCTGCATCATTTAGTCTGTTCAAATCTAGACTTTACACATTTCACCAGTGCATTTATCTATTACCATTAATTCACTAATTTTTTCTTCTTTTTTTTCCTGAGTGATGCAACCATAAAGAAATTAGTAAAAAATAGATGACAAATTCTTAAAATACAAACTCTCAAAGAGAGTACATTGTTTGGAGGAGAGCCAATCATCATAGCATTTTTTTATGTCGAGGGTACTCCGACTAATCCCACGTGGTAGGTTGCACAAGACACACCATTACACAAGGTCAGCCTGCAACATAATACTGATAAATTGATTCCAAAATAAAGTTGAACATTGATTGCTTCACTTGGCATGTCAAGTGACCAATCCAAGCTGGTGATGTTTCTCATCATCATCATAGCTTTTGAAGACCATAAAAGCATTTACTAAAAGGAACAATTTGTCCTCTGCTAAAATGTAGGATTCATATTGCCACTTAAACATTTTGGCTGGTTCTCCCATTTTTGTGTACTCTTCATGAGAAAAGTAATGGACCGATATATTATTTTTGCCCTTTAAAGGGATGATGGACCAATAATCAAATTGTCATGAATTGAAGACACAATAAGAATTTTAAGAGCCACTTATTACAAATATTTTTTTTTTTTTAAAAAAAAAAGGCAAGAGATCAATCTTTTTGAAAAAAGAAATTCCCAATGTTGGATTAATAAAATTTATTGGTAGAATTTTAAATATATATTTATTCAAATGCTTTAGGATGGTCTTTATGAATCTCATTATTGGATCTTTGGGCATTTCTTTTCAGAAATAGGTAAATGAGTCCTTTACCATAGGGCAAAAATGACAATTTGAGATTAGAAAATGAGTTATTAAAATTAAAAATAGAAGGGGACAGAGTACCCTAGTTTTGTGGCGTGAGCTCCTCTTTCGTCCACGTGCAACTGTTTCTGGTGAGGGATGAGAAGAAGGAAAAAAAGAGTGAGAAAAACAGAGATGAGGCTGACGATCCACTTCGGCCCACTTTCCCATATGCAAATGCTACTGAATAGACAGGCCCACATGCTTCCTACCCCAAAGCAAGCAAGCCCAAAAACAGGCCATGATCTTAAGTTTAGATTAGGTTAGCTGGATTTTCTAGAATCCACATCTGGATCTCTTGTGGGCCCCTCATTAACTAAGGACCCACTACTCTCGTGCCATGTTCTTTGTTTTTCTTACCAAGAGTCGGCATCAGAGGAACATTTATTTATTTTTCCTAGTCTTAATTGAATTATTAACTTAATTTAATTTAAAATTTTATATTGACACATAAATTCTATCAATAATCATATTAATAGTAAATAAAATGAATCTTACTCTCATTGACTGATCACAGGAAGATCTGTCCTGGCTAGTTTTGGACACGTAAATTTGTTTAACAATGCTAACATAAGTTTGAGAAATTAATAGAAAATAAGAAATCAAATATATAAAATAATAAAAATTAATCATATAGAGACGTGGCAGGGACATACGAATTGGAAAGGCATCAATTAACTTTTTTTCCTCAAAATTCTCGAAGAAAAACAAATGAAACTTTATAGCTAGCTCTGTTAGGATCGTCCCAAATTTTTTTCTTTTCGATATTTGGGAAAGAAATATAATTCTTTTTTGTTTGTTTGAATTGTGCAAGTCAAATATTCGATAATTAGATTATTAGTTTATTGAAAAAATTAGTTGTTATTATTATTATTATTATGTAATGAAAAATAAAAGCAATTAAACTTCTTCCAACCTTGTTTTTGTGGTTATATTTAATAATTATTATACAGATAGTGGTGTTTCAATTTGGATCACATTTGACGGTACATATTAAATAGTATTTTGTTTGAAAGTGATTTTTATTTTGTTTTTGAAATAGAGTTATATTTGAATAATTTTTTATTAGGAATCAAAAAATAATTGATATATTTTGAATTTCATATTATTGATAATAAAATATAGTTAATAAATTGTTTGATATTATAATTTTAATTAAAAGATAATGAAAAAATATTATTTATGTGACTATGTGAGACTCATATTCTGAGTGTTAGAATATTTTAAAATATGCTTTTATAGAAAATAAAAAAAAAAGAATTTTGAATATAAATCCAAATATAGCTTAGTTTCTAGGTGATCTCCTCCTTCTTCTATGTTTTCCCGAGGTTCACTTACATAAGGAAGTATAATACTGCCTTCATTTTATTGCATGAGTTGTTTTATAGTTTAAAAAGATCACTTATGTATCAATGTATGAATTGTTTCATATTTTAAAAAGTTCACTTACGTGTAAGAAAGTATAATACTCCTTCCGTAATATTTCAATAATTAAAACAAGTATTAAAAATGATAATTATATAATTAAAGTTTATAAATTTACATCATTTAATAACTAATATATATGCATTAATTATTATAAAAAAATACATTATTCATTAAATAGTTGACAACTCATTAAAATCACTTATTGATAAAGAGGATATAATTGTAAAAATACGTAATAAAATTAAAAACTCGATAATTGAAATGAAACATTCCAAAATAGAAACGTAGAAAATTAAAATGAGACAGTATTAATTTAATTTAATTTTTTAAAAAATATTAAAATATAGTTATATAAAATTTAATAAGTATCTATTTATTAAGTTTCTACAATATTATTGTTACTAGTCTTTTCTGTTTTCATTTCTTAAGTATATTGATGGAGATCTCTTTAAATAATATATATTATTTCGCATTCCTATCACCCCATTTTCCTTTTCTCCACTGACCCACTTTTTCAGTGACAGACATTATTGACCTCTCAGTTGATATAATTTTGGAAATTATGTGAATATAAACTAAAAAGAATATGAACAAAAATGCAGTATATATAAATAACTCAGCCTATGATAATTTATTTCATGACTGTATTTGAACACAACTTTCTTCTAATTTTTTTCATTATCTAATTAAAAAGTTTTTAAAACACTTTTATATTTAAAATTTACATCATTACATTTTTTTAAAAAAAATTAACACCAATCACAAAATTTCATACTGTACATTTAAGTACTTCTTGATTAGACTTACACCCCTAAAACATTTTGTTCTTATCTATTAAAAACATAAATTATCAAAAGATATAATTAAAAAATTCAACATATTCTTGTCAGCTTGTATATAATACAGTCCTCTTTAAATTTAGAGTCACTTTGCTGGTATATAGCTCTGGTTAAAACACCTAGGAACCATCAAACTATGCCATTAAATCAATAGCTAATGCCTTATCTACAATTCAAACTTCTCAGTCAGTAAGAAAAGACCTTAAAACTTAAACAAAAAAAGGGAAAGAATTTTTGTCCATGTAAGAGATTAATCAATTCATATTTTATTGACATAATTAATTAGAAATCTAAAATTCACACTGCCCCATGTAGTCCAATTCTCACTTCAAATAATTATTAATCTCATTAAATGTGGTTATTCTTTATTAGGGTATTCTTGATTTTTCATAAAAAATAATATTTGAAATTGAATATTTATATTTGATTTGTATAAAAATTAAGATATAAGACAATAATTAAATGATTTAAAAAGACAACAAAACTATCAATTTTTCCTACCAAATACCAACAATAAGTTTATATTCTTCATCTTCCTCTTTACTATCAAATTATCAATAACAATATTTGAATCTATCATAGAAAATGTATATCCTTAATTAAATAGTTATCATCGTTATCACCTAAAATGAAAATTAAAATAAGTTAATATGTATATAAATAAAATATAAAAATAAATCAATTCAACTCGTGTAGCGATTTTAAAAATAAAATATAAAAGTGATTTTAAAAAATAGTTTATGAACTAAATTAACTAATTTTTCTTGAAAAAACTATGTAAAAGGAATAATGCTATTACTAAATTTTATTAAGAAGTAGAATAAAAGGTTTTTGAAGAAGAGGTTAAAGATTTTAGATGTTTTTTTTTTTGTAAAAGCTTTTACTTAATCTAAAAAAAAAAAAAAAAAGGTTCGGGCCAAAAAGCTTGTGAGCCATGCCCACATGGACCAGTTCAAAACAGGTTGGGCAAAAAAATGTTGAAAGTTATACTAGTCTATTTTTTAAGAGACTGTTTAATATTGTTGAAATTATTATTTTTTTACATTTTTCATATTTACTATTATACTAGAATTGACTCAATAATTTATTTTTTATTGAAATACTAATCACATTTATTAAAAAATATATGATGATCCACCATAAACACTTTTTTTTTGTGATACGTAATGTTTAATTATGTTGGGATTCAAAAGAATTAATTGTGCTATAATTAATAAATGATTGAGTTAAATAAATATAATTTTGTCCATTGAAAAGTTAACTATACTCTAAATATAGAAATTAGACTATATTTTAGAACAAATGAAAATGGAAATCAAGTCTATATTAGTGGGACGAATGATTAAAACAAAGATAATTAGTTAGTGAAATATAAATATTTTAAATTAAATATATTATTATTAAAAATTTTGTTGAAAAATATACTTATTTTTAAAAAATAAACATTTGATTTTAGACATTTTAAAGTATAAATGTAAATATTTAATTATGAAGGGATAAAATATATGCTTCTTCCAAAGGAACAAAAAACTTGGCAAAATA
Organism: Apocynum venetum; assembly: GCA_019593545.1. Taxonomy (NCBI): domain Eukaryota; kingdom Viridiplantae; phylum Streptophyta; class Magnoliopsida; order Gentianales; family Apocynaceae; genus Apocynum; species Apocynum venetum. Next base: position 1,604,686 of record SRSM01000727.1, on the reverse strand, counting down.
GAAATAAAGTAGGAATGGTCCAAGAACCAAGATGCTCTGCACCAGATTGGGAAGATAAAACCTCCATGTGGATATCAACAGCTTTTGTGTTTTGTCCTTAACTCGCACCATGAAAATATCTATTTTTAGAATTTGAATACCCGATATGTAATTCTATGAATACAATGTTCAATAACATGGACACTGCAAAAGTTCCCTTGCATTCTCATGAAAAAAATTAACTCAATTAAAAGGAAATTCTTATATCATTTTTTTCGAAGAAAAAAATCTTATATGATTTTACTCTGTAAAATTTAATTCCCTCTTCCAATTGTTAAGAAATAGATTTTTCCAGAGCCTAATCTCTGAAATTGAGCAGAAGATGCAAAACCAAGCAGGACAAACAGACAAAGTAACTTCCAATTTTTCAGAACTTCCTAGTCATATGCCTTGGATAGGTTGTCCATTCTCTTTATGCAATGCAATTATTGAATTTGTTTTCAACCAGTTTGCAAAGTAGCTCTCCTCCTCTACGTATTCTTCCTTCTTTTTTGGGTTATCTACTTCATTGGTAACTGTCTTTGTCAAATATTTAATATTAAATTGTTTAATATTTCATGTGTTTTTAAATTGAATATTTGCGTTTGACTTAATATAAGAATAAATGCAATTTTTAAATTTTAAAAATTATTAATCATTTCGTTCATTAATATTAATGATTGGAATTATTTGTATTTGTTTTTAAATATAAATCGTTTTATGATTTTTTTAGAAATATTTTATCAATTCTTTTTTATAATATTCTCATTTATTCTTATATTTTTTTTCTTACCTCTTTCATCCTCGTGAAAAGGTAAGCATGTATTATAACAAAATACATCCCTAATAATTAGTGGTATTTTAAGAAGAAAAAAAATTAATTTATGTAAAAATAAATATGACTTATATTAATGGTGAGATCATATGATGAAGTGGAATAATAATTATTAAACTAAGGATATTGTTATTGAAATTTTATAATAGGATAAGTATATTTATTTTTAACGCATACAAAAATAAAAACGTGCATATTTACTTTATGACTGGGGGAGTATAACTGTATAAAAAGAAAAAAAACACAGAGAGGGTAATAGCAAGTGGGCAATAATGAAAATAAACTGAAAACCAAAGGTCATTTAAGAAAGCTGGCATGCATAAAAGCCCCCCTATGCCTTCCCTCCGCTTCCCATTGTCTTCTTCTTTTCTTCTCTTTCTTTCTAAACTCAAAAACAAAAAAAACCAACACTAAAACTAATAGCTTTCAAAACAACACCCAATGAGGGCAGCCATTATTCTGTCGGTGCTATTTTGCAGCACCTGCCACCTTGCCTTTGCCCTCACTGACGGTAAGCCTCCACAATAGATGTTTTCTCTCTTTCTCCTTTAATTTCTTTGCAGTTACTAAAGAAAAAAATCTAAACACTTTGAGGTACTGTTGGACAAGCTCTTGAATTATTTTTGTAGATTTCAACTCACTCTTTTGCATTATATTATTTTTTTTGTTCATTCCTTAATGTTTGGAGTTTCTTAGCTCACTAATGCATGCTCAAACTTTACTAGCTCTTCATAAACCCGTAGCTAAATGTGGTCATTAATGGCGAGTTTTCTTTTAGTGACTTCTTTAAAATGTTTTAAATTGTGCTGCTAGAAAATGTGTCTTCGATAGATATTGTTGGTGATAGATAACTGAGTTATCCATTGGAGAATTCAAATTCAGCTTTTAAGCTTTGGCTTTTGAATGCTTGATTCCTTGTTGGAACTCAAGGGTTGTTGGCAGACATTAAAGAATCTGTCACAAACGTAGAATAAAGAAGGGTAAGCTTTTTTGCTGATTACCCGGGTGGATGCTGAATACCCCGAAATGACTACAAGGGCATAATTGTCATTTTATGTATTTCTATAATTATTATGTGGTGTTAACCATTATCCCCTTGTACCTTTTTTTTCCTACACGTGACCATGCAGGTGCACATATACTTTCACTTTTTAGGAATCGTCCATTATCTGTATGCTACAATACAATAGATGTCATGTTTGATGTAAAGAAACTGACAAAGGATTTTGCCCTCTTACCAAATCCTAGATGTTTTACATTGAATTTGTTTGCCACAGTTTCTGCTATAAAGTCCAGCCTAGGCCTACCACTTGCATGTGATGACAGTTCTTTGAAAAATTGAGAATCTTTTTGCCCCAAAAATCTGAAGGGATTCAGAGTAATCTTTTGCCCCTAAGGTATCATATTTTATTCTTCTTATACTACGTTAAAGATTTTTAGGTTAAACTTTACTTTCAAGTAAAAGTTAAATTTAAAAAGTTGCCTTTTTGTAGTCGGCCTCAGAAGTCAGAACCTAAGAAGACAACTTCACATGGTTTATTTTAGATGGACCCTGGTCCAGGGGCAGGGGAGGTGGATTTGTTTTGTTAGGAGATGCATTTATTTATTTTTATTATATATTGGAAAAGGAAGACTGGGACTCAAATTCACTATTTGTGTTAGTGAATGTATTTTATTATTGAGTGACCTTGTTAGGTGACGAATCTATTTGAGAATAGAATACTATTATACATTCATCAGTTTTTTAACTTTCTCATATTTGAATTTTCAAGTTTATCATAATTTATATGAAAGAATAGAATAACTCCTTAATAGTGTAAATTAATTAGTCCTATTTAATTTGGAAATTGCAGGATTATTAGAAAATGGTAACTTTGAGATAGCACCAAAGAGTTCAGACCTGAATGGCACAGTGGTGCTAAAAACAAATGCAATTCCCAAATGGGAAATCTCAGGATTTGTGGAGTACATAAAAGCAGGTCAAAAGCAAGGAGATATGCTATTAATAGTACCAGAAGGATATGCAGCTTTGAGACTTGGGAATGAGGCATCAATGAAGCAAAGAGTAAATGTAACAAAAGGAATGTACTATTCCATTACTTTCAGTGCTGCAAGAACATGTGCCCAAGAAGAGCAGTTGAATGTGTCTGTGGCACCAGATTTTGGTGTTCTTCCAATGCAAACTTTATATAGTAGCAATGGTTGGGACTCTTATGCATGGGCTTTTCAAGCTGAGTTTACAGTGGCTGATATCATCATTCACAATCCAGGAGTTGAAGAAGATCCTGCTTGTGGACCTCTTATTGATTCTGTTGCTATTAAAGCTCTTTATCCACCCAAGGCAACTAATAGTAAGTTCTCCCTTAAGCATTTGTACATGAAGTGTTAAATCCAGGTTGGCTAAAAAAAAAAGTCCATTCTTGACTCATGGTTTGACCTAACTAAATTATATATGGAATTATAGTGAGTGTAAATGTTTGTTTCTTTATAAAAAGTTTAATTTACTGATTTTGGAGGGGGTGGAAGTATTATATATCGCCAGATATGGATATGTAATATGCCTAAATAGTTGAGAAAGTGCCCTTGTATTATTGTAGGACCACTTCTTAACTATAGTTCAATGTATTTGCTTGTTTTAGGGACAGAATGTAATCATTCGGTGGTGGCTTCTAGGACCACTTCTTGACCATGTTGTGATGCACAGAAATTAACTCTACATGTCTACTAATCATGTTTTGCAGTATAGGATTGCAAATTATTGCATCCAGTTGAAAGACAGATTGGTAGTTACTACCATATGCATTTTCTTGAATGTTGTTTTGTATCATTGTTCATGATCTTTATTGCACAACTTTGTTATGATTGACAGAAAACTTGTTGAAGAATGGTGATTTTGAAGAGGGTCCATATATCTTTCCCAACACATCTTGGGGTGTTCTTGTACCACCTAACATTGAGGATGACCACTCTCCTCTACCAGCCTGGATGATTGAATCCTTAAAGGCTGTCAAATACCTAGATTCCAATCACTTCTCGGTACCACAGGGAACACGAGCGGTTGAGCTCGTGGCCGGAAAAGAGAGTGCCATAGCACAAGTGGTCAGGACAATCGTTGGAAAGACTTACACTCTCTCATTCCTAGTAGGAGATGCTAGCAACTCTTGTGAAGGATCCATGGTTGTGGAGGCATATGCAGGCAGGGAAACCGTGAAAATTCCTTATACATCAACAGGCAAAGGGGGATTTAAGCCAGCTGTGCTTCATTTTGTGGCAACTTCTAATAGAACACGCGTCATGTTCTTCAGCACTTTTTACCATACAAGAAGTGATGACAATGCTTCACTCTGTGGCCCTGTTATTGATAATGTGAGGCTCTTGAGTCTTCGTAAGCCTCGTAAATTCGTGTGATTTATGATGTTCTTGATGAAAAATATATATGAGAGATGCTACAAAACATTAGTATACTAAGAATCTATATATATGTTTTTCATTTTGGTTGTAAGGGAGGCAATGAGATTTACTTCAGTCTTTACTTTGCTCTATTACTACTCAATAGTTACAAACAAATCAAGCCTATATATAACAGTACAGAGTGATGTGATTCCTGCTGATTGAGATGGTATTGCATTAATTTCCATAATAAAAGAGAATTTTTTGAGTTCTTAGAAGGAAAATTTAGTTGCCATTTTGATTAGATTGAGATTAAGGTGTAATTGAATATTATTATGTTAATGTGTTTTTTGGCATAAAATTTCAGCATCAGAATCTTGGGAGCCATGCTATAAAGCATGCTCAAAATTAAAGCAAACCATCCGATCCCTAATACATGAGATTTTTACCTTAGTGTTGATGGAAGATCAATTCATGATGAAAGGAATGTGTTGGTTGGTGAAAGAACAGGGCACGTTCAAGAAGGATGCGCGTGTTTGAGAAAATCTACAAGGGACTGGGGAGTTTTGCAGTTTGGACCTGCTCATAAATGACAAAATGAGAATGGTTATTTCTCAGAAATTCAAGAAACAATACCTGATTATGAAGGTTAATGAACCTCATTATAAATATTATGAAAAAGAACAAAGAAGAAAAATGGGTATGCTTAGAATCAAACTATAATCAGAGCAAAGAACAGATCATTGATAAGGATATCGAAAACTGATTGATAGAGAACTGGTCATCTAGATGTGGTTTTGGTGCAATTTGTACAATTGTTGTATGCTGATTTTAAGAGTGTGTCTCAGCTGAGGTTGCTAATATTAGAAGCATGATAGAGACATGAAAAAAGACAGTGCAACGTGGCTGAAAATTCGATCTCGAATATAAGTGGTAGCACCTCTGATAAACTATGTATTTTGGATGATTTTCAATGCAATGACTAATATTTTATCCATATATATATATAAAGAAACCAGGAAGGAAAAAAAAAAAAAACAGAGACAAAGCATGCAAAGAAGATTTGGATCAATATGATTAGAGGGCAGAATAAGTTTCTTCTTATGTTCTTGGACCTAATTTTCTGGAAAACTTTCTGTCAATCCTTGGTGTGGAAACTTTGTCCATCATGGGGTACGTGACAACACATAATTAGGTAATCAAAGTGCTGAGCATGATAAATCTAAAGATGTAAAATGCATGTAAAAATGGTAAGCAGTAGCAAACTTTGGCTAGAATCATTTACTATCACTAGTTTCTTCAGGAAATTGCCACTTTTAAAAAAATTAAACAAAATAAAAGAAGCATTTAAGAATCAAAGAAATTGTATCAAGGACTTTCAAAATCCTTACTCCTCTTATACCACGAGCCAATTGAAACAGTAGAAAATCATTATAAATCTACATATAGACCAAATTCACTGTCTCGAACATTCTATAAAACAATCTCCTTGGTATACTTTGATCATTATAAAAGAAAATAATACAGTAAATGTAAAAATTTTCATCGTAATAACTTAAAACAGTGAAAATAAACAAGAAAAATCACCTTGCTACAGTGTGGAGTCGGTTCCTGCAAAGCATGCGTCTTTTCTTAATTCTGGCAATCCGTAAAATCCAAAGCATGCTGCTGTAAATTTTGGTCGACGTTAGGTCACGGTAGGCTATGAGTCATAATATCGTATATTACAAATATATCATTTATATCTATCTACTGAACTCACAAATAATTTATACTAATTGTCTGAATTTCAATGTCAATATTTTTTATTTTAAAATATTTAAAATTAAATTTTTATTTTTAAAAAATAAACATTTAATTTCATTTAAAATTTCATTAGCATCATTTTTAATTTAAAAAATTTACATTTCACTAATTAATGATCTCAATACTAACCAAATTAATAACAAGAATAATGTTATAATTCTATTAAAATTAAATACTTTTTTAAATTTTTAAATGAAATCAAATATAAATATTCAATTTTAAATGAATGATGCAATATTTATAAAGGGAAAAATAGTCTTAAATATCTTTTAACTATTTCTATTTCAAAACAAATAGTGCATTTAGTTGGTAAATCGATTTCACCTATATTTTGAGTCATACTTTACACAATTGTGATGTGTTTAAAAAGAAAAAATATATTTATGTTTCAAGAAAAATACTCTTAAATTTCATTTTTATTTGTTTTATACATCTAAACTATTTTCAAGCACCTGCATGTACTCAATCACCCATCAATATTCAACATGACAATTTTTTATTGACCAAGTCATAAGTCACACACGTAAAATTAATTTTAAATGAATTTTTAGTATATTAAAAAATATATTTTTGGCATCACAATATAATTCCATCAAAAGAAAAAATGAAGAAGATTATGTAACTACCGACTTTCCCATGATTTTCCTCTCCCATTTGACCTAACCTATATTCTGCAAGAATCTCACTACTTCCCAACCTCTCGCGTGAAACAATTTAGAGAAGTAAGCATAATACGAAAGGTTCATTGATCTGGAAACCTTCCCACAATACCTGACATTAATATTTTCTAAAGCCTCCAAGCATTGCTGCATAATTCATTCAAATCTTCACTTACCCATAAACAACACCACCTTCTTCTTCCAATCTATCATTTTCGTCTTTATACTATACTTTTTAAATCAAAATAGTCCTTGATATTTATTTTTAGCCGTAATAATTCATGTACTTTATTTTTAATATGTCATATTGATCCTTTTTTACCCTTTTTACATGGACTATTATAACTAAAATGACTGGTTTGACATGTTAAATATAAAATAAATGCATTATCATGGTTGAAAATAAACATCAATGTCTACTTTGAGAAACATAAAACATCAAAGACTAAAATAACCAATATTCCAATTTAATTCGAATGTATGTACATATATATATGTACATATCTTGCCTAGTTGGCACTGCACCCTTCAAGTGGGACTTCAAACCTTTTCTTTTTCTGATATTGACAACGAGTCCGATTAATGGATTGTGTTGTAGAACTTTTAGGTTGGAAGAATAGAGAAGGTGATTTGAGGGTGAAAGTTAAAGTGAAAATTTCATTTAATCTTTTTTTTTTTGTTATGCAAAAATAAATTCATGAAAATTTCATTTAATCTTAAGAATTTTTTTTTAAAAAAAAAAATTCGAGATGGTTTGTGCTCTCAAGGTCCAAATGAAGTTGAATTATACTCATTAGGTCTCATTTTAATTTTGTACGTTTCTTTTTTAAAGTATTTTATTTTAATTATTTAGTTTCTAATTTTAATACGTAATTTTATAATTATATCATTATTATTTATTGAAAAATGTATATTTTTAAGAAAATTAATACATATATATTAGTTATTAAATGAAAACAACTCAATAAATTAGTTGTATAATTATCATTTTTAATATTTATATAAATTTAAAATAAACAATTCGAATATATCGATGGAGTATAAGAATTTTCCTTTTTTGACCTAGTACAGGTCAAAAAGCCTTCAAGTTTGACCTATTCAATTCTTTTTTTTTTTTTTGATAAATAAACCACCCAACTTAGATGGTGGTGGGTAGAACCTCAAAAGCTACTTCTTAGGAAAGAAGTTCCTATGCAATAGTTATGAGCAGCATATATTATATACATATAAGATATATTTATTTCGTAAAAAATAAATGTTTTTTTTGTAAAAGACTAATGAAAATAACTAAAATATTTTATTATCTTTATCATTGAAGTAGCTAGTAAAAAGCTCACATGATAGTAGCAACAAATTCCATAAATTAACAAGATTATTTATGGGTAAATTTTTTTTAAAAAAATTATTCTATATTAGAAAGTGGACACAAAAACATAAAAAAAATATAAAAATTTAATTTTAGATGAAAGGAGTGAGCCTGTCAGAACGTTTGAATGAGGTAATTCAACAATCAAGATTAAACTTTTTTTAAAAAAATATCTCTGTTGAGTGAATTGCAAATTAGCTCTCAAAGTATACAAAATTCTCAATCAATTTTATGATTTTTCAAAAGTCTCAATTAAGTCTCTAACAAGTATCATTTCAATACAAATCTAGTTGAAAATTTTAAATAGAAAGAGTAAAATAATGAGTTTTTGTATAAAAAAAAACTCATTGTTGCAAAAAATAAAAATAAATAAAGGACTAAAATCGTGTTTTTTTTAAAAAAAAATTGGGGGATTTACTTGAAATTCTTTTAAAAATTTGAGAACTTAATCAATAAATTTTGAAAAACTATTTTACACTTTTACCCTTTTGTATTGAGATCAAAAGTGAAGCCCTTATCTAATAAATCCTATGTCATAAAAATGTTTGGATTTATTTTTTAAGCAATGACACCGTAATAATACATTTATACAAATATGTCTGAAATAGAATGTGCCCAAACTATAATTAGACTCTTTCAGTAAATGAAAATGCATAAGCTCTCTCTAACAGTATATTTTTTTTCTGACTCTTTTTTTTTCCTCTCTATCTCTCACTCACACACACTAAGGAAAGAAGCATTACTCTACAAGATTATAATTTTGTCTTCCTGCAAAGTACACATTAATTATAACACATGTTTTCTTCATTTTGTTAAAGAACGCATTTCATAAATGCATTTTTTTTTATTTTTGTTGTAGTCCGACTACAATTTCAATTTTATTTTCTAACGGATAATGTATTTCTAAAATTCTTTTTTTTTCTTCAGAGAATGTCCACAAATTGTGTGGACAAATATAAGTAGTATCAAGAGAAACAGTTATAAAATGATTTTCTTTAATTTAACTAAGTGAATTCAATTCAAAAATCTTTTCTTATTCACTTTATAAGATATGAAACGCAATGTTATGCTTTATCTACAAGATGATGTATTAAATTTATGTTCTTAGCCTATTTTATTTTATTTTTTTTGTAAAAAATACTTGGAAACTTTTCCTTTTTATTGACCAATATTTTTTATATGTTCTTTAGACACGGGTATCTGGAAGTAAAGTTGTAAACCTATTGATAACTACAATTTGATAGTAAAATGTTGATCTTTTCTAGATATAACAAATCCACTTTGACCCTCAAGACCAAAGTAGATGATATGGTTTTTCATTAAGAAAAATGCAATTATTAATCATTAAGAATGTCACAAAACATTGTAGTAATAATAATAAACTCAATTGACTAAATTTCATTATTATCCAATACGAAGAGTTTATTCTTCTCACATCAAATAACTAATCTTCAACTAAATCATCTAAAAATAAATAAATTATGAGACACCTACTTATTCAAGCAACAATGGTTAACTAACTAAATTAGTAGACTATTTACTTCAACATATAAACGATTGAGATGACAACTACCTTTTTTTTTATTATTAATCTTTGCAAAACGCTCTTTAGAAGATGATTTCATTATTGAATTAGGTGTCACTTTTTTGAAAAAAGTATTCATTGAATCCTATTTTTACTATTTTATATATAATGAGCAAAATAATTTTGATTGCACATTTAATGTATTAGTTATAGTAAGTATATTGGTTACTAAATTTGGTCAATTTTCAGAGCTGACAAAAATAAGGGAGGCCAAATTAACAAAAAAATTAAGTATATAGCAATGACACTATATTTTTTTAATCTAAAAAATAAGTCAATATAAAGTTAGCTACCATTCCTCACCATCTACATTTTCAATGATTATTTAATTTAATTTTCTATTTTACCCCCTATCTCTATCCAAAAGTATTAGTGGGATAAACGATTTTCTAAGTAATCTAGTGCTAATTTCCTCTAGGCATTTTAATAATTTTAACTAAAGTTTAATGCATTTCTTTTTATCTAAAAAAAAACTAAGAAAATGCCTAAAAAGTCACAAAAATTTAAAAATGAATTTCACTTTAAGATGAAAATTGTACTAAGTAAAAATAAAACTTGTCAAGATACATTTAAAAAAATGTCACATATTTGAATTAGTTATACACATATTATTCATTTTTTAAATTGAAAAAAAGAAAAAGAAAAGGGAGAGGAAGGTGCTCAACACGCCCCATAACAGGTGCGTCAATCTTAACTAATTTCCATCTCCAACAGGAATTAGGTGGTTTTAGTACAAACCATGCGTGCTTTTACGCACTCTCCTACTTTTTCTGGTTGATTTCGAAATTTAAACCAAACTTTCTTAATCGTCCCATTATGCCCTCACATCCATATAAATAATTCATTTTCCTTTTTTATTTGCCCCAATTTTATTTTTCCCCAAAACAATCGACCAAACCCTAGACTCCGAGAACCATCAATTCAAAGGCGGTTTTTAACTGAAGCAGAGAGATCAAAATCATCAAATTAACATATTCACACATCGAATTCCTGCATCGCTTCGAGAAATTACAAGAAAGGTAAGTGATTCTTTCTTGAAGTGATTTTCGGCTTTTTCTGGAAATTCAGAACGCTAATGAATTGTTTTGTTTCGATTTTAATTGAATAGTTTGATAATTGTTGTTTATTTTTCCTGATTATTTGACAATTTCTTGGAATTAATAAAAAAAAATTCCTTTTATATCGAATTTAGTGTAAATTAATATATGATGCTTTGGACTCGTGTATTTTTCTTATTGATTATCTGTTCATTGCGATCAATTTAAAGGACGGATGAATGTAATTTTAGTAGTTTTTTTTCTTTTCTTTTAAAGTCTGTTCTTTGTTTTTTTTTTTAATCGATCAACTTTTGATATGGGTTGATGGTTTCTCTTGGCGAATTTAGGGAAAACATTTTTCATTGAGTCCTTTTTCTTTGGATTTAACGACTTGTTGATTTTGTTATGATTATAACTCAACCTAGTTTTACTAAGTTTTTAGTACCGTTTTGCATCTTCTTTATTATATATTTATATGTCTGTTGATGTTTAAATAAGAAAAATTGGATCAGTCAATAAAACTTGTAAAAATCCCTTTATCCCTAGGTTTAAGGATTCGTATGAGTTGTTGTTTGATATCTGGTTTGGGTTTTCTGGCAGGATTGCATCTGCTGATGAGCAATTTTGTTTTGTTTCTTAATGATGACAGGGCATAAGCATTAAGTGACCAACAATGAGGTTTAAAAAAGGAAGTAGGGTGGAGGTTATGAAGAAAAGGGACATGCCAATTGCATGGCGCAATGCTGAGATACTCAGTGGTAATGGACATACTTACAATGTGAGGTATGTTTACCATCCAGGCATGATAAGTGAATCTGGGGTGGAAAGAGTTCCTAGGAAATCTGTGAGACCCTGCCCCCCACCTACACAAGGCCAAGTAACTTGGACAGTTGGAGATATTGTGGAGGTTTTTGAAGATTTCTCATGGAAGATTGCTACCATCCTGAAGGTTTTACAAGGAGATGAGTATTTTGTGAGGCTACTTGGAACTTCTGCAGAATTGATCATACACAAGATGAATATCCGTGACCGATGGTTATGGCAAGATGACAAATGGATTTTGATGGGAAAGGTATGAGCTTTTTCTCCAAGTTTCAGTGAATCAATGTATTTACATTTTGTCAATGATAACTCTCTTTTAAGAACTTCCTTTCCTTTTTCGTTTCCCAGTTATTACTTACACAAGTACTTTCAATTATTTCATTTAAATACAGATACTTTCCCTGATAACTTTCTGTTATAATAGTTTTTGTAATCAATAATGTATTTTGACCTTCAGTAATGGCTATTTTTTTATTCTATATCAGTCTCATTAATAACTTAATAGATTTAACTTCAAATAAGTGCACAACTATCTTGTCTCCTCATTGGTCAATATATATTTCTTTGCATGCATGCATGCATGCATGCATATGTATCCTGTAGATATTCTCACCTTTTTTGTGGTTTTTCAATGACTGAATCAATTTAGCCATATCTACATTTTATTTCTGTTTCTCTCTCTCATCATATTTTGGCTTATCCTTTCAGAGTTCTGGAGCATGTGGAGTTGTACGAGATAATAGACTGTCAACTTCAAATTTCAAGTCAAAGATAAGCTTTCCGGTGCCACATAGTAAAAAACGGAAACAAATTGAAGCTTATTTGGACACTCCAAAAGACGATGTGTTACAGGATTCCAACAAACTATCTTCATGGTCGCTGAAGAGAATGTCCCCATATTGCTCGACAATTATTGAATCGCACACTGGAAACATGCAGAAAATCAGAGTGGTGGAGAAGGTTGGAAGGAAGCAAGTGGTGGATCTCAACCTGTCTGTGGAAAAGGTAGATGCTGTTGCTTGCCCAAGAGAAACTCTGGGTGAAAAATACATGCATGCTTCCTTTAACAATAGAACAAATGGACATAATGAACCAGATGGTGCTGTTGGCTGTTCCTTAGCAGAAAGTTTAGAAACTAATGATTCTGATAGTGATGCTTCCTCTGTTGGTAGTTGTAGTGTTGTCAGTAGGAGGGGAAAAAGGTTCCATAGCAATTTCCTGCCAGTTTCTTGTCGGGTAACTGATAGCTTTTGTAGTGATGCAGAGTCATTTTGTGGCCCGGAGAATGAGGAAGAAAGTTGCTCTCTTCCTCTTCCCCCAGAGGAGGAAGTGGCAATAAGTATTCATAACCTAGAGTTGCTTTCTTCCTCATTCTCCAGAGGAGGAAGTGGCAATAAGTATTCATAACCTAGAGTTGCATGCTTATCGCTGTACTTTAGAGGCACTGCATGCATCTGGTCCCTTAAGTTGGGAACAAGAGACTTTGTTAACAAACCTCCGTATAATGCTCCATATATCAAATGATGAACATTTGATGGAGCTAAGGAGACTACTCTCTGCTAAAACTGGCACATATATTAGATAACAGCCAATTAAGTGTTTCTCCCACCTTACCCCTACCCCCCCCCCCTCCCAAATGTTAGGACCACATTTTTTTATTTCCCTGCACAAAACTGTAAGCAGCTAATGACTTGCTATGCTCTGTACTTCGCTTTACTATGACTAAGTCTCCAATTGTCTATAGAATTACCTCCTGTAATGAGCTTATGTATTAATTTCCTATCTAGAAGAAAATAACATGTATCAGATATTGGAAACAAAATTGATGCTCTTTTCAGCTTCTGTTCATATATATTTTTTCCTCTTCTTTGTTAACTTTATGTAACTGTAGTGTACTGTTCGAACAGGGATATATCCTGAATTTCCAGTAATTTGCTGAAAAGGAAAGATCACTTAATCTAATTTGTAATGAAGTGATGCTGACTGTACTGACAATGGACAATATGTATGCCACTGATATATGAGATCTGATTGTGCAATAAGAGGATTTCTGTGGTCTCAGTTGTCTCCTATAAACTACATTGGTTTATCAACTATTAGTTTGCAACCCTTACAGCACATGTGTATTAAACAAGGCCAAATTGTTTGTGGAAGCATATACAATACAATTAGCAGCCAAATTATTTTGTTTTTATACTGTTGTTTCTGAGATTCACTTCTAATTTATGATATTTCAATATATCACTTGGAAACAGGTTGACTTGTTGAATTTGTTGGCCTTGTGTGATTATTAACTTTTTGCCACTGTAATTCTTTATTCTAGAGTGGGGTCCTTTATCTTGATTGACTTTTGTCTTGAAAGTTGAATTGATAATGTGGCTATCCCGTGTATTCTGGTTTCTCTTTTGCATTTCTGGAGAAAATAAGTTATGGATTTAATTTCTTCCGTACCATTTGGCAGCATTTGGAGTTCTCATTAGAGGATGTTGTTGATCTGCCCTCTGCATTTTCCTGGGCCAAAGTTGGAGGCATGCATACCTTGCTTCCCGCATTTTCCAGGACAAAAGTTGGAGGCATGCATCCCTTGCTTCCAAGTTCTGAGATGATGCTGGGAATTGCAAGCCTTTTCCTTGGCATATACAGTGGGACGCTACGTGCATCCACTTTCTTGCCGATGTTTATGGCAAGTCCATGGTATTTCTATTGAATTTACTTATTATTATGTTTACTTGAATTAGTTACGCCAAGAAAAGTGGTTGCTTGCCAGCTATATGTTTTTGTATTCAATTATACTGTTGTATTTTCTCATGGTTATTGGTTCAAATTCCCGATACTACTGAAAATGGTTAAATTCTATCAAGGACCAGGCCTATATGGACCTTATGGTCCTAAACCAGCCTTGATATAAAAAGTAGTGGCCCTATAGCTAATTTAGCTCCAAAAGGTTCACATGGACCCGGTGAACACCAGAGTTTTCCTTGAATTTAAGGATGTTACTCCATTAATGGAGGAACTCTTGTAATTAGCTTTGTAGGCCACTGTCGGAATGCATTTCCATATGCAATTTTTTTTATGCACTTAAAATTTTATCAGTGTGTAAATTTTCAGCGAATCAGTGAATACAACTTATGTTATTCACTTAGGCACCAATCTGAAATTGACTGGATATGGGTGCTTGTATGCACTGTATTGGTTCTTAGAAATTTCTCTCTCCGTCTCTACTCTTTGGCACTTCTATTTCTCCACTCTCTCTCCCACACGTACACACAAGTGATTGGGTGATGTGTATGTGTTTGGATGTATTGGGGGCTGGGTATGTATCTGCATTTATGTACATGGAAGCCCTTTCATGGTGAACTTGGGGAAATATTTCTTTGGCATATTTCTGGTCTCTCTCTCTCTTTTATATGATTGTGTTTTGGAGTTTGCAGTTTTGTTCATCTCCTCTGTCCACCTACATGAAAAGACTCTTTGTTCACTTATCTGATTCTGCTTCAGTGCCGCTAATTTTCTGATCTTGCAAGGAATGGCAAGTTACCTCCAAAAAGCATGTTTGCATAGATTGGTGACAGTGAAGGAATCCTCAGGGATTGGTAGTATTGGTAGTATTACTAGTAGCTCAGTCGAGGTCGGTGTCTAATCAATCCACAAATTTTAACCGTGCTACAACTTGTCATGGCATTACACACAAAGATAGGTTTAATTCGATTATCACACACATACATAACTACTGCTTGATTATATGGAGATACATTTCAAAATTGAGTTCTCCCCTTGCTGCCAAAACTTGCTTTTTTAAGATATGCAGCAGTAGTGTTTTTCATGTGCCACATGCATCTCATTGGTTAAAACTGGGTCATTGTAGTGGTTCAGATTTTTGTTGGAGGGTGAACTTGAGTAATATCAACTCTTGCGTGCTGCATGTGCTTAAATCCTAAACTGATGAAATTTGCTTGAAGACTCAGGGATGGTATTATTTGCGGAATTTGTGCCAGTGGCTTGGAGGAATGGCATAGACCTGACCAAGTTCTTTATATTCCGCAAGGAGGCTGAGCTATTGGATTTGACAGTTCATCGAAGATACCCCCTAGGCTTCTTATCTTTTTTTATCTCAAAATTCTTGTATTTATGCATTGCAAATTTCGTCCGTGTTAACAAATTCTTTGTTTTAAGGTTCAAAGTGATGATTCCAAGGTGGGCTGCGAAGAATCTGATGATCTGCAGAATTTGACCTGCCAACTCCATGAAGTAGTTTTCCGCTAGTTATCGATTAAGGTGTACTGTCTTTCCTTTCCCAATAAAATTCTTGATGGAGAAAGCTCATGAAGGAGGATTTGCAAGAAATTATCAATTGTGTTTAATTCTTTGGCTATATTGGAATTGCAGGGGAAAAATCTGCTTCCCATGTCAAATGAAGTGTCTTATTTTTGTTTCAAATGAATTTGATAGTTTACAATGAGCTCAACAGCTTAGAGACACGAGTAATCAAAATTCTTTTAAGTCGAATCGTGTGTAAATGATGAACTAAATAAATGTCTTGTTTGGCAAACAGGTCCATGATGCTGTAGCACAACCTACAAATTGTTATCGATTGATCATATGCATTGAGGTCAAGTACGAACAGGGCGGTAGCACGTAGCAGCACCTTGGATCCGTATACCGGTATGGGACAGGAATCGTCTAAACCAATCGAGCGGGTTATTGGAAGAGGCGTTTCCAGAACTTTGATCATAGACAGATAGCTCATTGTGATTAGGCCACTAATTGCTAACAATAATGCAATTCCAGAAACATCTTATGATGGTCCGGTCCATTTAAGACAGATATGTTCGGTTTAAAATATTAGTTTGGAATTGGAGTGATACATGAGAATTAAAATTACTTCTTCATAGTTTGGATTGCATATTGACATATGTGCCATATGTTTTTTTATCTTAATATTCTTTTTTTTTCCCTCCTGATATTCAGGGCCGGGAATGGTCTCTGCCATCGATATCTAACATTGGTACTTTAATTTTCGTTAATTCTCTGCATGTAGCATTTTCTCACTGTAGAATGTATGTTTAACTCAAACTTGAGAAATCTATAAATTCGGAGTAAAATTAACTTAAAGGGCTGTTTTCACCATGCCTATCCAACTAAATCACAAAGAAAGAATCGTAACCACTCTAAACTTGGAAATCCACCTAGGAAAAGCGAGAGAAATGGGGAGTGTTATGGCGGAGAACTGGGAGTGACAGGTGGATCACGTGAAGATTGAAGGTAGTAGATAGAAGAGAAGCCCAAGGCAATACTATTTACCTTTTTCCTCCATTACAAGGGAACCAAAACGAGTGGATAAGAACGTAATCAATTGATCATAGGAAACGATTAGAAATCATATCTCGTTCAACTTAGACTCTTCAACTAAGAGGTGATTGATAGGTGTCAGATCTAGAATTATGGGTATATGCGATTTGGTCTAATAAAATAATTAATCCCTAAACAACACACAAGGTAACGTAGATAGAACAGTTGAGGAGCGATCTGCAGACAATGAATATTTTCAAATGAAACCCAAATTCAAAATGCCTGAGGAAAAGTACAGGTGCATCAACCATTTTGTTAGATTCTTCATATAGCCCGGCTACTTCATACATACAAATAAAAGAAATAAATTCATATTAAATGATTAGCAATATCATTTCTTCCCACAAACAAAGCAGGTTATCCCAGCATAATCCAAGAAACCCTACATAAATTCCAAATCCTCAAAATTCCTAAACAAGAAAGGAGAAATAATTCTAGAAGCTTCCGACTCGAAGGAAAATTTTGGGAAAGTCCACATAAGAGGCACACCATTTACCACCAACTCAAACTTCACTCAAAAACATCATCATCATCATCAGGAAGTGGCTGACTGGCAGCTTGAAGAAGTTCAGCCTCATGCCTAACAAGGAAATGAGAATTATACTATCAGGGTAATCCAAATGAAAGAATCAACAAGTAAAAGAACTAATATAAAGTGATTATATCCAACTACAATACTAAGAATTTGAATAAATGAACTCAAGCAGGAAAGAGGGAGGGAGAGAGAGAGAGAGAGAGAGAGAGAGAGAGAGAGAGGAGAGGAGAGGAGAGAGAGAGAGAGAGAGAGGAGAGAGAGAGAGATTACTGTTGTTGCGCAGCCAAGTCAATCTGCACTTCTGGTGGCGCAAGGGCAGGAGACTCCACAAAGTGAAGGTTAACATCCCTAAAACGGAAAAGAATTGGGCAGTTAAACAACTTAGAATTGTTCCTGATAACTAAGGACTACAATACGGCTGGCTACCAACCATTCCTCTAGTCTTTTCTCAATAAGTTTCTTCTAATTTTGTCCAATGCACTCATTGTTATTGAACAATTTTTTAAATAACTAGGACTACTTACCCAGCAAGTTTTCTCGCAAGATAGAGAAAAGGCTTCTCAAAGTTGTAATTGCTCTTTGCTGATATCTCATAGTACTGCAGATTCTTTTTCCTGTGGAAAGTAACCTGTTTTGCCTTCACTTGCCTATTCTTCACATCAACCTTGTTTCCACATAGTACAATGGGAATATTTTCACAAACCCTGCAATTGACCCCACAGAAAATTCCATCTATCAGTACATCAATTATATCTAGACCTATTCGTAATTTTTTTAACTAGAGAGAGAGGGGGGTGGGAGTGTGTGTTCAACACACACCTGCAAAGATCACGGTGCCAGGTGGGAACATTCTTATATGTCAATCGAGCAGTCACATCAAACATGATGATTGCACATTGTCCATGGATGCTGCATTAAGTCAGGGACATCAGTACAAGCAAGATCATATTTATTAGAGGGCGAATGCAAGTTCAACAATGAAAGAAACATATAATGATTTCATGCATGCAAGCAGTTTGACAAAACATATATAACAAAGAAAACAATTGTACAGACAATAAGAAGATCCCCTTCAGACATCCTTAGGAAATTGCAAAGAGCAAACAGACAGGAATTGTTTAACTTCTATCTCAAAGATCATAGAGAAAGAAAACATAACCATCACAAACAAAGGAAGCTTCAACCTATAAAGAAAGTGATCAGCTCATCTACACATCCATTGAAGAAGATACAATCTATAAACAAAGCAATCAGTTCTCTACACTTTCATTGAAAAAGATGATAATGTACATCTGCATCATATAACAGGTGAGTTTCAATCTGCACATGCATCTTCAACTTGCAAAGATTAGATAGAATATAATCTCGTTAAGGTACAAAAAAGAGGAAACATATGTACAAAGAAAGTTGATTTGACAAATATAGGGACAATAGCTATGTGACTTACTAGTAGCCATCCCTAAGACCACCAAATTTCTCCTGACCAGCTGTGTCCCAGCAATAAAAGCGAAGCTTCCCACAATTTGTAAAGAAATCCAGAGGATGAACTTCCACACCAATAGTTGCTATTGTTCACAATCCAATAGCAAGAAGACACACATACAAAACTCGTCACTAGGTCATGTAAGAGTAAAACTAAGGAATATAAAATCTAACGCCATAAGAAACCTTGAGACTGCACTTACGTTCATATTTCTTCTCAAATTCACCAGTAAGATGCCTCTTCACAAAAGTGGTTTTCCCTAAAACAAGAAGCAAAATTCTCAAATAAGAGAGAAAAGAGCAAAGGTTTTTCTACAGCATCCCAATGGGGAATTGAGACCTAACCAACTTCAACAGCAGATCCAGTTATCCAAACATAACCATTATTTCTCTATTAGTACCTCCTCTAGAACATTCAGAAACCCTTAAAAACACCTTTATTATTCAAACAGCACAAAAAAAAACTAATAAAATTCACACCCCCTCTCAAATACACCACAATTCATACTCCAATCATCTTAGGAAAATGGAAAAATACCTAAAACTCAGTTTAAAAGAAAAAAGAAAAAAATTTAGCACAAATTTAAAAAAATTTAAGGAAAAAAATGCACCTGTTCCACCATCACCGACTATTACAAGCTTAAAGCTTGGGTAATCAACAGTTTGCTGATTCGGCAAAGCCTAATAAAAAAAAATCATCAACCAAAAATTACCACAACATTCAAATCGATTACACATACATCTAGATAAAATAATTAACTCAAACTAATGCAAAAAATCAGATAAAAAAAAATTACCATGGATTAACAAAAAAATCTCCAAACAGTGGCTGCGATTGATATAGAGAGAGAAAGAAGAGTATTGTAAGCAGATGATATATGCGAGAATGGGATGGGAGGAGAGTAGAAGGGTTTTTGAAGGGAGGTTTTTAGTTTCTATGTGAAGTAGCTTTAAGCTGACGCGACAATTTCAACCGTTGGATCAAAGTTTTATAAAGATCTAGCTTTGAGCTGGCGCTACTCTCTCAACCGCCGGATCAATCTCTCTTTCTACTTTCTTCTAATTAATTTTTTTTTTAAGGAACACTTTCTACTTATTTTGGACGATTATTTTATTTTGTTTTCTTTTCTTTTAATCATTATTAGGTTTCTTCCTTTAACTAACTGTAGGTGTCTAGGGTGTTTTATAAGGAAATTCCATAATGATTTTGATGTATTTTTAAAATGATTTCTTTTTCCCCGACTACATGAGTGCAACTTTTTTACTCTCTTCGAAATAAAAAAGATATATTTTTTATTTAAAATTTTATTTTAAAAAATTTTAATTTAAAATATTTATATCTTTTGTGATTTTCACATTCATCACTTTATTTACGAAATTTATATATCACTAATTTATTAATCTCATTATTTATTATATTAATATCAATAATAATTTGATAACTTAATTAAAATAAAATGATATTCCTTTATTTTTAATTAAAGTAAAAAATATACATTTAATTTCAAATGAAGATAGTACTATTTAAGTATAATAAGATATATTTTGTTGTCTTAAAAATATTAATGAAATTTTTATATTTGTCGTTTCAATTTACTTGCCAATTTCACAAATTAATGGGATAACTAATACTTTTATTTATATTTTACTCTTATATTAAAATTGTAAAGTAGTTATACCTTTATTTTATTGGCAAAGATGAAAGATGAGATAGAATGAAACTAATGAAATAAAATTTTAAATGAAAAATTTAATGGGTCATTAATTCTTATACTAATGAAAATTTTTAGTGATTCTTTAATTCGTATTTATTGTTTTAATACGACAAATAAAGTAATAACAATTCATTATTAATTAAATATACAATCAATAAACATTAAGAAGAATAGCGAAGGGAAAAAGTGTACTTCCCGACTCGTATATGCAGACCAACCGACGAACTGCCTTAGTACGCAGGGCACTCTGATGATTAGGTCGCACCCACAGGCCACAAGCACATTTTTACCTATTCAAATTAAACTCACTCGCCCTCTATATTATGTGGACTTAACCCATTTGTCTATTGGATTGTCGGGTCAAATGGTGTCCCACCACACACAGATATGCCACTCAATTTTATTTTTGACAACGATAGTAAAATATAATTCAAATTCATCGACAAATGGATCAAATCAAATTATGCATCCATTTTTTCCCATTTGTCAAAAAGCTATTGAGATGACTTTTTTTTTTAGAAAGAGAAAGGTAAGGAATAAAATTAGCAAAGGAAGTGCAATTATTCATCAAAGTATTGGATGCGACTCTAAAAAAACTCCATATATTTCTCTTAAATTTTTATCTGATTACAACTATCTACATTGCCCTTAGTTTTTTTCTTTTGGTGGGGGGTGGTATAGAGGCATGAAAAAAATGCTTAGGAATTTATTCTGCGTGACCATATAATATTATATAAAGAATTCCATGAGTAAATTTTTTATAGTTATTACTCCCGGGACTTGAAATTAAATATCTATATTTGATGCAATTATTAATATTAAAAAAGTTATCATAATATTCTTATTATTACAATAATTAATTAATACTGAGATCACATGATCCAGAGAAATAAATATAAAGGTCACTAGTCAAATTTTAAATAAAAAATAGACATATTTTAAAAAAGTGAATCCTCAATTTTAAGGATATTTCAAAATAAAGATATGAATATTATATTCCAAACAACGGGAGTGCATCATAAAAATTTTGAAGCACCATGTAAAGATTTTGGACCTTAAACCTTTATATGTCTACCCTCATTGCTGCAAAATTTCCTTGAGGAGGTTCTGACTCAGAAAGATGGGGAATCTATGAGCAGCTACTCCTTAGTGCTCAATACAACTACAAACAACAAATAATCAACCTCCTAAACACAGGACCAACCCTTTAACATCTGGTATACCCCGCCTTAGAATTTCTCACGAATCACGAGCAAAGTGATATGTGGCTTGAAAAATAAATTTTGGATCAGTTTCTTCAAACCTCAATGTGGCAAATACCCAAGGGCTCTTGTGATTGCTGCATAATCAAGCAATTCATAGACCTGCAGGTTCAATCCTGAATGCCAGTAGCACCAGTTCCATCTTTTTCCTCGGTTCTTCATGCATCCTTGTTATTTTATCTATGCCGTTTGCAACAAAAATAGGGAAACTAATGTAGGAAAATACGCAACGGCAAGAAAAGCTGTAAGAAGTTAGCAGAATCAGCTTTAAGGATGCTGTCAAAACAGCTCTTGCTTGTATTTTTTTTTAAACTTTTTTTCAAAAGCACTTTTTTTTTCTTGCAGCTTAAAAAAACTCTAGCAACAGAGATCAGACACAATAACAAGAATATATAAAAAGATGGTAGGAGTGAAAAAATTCCAGGATATCAGTGGCATATGTATGATTGGTTTTTAATAGGATGTTGAAAGCATCAATTTTACAAAAATACAACCTATGGTTAACTTAGATCAGGGAAGAGGATACCGAGTTTTACCTCAAAATCCCAGCTATGACCCTCGGACTTCATGAAATAAACCTGCCTACCCCAGCAAGTCTACAATGAATAGTGGAAGCAAGAATTCTGAAGAGATCAATCCATCCCTACCTGTCCATAGGGATAAGTGATGGAATTAAGTAGCTGCAAGAGGTAGAATGAGAAAGTAGCCAAATGATAGACAACAGACATGCCATAGACCATGAAGCATAAGTTCTGAAACTCCAAAATGGAATCCATCAAGAACAAAAATGAGAGTGCTCATCAATTGGGATCCAGCAACAAAGTATACAGAAGAGTTCAATAGGTGCCAGAAAGAAATATCAATCAGTATTTCAATTTTAATTCAATCTAAGCAAACATGGTGATGGCTGCAAATGGAGTGAAACACCTACAGAAAGAGACTAAAAAGACTTGACAACTAAACAAATATCCCAATCCAAACAAATGGAATGCAATGACTCCAATTCCAGCGACAACTTCTGACAGAGACTTAAATCCATCTTAAACTGCTAAAGCTTTCAGATCTGCGTACTAAAATTCTTCACAAACCAACTTTCTCTTCCACATTTTAAGATTTTTTGGTGTATATACATAGAAAATATATTTGGCACAACAATGTCCTTGAGAAAAGTTCTTATCATTGAATTTACAGGAAGGACGTGACCAAAAAAAAAAACCAAGGGCAAATAGTTGTCTTTACATTGAGAATAAAATTGGCACAACAACATCCTTGAGAAAAGTTCTTATCATTGAATTTAACAGAAGGACGTGACAAAAAACCAAGGGCAAATAGTTGTCTTCAGGATAACTATATATATAAGTAATATCGATGAAATATATAATTCCTGAATATCTATTATGAAAGATACTTCATCATGGCTAAGAATATTTATGTAAGCAACAGAAAGCTCATGACCGTTTGAAATGCTTTAAGTACTTCTCTAGAATAGCATCTAATGGCTTATGATATCTTAATCTCTAGTGATGATAATCTAGTTCATCTTTAGTTTTTAGGAAAAACTGCAATTTGAATTGCATTTCTCTATCAGAAGGGGAAGAAACATGTGTTTTACTGTATAAGAATGAACTGCATTGTGTGAGTGAAATATGAACGAAAAATGAAAGCAAGCAAATCTAGCCATCAAAACCAAATACAGCTAGCTAAACTGACTAGACCTGTTCCTAGTTAACTAAATAGCATTCTGAGACAAAACAGAATTAAGTGGTCCTTAAGCACATTACAGAATATTATAAAGTTTGACCACATTAAGAGCATAATTGCATCCGGTATGACATTCTTACCAAGGTACCAATCTGGTGCATAGTGCTCTAGAAACAATAGCACATACTACCTGGCAAACAAACCAATCTGAGAAAAAGGAAAAAAACATTTCAGAAGTCAGTTGACGTTATCTAATTTCTCTGAAATATAATGACCCTGCAAGACTAAAGAAACAAGTTCTGTGCTAAGCCATAGTTTCCTAGGAGACAACCTCTAGCAAGTAAAGCCTGATAAAGAAATACAAACAGGAGGAAAAATCAAGAGAATCACCAAAAACTAATGCATTCCACATACACATAGGAGTCATGGAGATAATGGGCCAAAAGATACATTTGAAGCTGGAAACAATGCTAGACCTCAAGCAAGAATGCTTGTACACAGAAATTCTGCCAAAATGAGACATAGTTTGGAGTGAAATGCCAACAAGTAGCTACTGATGTTTCACCTAATGTTTCCTGAGTCAAATTAAATATTAACTGCATTCTCTACATGCAGTAAACATTTGAAGGCTGAAGAGATACAATGTCTAAATTTGGGAAGGTGACTCATAAGTGAAACATCTTGTTAAGAATAAAAAATGCGAAGCACACAAGTCTTTCATGTATCATAGGCTTGAAATGCAGCATCTCTATTACCAGGGACTAGTGCCACCAGTCATTACTAAATTTCATCAAAATAAAGCATCCAAATTAATGGAAAGGAGAAGAGAGGATTATGTACTTATTACGTTTGAATAATTAATGGTGAGAAGAGACAAATAAGTTACTAATTTACATCTTTATATTTATCCATTTTTTAGGAGTATTTTAGTCAGTACAAAAAAAAATATCATTAAAGCTGGTCTCCTTGGGTTATTTTAGTCAATACAATAAAATAATCATTAAATTCGGCCTTCTTACTTTCTGTTTTTCCCACTTCTAGATAAAAACCAAGATGGTAATTAAATAATCCTAGTCCGTCCATTCCCCTTCCTTCTCTTTCACAAAAATCATCCAAATACCAAATTCGTTTAATCCAAACATAGCCTAAAACTAAACTGATAAAAAGGCATGCAGTCTCAAAGTGCCAAAAAATCAATATTCATAAACAGTTTACTAATTTATTTTCCACAAAAACCATGTCAAAAGCCTTCAGAGGTTCTTAAAGAGAAGGGGCAAATATCAAGAATATATAACTCAAATACCTGGCTGGCCTGCTCTTCAGTAAAGCAATTGATGCTGCAAAACAAACTTGAAACGGATCTTATGCTTAGCTATGACTAAAGGCTTCAGCCTATCCGAAATAGGTGTAGTTGAAGGAACCACCAAGGACCTTTTCAAAAAGAGCATCTGCAAATTGGCATGAACAAGTTAGGTGCCATGTCTCACCCCAAATAGCTGAGAAATTGGACTTCATATTTATAAGGCCAAATTTGCACAAATATGAACTAGCACACAAAATTAAAGAGCCCTAAATTATTGCACATATATAGTACATCATTCATTACTAGAAGCAACCTCAAGAAGGTTAAGTTTCTCAAATATAAAAAACCAGTGTGCAACGCTTTCAAAAATGGTGAAAAAAAAAGCATACAAACGTATTGAAATATTCTTTGTTGCAGATAAACCCTGCCTATTGCAGGAAGTCAGTGGTGTGTACCAAGTGGTAGAGAAAAGCTTTAGTTCCCTTAAGTCTTAGCATCAAATATAACAGCAGCAGTCTAGTCCCCCAAAATACCTTATCTATGAGGATTGAAAAAAGAAAAAAGATTCTGCAAGAATGAATATCAAAACAGAAGAAAAATTCTGCATCAATAACTATATATACTGAGGATATTACATAGCAGTATCTCCTAACTTTAATAAAAGCATAAGTATTTACAAGTCATAGTCTTTTTTTTTTTTTTTGATAAATCTATATCATAGTCATATGTGCAGTTAAAAGACTATTTCCACGCTTGATGAAGGAATTTCTGTTTAGAGTATTCTAAATTGAGTCACTGCCATTGCTCTACTGCCCTGCTTGAAAGCCAGCAAATTAACAGTACCAATAAAGCTCCTCCAGACACATTTGAAAGAAGCATTCTGTTTTTCAGCAATGTTAAATTGAAAAATGGCATTGCAACAGGACAAATCAATGCAACAAGAATCTCCAGAAAGGGATCTCAGAGCACCAAAAAGACCTGAGAAAGTGTTCCTTCAATGAGCAAATGAATATCACAACCTAGCAAAATACAAGGAAATGCAATCCCAGACTGCTACCTAATCTGAGGATCTTATATAACATTGGAAAGTTAATATTACCTTCCTGAAAACCAGTGGGATAGTATTGGAGATAATTGGAGAAAATATCTCTCTCTATGTTGCAGAAGCAAAGGAGACAAACTATCCCCAGAATGTAAGTCATCCTCTTTAAGTTTCAAGTACACAAATAGCAGAGAAATGTTCTTCAAACACTTGAAGCCTCAAGAGGGAAGTGATCCCCTTTAACTTTTCCAGTCACAAGAATATCATAAGTTGTGTCATCAGGAACAAGACCTCTATCAAGCATCTCATCGTGCAGCCTAAAAGCCTCTTGCAAATTCCCCTCCTTGAAGTATCCAGCAATTAAAGTATTATATATAAGAACGCTAGGAGTCATTCCCTTCTTACCCATCTCATCCAAGACTTTGCGTGCATTCTCCAACTGTCCTTTATAAGAAAGACCATTTATAAGGACAGTGTAAGTGATGATATCCGGTACAATATCTTTAGCAAGCATCTCCATGTATAGATCTGATGCAAGTAGTAGTTTTCCATCTTTCAGAAGCCCATCAATTAATGTAGTGTAGGTTACCATGTCGCAGGGGATTTTCTCATTGATCATTCTTCTATACAATGCAAGAGCTGTGTCCATATTATTTATGTTCCTGAAACCACTAATCATGCTATTATAGATAAACACATTTGGAGATAGACCTATTTCAAGAAGCTCATCAAATAGTATACGTGCGCTTTCCATATCCTTTCTTTTGCAAAACCCATCAATTAAAGTATTATACGCAGTAATATCCAATTCAATGCCTCTGTTTATCATCTCATTCCTCATATTCAAAGCAAGGTCAATATTATTGCTTTACAAAAGCCATCAATCAAAGTGGAATAAGTGACAACACTTGGAGTGATCCCATTTTCGCACATCTCTCCATAAACAGCCAATGCAGCATTCATGTCCTCTTCCTTCACAAACCCATTAATGATGCTATTGTAAGTCATACAATGGGGACTAAAACCCTTCTCTACCAGCTCATTCATCTTATTTTTTGCCTCAGATGTCCTGCCAACTTTGCACAGGCCATTGATTATTATGTTAAATGTGAAGTCAGTAGGGGAAACACCAGAATGTACCATTTGGTCAAAAATTTCAAGGGCTCGGTCTTTCTCACCTTTTCTAAAATATCCATCTATTAGAATGCTATAAGTCACCGCATTAGGTCTCAAGTTCCTTCCTTGCATCTCAGAGTATGAGCTTAATGCAGCATCCATATTCCCTTTTCTACAGTTCCCAAGTATCATATTGTTATACGAGACTCTACATGGTTCAACTCTCTTGTTCAACATCTTAGTCCAAATATTTTGAGCCTCATTAACATTACCATCTTTACAAAACCAACCTATCAGGTTATTGTAGGTAAAGATGTTGGCAATACCAGCTTCGATTGCCTCATCAAATAGCTTTGTTGCCTCATCTAATGACTGAGCTTTCAAGAACCCTTGTATTAAAGAATTTACAACATATGCAGTAGGCTGAATTCCTGCATGTTTCATTTGTCTGTACAATTCCAGTGCCTTTTCCATCTTTCCACACTTACGGTGTCCTTCTATGAGAACAGCATAGGTGACTTTGTTTGGAGTAAGACCATCCTCTACTATCTTGTTGAACAAATTCAAAGCACCACCTAAATCTCCCTGCAGAGAATACCCCTTCATCAGGCTTGTTGCAACCACCAAATTCATAGAGTAGCCACAAGAAATCATCTCATCCTTCAGCCTTAAGGCTCGAACCATATTCTTCTGCTTCACATTGGTGCAAATCACATTCGTATAGGTACCTTCAGAAGGAACACACCCCATTCCTTTCATCTCAATCAGCAGTTGGCATGCACTCTCGGAATTTAATTTACTACAAGCAGCAAAGATAGCAGTACTATACGTAGCTGCATCAAGTGCAACACCACTAGCCTTTGCTCTAGCAAAGTACTTCTCTGCCTCTTCCACCTTGCCTTCTTTCAAACAAGACTGCATCATCACATGCACAGTCGCACAATCATAACTAAACCCTTTAGAAATGATACCAGTATACAAACTCCGTGCTTCCAAAATCATATTCTTTCGAACCAATGCACTTAAAGTATTATTAACAATCACCACAGAAGGCATTATATTTCGCCTAAGCATTGCACCAAAACAATCAATAGCATCTCTGTATCTATGAGCTCTAACATAACTGTTCAACAAATAGCTAAATAGCCTTGAGTCCAACCCCAAATCAAATGTCTCGGAGCAACTAATCAAATTATCAAAAGAAGAATACCCAAAGGGCTCGAATCGCTACGGACATAATTATTAAGCAAATTCCTCACTTCAGTATAATGACTTGGAGAACTCACTAAAATGTGAACCAAAACACAGAAGGGCTCTGAGATTCCACGTAGGAAACCTCGCTGTAGCTCAGCCCACCTAAAGTACCGGAGAGCTAAATCAGGTTCACTTCTGTGGGCTAAGATGGAATTCACAACATCTGTTACTCTAAAAGCTGCATTATCCGATATGGGCTCGTTGGTATTTTGCTTCAAATCATCAGAAGTTGTGATTTTTCGGGAAATTTCATGAACATTATCTGCAGCATTAGTTTCCTGAAGATGAGAACTTGACTGGAACTGTAGAATTGAAGAAGAGCAGAGAAATCTCTGAGTAGTGATTACACGGATAAGCCAAGAAGATTTGGGAGAACAAGGGAGACAAGATCTCATGTTGAAGGTTCTTCTGCAAATTAAAGCAAAATCTCTTATTCACTGGTTCTAAAACCCTAGGAAAGGAGAATTTTTTTTAAAAAAAATTAATCGGCAGTGAGCTACCTATTGGACTAGTAAGTATTATTCTAAAAGAATTACTACACGCACGTACCAAAGTCACAACACCTCTATCAATTTTGTCATTTATCTTTCTCCCTCTAATTTCTCAAATTAAAAAAATTCTCTCAAACACAATAAGGATAAATGAAAAATTTAGAAAACGAGTTTGATTCTGATCCATGCATCGAATATGATGATGTATATTTTTCATATTTTATCTTGAATTTACATATGTAGGGAAAAATGAATTCGTCCAGATAGTTAATCCAGACAAAGTGAATTTGTCCGTAAAGTCAACTCAGACAAATTATGTTTGTCCGAATTATCAAATCAGACAAATTCACTTTGTCAATATCGTCAATTCGAGTGAAATGAGTTTGTTCAAACGGTCAACTCAAACAAATTCACTTTGTTCGAATGGTCAACTCAAACAAAGTAAGTCGAGCCAGATAAAAAAAATTTATTTTTCCCTTAATTTTTAGTCATTTTATTATACATTTAATTAATTAATTACACATGTTATATTTTTAACAAAATAAAATAAAATTCATATTCATTTAAATTAAAATTAAGTAATATAATATAGCATATCAAATTTAAATATAAAGAAAAAAAACCTAATACATTACTAAACTTAACTAATTTACTCGCATTAAATTAATATTTGCTTTAATTAATGAAAAACACAAGATGGGGTGAATTAGATTTTATTTGATTTTTACAATCTAATTCAATTAAGTCTTTCTAAGACAACAGTTATGAAACACTTTGTGCTTAAACAGTATGTAACAATGTATTCAAGTAAATGACATAACTGAAACAAAGAACACAATAATTTATAATGGTTTGGTTTGTCCAACAAAACTTAGTTCACTACCTTGAACTATTTAATCAAGGAATTCACAAAAAAATTCATTAATTTAGCACAAGAGATTACAAAAGAACCTCACACAATTCACTTTAGAATTTTACACAAAAACCTTTTACTTAATCAATTAAGGCTCACCCAACTCCTTAAGTTTTACATTGATTATACAACTATTTCCAATACAACAATTAATGAAATATACACATTTAAGATAATCACAATTATATTTAATTCAAAACTCAATCTAACTCACTCAATATGTGAATAAAGAGAGTTTAATATAAATATCACCTTAGTTGTGAAGATATATTATTTTTTGTACAAAAACCTCTTTGAGTAATTTGTTCTTCAAGATTGCTCAAAAACACCAATAAGCATGTGAAACCTTTCTTAGATAATTTTCACAATGTAAATGTTTTGAAAGGGTTTGAAAATGTTTCTAAGATATTCTACAATGAATGTTTATCAAAATTTAACTCATAAAATTGTATTAATAAGATTTTCAAACACTTAAGTATTTATATGTGTATTCCAACGATCATAAAAATAATTGTTTAAATCCTAATCACAAGACTTGCGGTCGACCGTACCATAAGTTGGTCAAATACAAGTATACCATTTGGTCGACCACAAGTATACCAAAAGCCTTGGACATTTTGCGGATGATGAGTTGAGAAGTCTGGTTGACTATATGAACTGTGGTCGACTGCACATACAGTCAGGTCGACGCTCAACACACTAATTATGTAATACAAGATTTCAATCAACTCTAAAAACTGCGGAATCTATTTTATAAAAATTTTAAACATATATATGTATTTTGAAAACCATTTTAAATACTCAAGTCATATTTTTAAACTTTATGAAAACACATTTTGGAAAACGTTTTAAGTTCATTAAGAACATGTAGAATAATTACTCATAGTGATAGTAACACGTAGAATAATTACTCATAGTGATAAACTTAGAAATGTCTAAATGATATAAACATTTAGCATTATACCTCTAGATCCTATCTAATTTAGAAATATTTATCTTCAACTCTTGATAACATATGATTTTTATTGAAGACTTGAAACTTCGAACTTACATAGATTAGACACTTGTACAATTAAATTATTAGTTATTATCAATGTATGTCATTAAGACATTAAAAGCTTTAAGATTTTCAATTAAAATAAACTAAACTTAAACAAACACTAAAGTAATAAACTTTTAAAAAATGGAAATACCTACCCATTTCTAAACTAATTAAACTAAATTAAACTCATATTCGTTTTCATTAAGCTTAAATAATTAAAATAAAATATTATAAACTTAATTATATTAATTTAAATTTTATTTAAGTAAGTTAAACTTAACTAATTAACATTAAGTAATTAAGTTTAACAAATCATAAGCAAGTATTAGAATAAATGAAATAAATAATTAAATGAATAGAGACATTTAAATTAACTAAATAAAAAAAGAAAAAAAAAAGTGCACGCCCGTCTGCTAGGCACACTCGAGCAAATCAAACTCGTTTGAGAGACCCATCTGGATAGATTAAGTTTATTCGATCGAGTCTATCGAATACAAAGAATCCATAATCAAAAAAATTTCCCCATTTTCCATCAATTTTATACCAAATTTAATCTATATAAACATAAATATATCATATACAAACAATGTCTATTCATTAAAATAAAGTTTCATTTATCAAATTATAAGATTTTTGGTAGAGATTTGAAAAAGTTTTGTGTAGGGAGAGAAAGTGTTCAAAGGTAATATTGAAATTTGGGGTATGCATTTAATAAAAGAAGGGTACATTTAACAATTATATTCTTCTAATTACCATAATTTATTTGAATATGCAATTGTATACTAGTAGTATTATAACTTCATTTTCTCCTCTATTTATTGTAATGAGATTGGTGTTTTTAGTCTTTAACTTTTTTATGTTTATTTTTTTGAAATACAAAAGACAATTGTTGAAAAGTAAATCATTTATACTTAATACTTTTTTATTTTATTTCGAACCATTTAATCATTTTTAGTAAATTCTGACTAAGTTACACTTAATTCAATATTGGATATTGAGTTTATGCATGGCAAAATCGTCATTTTATTGTAACTAACTTTGAAAAATTGATGAATTTAGTTTCAAATATTTTTATTTTTAGTAACTATGATCTCTACTTTAGAAAATTATTGAATTTAGTCAAAGGCCTTTCTATTTTTGTTAACTTTTGTCCCTACTTCTAATGTATTTATCATCAAACTACTTGCTACTTCCACTTGATTCCATCCGTATCAAACTTAATGGCGATACTATATTTGTGGTGGTGAACTTTCTTTCTCATGTATTGACAAAACCACCATTTTCTACCACCACAAGAGATGGTTACCATTAATTTTGCATCCATCGATTTCTTTCCTTTCTCTTCACCAATCAATCAATTCCGCTGCTACCATCTCACTTTGTTTTTTGCTCACTTATCACAATTTAATTTTCCAAACTCTTTCACTTAGTGTAAACCCCACTTCAGCCCTTTTTGTCGCTTGTCTATTTCACCCTTGGTAATGGTGGTGTAACTAAAAGCTAAAATTACCAAAAAATGAAAAAAATAGAACTAAATTTACCAGTTTAAAGTTGACTACAATAAAATGACAACTTTGCCTTTCATAAACTAAATTATAGAATTGATTTAAATTTGACCTTACCGAAAGTTGTAAAAAAGGACAAAATTGTGTGAAATAATAATAAAAAACGGTTAGGACCAAAACTATCAAAAAATTTAAGAACCTAAACTATTAGGTATAAAAATGTTAATAATTAAATGCACCAATCTCTCCAATATTAATCCCAAAACTGACTTTGCATATCTCTCAAATATTAATTATCAAATAAAACTTACTATCCCATTCAAAAATATAAATCATTAAATTCTTTAATAAAACTTACTATCCCATTCAAAAATATAAATCATTAAATTCAATTTTACATAGACCATTAAACTTCATTTATTCCTAAAATACTCTATTAGTGTCTTAAAAATAAGAATGAGACAAGAAAATTATTTTAAAGAAAAGAAAATATAAAGACTTTGTTTTAAAAATAATAAAAAAAATGTAAGAAGAGATGAAAATAAATAAAATTAATATTAGAAGTCAATAGTAAAATATTCATAAAATTTCATAAAACAAATTTATATTTTAAAATAAGAAAAAAATCACACAAACTTATTCATACTACACGTTTTTTTCACTTGAAAGACAGTGATGTCGCAAGTTATCCACCTGTCCTCGAATTTGTAGATAAAAGAAATAAGAGACTATAAAAGCAGCACCAAGTTCCTCAAAAATAATAACATTAGTTTTCCATATTCAACGCTTTCAGCTTCACTAAAAGCGGAAGCGATACACGACGATAGATATTGGACAAACACCTATTCTTTGTAATAGAAGCAAAAACCTCAGCTATCCACTCACAACCAAGAAAAAAGTTGACCTGCAAAATCTGCGTCTTGTAACAAACTAGAAATAGCAAGGAGAGCACATACTGAAATCCTTAAACCTCTAACATCTCTGTTGTACTTCAAATGGGCAGTTAGTCATTCCCAATTGGTGGGGAGCTATGAATATCTATTTCAAGCAAAATTGAAGCCGGTGGAGATTGAGATTGTAGTTATAATGAATGACTAAATAGATAACTGAACAATGGAGCAACCACTCCTGCGCTTAAACTGTTCCCAAGCAATGCATAACTGCAGAAACATTATGCAAAACACAGATTCAGCGTAAACAGATCATATGACAACACGAAAACTAAAATGAATGGGCCGTTTTTCTCCTTTCTCCCCTCCTCTGAACCACTTTTGTTTAAAACTAGGGACAAGCATTAACCACTTCAAAGAGATGAACTATGCAGGTTCAAAGTATACGACAAGGGATAAGGATTCACCAACATATTATCCTATTCCCTTATATGCTTATGACTCAAATACCCCCAGCCCTTCAAATCAAAAGAAAAGTGAAAAAAAAAATGTCAGAGAAAGCGAATTGTTACTGGTACATATATGTAATAAAAGCTTCTAAATACAAATAACATAAAATAAATCAAAGACCTAGATTGAATTATGATTTAAATGCAAATATCTATTACAAAATGACAGATTCCTAATATAGAACTGAATAGATACTCTAATATGATGGAGCTATATCTTTTCAGCATTCCTACTCTCACAAACCAAACTTCTAGAGAAACGTACCATTGCCGAAGGCTTATGTGTGGTGGAAAATGAAAATCTTCCGGAAAGGAGTGCAGGTTTGCAACCTAAAGGGAAAGAAGTTATGATCATAACCATGTAACAGCAACAAGAGAGAATGTTCATGCATGTGTGTATAAGCATTGTGCAGGGGAGAGGGAGAGAGAGGCAGATAGATGAATAAATGAAACAAACAGTGGCAAGAGAGGTAACAAATGCATGAGAAAAGAACCTACCTCTCTGGGGGTAAAGTATCTAAGACGAAGCTCACCCTTTGGAAGCAATTTACCTTGAGAACTTCCCTGCACAAGGTTATTGACATGAGATTTCCCTACTGTTTTATTTGGTTATTAAATACTATAATTGCTTGCCAGATTAATCAGAATTACAAACTATAACTTATTGAATTCTACTGGGTTGCAGAAATTATCAAAACATAAGAATAAAAGAAAAAACAGCGGTTTTATTAGACTATCTAATCCAAAAAACTTCTTATTCAACTCAATGTATCAGTTAGTTTCATGATGTAAAACTAGCATATAAAACTTGCCTAGTTTTTCACGATGATAAGCTAAAAACAATCAGAAAAAATACTTTGTCATGTAAAAATCTGTGAGGTCCCTAACATTTTAACTCTTGATCCTGAATCCCACTTCGCATTCTCACTCTTGGCTTTCACTCTGACAAACAATATCCTTAAATCTTATGCTAAGTCAACAATGAACAATCAATTCCGAAGAAGGGGTATTATATTGGAACTACATGCATTCCTTTTTTATTATTATTCAATTTTGTCTAATTAGTTGAATATCACATCCTTTAACATGTTTTATCTTCTTTTCTTCTTTTTTTTTTTTGAGGAACTAACATGCTTTATTTAAAATTATGAATTGCATTCTATGTATACACACATATACATTCATACATTTGGTCCTTTCAACAGGAGGAATCAATCTCCGCCACTATCTCCAACTGTACCAAAGGCATTAGATTGACTTGCGCACAACTTTTAAAGGAAAACTAAAATATCTAATAAATTGAAGAGAAAATGAACACGAGCTGGGAATGCTGTCTTGTATTTCAAACATAGGAAATGAGGGACATAGAGCAGAGCACTACCTTTTTTTCCACTATGCCAAATATATAGAAAAGTATTACTTAGTTCAATCTTAATTATGAATATGACTTGCAGCCCCTGTTTCAATCACAACATTTGCTAAAGAATATTTGTAGGTCTTTTCATTTTTGTACCCCGCAGTTTAAAGAAGTATAAAAACAATGAATAGGACCAAAAACCAATAGTTAACAATGCAAATAGCTATTTCACCATTAAAGAAGTATTTTTCTTAGCTTGCATTGAAATTTGAAGCAAAAGCAGCATCATTCTTGGGTACCGTCTAAATATTAAACGAGCAAAAATTCTGATTTGATTCTTTCTTAACAAACAAGAGGAAGATGAAAATGAGATATGATTGCCTACATCAAGCCAGTCATGCAGTTAACATCACAATGGTTTTTCACCAATCAACCAATTTCTATCTCAAATGATACCTGGACTGTAGCCAAAAGCGAACCAGTACCCTTTATAAAGCGATAGTAACTTTTTGTAAAACAGCAACAGCGTCTAGAATCTGGAAAAACTACATCTGCAGTATAATAAAGAAATCTGAGTTACTTTGAGAATATCAACAGAAACTATAAAAAGTATTACAACTCATCACAAATTAAACAATCATATGGATACCCATGACACTTCCCCATCTCTCTACCAAGCTTGATGGGACAAAATATTGATTCAAGAAGCTACATCCAGAACCATTCCTTTCACCAGCTTCCTCAGAAAATTCAGTAGGCATAGTGTTGGTTTCTGAATCCACCTCATATACAGAATTCTTATATTCAAGAAAATCCTCTATGGGTTGACAGTTCTCAATCAACTTATCCCAATATTCCTGTACTTGTTGACATTCAATGCTCACGTCATCATGGCCGTAGAAGGGACCTGGACTCGAGAACAGTTGATTGTTGAACTGTGGATGTTGAAAAGACAAAGGTTTCCTTTTGGCCTGTGGCATGAAACACAGAACAATTGCAATCAGAGGTTTTATACAATCTGGCACTAACAGAGATAAAAACTTAAAACCTACTAACAATGATCAAGAAATTATTTCTAAAAAGGACAATAATAGAAATTTCTGAAGCTACACTCTTGTCACTACCTATGGGCAACCATCCTCAACAGAATGTTCAATTCCTTATCCCCATGATATGGGGAAATTTAGGATGATCATGTGATACTCTCCTTATTGTAGTCCTCTTAACATGGTTTCACCCACTTATTTGATAAATCCATTACGTATCAAAGAAACTTAATTGGGTAATGAATCATTTGGAATATGCACACTTTGTCCATTTTCTGCTTCTCACAAAGAAGACAGTCACTTTTACAAGGGGGGAGAGAGAGAGAGAGAGAGAGAGAGAGAGAGAGAGAGAGAGAGAGAGAGAGAGAGAGAGAGAGAGAGAGAGAGAGAGAGACCAAACAGAAATACCGAGGCCGAGAGTAAGGGATGCCAAACTGCAGTGGGCTCAAAATAAATTCCTGTAGGATAAAATGATTTTCTTCCAACATTTGAACCATCCGCTCATGTGTATCAGACGCCTGGAGTTGACAATTGCATAAAATCAGATAGCACACACCTTATACAGAAATGCATGGATGACCTAAAAAACAAGTACAGAATCATCACTTAATACTAGATTTTGATTAGCCAACCTCAAATCCAACAACATTCTCCACAAGCAGCATGAGTGGAGGCTGCAGAGTTTTTGAGATCAACTCTAAAATTCGAAGAAAAGAGGATGCTCGAGGATCACTAGAACCCTTTTGGAGACCTATACACGAATAAGTATTACGGAACATTAAAATAAAATTTAAAACTAAATGAATACCATATCATGAAGGCGGAATGGGCAATAAAAAATCAAGCTATTGTATTACCTTGACGAGTATAGGGTTGACATGGTGGAGATAAGAGCCATGCATCAGCCTTGTAACTGTCAAGATCAGCAGCACTCAGGGATTGAATGTTACCCTAATCTCACCCAAAAGATGCAGTATTCAAACATACAATATCCAGAACCACAAAAAAACTGGACTTTTGGAGGTCACAAGAAATAAAAGGAAAAATGGGGAAAGGAAGGGGCAACCGCTTTCCCTTTCTTTTATTTCATTTTGTAAATTTCCTTTGTTTTTTTCCCCAGGCACATTAAACAATCCTCTGAAACAGGAAACACATAAGCAGTTACAAACCATCCTCTCAACAGGACTAAGTTAAGCACACAATACCGGAGCATTCATATTTTCCCTTCAAAATTGAACTCCTCTGTTGACTGTAGATACAAAAATTCTTGATATAAAAATTAAAGAGAGCTGTAAGTTATTGTTTCTATTGTTATCCACAACGTTGATTTCTTTATCTTCACCTTCTCTTTTCTGTTTTCCCTCAATTTTCACTTTTCAGCTTAACTCTCTTTATTTTCCCATAAAATTAATATTAAAACAATTCAGCAAGCAAATTCAATAAAAACATTTTGCAAAATTTATGAAACACCTACCCACAACTTTTAAATTTAGACCTCGATCAAAAATAATTTATAACCAAAACAAACTACTTCTTTTACCGTTTATTCTTAAAAATCACATTCCTACAAGTGAAAAATATTATCTTGCTAAATTTAAATATACGTACCTGATAAGGTCGGTGACCAAAATTATGTTCATAAACATCATTTGCAGCATCGTTTATGTCGAATGCTTCGACAACTACAGCATTAACTGCAGCTTTCATCAATGAATATCTCTGCAAGATTAACGTAATTTGAGAAAATTGGATCCAAAAGTTAAAGCCGTCAATTGCAAGATTTCATCGAGGAGAACAATACCATGCCACCGATGCCACTGTAGAATTCGAGGACGCGCCATGGCTCTGCCTCGCTCTTCCTTAAACCCTTTAGCTCCATTTTCTGCAGAAGCAAAGAAGGGAAAGCAGGCGGAACCGTTAACTGTATTTGCAAATAAAGAAACACGTTATGTTGCGACGTCGTTCTGACTAAACATCATGTTTTGGACTTAAAGAGGTGTCAATTCGGCCCAACCCCAAACCCGATGGATGATGAGGCGAAAGGGGAAAATGGGCTGGGCTAGACTGTTTGAAATTTGGCCAGCTTATAATTTTAATGCTCAGCCCAACTTTATGGCTTCATATCCTGACTTAATTAAAAATATATATTGTTTTGGCACGTTAAATCTTTAATTCAAATGGTCTCTGGAGTTGGATTATCCCGTCCCGAAATGATTCAACCCCAGCCAACCTAATTTTCGCGTTGTAAGGGTTGAACTCAAATTGTCAAACCCAATTTTGGCAAGGAATAACAAGACACAAACTCGTTAAAAAAAAACGAAGGAATAACAAGGCACTATGTTTTCTTTAGGTAAAGAAAAGTTAGGAGGGATATTTGACATAGTTTCCAAAATGAAATGCTCATATCTTCTGTGTAGTTTTGAGATGTTATGTTAGAATTGCTTGAGAATCTTGTTGTGTTCCATGTAAAAACTTTTCACAAAAATCTCCCTATATTGGAGGGAGCCCACACCCCAAGTGTCCTATTCTGCCAAAGAAGAAACATGAATTTTCAATATGGCCTTCAAAATTTCAAGGGGAAACATGTTGTACATAAAATACGAGTTCTTTCATGTTGGTTAATGCATTTTCTTTTTAAAGACTTGCCAGGGGGCGAAGTTTGCAATTGATAGGATCCAAGGATCCTCCCAAGTAAGAGGATCTGCATTTTGAATTATCTTCATCTAGGTGCCTTTTCTAGATGGTCTTTGATGTTCCAAATTCCTCTCCAAACCTAGGATGCATTAACAAGACATTTCTCGACATCCTATACTTCTTGCTCCTAAAGTATACTTAGATCTTATCAGCTTGATCTAAAGATTAATTATTTGTTTGAGTATCTACTAGCCACACAAGTCTAGTATTTGTTTTTATATTGGTGTTGTTCGGGATATACAACTCGATTAATCCAGTTAGGGAGACTTTGAGAAGATATCCTCATAGACCAACGATATAAAACCGATTTCAATACAAAGGTTGTTCTAAGTAAGAAACGAACCCTGGTCATTCACTTAGCATGTGAAGTGAAGAAACCAAGGCAAGTTTACTAGTTGAACTCATACTAGTGTTCTCAAATTTAGTCATCAATGTTATATTCATGTTACTCATCCATCTGAAACATATGCTTCTTGTAGCTTGTTTAGGGGAGCAAATAGACATCCAATTTTTTAGATACTAATGTCTCGTTTGATCTTCCTTATGGCCCCACTAATTAAAACTTTTTCATCATTGCATCCATTTTGTCTATAATCGAATCAGGAAATTGGTAAGTTTGAATAGCGTATAACACTACCACAAAACAGGGAATTAGCTACGGAAATTAGAGAGGGATGCATCCCTCTCAAAATAGAGATGGATTTTCCAATGGATTTCAGACAAAAATTATTTTACTTGATGGTTGACCGAGAATGAAGATTTTGACACCGATTTGAGACGGAATAGCTATGGAAAGAAATGAGTCTCAAATCCGTGGCTGATTTAGCTACAGACTAGAGATGAAAAATGGAAAAAAGTGAAAAACAAACTTCAATAGGTACTCCGTTTCTAAGTTTGAGACGGATTAGCGATAAACAATTATATTTTTTTTGAAAAATGAATAAATTTAACTAGAGATACATTGCCTAGCTAATCCCTAGCTAAATTTGAGACGGATTTGCTATGGTATAGTATCTTTGGGATATTTAAATTATGAAATAAAAATAACAGACAATCTGTATCTAAACCCTAGCTAATATTGCGACGGAGTACCGACGAAACATAATTGTTTAAAATTTTAATTCAAAACTTTTGGTGGAATGTTTAAAATTTTGACTCCCGTGAATTTTTCAGATTAAAAATATTATCACTAGCAAATCCGTCTCTAATGTAGAGACGGATTTGAGACTCCATATGTATTATTATTTAGAGACTTCTTATTTAATTCATGTATAGAAAATCAGTCTCTAATCTGTGGGTATTAGAGATGGATTAGAGATGAAGTTTTGTTTTTTTTTTATCCAAACAATTGTATTATTACACCACATTGTTTTAGGAGAATTACACTACATTTAAAGAATTTTTTATATACATCTGGACATTTATAATATTTTTTGTTATTTTTAATGCCACATTTTAACTAGACAATAGTTTATATATTTAATCAATTCGTTTAACCCATAACTTAATTTTACAAAACTATATATTCATATATATTTTTTACATAAATATTTTAAAATATTATGATCATGTTATGCATAGATTAAAAACACATTCACATATGACAACATATAAACTAGAATTTGGAGTGATGGTTTAGAGCTTGTTTTTCCATGATGTCTTTTTTTATTTATGCACTATATATATTTTTAGGTGTACATTAACAAATGTTCAAATATTTTACAAATATATTTTTCAAATTTGAAACCTTTGAGGAACTAATATAATTTAAAATTAATTTTATATTTAGTTTATAAGACAATGAAAAGCAATATTTAGAGTGATTTTGATATATTTATGATTCAAAATGCTTTCAAGAATTATATTTGGTGTGCAATTTCAAAATACATATCTAATCACTAGCTAATACATAGGGATTAGATAGGGAAATAGTCTTGGACATGATGCCAGTTTCTAAATAATCTCAATTAGATAGGTATTAGATATGATTTTCCTTTCTGTAGCAAATAATTAATAGTATTGTACATGATTTTCCTTGGAATTTGCTACAGAAAATGGTCAGTCTCAAACTTTAATTTTAACTTGGAAAATATTCTTATTCCTCACTTTCCCATTTCCCACCTCTGCAAAACTGAGCCCCTACTCTTCTTGCCATTTTGATATTTTCCCAAACCAATTCCCGGAAGCTCACATCCACCACTTGTTGCTGCCTCCATCCAAACTAAGGTATGTTTCTTGACTTAATCTCTTTATTCATTTCTTAGTTCTGTGTTTTTTTAAAATTTTATTTTGCAAATCTGAAAGATGAAAATAGAGTTATCTTCTGTGAATAAAAATTAATAAGACTAAATCTCAAAAATCTTGCAACTTTTCCTTGCTTGAATTTATTGATGGGTCTTGTTTTGGTTGTATTTTTGCTCACCTAGAATTGGAAATATTCAGCCTCTCTTTATTTATTAAGAACATTGATGTCTTTTTGAGTTTGAAACAATGAAACTAAGACCAGCAATATTGATGGTCCGAGGGGTGGGGGTGCAGGAAGAAACTCACA
Source organism: Apocynum venetum (assembly GCA_019593545.1). NCBI lineage: Eukaryota > Viridiplantae > Streptophyta > Magnoliopsida > Gentianales > Apocynaceae > Apocynum > Apocynum venetum. Next base: position 1,563,411 of record SRSM01000727.1, on the reverse strand, counting down.
AGTAGCAATTAGTAATAAAAACTACAGCAGAAGCTGTCCACTTTCCGACACGAAAGTCACGATTCCATCTTTGGCTTCACTGCAATCACTCATGATAATCCCTTTTCAATACACAGTCCCACTTTTCTTTCCCAGTTCTCTATCTTTGGCTCACCGTAACTGTTGAATCAATATAGAGGTTTTTTGGAGGAGTGGTGAGGGATAGTTGGGTGTGATGGTACCTCCGCCGAGGAGAAAGAAATGGACTGAGGCGGAAGAGAGGACACTGATAGACAAGTATGGTGAGATGCTATGTGATTGGGACTTTAGCTAAAATGAAAAGTAGGGAGAAAAAACTCAACCCCCAATTAGTTAAACAAATTCACAAATAAATATAAAAGAACTCAATTAAGAATTGTACATTTTATTTAAGCTGATACTTATATTAAATATACCAAGTGGAGAATTTTCGTTTTATAACAAAAGTTACATAGGACTGTACCTTATGGTAACTCAGCTCCAGTTTCTATAGGAACTACATTAAAATATCACGCAATATTGATGGTAAAATTCTTATGGGATTTTCTGTTTTTCTGGAAGCATGAAAGTCGCATAGAGCAGCACCTGCCACTCTCCAGGCAAAACCACATCTTCCCACTTTTCCTGTGCTGATAGCATAGTTGTAAGAGACGTGATAAATAGCAAGTGCCTCATAGTGTAGCTCCTTAACATCCTTCCGACTTTCTTGGAAATCTTCTGCTTCGTACAACAACTGCACCAATGAAAAATCATCAATTCATTTAGTTAATATACACACGGACAGTCATCAAAGAAAGGATAAATAGAAAAGAATTGACCTGCTTGTATTTCTTAATCACTTCATCAGCAGCACTGTTTTTCAAGTCATGGCTTCTCTTTAGTGCCTCCACCATGTCATGTCGGTACTTGTCGTACAATTCAGTCCACTTGCTAATGTACCTTGCAGGAACTGCTACCTCAAAAGCAGGTAGTTTCCATATTTCTACAGAAATTGGACAAGTGAGAAGTAAGATTTACATCCTATTTGGTAACATGATTTAGGTATTAAAATGCTAATGATTAATTTTTATAGATTGGAGGAAGATAAACAATCAACAATGGCAATGTCAGATGAGCAATTATTTTTCTTTATCAACTACAAAAATTCTGTTATTTTTATAGCCAATTATGTTATCAACTACCATATTCACCCGTTAAAGCATAGTATCAAGAGCGAAAAGGATGTTTACCTCTTACAGAGTGTGCATTTGATTGAAACTCCTCTATTTTGTCATAAATTTCACCCAGGATAGAAGTTGAATGATAGCTGCAACTATTGTCTCTCTGCATGTAATGTGGGTATTTTTCTGCAATCAAATCTGAGGGAACCCTTATCTGTTTCACAAAATTTAGCAGATGAAAGGGTGAATGAAGCTCTACTGGCCCAAAATTATTTTCCCACACCTCTATAGTTCCTTGTGATGAAAAATAATTCATGTTAAGTATAACAGTAAGGGCTTTAAAAATAAGTTGCTACACCTTTTTGGCACATAAATGACCAAACCATTCATGAATAAGAGACCCTACCTAAAACGCAAATAGTCTCAGATGATTTGAAGTGAATATTAGATGCAAAGAAAAGGCTCCTAGATTGTACTCATCACAAATTCTGTCAGCTTTACTATCTTAGATTTTTTTAACTTGAAAGTAAATTGTATTATTTCGCTATGGTTATGACGTTTATTAAAAGTTAAGTTTCATTATCCTGTAGAAAGAAATTGTTGTTCCATTGTTAATTTGCCATTCATTGCCAACAACAATGATTAACTTAGCCCATTGGAAAAACTGTGCTGGTTGCTTCTGGCCAATTCCATTTGCAGGCAAGCTTTCTATTAACTCATCATGCCACAATAAATTTGACTCAGCTTTAAAACAGAACTTATAATCGACTTCAGCCTGATTAGTCATGTACGAAAAAAGAAAAGTCTTGCCCAGAAACTTCAACCAAACTCATAAAAAAAAAAAGTTTTGGGGTCATATATAATAAGCATGAATACTAATTCAACAAACTGACAATGTCAAAGTAAACCCAATGTCCATGATAATTCAAAGATTCCCTTAAGAAATTTTTCCATCACTAACCTTTTTCCCACTTTTGGAAGCATCTAGTGCATCGTAGTATATGTCACTCAACTTAAGCATCTTGCCTTTCAAAATATGCTTTTCATTTGCAGAGTCATCCCCAAGTGTCAGAAGCCGATCCATAAATACCAACCAGTGATTTGCAGCCATACCCATGTTCTTTCTAGATTAGAATCACAATAGAAATAAACTATGTAAATTACAAATTAGTTCCCAGATTGAGTCACTGAATAGAAATATTATGAACGCAGAATAATTGCTAGATAAATTCTAAGGAAGTCAGACTTTCAAGAAAATGGGAATGGGGAAGTGAGGTGGTAGTGGGTGGGGGAGGTGACTATGTGTTGAAATTGTTAGATTCAAATTAGTGAAAAATGATTGCCCCAATCCCGGACAAAACCAAAACTAGATTTGAGAATGAATGAATCCAGAATTCATCTTATACCCCCCAGTACTTTCCAAAATTCTGAATATTACCTTTATCCTTATAATGGTGACTGAATAGTGTTTCCTTATACAGCTGGCCTTTTTCCTTCAAATAATTTCATCATATGAATTTGTTATCCCAGCTAAACCTCCACTACATAAATATCAATACCTGAATGGGACAACAACTATCACAACCCTGGCAACAATAACATTAAAAAAGTTACAGAAATAATGATAAGCTTACCCTATAATGCAATTACAGAACAAAGCTCCATAAAGTGGAGCAATGAGCTCCAACAAAGAGAAAGATAAATGAGAAGCTCCAAAACAATAGATCCTTAGCTAGTGAAGGAGCCAAAAAGCTCTAGGAGAAAAGGGAAAAGTACCGAAAAGCTTTCAATATTATGCATCTCGAGTGCCAGTAAAAATGTAAAAGTATGACCAGTCAGTGAAAATCCATTAATTTGGATTTGGCCATGGCTATAGATTAAACAATATCTATTTGTAATTTGAATAGCACTAACATACGTTTGTTTTATCTTAATAAAAATAAGATATAACATTGTTTACCTTCTTAACATGCGTTTAAAAGAAGAAACACGTCACTACAAGCATTTTAAGAAATAAATTGTATAGAAACAGTGATCGTAATTTGCATTAGTCCCCTTCGAGAAAAAGGACAATTTTGGTCATAATAATATCAAAATACAAAAGTACTACTTAACTTCCTTTAGAAAAAAAAATACTTCTGAGTATTTGTAATTTGTTAATATTGTTAAGCAATAAAATCAGTTCAAATATGTTAAAGCTTAGAAAATTTACTTTGCAAATTTCATTGTTATATGTTGAGAATTTTTACTTTGAATTTCCTCCTTACCTTACAGTGATCTCATATAATAAGGAGCTATTGACATTTTCTCAAATTACAAATACCTAAAGTCCATACAATTATTAAATCCCTCAGCCCTTAGAAACTGGTGGAACTGTTAAAGTAATTATCTAAATTAACTCAAACTGAGTTTGTACCCAAATATCAATGAGTTCACTTTGAAAACTATAGCTAGAGTCTTTTACAAACCTAGGTCATTCAGGAGACCCCTCCATAAAGAGAGTATAAGAAGACAATATTTGATTTGTTTACTTTTGGTTGGTAGTGGAATATGTTTTTAAATTAGATGTTAATTGTTGGAGTTCTTTTGTTGAAAATAAGAGAGAATTTAGCTATCTTGATACATGTTGAAATGAAATTTGTTATTCACCAAGGAGATGATGATATGGATCTTTAATTTCTATCATAGTTTAGTCCTAGTTAATTAATTAGGAATTAATAGTTGGATCATATAATCTTAGTTTAATTGCTTGAACTTATTAATTGAGGAATTGAATATGAGTTGTGGATTTAGTGAATGTGAAACATATTTTATTGCTATTTAGCTATTTTGTGAAACTCTACTTAAATTTTGAACAATGCTTTAAATTTTGGATGTCAAGGGAATAAAATATGTTCAAATGGAGTTCAGTGAACTAAATAGGTATTGTTACTATTAATTAGGAATCTATGGTTATTTCTTTTTAAAGTAATATGAATATTATTTTTAAAAATGTTACTTCATAAGCCTTAAACACAAAAAAAATATATTCTTAAACCCGAGTACCTAATTAAGGCCCGATCATTGATACATTTTATCTTTAAATATTAATTTCTAAGGATAATATTGTATTTTTTATACTCCAGATGGATGACCGTAGTTGGATGTATATGAGACATGTTCAAGGTGTGAAGGGTATTACAGCTGAATTTGAACACGGAGTTCAAGCATTCATTGCATACGTTGTGTCAAATTCAGAATTTCCAATGCACATTAGATGCCCTTGTTCCAAATGTAAGAACAAGAAGCATCATTCTCCGGACGACATTGAGATCCACTTGTACAGATGGGGGTTTGTACCAGATTATCATCAGTGGATATGTCATGGTGAAACTCATACCTCCCAGGAATATGCCACATCTTCTCGCATGACTTCTATTGATCATATCCCGGGCAACCGTATGCGAGATATGATCCTAGACACTGCAGGGCCTGAGTTTCTTCCAGAACCTCCCTTATTGGAGGATGTTGAGGAGAATCCAAATCCAGATGCTCAAAAGTTTTATGACATGTTGAGAGCAGCAGAAACCCCTATTTGGGATGGATGTACGAACCACACACAATTATCTGTTGTTTCTCGATTGCTTAACATTAAGTCAGAAAATAACATGTCGGAGAGATGTTTCAACCAGTTGACTGAGCTTATAAAAGAGGTAATGCCAAGTAATAACAAGCTTCCAGATGACTTCTACCAGACAAAGAAATTAGTCTCTGGTCTTGGATTGCCGGTTCAGAAGATCGATGTTTGTCATAATAGTTGTCTTTTGTATTGGAAGAACGATATTGATGCTAGATATTGTAAATTATGTGGTCATCCCCGGTACATGCCTATGAAGAAGATTGGGAAGAATAAGCAACAAAAGGAGATCCCATTCAAGAAAATGTATTATTTTCCCATTACACCTAGATTATTGAGACTCTATGCTTCTCAAACGACTGCTGAACATATGAGATGGCATTCAGAGACCCGATCTGAAGATGGAGTGTTGTGTCATCCACGAGATGGTGAAGCATGGAAACATTTTGATCAAACATATCCAGACTTCGCTAGAGAAGTTCGAAATGTTAGGCTTGGTTTGTGCACGGATGGGTTTTCTCCATTTGGGATGTCTGGGAAGCAATTTTCTTCATGGCCAGTTATAATGACTCCTTACAATCTTCCTCCATGGATGTGCATGAAAGATCCCTTGATGTTTTTGACAATTATAATCCCAGGTCCGAAAAATCCAAAGCACAAGGTAGATGTGTACTTACAACCACTAATTGAGGAGTTGAATCATTTGTGGAATGATGGTGTCTCATGCTACGATATATCAAAGAAACAGAACTTTCAGTTGCATGCTGCACTTTTGTGGACAATAAATGACTTCCCTGCGTATAGTATGTTGAGTGGTTGGAGTACTGCTGGTAGGTTGGCGTGCCCATATTGCATGGAGCATACAAAGTCATTTCAATTACAAAATGGTGGCAAGACATCTTGGTTTGATTGTCATCGTAAGTTCTTACCATTAGATCATCCATATAGACGTGATACAAGATCATTCAAGAAAGATAGGGGTCGTGAAACATCTCCACCTATTATTCCACCTTCTGGTTTTCAATTGTGTGACATTATTTCTCATCTTCCTAAGATCACAAATACGGGAACAGAGCTAAGTAGGAGCGATGGGAGAGGTGTAAATCACAATTGGGCCAAGAGAAGCATATTTTGGGATATACCATATTGGAAAACAAACTTAATACGTCATAATATAGATGTGATGCATAATGAGAAGAATGTTTTTGATAATGTGTTCAACACTTTAATGGGCGTAAAGGGCAAAACAAAAGACAACTTGAAGGCTCGTTATGATCTTGAGCTATATTGCAATAGGCCCGAACTTTGCGTTGACCGAGTTCGGGGCGTTATGCCAAATGCATGTTACACATTAACAAAAGAACAAAAGATAATCTTGCTAGAATGAGTGAAAGAGTTGCGACTTCCTGATGGTTATGCTTCAAACCTTGGAAGATGTTGTGATATGAAAGAGCTAAAAATGTCCGGGATGAAAAGTCATGATTGTCATGTTTTTATGGAGAGGTTGCTGCCAATAGCTTTACGGGAAATGCTGCCCACCAATTTGTGGAGTGTATTGACTGAACTAAGTCTATTTTTTAGGGATTTGTGTGCTCCTAACTTGTCACTAAACCATATGAAACAATTGGAGGGCGAGATACCAGTTCTAGTATGTAAGTTGGAGAAGATCTTTCCTCCGGGATTTTTTGATGTGATGGAACACTTAATAATTCACCTACCATACGAAGCAAGAATCTGTGGTCCGGTGCAATATAGATGGATGTATCCTTTTGAAAGGTAAATATCTAAATATTGTTTTGGTTTCTAAAATAGACATGTATTAAATGGTAAGCTATCAAACTCGTATGATTTATTAACATTCGATTTTATTTATTCATGTTAGGTTTTTGCATCGCTTGAAACTAAAAGTCAAAAACAAAGCAAGGGTTGAAGGATCGATATGTAATGCATATCTAGTTGAAAAGCTTCAACATATTTCTCATTCTATTTTGAATCACATGTTCAATCAAGACACACAACAACAGCTCGTAATGATGAGGTTGGATATGAGCAAAGCACACAAGTATTGCCAATTTTGTCAATATGTAACGTCCAAGGGAGGACAATGGGAAAGGTTCACAATCGGTATCTCTCGGCTGAAGAATTCAAAGCTGCAGAGAATTACATATTGCTTAATTGCGAAGAAATACAACATTTTATCGCTTAAGTACATTTAATATTTGGAATTATCACGTGTTTCGAAGTCAAATTCAAGCTTTATACCTGAATTTGTTTTCATGAAAAATATATTTGTTCCACAGCCTATTCAAGACAAAAATGGAATCATCCATTCCAAACATCTCAGAGATTGATTTGGATAAGTTGGTAGAGACAGACTTTGCTAGGTGGTTTCGAGAATATGTGAGAACACTGCCAATTTTTTGTATTTTTTAAAAAACAAAATAAATTCATGCTCAAGTATTTGACACTATTACTTATCTACTTCTTATAGGTTCATGATCCAAGGAATAAAGTTACTAATGAATGTTTGAAGAATTTTTCATGGGGTCCGTCGAAAAAGGTGAAATCATTCAAAGGTTACTTTGTGAATGGTTACAGATTCCATACCGAAGAGCACTCAATTGGGAAAAAGACTATCAATAGTGGAGTTAGCGTTAAGGGCGGCGGAACCGAGTCTTCTGGTTTAGATTATTATTATGGAGTTTTAAAGGAAGTTATTGAGATTGAATATTTAGGGACTCCAACACAGAAAGTTATGTTGTTTAAGTGTGATTGGTTTGATGCCACACCAAATAGAGGAGTTAAAGTACATCCTCAATATAAACTCGTTGAAATCAATGCCAGGAGGAAGTACATGAAATATGACCCCTTTGTATTAGCGCATCAGGCAACACAAGTGTACTATGCATCGTATCCAGGAAGTAAGAGACCTAGGTCAGATTGGTTGGCTGTGTGCAAATCTAAGGCCCGACATGTCATTGACGCTGGTATAGTCGATAAACCGTACCAAGAAGACATAGATCATAGAGAAGCAGTTACTATAACTACCATCACAATTGACATTGGCCCATTAACACATGAGTCTGGTGATAATGATATATTAGATGTCCATCGAGATGTTGATGACATTGATGAAGTACAAGATTGGGAAACAGATGATAACACTGATGAGGAAGACATTCGAGATGAATTAGATGACGACTTAAGTGAATAGGTGTCAATTGTTTAGATATTATTTCATATGCATGTACCATTTTCTAGTATTTATAATTAGTTTATTTGTTATTAGTTTATTTGTTATTTATGTGTATTGAATTCATTATTCTCATAATATTTTATATCATAGCAGGTGACATATGGATCATACACCATATCCTATGGATAGTTCTGAGGAGCCTACACCCTCCAGTACCACTCCACGCTATAGTGCAGAGCCTAGCTCGGATGCACCACAGATGGATACTGACACGCTCATACCATTGTCAGATGGATCTTTGCCTTCAAGATCTCAGATTCCAGATACTAGGCCTCTAATTCAGCCACATGGACACACGTAAGTAGATATTTTGTTGTTTATTAATTCATATATGTATCATTCTATATAGTTCTTATACCTTATTCTAATAAAAAAAAATTTCATGCGTTTTGGAACCATATAGGTTTCTGGGAGCAACGAATATTATCAGCTCCATTACAGATGCATATGAGAGGCATTTCACCGGTCCTTATCCTTCTTTTGGGAAGGTTCCGACACGTCTTCAGGTGCTTTGGTTTGAGGAGTGGGCGGTATGTTTATCTAAATTTCTGTAACTTTTCTTTTTTCAAGTGGTTTTTCTTCCTATTGATGTCTTGCTCTAATTTGGTGTTGCAGAAAGGTTTTCAATGGCTTCCTATGCACGACTCCCAGGTTAGAAAGAACTGGGAGAGGAAGTGTAAAGAGCGGCTGACAGATGCCTTGAACAAGGCACGAGCTATTGGACCGAGCACTATTCCATCGTGGATTAATCCAGCACATTGGAAGTCACTATGGGTGTATTGGAATAGCCCCGGGTTCAAGCGTAAGTCGGAAGCTGCTAAGAGGAATAGGGCTGCAGCTCCAAGAACCACTCACACTGGAGGGTCTATTTCGCATTCTGAGCACGCATGTCGGATTGTGAGTTTTATTATGAAGTATTTTCCTTTATTTGGAATATTTGTAATCTTTAAAAGTACACCATTTATTTATTTGGAATATTTGTAATATTATTTTCACTTTGCAGCGAAAGGATGCGGGTGGTGATGTCAAATGGAGAGAGGTATTTAAGCGAACCCATACATTCCAAAACGGGCCAAAAAAAGGAGAGTTCGCTAGTGAGAAGTCAAAGAAGAGATTGGTATGTTTCTAATAAATATTTAGATTTGATAAATCATGTCTTGTTGTTAAAACTTTATTTGGTAATTGGTTAACATATATGATTGAATTGCAGGATGACGTTCTGCAGTCAGCTGAGCGATATACTCAGGCATCATCTACTGACTCTGCTCATCCATCTATTATGCCTGATGATTTGACCTTATTTCTAGAGACGGGGGAAGGCATGAAGAAAGGTCGAGTATTTGGTTTGGGATCCGAGTCATCTATTGTTGGACGTCGTTTGGAGGAGGCAGCTTATCCGACGCAGTCTACACCATCTTTTACTTCCGCTCCAGTGGATACACAAGCTCTTGAGTCTCGTCTTCGTGTTGAGTACGACGAGAAGTTGCGAATGACAGTTAACAAATATGAAAAGAAGATTAGTCGAATAAGCAATGTTCTCAATGTGTTAGTTCGAAAAGTTGGATGTTCTGATGAGATATCTTTGCACTCTACTTCTGACAACTCGGATGATGATTTTGTTGTTTCACCACTGGATGATACACCACCGCCCCATCCTAGCTTCGATCCTCCTCCACCACCTGTCGCTCCTGCCACAGCTACTTGATAGAGCTTTATTATGTATTGTTATTTCATTTTGAATATTTGATCGAGATTTTTGCGTTATTACTATTTTTTTAATTGTGACTATTTATATTTTGATTTGATATTGTTTTGATATTTTTGCATTTGAATATCTTATTGTTGTGTTGGATTCATTGTGTGGAATTCTAATTGTATTGCAGGTGTTGTGTTGTTTGATATTATAGGGATAAGAATTAATTCAATTATTTATTTTTCAAAAAAAAATAAAATCTGTCTCTAATCTCTCTCTAATTAGTCTCAGATAGAGACGGATTTGAGACGACCAATGTTTAAAATAAATTAATAAAAAAAATTACTAGCAAATCTGTGGCAAAATAGAGACGGAATAGATACAAATATAACTATTTAGCTATTTACGTTTGAAATAGCTGTCTCAAATCCCTGGCCATTAACCACTATGTAGCTACGGATTTGAGACAGATAGTTAACTTATTATTTTACCTGAAAAATATCCGTCTCTAATCCCTCTGACTCATATACTAATTAGCTACAGAACATCAAACTAATATTTTATTCAAAACAATTCCCTCTCTAATCCCTCGTTTTCAAAAAAAACTATCGCCAATTCGTGTCAAATTGCAACGGAATTGCGATGCACCTTTCCTCGTTTGACCATAATTTCATTATTTTTATCCCTATCTAATTCTTGGGAGATAGAGACGGATTTTCCGTCCGTAGCTATTAGAATGGTCATTTATAGCTACGGATTTGTTCCGTCTCTAATCCGTCTAAAAACTTAGTCAGCTATGGATTAGAGACGGAATTGTCCCTCGCAAATGCCCTGTTTTCTTGTTGTGTAAAAGGCTGCCCTTACTCGATTTTCAGTGAGTGGATGAGGTGCATGGATAGTAAAACAATCCACCAGCGAGAAATCAAAAGGCATGTCTATCTCTATGTCATCACCCGTGCTATTATTTTTTAACCTTCTGGACTATTTCAAGTTCTTTTGCCCATTTTGTGCTCGACCTTCTCAAGGGCGAGCACCATTGGCTTTGCAATTTTTAATCTACCCCGTCCTCGACAGGGATGAACTTCAATAGGTATTCAATTAATTTGCAGTCAAATCTCGTCCTTGCAAGGGGCGAGGTTTTTCGATTTTTATTTTCACGCGTCTTGCTCTTGCTAAGTTCGTCTTATCTTATTTTCGGTTGTATTCTACAAGTCTAGTCATTTTGGGAAATTTTGTTGGATTTGGCCCTATTTGGCTAAAAGCTCATTTCAATTAGTGTAAAGAAGGGACATCGAAGTATGATAAGTGTGAATCCTCCAGTGAGAAGGAGGTCTCAGAAGAGCAGCAGCACTAGAAACCCCTCCTCAGCTTCTCCTCCCAGAGGTCACCTGTTCGGATTAGGGTCTTCCTAATTAATTCATAAAAGCCAAAATGAACATGTTCCTGTCCTAACTATGTGTATAAAGGCCAAATGAATAAGTTGAAAATTGTCACAACTCACTTCCCAAAGAATATACAGCAAACTCACTCTCTTCCTTGATTTTGATACACGCATGGACAATTCTTATTCTCTGTTTTACAATAGACAACTAGCTATACAAAATCCACACGTTCACCATATTTTTAAAATAAAAAATAAAAAGATACAAAAAGCTAAAAGAATAATAACCCACTCAATTAAAAAGATTCAAGATTCAGCTTCCTAACAGATTTTCTTCTTGAAGAAATTTTAAAAATGCATGTTATGACTACAAGTTCTAATCTAGAAATTCTAAGTTGAACCAAAAACTATATACATAAATAATATAGTAGCTAACAAGAAATGTTTTTTTATTAAACAGAAAACAAGATGGCTATAGCTGCATTAATCTTTTCTTCTTAGATTTTGGTGGTGCCAGTTTCCATAGATACATTGAAAATACCGTTAAACCTCTTTTGGCCATTGCGATTCTCGCCAACCACTCAAATTGTTACTGTCAATACACAGCTTATCGTGGGAATCAACAAAAAAGTGATCCATTAGATAAGCTATATATACATATCCCTTTGTTTCATTCATTCATCAGTGTGTATTTTTCTTGGAGCTAATTTATAATTAGACCCATAACTAGAAAAATGAATAATTCATCACCACCTCCACCATATTTCTTTCTTCCTTCAAACTTGATCCCTGATGATGCAAACCCTTATTGGCTAAGCAAAGGTGACAATGCATGGCAACTCACTGCTGCAACCCTAGTAGGTCTCCAAAGTATTCCAGGGCTGATCATACTTTACGGTGGGGCTGTGAAGAAGAAATGGGCCGTGAATTCAGCTTTCATGGTCTTATATGCCTTTGCATGTGTTCTTATTTGTTGGGTTTGTTGGGGATACCAAATGTCCTTTGGAGAACAAATGATTCCCATTTGGGGAAAAGTGAATGTGGCATTGGAACAAAAGTATTTACTTGGACAAGCCTTTGCTGGGAAGTTTCCAAATGCAACTATGATTTTCTTTCAATTTGTGTTTGCTGCGATTACTTTGGTTCTGATTGCAGGAGCCGTGTTGGGAAGAATGAACTTCTACGCATGGATGTTGTTTGTCCCTCTTTGGTTAACATTTTCTTATACCATTGGAGCTTATACTATTTGGTCTTTGAATGGTTGGCTAGCTGTGGCTGGATTAATGGACTATTCTGGTGGTTATGTTATCCATTTATCTTCTGGAGTTGCTGGTTTCACTGCAGCATACTGGGTATATCTTTTATTTTTCTTTTTTAAATGCTTCAAAATTCAGCAAAAACAAAAAAGAGGTTGTACTTACCTGACATGGATTTCTGCTTTTTCTTTTCTTTTATTTGGTACTAAATACATCAGTAAATTTTAGAATAACAAGAATATTATTGACATGCTATCGGGAAAAAATGGAAAAAGAAAATACACTATTTAGTTAGAAACTTGAACTAATAGAAAGAGTATTGCATTATTTGAATGATAAAAGGATGAAAGAAAAAGAAAAAGGAAGCAGCAGATATGTAATAATTCAGAAAAAGGAAAAATGAATAAAGAAAAAGCGCATCCTGTTTGATGGAGGTTGGAGGTAGGTGATATATATTGTTCATCTAAACTAACAAGATGATGTGCAATATATTTCTGAGTGTCAAAAAGAGGGGAAAAAAACAAAGGAAATAGAAATGATTCATATCTTGATCACTAGTGTTTGCTGATGACTAATATATCTTGAATTAAATTATTAGGAAGACAGTGTAATTAATATTTTTCCAAGTGAGCAGGAAAAATAAGGGGAGAAAAAACCAAACAAAATATCTTATTTGAGATAAGCGATGCTTTCTAAAAATAGGTGTCATCTTGTTTGGTTAAATAAGTTTAGTATATTTGATTTATTCTCGTTTCATAATTCTATACAGGAAATGTATTTTAATTCGACAAATTTTATGGCTTCTTGTCCTTTTTTTGAATGAAATTGGAAATGCTAATTAATCAACTAATACCATAATAAATATATCCACAGGTTGGACCTCGTTTGACAAAGGATAGACAAAGTTTTCCACCTAACAACATCTTGCTCATGTTGGCCGGTGCCGGTCTCCTCTGGATGGGCTGGACCGGTTTCAACGGTGGAGATCCCTATGCTGCCAACATTGATGCTTCCTTGGCTGCCTTAAACACCCATGTCTGTGCTGCTACTAGCTTGTTGACATGGCTCATTCTCGATGTTGTCTTTTTTGGGAAACCATCTGTTATTGGTGCTGTTCAAGGCATGATCACTGGCTTAGTTTGCATCACTCCAGCTGCTGGTAATTATTCCTTTCCCTCAATTTTTGAGTGAAGGGTACTCAATTTTCTTCTAAGATACCAATCTTAATCACTTCTTACAAAGGAAATAAAAAGTTTTTTTTATTACTCTATTTTTTATGTGCCTACTCCTCAAAAGAAAAGTAAGAGATAAATGTGGGAAGTACATAAGAATACTCTATTTGTCTAGATAGTAATTAAATCTCCTTTTTATAGGAAAGAAGACCAACTAAGCCTTTATAAACTTTTTCACGTGGGACTTTTGATCTTCAGTCAATATTTAACATTAATAAGCAATCTCTCTCACAAGTTGGAGGGCTTAATTATATTTAGTTGTTTTACGTATTCTTCTGTGCATTGATGCAGGTCTTGTACATGGATGGGCAGCCATAATAATGGGAATTTGCTCAGGAGCTATTCCATGGTACACGATGATGGTTGTGCACAAAAAGTCTGAGCTTCTACAGAAAGTTGACGATACAATGGCAGTGTTTCACACACATGCCGTCGCGGGAAGCCTCGGAGGAATTCTCACAGGTCTCTTTGCAAATCCTGCATTATGCAAGTTGTTCTATGGAGATCATGGAACTTATATAGGTCTATTCTATGGCTTTCACTTGGGACATTTTCGCGATGGGTTCAGACAAATAGGACTTCAGCTTATTGGGATACTCTTTATTGTTGTCCTCAATATTATTATGACAAGCTTGATATGTCTTCTGGTGCAACTTTTTGTGCCTCTGAGAATGACTGAAGAAGATATGGAGATTGGTGATGAAGCAGCTCACGGTGAAGAGGCATATGCAATTTGGGGTCAAGGTGAAAGATTGGAGAATTCAAGGCTCTCAGTGAATGATCTTGAAGTTGGGGCACCAAAGAGCAAAGGCCAACTGGAGATGACATAAAAGTGATTAACAACATTAAAGTGGGTTGAAATGGAATTTAAAGTGCCTTTCTATTTCGTAGGGTATGGATGCATCTTTCTTTTTTTTTTCTTTAATGTTTTTTGGTTACATTGTGATTTGGCAGAGATAAGAGCTTGTACTTGGATTATATTCTAAAGACCAATGCTTGTCATTGTTGAGGATACCGTCCTAAAGAAGAAGGGCGATGATTAATAAAATATTTGTCTTCCTATTGTTTTATAATCATCATACAAGCCAACAACACATTTTATTGTGTTGAGTTAATAGTTTATTATAACCAAGAATGTTTTGTCTTATACTCAATTCATGGAACCTAATTTCAATATAATCAAATGTAATAATTGTGTAGTGAACCTTAATTTCATAAAGAAATTCCTCTAAGTACTTCCTAACAACACGTTTCTATCGTGAAAACTTTGTTGGGGCAAAATGATGGTTGTAGTCTTGTAGAGGTGTTTTTGAGTGTGCAAATTATGGGATTTGAAATGGATGCATTAGAACTGGAGGAAGTTTCTTTTATGATCAAGTTGATGTTTTTGAAGGGTTTTTTTTAGGAGTTGATTTTAAAGATATGAAATGAGAGATTTGGAAATGATTTTGGGTGGAGAAAGGATGAAGAAGAAGTCATATTTATTGATGATTCTATCCTTTCTCGTGGAATTGGGATTTTGTGGGTAAAACAAATTTGGCATGCAAAATTTACTCTTTTACATTTTATGAAAAATTAACTTCACCGTTAACTTGTCAAAATTTAAAAAAATGATCAAAACTATAAAAAAAATTAAAATCTAGGGACTAAATATACTAATTGTCAAATGAAAAGTAAATCCCGACTTTGACTAGTCAATTTTTTGCCAAATTTTTAAAAAAATGATCAAAACTATCAAAATTAAATGTTATAAACTAAATATACCAATTCCTCAAATGAAAATCAATTATGGCGTTAACTGGTTGAGTTTTTCTATCAAAATATTTAGAAAAAAGATCAAAACTATAAAAGAATTTTTTTACCAAAACTATCAAAATTAAATGTTAGTGACTAAATATATCAATTCCTCTAATAAAAAGTCAACTTTGACATTAACTAGTTGAGTTTTTTATCTAAATATTTAGAAAATATGACCAAAATTATAAAAGAAATATATATATATATATATATATGTAGACACCAAAATTGTCAAAATTAAATGTTAGGAACACAAATCTTTTTTAATGTGAAATTATAAATTACGCAATTTTCTCATCCCAAATACAAGGGTGCCAAATCGGGTGGCTCGTAGGGCCAAGTCAAAAAATTGAACCGAGCCAATCTAAACCGAAGTTTTTCGAGCTTGGAAGGATGAAGTCCAATCCAACCTAATAATTGAACCCAACCCGGCCAAACTTAAAAAACTACATTGTTTTGATAATTTTTTTTTTTTCAGATTGGTTCGACGGGTTGACTTGAACATAACCTGACTAGGAAGAAAATTGGGCAGATTCAATTTCTTTAGACTGCATTTTTCAAGACCCAACCCAACCTAAGACCTAGCCCGTGCAGCCCCTACCAAATAGAACAGAAAAATTTTAAAAGGTAATTCATGTAATTTAGGTGCAAAGCCAGGGCTAATTGCGTTACTGAGGGATCCAGTAGAAGTAGCCAGAGGTTCTGCTTTAAGGTTTCTCCAGGGCTAGGTTTTTTCTCTCTCTTTATATAAGTTACTCTCTCCCTTCAATCGTCACATTTTTCGTGGAGGAGCACCTCCGACAGTTCCATCGTTTTCAGGATACTATAACGGTGAAGTCATCGGCTCGTACGAGGTACTCTTACAAATTTACCTGTGGTGGTTGGTCGGATTTATACTGCTGCTCTTTATTTTCCGGTGAGATTTGATCTTGAATGTGTTTTACGCAATCTGTGCGGTTGTATTGAAAGTAAATTTAATATTTTAGAAAGAACATTTATTTTTCATATGTTTTTTGAATTTGATTTTAGTTAAAATACAGATTTTTAGTAATTAAATTAAAATTTTGGTACGGTTTTAGGTTTCATATTTCTGGTTTAGGGTCTTCAAAATTTTTTAGACTAGACATCATATTCAACAGTGTCTCAGCTTTTCTGAAAAAAAGAAGAAATGAAAATGTGCAGGCAATATTTATCATGTAATCACCAAGCTTATGCTCTTTGGAAAATGAGAAATTTTAACTTGCATCTGTGTGGAAGTAGTAGTTAGATGTGAAGTCTAGTAGATTGCTATGGTCAATTTGGGAGTTTGTATTAACAGTTCATGTTTTGAGGCTTTAGTTTGGCTAATCTGTTCATCGAGTTATTGAGGCAGAAGAGTTGGTGAAGATTGGGTTATCAGAAAATGTTTGAATAAGTAGTTACTGAATTATGGTTCCAACAAATTATTAGAGGGATATCAATTTTGTTCAAGGATTGGCAGAGAAAGTTTTGGCAGTGGAATGTTGGACTACTTGTGGAATTCTTTACGTGATTGATTACTGATAAAAGCAGCTCAACTAATTGACATGGATTGTATGGTTACTATGACATTAGATATAATGTTTCCATAATCTTTACTGAGCTTTCTCTGAGATTAGGATTCTGTGAACTGTTGATCTTCTAATAGGAGTTGGTGTCGATAAGTTTCTACTAGGTATGGTTGTATTAGGGCTTTGGTCATCATGGAGTGCTTATTTTATATCTTCTCTGTGCATGATCACAGATCCATTGGCATGAAAGAAATATCTTATGCATGCGTTTATTTGATTTCCATGTATAATACTTCCTGTGCTTGATCCCTGATCTATTGTCTGAAAAGGAAATGTCTTTAGCAGGACTTCATTTAATGCTGTATACAAAGTAATTTTTGCTTATTTTCTTATCTACATTGTCATATTTATTGGAACCATGAATCGGTTGGAGACCTGGTTTTATATGGGGAGTGTAATATGTTATTATAAAATTCACTAATTCCTTTACTCTGATTGTACCGCAGGTGGTTAAATTCTTTTGTTCAGTTCTAGGAAAAAAAGTTTTGGGAGCTACTTTTGATTTGATTTTGTGACCTAGAATTCTCTTAAGATGAGTAAGCACAAGCCTCTGGTTTTCTTGGACGTGTCAATTGATGGGGATCCTCTTGAGAGGATGGTTTTTGAGGTATCACATGGTTTTGTGCTTATGGAATGATTATCTGGTCAAATTTTTTATTTTGATAATAAGTATTTACTTTCTTTTCTGCTCTCTGCAACTGAATTTTTGTTGCATCTGGCATTCCTTATATAAGTAGGTTCTATTTTCTTCTCTCCCGATTAAGACAAACATCTGCTGCCAATTAATTTTATGCCCTTGAATTGCAGCTTTTCACTGATGTTGCTCCAAGGACGGCAGAAAATTTTCGTGCACTTTGTACAGGTATTGTTATTCATAGAGATTAAACTGGCTCTATTCTTCCTTTGGGTCAAAAGTATTCTGGGGGGCATGGTTAGAAGATGGCATTTAGAATTTTCAAATTTCCCCAACAAGTAGGTTGAACACAAGAAGTTTCGAAATGCATCTTCATTTATGTGAAATAAGGTTATGGTAATTATCTTGTGAGATGATGGTTAAAATCTTTTTCAGTTTCTGATCCATGTTGGCTTTTTCCTGATATTGGAGTTTGCATGAGATGAATGTGTTTTTAGACTCATAAATTCCTATTTGGAATACCTGTTTCAATTGAAGTATGTTGTTATGTAGCTTATGATGCAGGCAAAGTTAAGCAAAATCCTACTAGGATTCCTAGTTTATAAAAGAGTCTTTAATAATTTAGGAATATTTTATTTATTATTTTATTTTTAATATGTTAGAATTATAATTTAGAATCCTAGTTTTTTTTAGTAAGTTTAGTCTTGAAGGACAAGGAATTCTTTTTAGTTTATAATTAGTTTATATTTTCAGCATTATAAATAGGCTAGAGGACTAGTATTATGGGATGTATTCTTATTATTAATTTTCAAATCTATACCGGAGGATTTTATCTTTGAATTATATTATTTGTTCCAACTTCAATCAACCCTAATCTAGCCCTAGTTTATGTGTTCTATTGCCCTAACACCTTTCCACTACGTCAGCTTACATGTCTTTTTTTCCGTGTGTAAACTTTTACATGCAAAATATTGGCTTTTCGATAGATATGATTGTTATACGAGTTTGGTATGCTGGGATAGAAGATTTCACAATCTTAAATTAATTAGGGCTGATAGGCAAGAGTTTTGAATTCCTTGTCTTATTCAATACCCAAAAAAAAATTGTGATTTGTAATGGCCAATTTGACGAATCCAGCAGCCAATTCCCTTTTTTAATCGTATATTGGATGTAAGTACAACCCTATTACTTCAAGTCTATTTACTGAATCTAATACCACATACTGATTTGAACAGGGGAGAAAGGTGAAAGCCCAAAGACTGGAAAACCTCTTCACTACAAAGGAACTTTTTTCCACCGCATTATTAAAGGATCTATGGCTAAGGTATGTGCTTTGGTTGCACTTTAATGAATTTGTTGCTTTGGATTTAAAAGCGTTGCACTCTTTCTGCCTAGATTCTTGGTAAAAAGGGCATAGAAGTGGTCTGTTTTAGTCAGCTATCTGTGTTTATGCTGTAGGAGACAGGTTTGATGGTCTCGACCGCTTTTCTTGTGATGTTAGTTTTAAGGTTGTACTAGTTGATTTTCAATATTTACCAAACTTCAACATTTTGAGCCTTTATTTGTTTATTTATTTTTCAAAAGCAGTTGGCCATTTATTTAATGGGATTTATTGTCTTCTGATTATTTTGCAGGCTGGTGATTTGCTTAGGCGAGATGGTAAGATTTTCCTTTACAATAATATCTGTTTGCGGTATCATTTTGCTTTCTCTGGGTGGGTTTTTCTTCACAAATAGCTGATACTTTCCAGTGAAAGAAATTACGACAACAACTACACTGATGCTTGTAATTCTTGTGCTAGTGCTATTTCTAGTGTTGGACCATAGTTTCATGCTTGAAAAATTTATGAAACTAATAGTGTTTTATCACCTTCCATGCTATACGCCCCTTGTATACCATAAGTCTTTTCGTTATTGTTAGTTGTAGCCCATCAAAAGGATTTTTTGGAAGTATTCCTTGTGGTTGTGGCTCTGCAAACCATGCATTTTTTAAATATTCTTTGAATTGTGTGGGCCTGCTTTGGAGGGACAAATTTCTTTCATGTTTTACCCAACCATCCCTCCTGTTGAACTATTTGAGGTCTATTGTGTGGTTATCACTTTCGCTTGGGGAGGCTAAGGCTTTCATGGGGTTGGAATTTATTATGTTTCTTTTAATTCGTATCTCTCACGACCAAAACTTTCTATTATGGAGATTTCTCTGTATTATCTTCCCCCCCTATTGTCTAATAAATTGAAGTTTATTTTCTTTTTTACAGGTAATTATGGAGAAAGTATTTATGGTGATAAATTTCCAGGTGAGAATAAAAATTTCTTTGGTGTCACATAGTGAGGTGTTTTGAGTTATCTTGACAATAATTATCTTAAATCAAGGCTTATGATACTGTGATTCAAATAGTTATATGAGGTTTCATTTTAAACATTTTGTTGCATTCTTTTTCCACAAATCATTTGTGTCTTGAAAGCAAATGGTTTTGCTTTTTCATTGCCTGTGAAGGTGGGGCCTCACTTTGAGTATTCTCGCTGCATGGGAGCTTCAATCAATGATATTGGACAATTCTTTTCTCTTACAATGGTAGGGAATATAAATGTTATGGCTGCCTGTATATATTGTTTGCCTTTGACCCTTAAATATGTTGTATAAACGGGGAGAATGGTAAAAATGTTTTTCTAGGTCTTTCATTGCTGTGTTTCAGGACAATGGGTTTTTGCAATTGCATTTTTCCAGGACTTTAGATGCATTGCGAAATTCTTAGTTATGATGTCACTCATGCACGATACATCGGCTACCTTTATAACTTTTAAAAAATTTGAATCCGGTATGTCATTCTAAAAGTATTCGTTATGCTCTCCACTCCCAACCATCTTTTATTTACATGCTTTTATCAATCAGATATTCTGGAATGCTCTCCTTATTATGACTTCACCTTGAACATTGATATATAGGCACTATTAATTTTCTCTCTGCCCAATCCTTCATTTTAATATCCTGCTGGTTCTCCAAGTTCCTTGATTTTCTGTTCATGGGTGTTTCTTGTTAGACATATTACCAATGTCTTTGGTCCCTTAATGAGAAAATTGGTGGCAGTATTTCTACTGCAATACCTTGTTGGTTTGATGCTCTTAAGGATGTTGAGTGAAAATTCCACTTTTAATAAGAACAGCTTCTCTGTTGCCTTTACGATCTCATGTCTAAGAAATTGCACTTTTTTATTGTTTCATATCATCGGCAGATGGTTAGATACAATTTGTTTATCAATTTTTGGTGGCTAAATTTGTTGTGGTCTCTGTTGGTCCCTGTGAAAATTATTCTCTGAGCTTCTCTTCAGGTTGTAAATGGTGATTGCTTGATGTGTTACTTGAAGAGAGTTTGTAATGTACCTTTATGTGTCCGGTTGTTAGGATGGTTTTGATTAAATTTATATTGTTTTTCATTCAAATGCTAAACCCAAGTGACATATTTTCAGACGAGTCTCCCAAGCTGAAGCATGATGGCCCTGGTCTTCTGTCAATGGCAATTGCTGATCGTGATGAACGTGGCTCTCTCTTCCTCATCACATTTAAAGCCGATCATCATCTTGACAGGTTTGTGCATCTTTTCTGCTGTTGGTCCACTTCTGTCTTTTTATGATTTGTATATGGGATCTAAGCAGTTATCTCTGTTAGAAAACTGCAATTCGTAGAGGATTCCTCCGTTTATTTATTAATTTATTTCTCTTTTGTGCTTTTGATTTGTATTTATTAACTCATTTTTGCATTCATTCAATAGGAAATGTGTTGTATTTGGGAAACTTGTGCATGGCCATGATATTCTGAAGAAGATTGAACATGTGGGTGATGAAGATGGTAGACCGTCTGTAACTGTGAAGATAGTTAATTCTGGTTTTCTTGGTGGTAAGATTGATATCGATCTATTCTACAATTCCTGACCACTCTAGCTTTCTCCTAAATGTATTTTGCATGAAATCAAGTTGGAATTTTGATTTCTATTGATTAATAATTTTGGTGTCACTTATTTTTATGTTTGTATATGCAGACAAAGATAAAAAGAGACTTCATAAATTGAAACTTGGTAAGGGGAAACATAAGAGGCCTTCAAAACAGAGTAGGAAAAAGAGAAGCAGATATTACACATCCGAGTCAGATAGTTCATCAGATGACGAGACAGAATCTTCTGAATCAGATAGTGATTCTGACTCTTCAGAATCCTCATCAACTGATATTAGCTCTTCGAGTGATGATAGAGTTAGGAAGAGGAAGAGATCTAGAAGAGACAAACACAGACGTATGAAGGACAGAAGGCGTGGAAAAAAGCGCAAGAGACGTGATAAGAAAGCTAAACGCAAGTCAAGAAGGTTGCACTAATGCTTTTGTTCATTTTGTGTTTGTGAGTCTAAGGGTCTTGTGGTTTGTGTCTCCTCTCTTTACTTCTGTATGGCTTCTGTATCAACCAAAATGATTTGTTATGTTTTAAACAGATTTTTTGGGACCTTTTCTTGACATCTCAGCATGTCTTTAATAGGCTGATGTCTGCTGTTTTTTATCTATTGATAGGGCATCTGATAGCGCTTCAGAGAGTGAGAGTGGCAGTGAAGGTGGCTCTGAAGATAAAAATGGAGAGGCTCAAGGGTTTGATAGGAAGCATAAAAGCCTGGGTAAGTCAACTGTCTCCTCTGTTATTTCATTTTGGTGCGTGGTGTGGCTAAGAATTAGTGGATATGTTATTATGGAAGTTTGTCTGATATTTTCTTCTTATTATTCAAGATCAAAATCAATCTCCATCAGTTGAGGAAGGAGAAGCAGCTTCAGTTCGTGCGAGAAAGGGGGATTCAACTGATATGTTTGAAAGGGAAGAGGGTGAATTCCCTAAAGAGAATGGAGAACCTAAGAGCAATGGCATTGGAGTGGAGGGTAGATCTGAGAAGAGTTCTGATCAACCTGATGTGGTGGATGATCACCCTGGCAAATCTAGGTTAACTTTCAATTCTTTTCACACCTTGTTTTTATTGCATACTGTTTCTTCTGGTTGTATTTTACTAAATGTTAAAATGAACAGGAGCCGAAGCGCAAGCCCTAAAAGAACCATGAGTAAGAGCATGAGCATCAGTCCCAAGAGGGTGCAAAGCAGAAATCGCAGTGTTAGCCCCATAAGCAGCAGTCGAAGCCCTGAGCGTTTGTCAGAAAGGAGCAGAAGCAGGAGCATTACCCCTGCTAGAACTGTTAGCAGTAAAAGTAGATCTAGAAGTGTCAGTAGAAGTCCAGTTAGGGGGAAAAAGGGACGAGATGTCAGTGTGAGCCTTCCAGCAAGAAATGGACCTCAAAAGAGCAGCAGTAGGAGTCCCTCAGGTTCTCCTCCCAGAGGTCGACCTGTTCGGAGTCCTCCTAGAACCTCATCCAGAAGGTCATGGAAATCAGCAAGTAGAAGCCCATCTAGATCTGTTAAGAAGAGTGTAAGCAGAAGCCCAGTTCGGTCATCTCGGAGAAGTGTAAGCAGAAGCTCTGGTAAGGCCCCTTCTAGGAGAAGCCCTAGCAGGAGTCCAGTTCGGGCACCTAGCAGAAGTAACCGCAGGAGCTATTCACCTAGGAGTCCAAGGATTGCAAGCAGGCGTGCAAGGTCACCTATTTCTGACCATGGTAGGAGCTCTTCAAGAAGTCCCTCAGAGGAGGGATCCCCCAAGCGCATTAGGAGGGGGAGGGGCTTTAGCGAGCGTTACTCCTATGTAAGACGATATAGAAGTCGTTCTCCAGATAGGTCACCTGTAAGGTCATACCGCTTTGGTGGCCGAATTGACCGTGACAGGTAAGAGGTTACCACAAGTGTGTATAATTCTCTTTTGATTTTGTTCTTTGTAATACTTTGCATTAATTCACTTTCTACCTTTCCTTGTTTTAATGTCTGATAGATTCTCAAGTTACAGGAGATCCCCTAGACGTTACAGGAGCCCTCCAAGAGGAAGAACTCCTCCTAGGTCTGTTATTATTCATATTCTTTTCTTTCCTGATAGATTTCTGTGTTTTATTGCCACATCTTGATTAGAAGTTCAAATGTATTGACTTGTATGCATAACATTTTTGGTTGTGATATGCACCACTGCTAAATGAAATTATATCTACTTATCTGTCCATTTAACAATTCATCTTTGTTCATTCTCCTGCAAATTAATGTGGAACTCACAATTGATCTCAATATTTACACCTGAAAAAGAAGCAGAAAATTGTTCTTTGGAATATCCTACTATGATAAGCACAACTCATCTTTGAGTACTCCTGTTGCAGATATAGAGGCAGGAGGAGTCGCTCCCACAGCCGCAGCATATCACGAAGTCCAATTCGATACCGTCGTCGTTATAGTCGATCCCCTGTTCGTAGCCGGTCTCCTGTGGTGAGGTATCGGGGATCACCACGTGTTGAGAGGCGCCGGTCACCTTCACCGAGTCAGAGTAGGAGTCCCTCAAAATCGCAGTCTCCTGTGGGTTCACAATCTCCTAAGCGTATTAGCAGGGACAAGTCAAGTTCCAGGAGTCCCCCTGGTAGAACAGGCCTTGTTTCCTATGACGATGGATCTCCTGATTCAGGACGGGATTAAGAGCATTATTACTGCCCTTGTATGAAGGATTCTACTTGACGGCCTTGTCTTCCCTTCAAGCGGTTGGACATGATGTGTTCTCATGGTTCTCTAGTGTATGCTTGAAAAATAAATGTTTCTTACCTGGTATTTCCTAGCTTCTTCATTGTAAACTTATCTACTTAACTCTAGGATTCTTAATTGGGCAATCTGGAATATCTGGATGATCTAAATTTATCTTCTCTATCGGTCAGCTTAAACTGTGGAAAGCTTTGCTGTCGAGTCATGTAATTTTGACATTTATATGCTTTTCTAGTATAGACTTTGTTATTCTCTGAGCTCTTTGGATATGCTTATTACTTACCAATTGGTGTGCTTCTGATGACGTGCATTTGTTCTTCCGTCAACTTGGAATTTGAGATGCGAAGCCCCCCCCCCCCCCTATTTGGTTTAATCGGATTTCTGGCTGTGGCTCGTCTTGGCACCTATATCTAGTAGTGTTCGTTCGTTATTCCCTATCATTATCCATCTATAAGGTGTCTATAGCCTTTCAGTACATCCCTGGGATAGGTCTGCCACCTGTCATCCATGTATTTTCACGTCATTGCTTCTCTGGTCATATCTTCGGGGAGTAAGATTTCATTCTCACAATTCTTGTTTTCTTCTGTTTAAGATTCCAGTAGGCGTTAAAGACTTGTCATGCAGTGCACTCTTTCAATATTAAACAAGTTTTCCAAATCTGCCTAAAAAATTGAAAGCAAACTGGCTATGTATTAGTAGCAATAAAGAATGCATAGGTCTGAGATTGCGAGGAATTTTGCCTTTTCATAATCAATGTGTTCTTTCATTATAAAACCTCTTAACTTGGGAAACATCCCATTTTTTCATTTTTTCTTCTTGTCAACATTCTATGATAGCATCCTATATAAGAAACTGAAGTTTACCACTCCTGATCGTAACCTAATGATAGCGAGGCGAGCAAGCAACATGTCATTTGCTAGGCCTCGTGAAACCATTGCAGAATGTCTTGCAGACCTTCAATCTGATTCGCGAGATGATCAAGAAAAGGCTCTACAAACCTTAGTTACCATCACAAAGGTCAGCCCCCAAAACAGGAATTTGCTAGCACAGACGGATGGTGGAATTCCCCTTCTTATTTCCCTCTCCAAATCCTCCTCTCCAACAATTGAAGCTCTGGCATTATCTATCCTTTTTAACCTCTCCCTGAATCCCAATTTGAAGTGGTCTCTTGCAGACATGGAAAACATTCTATATCTTAATACTGCAATTCTCTCCCCTGGTTCTGCAGAATCCAGCAAATTAGCAGCTTCCCTTCTTTGCAGCCTGGCAATGCTGGATAAAAACAAGGCGAAGTTTGGGGTAGCTGGAACCATTCAGGTCCTAGTCACAGCTATATCAGGTCCACGTACCCCGGCTTCTCATCACCTTCTTAGCTCTCTAGCTGAACTGGTGCAGTTTCAGGGGAACTGCACACTAGCTGTACGATCAGGCGCGGTTCCGATGCTAATCCAGGTTGCTGAAAGCACTGATGGTGAGGATCTTGCAGGAACTGCTCTTGCAATATTGTGCTTACTGGCAAGATTTGAAGAGGGGTTATCTGAATTGAGAAGAACTGATCAAATTGTCGAATTAATCATGGGAGTTTTGAAGGGAAGATGCATGCTGAGTAAGGAGAGTGCTTGTGAAATCCTGCTTAGGCTTTTTGATGAAAGTGAGGAATGTCTGAGAGATGCTTTGAGGTTGCCTGAATTCTCCTCTGTTATTGCTGATCTTTCTGTGAGAGGATCGGGAAAAACTCGAGAGAAAGCTACTGCATTGATGAAGAAGATGATGGAGGCGAATCTTCGTACCTATGCAGATGGAAATTCCTTGATTTGCCAATGGTAGATCATTGCATGACTATTGGCAATTTGCTATCGAGGCTGGATTGGTGAAGGTGATGCTATTATCAATTTTATTTTGTTGTTTGTTTTAATTTAAATTATGGATGATAGAATTTGTTTTGTGCCACAATTGGTTGTCCCTAATACATGATAACTCTTGGATTTGGCATCCATCATATGCCAAGGACAATAGTTTGATAGGAAATTAGTGACTAAATAATTTGAAAGGTCCTGCGTAAAATGATTTCTTTGGTTTTAAAATAAATATCTATATTCCCTCAAAAAAATAAAAATAAAAAACCTATATTTGATGGGCTCCAAAATGGTACGACACTTTTTAGATTTCATATTGTCGGACCTTGCCCAATTAAATCAGTCTCAACCCAATGATGGAATCTAATCAATTGATCCAATGATTTTCTTGGCCTCCCTTGTCTGCTGGGCCTCTAATTGCTAAACCAATTGTTGCTGGATAAAGATGGGTCAAGTCTTCACTCACTTGGTGGATGCGGGTAAACTGTGTGAGTTGATTACCACTGACCATCACCCAGATGGCTTGAATATTTAAGCTAGATAATTTTGTAACCCCAATCTCAAAAAATTAGGGTTGTTGTTTACCATCATCCTCTCTCTCGCCTCTCTCTCTCAAATCTCATTTCCTACTCTTGTACTTCAATTCTAAACCGATTGATTGTATTTGAAGAGCTTTGAGAGTGGCTCTATTGAAAGTTGTAATATACACTATACTTAGTGAGGAAGTGTTTTGGTTGAATATCGTGAAGTAGGCATAATTGAATTACGTAGATCTTTGGTGTTATTTACTGTTTTCGTTGCGTTTAATCTTTGGGATTAGTTGGTTCCCAGTCTGGAGGAACCTTAACAGTGGTATCAGAGCATCAGGTTGTTTGTTCGATCGTGTCGAGGCTGAGATTTGGTACAAGAGTATGAGTCTGGTAAATCCGATTCTACGCTTGCTTTTATTTTTTGATTCTGATAGTCGTTCCCAAGGCAACACTCTAAAACCCTAATTTTGTTCATCTCTGTTTTGGGGGTTATACTATTCAATCTCGAAATAGACCATTGCAGGTCTATTCCATTTCAAAAATCTTAAAACGCAAGCCTGGCGGGTGTCCCTTGAGACATTGTGTATCTGTGTGCTAGTGATTGTTAAATTATCTGTTTAATTTCAGTGGGGTATGTTGAGTTTTGATTCCTGGTGTTGAGTAAATTTACTTTCATATATTGGAATTGTATCTTATGTCTCTAATTGCTGGGATTTGTTCTTTGTTCCTGTTTGGGAAATTAATGTGCTATATTGAAATTCGTATATTTGTTGCTTGTATTATTTGGTTAATTCCTAAATTGCTATTATGTGTTTTTTGGACATGACTGGTATGTTTCTTTGAAATTGTTTGTCTTATAATCTGGAAACTCTAATAGTCATTTGTCCTTATTTGACACTTATCTTAACAACATATTTAAGATTTCAATATAATACGTTGACTTGCATCAACTAAGCATATCTATTCTACTTCATCTGAAACTTTTAGTCTGGTCATTTAAGGATTTTGACTATTTGATTGCCCATATTTGATTATCTTACTATCAGCATATCTAAGTCTAGATTCTTGTCTATTATTGGAATATCTTCTGTGAATACTATGGCAACTACTAAGATTGACATTGAGGCATTTAATGGCCAAGGTGATTTTGGTATATGTAAAATGAAAATGCAAGTTGTTTTAGTTCAACACAAAATTAGACATGCTATTTCTAACCCTAAATCTTATCATGAATCTTGGAAAAATGAAATCTTATGTGAAACACTTGAACTTACAACACACTTGTTTTTCACCTATATGATAATATGCTCAGACAATTGACTAGCCTTGATTCTGCATATCAAATATGGAATAAAATTGATGAACTCTATTTGAGAATATCTCTATCAAACAAGATTTATTTGAAAGAAAAATTGTTTGGTTTTAAAATATATGTTTCTAAGTCTCTTAATGAAAATTTGGATGATTTGAACAAAATAATTGTTGAATTGTCCAATATTGGTGAGTCCATTTTTTATAAAAAAAAACAAAGTTGTTATTTTATGAAATTATTTGTCTGAGTCTTTTAAAGATCTGCTATTAAATATGGTAAAGAGGACTTATTCCTTATTGATGTCAAGTCTGTCTTGTAATCCAATGAGTTAGATTTTAAGATGGAAAACAAGAGCAGTGGTGAGAATATGTTTGTTAGGGGTAGGGTAGAAAAGAAAGAGTTTAATTTTCATAGGAATAAGTCTAAGAGTAAAGGTATATCTAAGTCCAAAGATAAGGAGAAAATGAAATTCTATGTCATTTGAAAAAAAAAATATTTCAAAAGGATTAGAGATAAGAAACAAAATAGGAATTATCATGACAATAGCAATGTGAATGAATACGATGTTGCTGCAAATACTATGTATGCTAAGGTTTTATGTGCTTCTACTTTTGATAATTGCATATTTGATGAATGGTTGCTTGATTCTAATTGTACATTTCATATGGGTCATAATAAGGACTGGTTTGATTCATTTGAAATGTGTATGAAGGTAAGGTCTATATGAGGAATAATGAGTATTGTCAAATTGAGGAATTTTTTCTATATATATCAAAATGCATGATGAGATAGTTAGAAAATTGACTGATGTAAGGTATGTTCATGGTCTAAAGAGAAACCTCATATCTATTGGTATATTTGATTCTGAATATTCATATAAGACATAAAATAGGTGCTATAAAGTATGCAAAGGCAATTTAGTCATCCTCCAATGTGAGAAGAAAAATAGTTTGTATGTTTTAATTAGCTCAATTGCATGCAATTATTCTACTCTATTTGGTAAATATGATATTGATAAAAACATGTTATGACATAGAAGAATAGGGCATATTAGTGAAAAAAGTTTGCAATTTTGAGTAAACAGAATATGTCAATTGGTGATAATGCTGATTCCATTGAATTTTGTGATCATTGAATACAAGGAATACAACGTGAAAGCCCTACAACTTTTAATGTCTTAATTTTTATTAATGACAAACATTGATGATGACTAATGTCTTAAGTCTATAAGTGTTGGTCTTTTAAGATTCATATGTCTAATCCATGCAAGATCGAAGTTTCAAGTCTTCAGGAAATATCGTATGTTGTCAAGCATTGAAGATAAGTGGTTTTTGGATTATATAGGATCTAGATGTGTAGTATTATTATTTCACTTAGATATATCTAGGTCTACCTTTATGAGTAATAATTTCTATAGATTGCTCAATTAAAGTGAAACATTTTTCAAAATGCACTTCATAAAGATAAAACATGAGTTGGGTATTTGAAATGATTTTCAAAATACATGCATATACTTAAAATTCTATAAAATATATTCCACAAACTTTTAGAGTTGATTGGAATCTTGTATTGCATGATTTGGATACATGTGCGGTCGACCAAACTGCATGTGTGGTCGACCAGACTACTCAGGTCATCGTCCGCAAAGTGTCCAGAGCTCTCTGGTACACTTGCGGATGATGGTGCGGTTGACCGAACTACTCCGCTCATTATCCGCAGAATGTCTAGAGTTGTCTGGAACATTTGCAGATGATGGTACGGACGATTCGTCTGATATGTGGTCGACCGCACTTCTCCTGAGTGGGATTCAAACAACCATTTTTATGACCGTTGGTACATACATATAAATATTCAATTGTTTAAAAAACTCATTATCACGATTTTTTGAGCAAAAATCTTATTATTACTTTATATAGAACATCTTGAAATTATTTTGAAACCATTTCATAACATTTACATTGTGAAAATCATCCAAGAAAGGTCTTTACTAACTTATTGGTGTTTTTGAAGCAATCTAGATGAACATATTACTCAGCGAGGTGTTTATGATTCAAATTGATATATTTTCACATTAAGATGATATTTATATTAAACTCTTCGTATTCTTATCTTGTAAGTTTTAATCAAGGTTGCATTGAGCTTAAAACTCTAAGGGTTAGAGTGAGCCTTGAATTATAGATAATTGTGATTATCTTAAGTGTATTTTTTTCATTAATTGTTGTATTAGATATTAGTGTATAATTAATGTTGTATTGTAAAACTCAAAGAGTTGGGTGAACCTTGATTAGGTAAGATGTTTGTTTTGTAAAACCCTAAGGTGAATTGGGTGAACCTCTTTTGTAATCTCTTGTGCTAAATTAGTGAAATGTTTTGTGAAATCCTTGAATAGATAGCTCAAGGTAGTGGATTAAGCTTTGTTGGATAAACTAAACCACTATAAATTGTTGTGTTCTTTGTTAATTTATTGAACACATTATTTCACACACTGTTTGAGCACAAAGTGTTTGTTATTTGTTGTCAAATATGTGTTTTTATTGAATTAGGTTGAAAAATCGGATAAAACTTAATTCACCCCTTTTTAGGTTTTTCACAACACAAACTATGTTTTTCTTTTGGCACACACAAAAGCACTGATCTACTTGAATATGTGCATTCTGAATTGTGGGGTCCTGAAAGATCCCAACCTATGGTGGACATGTGCATTTTTTATCTATTGTTGATGACTTATCAAGGAAAGTTTGGATTTGTTTGTTGAAGTCCAAATATCAAACTTTTGAAAATTTTAAATAATAGAAGACTCTAGTTAAGAATCAAACTGGTAAGAAAATTAAGTATATTACAACTGACAATGATCTTGAATTTTGCAATAAGAATTTCAATAACTTATGTGCTTCTTGTGGTATTATAAAACATAGGACTATTAAGTATAACTCTCATAAAAATGGTGTTGCTAAGAGAATGAATAGGACTATTATGGATAAAGCTAAGTGTTTAATGATATCATCTAGTATACCTAAACATTTATGGGGTGAAGCAATTAGTACTGATGTATCTGATCAATAGGTCACCTTCTAGTGCCATTAGCTTCAAATGTCCTAAAGAATTATGGTCAGGTACACCATCTAACTTTAGTAACTTGAGAATTTTTTGTTGTTCTGCCTTTGCACTTTAAATAGAGGGCAAAATAAATCCTAGGTAAGTTATCCTAGTGGTGTCAAAGGGTATAAAATTTGGCTAAAGAGTGAACCTAGTGTTATACTAGTGATTAGTGGGGATGTGATATTCAAATAAAATGAGATGCCCAGCTTTAAACTCAATCTAAACTCTAGTAATACCTCTGACCCTTCTTTTTCTTATAATAAGATAGTTTCAATTGAGGTCAATGACACATCTGATTCCCCTTTTCTACCTGATTTGACTGATAGAAATAACTTAAAACAAGATAATGAAGATCATAAAACTGAGGGTCAAGAATCAAACAATGATTCTGATGATGAAATGGATGTCAACTTAGATGGTCATAATCAAGTTTTGCAAGATTATCAGTTTGCAAGGGATAGATATAGGAGAGATGTGAGACCACCATCTAGATATGGATTTTCTTATCTTATGTTTTATGCACTTGTGGCTAGCAGGTTAACTGAAGAAAAAGAACCCTTAAGTTATACTGAGGTTCTAAAAAGTGATAATTCAAAGTAGTGGCTTAATGCTATGATTGGTGAAATGTGCTTCCAAGCCAAGTAAGTAGAAACTGGTTGACTGCAAATGGATTTTTAAGATTAAAGAGTCTTATTCTACTTCTAATTTACCTAGATTTAAAGCTAGGTTAGCTGCAAAAGGTTTTACTCAAATTGATGGTATTAATTTTAATGAAATATTTTATCATGCTATTAAGTATAAGATAATCAGGATCATGCTGTCTATTATTGTTTTCTATGATCTTGAACTTGAACAACTTGATGTTAAAACTACCTTTTTGCATGGTGACTCGGATGAAATCATATATATGAAACAACTTGTTGGTTTTTTAGGTAAAAGGTAAGGAAGGCCATGTTTGTTTGTTGAAAAAATCTTTGTATGGATTAAAACAGTCCCCCATACAATAGTATAAATCGTTTGACTCTTTTATGATTAAGATTGATTTTTTTCTAGAAGTAATTATGATAGTTGTTTGTATTTTCCTAGAAATTATATTGTTGATGACAATAGTATACCTGTTTAAGTCTGAATTTGAAATGAACGATTTAGGTTCAACATCTAGAATTCTTGACATGCATATTCATGGAAAACAAAAATGAAAACTTATTGTTTATTTCTCAAAAACCTTTTATAAAAAAGGTTGTTTCTAAGTTTGCTATGAATACCTAAAAACCTATAAATGTACATTTATCCTATGATTTCAAATTGTCTTCTAAGCTATACTCTAAAATTGAATATGAATTTTCTAAAATAGAGAATGTACCTTGTAGAATGACTATAGGCTCAGTTATATATTATATGGTATCTATTAGATCTGACCTTACACATTCTATAAGTTTGTTTAGTAGATTCATGGCAAATCCCGTAAGGATCACTAGTCTGTTTTAAAATGGCTTCTAAGATATTTAAATGGTACTTGGGATTATGATTTGCAATATTCTAAATGGTTTGATAATTTAGAATTAATAGACTATGTTGATTCTAACTTTCTTGGTGATAAATATGGTAGGAAATATACTACATCCTATTTATTTACTATAGTTGGTAATTGCGTAGAAAGTCTCAATTGCAATCTTTAGTAGCCTTTTCTACCACTAAAGCTGAGTATATTGCTGCCATTGAAGCAATTAAAGAAGTCATTTGGCTTCAAGGTTTGCTAAAGGAAATTAATCTACTTAAGTCTAAAGCTTTGATTTTTACTGATAGTCAAAGTTTATTATAACTGTTTGAGAATTCTGTCTATCATGAAAGAACAAAACATATAGATATTAAGTTTCACTTAATTAGGGAAAAGATTACCAATGACATTGTTGATATTGAAAAGATTACCACGGTTGACAATTCTGTTGATTTTGGTACTAAAATTCTTTCAACTAATAAGGTTTTCAAATACTGAGATTTGTTGCACATTGATCGAGGCTAATACTAGATGAGAAATGTGTGGTGTGGTGTGATGCCATTGAACTATTTTCCTCATTGAGTATTCTTGCTAGTTGATTTAATGTTCAAGGTAGAATTTGTTGGACTTTGTCCTATCAAATCAGTCTCAACCCAATAATGAAATCCAATTAATTGATCCAATAATGTTATGGACCTCCTTGCCTGCTAGGCCTCTCATTGCTAAACTAATTGTTGTTGGGGCAAAGTATTGGAGATGGGCCAAGTCTTTACTCACCTAACGGATGCGAGTCAACAGTGCAGGTTGATTACCACGGACCCGTACCCGGATGACTTGAGCATTTAAGCTTTTCTCAGAGCATTTTGTAACCCCAACCTCCAAAAATTAGGGTTGTTGTTTACCAGCCTTCTCTCCGTTGCCTCTTTCTTTGAAATCCTGCTCTTGTACTTTAATTCTAAACTGATTGATTGTATATAGAGATTTTTTAGAGCGGCTCTATTGAGGCCTTTGTATACTGAGGGTTGTAATATATATTACACTTAGTGAGGAAGTGCTCTGGTTGAACACCATGAAGTATGCATAGCCAAACCACATAAATCTCTAGTGTTATTTATTATTTTTGTTGCGTTTAATCTATAGGGTTAGTTGGTTCCCA
Organism: Apocynum venetum; assembly: GCA_019593545.1. Lineage (NCBI taxonomy): Eukaryota > Viridiplantae > Streptophyta > Magnoliopsida > Gentianales > Apocynaceae > Apocynum > Apocynum venetum. The sequence goes on along the minus strand of SRSM01000727.1, from coordinate 1,529,683 downwards.
ATCTGGACACATAAATTTCATTATTATGCTAACAGGGCAACCTACAAAAACATATTATGAAAGTAAAATGACAATCACAATAACTTTTTTGAAATATTTTATCTTAGAAATCAACTACTTTTTCCACCTAATAATAATGATAATAAGTTTTACTCCATTGTCTACAATTAAATGTCCATATTTATATTTTAGTTTGTCCGAAATTGAATATTCATTTTTCTTAAATAAACATATTTTTTATCTAAAGTTTCATTAATAGCCTCATTAATTTAAGAGATTTATATCACATTAATTCATGGTTTCCACCACTCAACACATTAATTTAAGAGAATTACATCCCACTAACTTATGGATCTCACAATTCATTATACTCATGTAAATGATAATTTTGTAAGTTAATTAAAGTCAATAATCTTTCTTAATTTTTATTCAAACATTCAATTCTGGAGAGAGTGAGTATTATATAAGAAAGATTGAACCTTTATCAAATCAACATTAAAAAACAAAACATTATGAACAAAAATTTAATGAAGCAATAACATGAAGAGGTGAAAGTAGAGAATCTCTTTGTTTACGGAATTTTTAAAAATAAGTGTGTCTTGATGATTCTCTTGAGTAATCTTGGATGGAGTTTATTGAAGAGTTTAAAAAATCAATGACTAAGTATTCAAAGTTAGTGAAGTTGATTTATTAGTTGAATAGAGTCACACTAAATCGTTGTCTTTCATTTGTGTTGTTTTAGTTATTTATATTTGTGCATTCATATATTTTCAATTATCCCATTTATTGCAAAATATTTTAAGGAAACAAATTTTGATTTGCCAAAAGTTTATAAATACCTAACTAGCCCCTTTTTATATTTGTCAAGAGTACACTATTTTTGTTTTTGATGAGCCAAATCTTACATCTTCTAATCTGCTAAAAGCTTTTTTTAATTCTTTTAATCAAACAATTGATAGAGTTTTATCAATTTAATTATTGTCTTAGTCGTAAAATCTCTTCATTTATTTATTTTAATTATATAGAAGTTTACAATGTTGTCATTTTTTAAAATGAATTTACTATATTCTTTAATTCTTTGAATCAAACAATTGATATATTTTTATCAATTAAATTATTGTTTTGGTTGTAAAATCTCTTCATCTATTTATTTATTTTGAAATTTCAGTTTGTTTACCAATATAGAAGTTTATTGTCTTTTACTTCTTTCTTCTTCTTTTTTTGAATTCTCCATATTAATTTGAATCTTTGGCTTATTCTTCCACACTTCTACCACATCATTATTGTCCTACTTACATACCCTTTTTCTTTCGTTTCGGCCATTTCCATCAAGTGGATGTTGTGTGTATTTTTTATCTGAAATGGAATGAAGTATATTGATATTTCAAAAAAAAAATTCTGTAAAAAAGAAAAAGAAAAAGATTCACTGGTAGTAAGATGAGCCTTGAAGGCCTCACCATGATCACGGTTAGTCACTAAGCCTAAAACCTGTACCAAAATGTTCCTAACAGTTAAGGAAGGGGATTTCACAAAAAAAACTTGGAGCTATATAGCATAGAGTTCCTAATTCTGGCATGAATAGTTTGTTTAAAAATCAGTTTTCAATGTCGGTTTTTGAAAGCTCTTTCTGCCTTCTGTCCCAAGTTAAAATGTGCCCACTCATGCTCAGTGGTACTCCCCAAAATTCTGTACAAAAATCATGAGGAAGAAGTTGTCTCCATATCACCTTGGCCCGAATACAGTTCCCAACCGCATATATATATATATATATATATATATATATATGTGCAGGGATATCTCTATTCCTTGCCCACAAACAGGGATTGGAGCACATTCCTTACCCACAGAAACTGGTTTAAGTGTCTATGGCAGAAAAGCCAGAGAGTGTAAAGGATGGTCCTGGGAATCTGCACAAAGACTTCCAGTTGAAAAGCTGGGTGTATTTTGTTGCATCACCATATGTCATCATAAAGTATGACAACATATGAGAATAGAGCATCTTATCTTCTTAATTCATAACAAAACAAAATTATCTTAAATAAAATTTGGAATATTCTCGAATCCATAGATGGAAACATGCAACTTTTGAGTTGTGAAGCATGAGAATTTGGAATCAACAATTCTTGATGACAACATATTTTGGGTCCAAAATTCCCTAAAAATTGTCCTTTGGAAGAAACAGATGTCCACCTTCCAAGAATTCTAATCATGACCACATTTGGCAGTCACTATTCTCTCCTAGGCGTGTGTTGAGACAAAGTTATTCAAGAGACGAAAATAAAATTTGGGGGAGGGGGTAAAGTGAACCTTAATTGAAGAAAAATGTACAGTACAAAATCTGCTTTTGTAGAATTTTACCTTATCAAATTGTACAATTATTTGAATTACCTGATCAAACTCTTTAATCATAGAGTGCACAAAAGTTAAAAGTATTAATATTTTCATTTTGCGTTTGTATTATAAAGTGCACAAAAGTTAACACATCATAGTATATCTAATAATTATAATTCTTTTCTTGCAACAAAATATTTCTTCAGTATTCCTAATGGAATTATCAGTACTTTTTTGTTCTATATTCTTTTAAGAAAGTCGAATCTGAATGTTACTATTAAGATATATATATATATATATATATATATATAAAGACAACAGTTGTTGCAATATTGTAATTTACTAATAATATTATACTTACTTATTATTATAATATTGTAATTACTTTGTTATTTAATACTCTATTCGTCCAAAAATATAATTCATTAGGTGACTTTTTCTTATCTCCAAAATATAAATCGTTTTATGAAATTTTATGTATATTTTATCACTAACCTTCAATATTATCATTTTTTATTTTCATATCTCCTCTCGACTCTCTTTCTTATTTTCAAGTTAAAGTTTTTATATTTTATTCTTCTCAAAATAAATTTATTTTCTTTCTTATTTCCAAAACATACTAATTAAGGGCATTTTAGGAATAAAAAAATATGATTTGTGTAAAAATGTGTCCAACAACTTATATTTCTACCCGAAAAAAGTATTATTTTTATTCAAAGTTGAATGTTTACTTTTAATTTCATATAAATTTTAAAAGAGCTTTTGGTGATGATTGTATTACTACATTATCATTATTATTAATAATGTGTTAATGGTATGGAACCATCTATAGTAATGAGATCTGAACATTTAAATTAAGAATGTTGTTCATAAAACTTTAGATATAAATATTTTTATCTTAATAGCCATATAATCAAAACTATTTTTGACTAATGTAATTAAAAATTTCTTTTAAAAAAAAGGTTTATGATACTTTTTTAAAAAAAATTACAAGTTAATTGGCGGATACTGTAGTATCCACAATACCAACAATGTCAAAAGGTTGAATTGCACTTGTTAGAATTTGTATGAATATACTTGATTATATGACTGGCATTTATCTTAGCAAAGACTTATATGTAGTGTAGGCAAAGTTATATCACAAAGATTTAACGATATATTTATAAAACTAATATAGTTGATTTTTGGATATGTGTGTATTGAAATTGATTGTATCTGAGATCAATTATATTTAGTCGAGTTGAAAGATATTTGCATGCTATAAATGATGAAGACGATCAAGGTTGAAATGAAGATGAATTTAAGAAAGAAAAAATATATTGTCTGATGTTAAGAAAGGTTTTCATTGTGAATAGTGCATTAATCTTCATGCTACCACTTCATAAGGCATTCGAACCATTTTAAATTCAACATTACTTCAAAGGCTCTTTATGATAAAGAATTTTCATTCAATGGGAATGGATGTCACACAAAGACTTTTATTATTATTATTATTATCTAAAATGTAAGAATTATTATTATAAATATACGTGTATTTGTATTAAAAACTAATATAAGTTGTTATCGAATTACGCAAACAATTTATTATACCCTATTTACTACTTTGTTGCTTTCTATTATGTTTTAGCTTAATACAATATAATTTCTATTATGGACTTTTTTAAAGATATTTTTTGTCCTTACAAAAAATCATAAAAAATCATTAATAAATTTCACAAATCTCTCTCTTTTTTTCCTTGTCTTTTCCTCCTCCATTTTCTTCTTCTTCAATCTGTAAGTAATGTGGCATGGTTGTAGTCAACCAACCACCTCTCCACTGCCGTCTCCGATGATATGAGATTCAAAAGACCATTAGGCCAATCAAATTAAATTTAAAAAACAGAAGAAGAAAGAATTCATCTCTTGCTGGAATTCAAAGATGAAAAGAAATATTAGAGGTTTAAATCCCACAAGGCATCAACATCATCAGTCCTCACCCTATGTACAGAATCAAGAATTCCAAACTTTAAAGACCCAAAAAATAAAAAATAAAAATACTTTTCAAAATTCCAATCCAAATTCACCTCAAGAGTACTTTTAATCACCCAAGAATCCGATTAAAACCTCAAACCAACCCTCAACGTGGTTGCAACAAAATCAAGCATCTCATGTATCTCGTTCTTGACAGCAATGCTACTTTCTGTTACTAAACTAAAATCAGGATAAAAAACCGATCCATTTTCAATTGCATGAGTTGGCCGAACTGGCATATGAGTGATGCGGTGATGCACTCTATGTGTTGGTCTTGGATTTGATTTTTTCCTGAACATTAGTCTGTCATCTTGGACTTGTCTAGAGTGACTTACCTGTGTTTGTGTGATTTGCAAGTTATTACACAAGATTGAGAGTTTAGCCGTCCGCACTATAAGGTGTGGCAGTTGCGGTTCTCATATCATTAAAAAAAAATTCATATACCCATTAATTAATTAATTTTCTCACTAATTATTCTCTTTCATGCTTTGTTTTTTTACCTTTTCATTAGTAGGTTTCATTTCATCTCAACTCCCTTCTATTCTTTCTTTTTGCCTCTGACTTCCATTTTCTCCCTATTTGTCTCGTTGCTCATTATTTCTATAGATTACTCCAGTAAATTCGAGTGGGAGTAAAGGATTAAGGAAGTGAGAGAGTGGAAGAAAATAATTCCTCTGCTTCTACGTTCTTGTTTGACGAAAAGATTAACCTAGGGGAATTTTAGTATGGACAGGCAAAATATGACCATTTTAAGAGTTGGATTTTAAGGTTCGACGAACAAACTTTAAGTACAAAAATTGAATTCTCAAAAAGTTTATATTTACCTTAAACTTTTCTAGCATATGATCTACAACTAATATATTTTTGTTTTTCTTGTATTTTTATCTAAAGAAGACAAAAATGAAATTATTAAATAAGAAAATTAGTTCATATAGTCTTGTATATTTGAGTCTTTGACCGTTAAAATTTAATATTTTTAAATTTAATAATGACATATAAAATCATATATTTTTTAAAATTTGTCAAACAAAGTCCAGCTACTTAGAAAGCATTTTGGAATTCGGACAATTACATCACATGCCAATTACGTTTTTTTTTTAAAAAAATGATATATTTGACATTTTAAAAATAAAATTAATTCAAATGATATCGTATATTTGAGATTTTGATTGTTAAAATTTGAAATATTTAATATTAGTCTATATAGTTATATATCTTTTAACATTAGTAAAATAAAACATCCGACCAAATACGTCATATGCCAATTTGTCCTAATGGGTATATTTGGCATTTAAAAAAACTAAGATTTATTTTAAAATAAAATAAAATAAAAACCTTTGAGTCGCCGTCTCCCTCTTTTTTTTTCTTTTACTTCTCTCCTCCTTCCCTTACCTCTTCATCTTTCTCTATTTTGTCTCCTCTTTGCTGAACAGAAATAAAAAATCATATGATCATATAATAATTTTCTATTGAACTTTCATTAACAATAATGCAACTGGTATTCTTTTGAAAAGCCTAAACCCACAACAGATATAAATAGCATATAAAATCCACAATCTTTTTTTTTTCTTCTTTTTCATCGCTTTGATTCTTGAGAAGAAGAAAATAATGAGATATGATAAGTAGGATAGGAAGAAAATGAGGACAAGGAGAGAAGAAGGATGGAAGGTGAAGAAAAAATGAAGAGGAAAGAAAGAGAAAAGAGAGGAGGAAATTGGGGAAGAGATCAGGGAAGAATGGGAGAAGGAAAAAAAAAAAAAAAAAAGAAGAGGGAGGCGGCGATTGAAGGTTTTTTTTATAAAAAAAAAACCATTGCTTTTTTAAAAAAAAATGGCAAATACTCTTTAGGAAAAATCACTTGATCGAAAGGTGATATAATTGACCAAATTTCGGGATGCTTTCTTACAAAATTGACTTTTCTTAACTAATATTAAAATATACGACTTTACATATCATTATTAAATATATTAAACTTTATTTATAAAAAAATAAAATATACATGACTATTTAAGTTTTTTTTTTTGAAATGTAAAATATATATTTAGAAAAGAAATATTTAACTAAGACGTGCTTGATCGAATTTTAAAATGTTTTCTAATCAATTGTATTTTGTTTGATTACTATTAAAATATATGAGATTTTATAAATCATTATTAAAGATAATAGATTTTAATGATTAAAATTTTAAATATACGAACTATGAACTAATTTTTTTATTTATTTTATAGATAGGAGCGTCAGACTAACTGATCAAATGCTCTCACATTCATTCATAATGAGATCCTCTCAATCATGTTTAAAAATAAAATAAAATTGTGCACGACTTTTCCCTGTATGATGCCACCTTTCCCGAATTTTGTTGGACATATTGTAAGATTTCAAGCAAAAAAAAAAAAAAAATGAGGTTCAATGACAATGTCCAATGATTATTTTATATGGTTGGTCAAAAGATGGAGAGAAATAATGATGTCGATTGGAGAATTTAATCAAAATAACTTCATTTTTAAGTGTTTGGTTCAAAATAAAATGATTCGGTGGGGGTGTACCAAAATAACCCAAAACGTATTTGAAAAGAACGCCTAAACAATTTTGTTAAAAAAAACGTGTTTGACAAAAACGTCGACATTTTTTACAAAGGGTAGACGTGATTGTGAATCACATCCATTGGAAGACGTGATTCACAATCACGTCTTCTTAGTTAAATTTTTTTTTTTTACTTTTTCTTCTTCTTTTTTTAAAGTGAGTAATTTTTTTTTTAAAAAAAAACTTAAGACTTTTTTTTATTTGGAAATAGTGAGTAAAAAAAATAAAAAAAACTTTAGACGTGATTGTGAATTACGTTTAAGATTTTTTTTTTTGTTTTTGTAATGAAATAGAGGGTAAAGTAAAAAAAATTTAAAAATAAAAATTTAGACGTGATTGTGAATCACGTCTAAGTTTTTTTTTTTTTTAATTTTTTTTTACTAGTGAGTAAATTTCAAAAAAAAAACTTTAGAAACTTTTCCTTTTTTTTAATGAAATAATGAGTAAATTTCTTTAAAAAAAAAGTTAGTCACCTAAAAACAAATAAAATTTTTGCCACATTAGTTTTAGATGTCTAATTGTTTTTTTTAGACAAATTAACTAACTATTTCATTAAATAAAGGCAAAGTTTTTTTAAAAAAATAGAAGATCAGTTTTACTACTATTAGTGTAAAAATAATATTTTTAATATTAGTGTCAAAATTTTGTGTCAAAATAAATTTCAATATTAGTGTAAAAATATTTTTTAAAATTTGTATTCCAAAATTTATATAATAAATAAATATTATTAATTTATTTTTAGGTGTCTAACGTTTTTTTAGACAAATTGACTAACTATTTCACTAAATAAAGGAAAAGTTTAAAAAAAAAATAGAAGATCATGTTTATTAACTGTAAAAATAGTGTAAACATAATATTTTTAATATTAGTGTAAAAATTAGAGAATTTAACCAAAATAACGTCCATTGGAAGACGTGATTCTTAAGTTTTTTTTTGAAACTTTTCCTTTTTTTAATGAAATAGTGAGTAAAAAATATTATTTTTACACTAATAGTATTAAACATGATTTTCTATTTTTTTTTAACTTTTCCATTATTTAATGAAATTGTTAGTCAATTTATCTAAAAAAAATGTTAGAAACTTAAAAACAAATTAATAACATTTATTTATTATATAAATTTTGGAATACAAATTTTAAAAAATATTTTTACACTAATATTAAAAATATTATTTTTACACTAATAGTAGTAAAACTGATATTCTATTTTTTAAAAAAAACTTTGTCTTATTTTAATGAAATAGTTAGTCAATTTGTCTAAAAAAAAAGTAGACATCTAAAACTAATGTGACAAAAATTTTATTTGTTTTTAGGTGACTAACTTTTTTTTTAAAAGAAATGTACTCACTATTTCATTAAAAAAGGAAAAGTTTCTAAATTTTTTTTTTGAAATTTACTCACTAGTAAAAAATAAAATAAAATAAAATAAATAAAAACTTAGACATGATTCACAATCACGTCTAAGTTTTTATTTTTTTTACTCACTATTTCCAAATAAAAAAAAGTTTTAAGTTTTTTTTAAAAAAAAATTACTCACTTTAAAAAAAAAAAGAAAGGAACAGAAGACGTGATTGTGAATTACGTCTTCCAATGTAACCTTTGCAAAAAATGTCAACGTTTTTGTCAAACACGTCTTTTTTAACAAAATTATTTAAACGTTCTTTTCAAATACTTTTTGGATTATTTTGGTACACCCCTGCAAAATTTAGTTATTTTGAATCAAAACTTAAAAATGAAGTTATTTTGGTTAAATTCTCTTATAGATATAGATAGAGTGACAAAAGGACTGATTGCAAAGTATGTTCTCATTTATTCGCTTGAATTTAATTTTTTGGATAAATAAATTTATTTACTTTCTTTTAAAATTAAATATTGGCAAGTAATTAATGTAATCATCTACAAACCTGATTAATACAAATATATTTAATGATTTACACATAACAAAAAAGGACAGGTATTATTATTCACCATCATAATTAGAAAACAATTTAAAGATCGAAAAGAATAGTATGAAGTGGGGAGGCAAGAAAACAAAGTACTCAGCATAACATGGAAGCACAGAAGGAAAGGAGTGAAAAAGCTTATTTACTTTTGGTTTTGTCAACTCTCTTGAACCCAAGTCCAGTTGGGTGCATAAGAAAGCTTAAACCCCACTTTCTATTTTGTGCTGTGGAAACAATTGAGTTTGATTTCATTAGATCTCTCTACTACGAAAGAGGTTCCTGGTGCACATTGTTTTCTTCATTTTAATCAAATATTTTACCTTTGCTTGCACCTTGCAAGAAGTGTTCAATGGCCACCGTCATTTCCTGCATTAAAAAAAGAAAAGGAAAATTCAAAACAGAAGTTTTTCCTGTGATATTTTGAGTTGTGTAAATTATTTATTCAGATACGGAAAAGGGCTTTTTGTGCCCCTTGTTCATACGTTGAATTATTCTTGGGTTATTGTAGTTGAAATGCTTTTTTCAATTTCTGATAAATAAATAGCCATAAGAATAAGTTCTCGTAGTGTACAACGAAACCAGCGGTTGGTATTCTTTGATCTCTGAGGATTCTTTGCTCATAAAGGTTTTTGCTTTTTTTGTATTTGTCTTAATGTATCCTTTTCGCGGGTTCTTTTTTCATTCTGCGTGGCTTTTAACAAGCTTTAGGCCGTGTGTAACTTGTGTGCATGGTGAGAACGGGGCAAGCAAGTATGTGGGCTATATTCCTTTTTCACCTTGTCACTATCTATAAATTCAAATGGTTTAGTTTCGATTCTGCACATTGCAGGAGCTGTTTGCAATCACTGCCAAAGGTTCATCATTTAGTGTTCTATAGAACTTGGAAAGATGAGCTTTGGTAGCTCTAGCCGGCGTTCTGGTTAGTTTTTGGATGCCTTTCGTAGACACATTCTATGTGGATATAACAAAAATGTGAATGCTTTAGAACTATTCGTAATTATTGGAAAATTTTCTTCTCTGATAAGGTGATTCATATCTTAAGGAGATAGAAGTCGGGTCTTTTATAATTTCTTGATTGGTTTGATTTAGGTAGCCAAACCATGAGAACACCTGAGTTTGGAGGAACTCATGTTGTCCGGCCAAGAGGGACACACCAAGCAACTATAGTTTGGCTCCATGGCCTTGGTGATAATGGTTCAAGGTACCTATTAAAAGTTTTATCCAAAAGAAGTTGCTCTGAGCAACATTATCAGCATGACTTAGAAATATATATATTTAATGTGAAGTAATGTATTTATTTATATGTGTGGATTCTGCTTTCTGAATAAAATTTTGGACCATGATAGTTTAGCTGCCTGCTGGGACTTGGTGCTTTTTGTGCATTGTGGTGTATTATTTTTGTAGAGCGATGGGCTAGTTAATCACAAGGAGCAAGATAGGAGGGATGAAAGAATGAAAATCTATTATATTATGAATGTATGCATGTAAGCTGCCTGCTTATAAAAATAAAAATAAAATGATTAAGATGCCTTTTAGATCTTGGCATTTCTAGAAGGTTTCATTCTGATTGATTTAGTTGGGTTGGAGAGACCCACGCCATAATCTAAAGAAAAGTTTTATGCTAGCTACCACGCCATAATCTCCCTTCTATCTATTCTTGTGGATTCAGGGATTACCTTGACCCTGAAACTTGTATGCACCAGATGTGGAACAGGGGACCACTTGTTCACTTCCATTGTTTGTCCTTTCAGAAAGTATACCTACCTATTGTTCAATTCTTGTTGAATTGCTGTCCAAAGGATTATATAATTTGTTCTTCTATCTATAGATTAAGGAAAAGCTTTATATCTTCCTGTCCTTTTACGCCAAGTATATTTTATGATTAATGTCATTTTCTTCTAGGACTCTTTTCAAATTTAGGGTGGTCCGTTGGCTATATAAATTTAATTGGATATGTTGGATCTTTCTTAAATTATATATCAGGTCTAATTTGTCACCTAGGAAAGCTGAAAATACTCTTTGCAGTTGGCTTGTGTTTCCTTTTACACCATGTGTTCATTCTAAATGGTTTCTGAAGGATTGCCTCTGGATATTGGAAGTAATCCATTTTACTCTGGTTTTTCAGCTGGTCTCAGATTCTTGAAACTCTTCCTCTTCCAAATGTAAGGGTTTGATTTCTTTTACTTTTCTTTTCTTTTCTTTTTCTTTATATTCAGTATCAATATACAGCAGTGCATGAAAGCATGCATGAGCAGCAACCAAACATGCATCACACAGAATCAGCCTCTGAAGTTTGTTTCATATTTTCATCATAAAGATCAAGTGGATCTGCCCAACTGCTCCTGTTCGCCCAGTGGCCGCTTTTGGTGGATTTTCTTGCACTGCTTGTGAGATTTGTTGCTTCTCAATATTTTCTTCTTTTTTTTCTACTCTATATGCACGAGCATTTAGAGTTTGAAATTAATGTGAGAAGAGCCACTTGTTTTTATTCTATCAGGGTTTGATGCCAAAGATATTTCAGAAGATACTCCTGACGATTTGGAGGGTTTAGACGTTTCAGCTGCACATGTTGCAAATCTCTTATCGACGGAGCCTGCTGATGGTATGTTTCGAAATATGTTTATACAGAAAACGTTTGTGCCATTTGAGCCATAGCAACACCAGAAGAAATAAGGGAAGGAAAAAAAAGGGAGTTTTGCAGCTTGTTTCCTATTTGATTTCCTCTTTTTAAAATTCCTTTGTCCCTTAAAACATAAGATAGAAAGGCCAGAAGAATGTAATTCCCTTAAATCCTTTGAAGTAAATAACATTTGTTGGTTCTCATACATGAGAACAAATATGGGAACCTTCTCCCTCTTCAAAAGCATATGAGGTATTTGCATTCTTCATCTTAAGTGAACCATCTAACTCGTTAGCATCTTAAAGGATCATAGAATATCAGTAAGTTGTTGCTCTCGCCTTCTGGACTTAAGTGGCTGCAATTTTGTCTTTTTTGTTATTTCTAACCTCTTTCAGTTAAAGATCATCAGAGGATATGTTTTCCACTGTAGTTGCTCTAATGTGCTTCCAAATTCTAAAGTCAGATATGTGTATGATAGATCCCAATATGTATAATTTCAGTTTCAGTTAAAAGGTTGTCATGATTTATAATTTTAAAGTTGCCGGGAGTTTTGTGTAATCACTACATGCCTAGGACTGGTATTGCATAGCAGCACCATATAAAATTCACGATATGGTAATATTGTTATTATTCTACAGTTAAACTTGGTATTGGGGGATTCAGCATGGGAGCTGCAACTGCTCTCTATTCTGCCATGTGCTATGCTCTTGGGCAGTATGGGAATGGAAACTTATACCAGGTTAAACTCCAAAGTGTTGTTGCCCTTAGTGGCTGGCTTCCATGTTCAGGGTACACTGCAATTCCCTCTGAATTTGTTAGATCCCTTCTTCCTTTTTTCTTTTTTTATATATATAAAAAAATGATAGTTCTCAGTATTTCATTGCCGCTCAGCAGCTTTTGTTTTCTAGGATCCTGAGGAAACGAATGCAAGAATCACCTGAAGCCTTAAGACGTGCAGCATCATTACCCATTTTACTATGTCACGGATCAGGTAATTGTGGACTTTCACATCTAGATCTTCAAGTGGTAAACTAGCCTCTTTCTATCTTGTGGCTCTGCTCTTAGTTGCTTAAATAATCCCCTTTCTATCTTATATTGAGCCCAAAGCTGTTTTCAGTTTCTGTTGATTGATTTTTCATTTCTAATCTTATATTAAACTAAAATTTCTGTTTTCAAGAAGCTACTCCTGAATGCTATTGAAAATAAGAATGTATTAATTTATAAAGCAGCTATTTCCAAAAGCATTTTAGCAGCTTATTTTTAAAATAAAATAAAAACAATAATAGGCAAATGATGACAGGTCCTTTATGCTGCATCTGAAGTAATTATATACTTAATGATAAAGAAGCCCACAAAAGTGATATTGATAATGTTGTCTACATTTTTTAACAACGGAGCACCATTTCTAGTAAGCTTGGTCTTTTTTTTTTGTGAAGTTCAGAATTATGTTCCTACTCCAACTGGGATTGGCAACTACCATACCTTTTTTTTCTTCTCTGTCCATTTACTCAACTATGAGCTTCTCATTGGAAGTTCATCTTAAAATGTTGAAATTATACTTAAATGAATTACACTCTATAACATCTCATTCCTTCAAATTTGAGGGTAAATCAGATGAGGTGGACGTCTTTAAGTTTTCATGTTGCATTCAACAAGATAAGAAATGGTCTTGTGCTCAATCTTGCTGCCATAGATTATAACAGTTTACATGTGTCGGACAATAGAAAGGAATCCATCTTTAACATAAATGGACATGTTTGTTGAGTTGAGAGCCATTAGGAAAGATCTAGCTTGCACAAGGGAAGTTGCATTACAGACATCAAGAAACCGTGCTATTCTTTATCACTTAATCTGTTTGCAGCTGTGGTAATTCAACCTAGTCAATCTAATGGATCAGAAAGGTATATGCTAAATATCCCAGTAAAAATGTTATTTGATTAATGGTATGTTTTAAAGTGGAATTAACTGGTCAAGTGATGGTCTGGCCATTCTTACCTTATGCTTTTCTTTGTGCTAATACTGAAGGGCTGTCTTGATATGCTAGTGTCTGATGCCTAAATCTTTTCTCTTTCAGTTATTTTAATTATACTGCGTCTTCTTGGACATTGAAATGAATGAAAGCATCTAGTTCATCCATCTCTACTTTTTCGTACTTTGTGTACAAAGATGGATTAGTGTGGGAAAGAAAACACTTCAGCGATTGTTGTCAAAGACATTCGAGGATCTTTTTGATTTTTAGTTTGCGTTATTCTGCAAAACGTATTGTTACAGCTTCTTGTCAGATCATTTAGCGTGACAAGTGAAAAGCTACCTAGCAAATGATATGCGTTTAGTATAATGGATCTAGGTACTCAGTTAAAGGTTGAGGTTTGAAAGATATCTTGTTAAGATGTTCATATTAAAAGTTTGGGGCTATAGGTTCCTTGTTGCTGTTATTTACGTGCTCATTTCTTCTCCCTCTCTCCAATTGAATTTTTTACTTTATTGGCCATATTACATTAGGCAAGAGTTGAAGAGTATATAAAAGTAGTAGAGTGGAGTTGAACTTTGGCATTTGCTGACATCTGAAAATATTAAGACATTATTAGTATGGGAAGTGGAAACAGTAGGATCATAATTTTTCATCACTGAAAATTTGGCACTGCATATGTACTAAGATGGAAAGTAAAGGATCGATTTAGAATGGAGTCTCCCTGGCGGTGGCAATTTCCCATGTCTCTCAAGTACTGTTATCACTTGGTTAGCAAAATATAGTTTCAAACTAAAATATAATCCAAACTCAAATTCATTATTTGCATCCTGTCCTGATTCTCAAAATGAAAACTCTACGTTAAACTATAGATTGATCAATTACTGAGGGATGAAGGGAAGAAATAGCTTAAAGGTTGAGAAAACCTTTAAGAAGCTTCAAATGCCAAATGAAGTTAAAAAATCCATAAACTATATATTCTAGATAAACCATTGAGCGCTGTAGGGCTATTTATTCTTTTTCAATAAACACTCTATTAATAGCATTGCGCTATTCCAATTGAAAAATAAATTTCTGCATTGAAATTACTAAGTAAACTTTTCTTGTTCCAGCTGATGACATGGTAGCATATACACGTGGAGAAAAATCTGCACAAGTATTACGTTCAACTGGATTTCAGAACCTAATTTTCAGGCCATATGAAGGGTACTTGTCAGATTCCTTTTCTTTCGGCAACTAAGAAATCTAGTGGCATCAAAACTAAATCATGCTAAAAGCTGCCTTTTCCAAAATGCAGGCTTGGGCACTACCATATACCAGAAGAAATAGCCGAAGTTTGCCGTTGGCTCGTTACAACATTGAGACTTGATGGATCCTTTTGAAAAGTTGTGGGAAGTGTGGTGATGCAATGGCATATAAATGTAGCAAGCTTTAAGGGCTAGAGCAGCACCTTGACAGATTAGAAGGGAAATGGGTTTTGGTATTCTTTACTTGCCTCGTAAAAATAAAGTATCAAAATCTAGGAGCTATGATCTTATACACCATCTAGTCAATGAAAGTGCCGTTTTTTATTTCCTCTTTCATATTGTTTCATTTTTGCTCGTTTTGTGTTTTCCATTCTGAGCCTTTTTTGGCTGGGATTGAGAGTATAATCTAAGTGGATTTGTCCCTCTGTTGTGTGTGAGAGAGATCTTGTTCTTTCTAACTTCAATAATAAAGTTCCATAGTGTCATAATTCAGTGGAGCACCTGAAATTGCATTGCAAACATTTTGAGTTGATGAGCCATTGGCTTGAATGAGCCCGTTAAAAATTTCAAACGTGTAGGTAGAGGTAGATTATTGATCACTTCCAATTTAATAGGTTGAGCTTTTAATGAGAGAAAAAAAGAATAGTAAGTGGCCACGATTTCTACCCATACACATGAACATATGCATATGGTTTTTAAAATTTAAATGTTGCACTCGAATTAATATAATACATCAATTTTAAAATTAAAACTTATCAAAATACCCTTAATCCAGAAAAGCACTCTCTCTTCTCTCATCCAAAACACACAAGCCACAAGAAAGATTGCTAGTACAATCTACAAGAAAAAGTGAACAATTAAACACGCTTAAAAGAAACATCATAATTCCTACCAAACAAGCACATATGGTACTTGTGTATTAGGTGGGTGTATCTACGTGCGTAAATAATACAATAAGGTTTAAGGTCCAAATGAAGTAATTATTGTGATCATGTTTATTAAACAGGGTCAATCTAGGATTGGAAGTCCACGGTCCTAACTGAGAAGAAGAACACAGGTATAATTTCAAACCCGCAAATGAGGCCATATTCTACATCACTAATTTTGTCATCTAGCCAAAGAAAAGAACGCATATTATAACCACAATGAATGAAAATCTTATGTTCAATAAAAACATGAGAATGCCTTAAACATCGCACCAATTCATCTTAGATCCATTAAGGTTTTCAATCATAAGAACAATGTATTAGTCCAATATCCTGGAAGCAACCTAAGGCAGTCAAGGTCAGGTGAAGTATCAAGAAGGCAATTCCCGATGAATGAGTAGCTTCTCAGCCAATTCCAAAATAACGGAGACAGCAGGCTCTTGTAAGTATCTCTTCTTGGATGCTAGGGAGATATCAGATAAAAATACTAATAAATTCTTTGATGTCTGTAGAGTTCTTGTTTAAATCCCAATTTTTAGTCAGCCTTCCTGATCTCGCAAGAGCTCCATAAGCAAGCAATCGGCTATCTGAACCCAGGTACCACCCTCGCCTATCTGGGGAGACTACAAAACAGAGGAACTCGACAATCTGGGCTGATTAGAAGGCTACTACGCTCGGTGACCTGTACCGAGCATGGTAAAACGCCGCATGGCTCCGAGGGCCGAGCCCTTGTTCTTTCCACTCGATTATCTGGGTAGAGCTGTTTTCCAACTGTATCTTTTTTTGTGCAAAACTGGGGAAGAAGAGGCTGGGATAGTGTTTGAGAAAGCTACTCATTCTTTCATTTGCTGGAGCTAAGATAAAAATAAATAGATGATTAAAATGATATGTGATGAGACAAACAAACAAATGGTGGAGATGAGGTGGGGATTTGAGTCATCTTTTGCTATATTCAGGACCGCTAAGGTCTTATTCATTTACTGAATTTGCAAGGACATAAAGGATAAAATTGTTTAATGTTAATGGATTTTAGTTTTTTCTTTCGCATTTCTTTTCTATTATCTAGTTTTAGTTTTACATGAATGTGATAGTAAATATGTTTGTTTTAAAAGATGAATAGGAGAAAATGTGTTTTTAGTTCAAATGAGTCATTACTCAGGGATATTTATGTATTTTTACACTTTTAAAGGTATTGTATTTATTAATTTGGTGCTGCATTTAAAGACGCCCAACATATATTATGAAATGGGAAAAGAATACACACAAGGATCTCAGTAGAGAACAGCATCATGAAGCCAAGTATCATACCATAAATACAAATTTTACAGCTGATTCCATTCAACATTTCTGCCACATACGTATAAGTAAAACATTTCTGTCAAATTGGAAAGAAAATTCTTCTTTCATTCAAGAGAACCACTCGTGTACGGCAGTTGAAAAAAAATGAATTTTGGCAAATCAAATTAGCCATTTTCATTTGCTATCCATGTTTAAACAAAACTGTAACAGGAACATTCTTTGATGATTATTTTTTCCCGAGAGAATATCATGCTCAGTGGTTCAATGCCAATTACAAGAAAACAACAGAACTGACAGCAAAGTATTGAACAAATATCCCAATGAATCTAAAAGCCTAGTAACTCTGAGAAGATGCATTTTCAGGTGAGTCACTATATTAATGAAATTGCCAGAATTCAGAGCTAAAACTTGATAGGATTGTAAGGGGAGGGTGGGAGCAAACAGAGGGATGCAAAAGCCATTGAAGCAGCAGTCACGGCGAAGTTCCTCCATTTTATTATACATCAAGGGTCTTTAGCCTTCATGCAGCTTTGGTTGCTGATCACCAAACAACAATATAATCAGAATTGGAATTTGCTACTAAGTAAAGCTGACATTTACATCAGAGCTTTCAAAAATCCAAACCTGAAACTCCATTTGCTTGGCTGCCACAAACTAATGAGAATTGTGCACACGATGAAAGCAATCTGGTGATATTTACCTGTGCAAAGAAATAAAAAAAGAAAGGCCTACCGATCAGTATTAGATCTTCTACAGTCAAGGCAAGGAGAAATCTTTTTTATCACATCTACCGTCTAGGGAGAAAAGCTGTTCTTACCTTCAATACTGCCCATCATCCTCTGCTACAATCCTTTGAATCATTAACATTCTGGCCAGCATGAACTTTGGAATCAATGCATGGGGTAAGAGGTGGGAAAGAAGGAACAGACCGCAAAATGAATTTGCGGCCACTTTTCAACCCTGCTGATGAACCGGAACTAATTACACTCCCGTGGCCATGAGGAGGAGAAACTCGTTTCTTATTGGGAGAGCTTACTTTCACAGCATGGACTGGTGTAGTAGTCTCCTTAAGTACTTCAGGTGTGTCATCATTCAACATAACATATGACCCGCCATTGCCAACTTCAAAAAGTTCGGTTCCACCAAAATGAGTCATTGGACTAACAGATGAACTACGCCAGCGGAGGGAACTTGCATGTGAAACTTGGTGATTTCCGGAAAGCATTTGAATTCTTAACATATTTTCTGAATTCTGTGGATTAGGTAGGGTAGGCCCATCAAATCGTGGTGGAAAATGATTCATTGTGTCTCCACTGCCATATTCTAACTTCTGATCAAAAGCAACTAAATCCATAGTATCATCATTAGCTTCCAGGATCACACCATGATTATCAGGATTCAAAATCAGACCTGGGGACGTTCCATAGGGAGATAAGAAGCTGAGACCAGATTCAGGTGATGGGAGGTATCTCTCAGAAGAAATCCAAGATTTTGATGCATTCTTTCCATGGCTAGGTGGGAATAAGAGGTTGAGAGATTAAATAAATGATCAATAAAACTGACAGAATAAGACCTCAGGTCTATCAATAAAAAATGAAACATACAGTTTAACAATAAAGAAATCTTACTTTGAGCACTGGATCGAAGGTGTTGATGGAGTCAAGTTTTGAGGATTACATAACTCATTCTGTGGTAAATTGTCTCCTCGAGCCACTAGTCCACACTTATCATACGAACCATCTAGTATTTCGTCATAGTCATCTTTGCTAACCTGATTTCTAACCATACCACAATCTGAAGAAAATATATGAAGCAAAAACTAATTCAGAAAATGTAAAACAGATAATGGAACTCTATTTAACTGGAAAAATTCTAAACTGTCATCAAAACATTCATATTCCATAATTTTATAATAGTTCGCACATAAAATTGAAATATAATTCCCCTTCCCACTTCTAGACACAGAATAAAACAAATGTAACCCTGTAGCTAAAAAATTTATACACTAAAGTTTCATGAGTAACAATGTCCAAAGAAATTGTAGACAAGCAATCTGGCCTTAATCAAACAAATCAACTGCAGTCCAATATAGCAATGAAAGCTATAATGATGTATTGAGTGGGACAAATTTCTGCACAAAAAGTGGGAAGAGAATTTAGTATAATGGTGACTGTACCTTATATCTCCAATTACCCAAATGATGGGTATTCATGATAATAAGAGTTACTTAAAGAGTTTAGATGAAAAGTTCTGTCATAAACGCGTTCAGAATAATTTCATGTGGACAAGAAATTCAGAAAGATATGAACCATTTTGGATCAGTAAATGGATATTAAATCTAAGAAAGAAATCCCTAATCAAAAGAAAGAATGTATAAGACAGACAAATATCATGTGGTTTACCATCAATCAATCCCTAGCTGTACAAGAAGTGAATATGGTATTGCATTGAAAACTTTCACAATACAACCAGAAATATGGAACTCTAACTTGGATCCATCACTTTTTGAGGCTAATCATGAAATTTTGGCCCCCTTGGAATCTTTTTCATATTAAACTGTAAAAGTAAATATGTAAGAGCTCCTATGAGATAACTATAGCAACTAACTAATGCTTGTTCCTTTTTAAAACTGGAAGGAACCAGCTATATACAGATTTTATGCAAGTCTCAAGCTGTCTTTAAATGCACAGAGCTAACTCACATTATGGGATCCATCAATCCATAAGCAAGCTAGCTGAGGTTATTTTACAATTCAATATCAATATCTAATATCAGATTTTTCCTCCAATTTTCAGTTGTTTGAATTTAAACTAAAACCACATTTACTTTCAAGCTCAACTTGCCCATTATAAGGGGGAAAGAGAGAAAAGGAGGAAAAAAACACTAACAAAATGGTATTTGGTTGCCAAAAAGAACGAAGGGGATAGTAACCAAATTCATCTTTCATCAGTTTCCCAAGAAATTTTAATCAGAAATATCATAGCCCTTCCGGTCATTAAATAATGACTAGAAGGAGAGACTTAGGAGGCCAGAAAGCTTATTTATTACCTGATTATCTATGACATCTTGATGCCTATGCTCTTCTAGGTCATAATATAAACTTCGAATATAAAAACCCTCTAGTTAACAAGATAAATGATGCCTCATTCCTCAAAACAAATGCTTATAAAAATCTCTAAAAGATATTCTCTGAGTTGTCATCCTAGGAATTCTCTATCAATTTGACTTACCAGGCAATCTAGGGGGGAAAAGAGAACAAGTTAAGGATTTTACAATAGAGAGGATCACAACATTTCGTAGAAATAAGCCTTTGACCTAAACAATTCTTTAACCGCAATGAAGCCAAAGCAGCTACGGCAGTGACAATCATGTTTTAGCATGAATTCAGAAAAGCTTATCAGCATATACTTTGGTTTAGTCATGCAGTTGCAAGTATCAGGGTATAGCACCTTTTTGGTGCTTGGACTTGATTAAACTAGAAGTTGCTTATGAGAAAAGAGTAGAAAATAAATCCATATAGTGAAGGAAGAAAAACAAGAAAGAAATTTTTTTAAAAAGAAAAAATCATGCATTTTCTAGATGTGCTCATGGCATTATTACCATAGCTTCAAAAAATAAAAATTCAAACCATGTGCTCATGGCATTACTTCCATAGATTCAAAAAAAAAAGTTCAAACCATTTGTATAGCCCTCAGTGGAAATAGTATTTGCATATCAGCGATGTAGACCAGTAACACACAAGAGCATGCCATGCTTATGGGGCAAACCCCAAACTTCAAAAGAAAGCTCTTATGAAAGATACAGCATTATAACATAGAAAAGAATATTAGTTCTGTTATGAGATTATAAGTTGTAGATGTGTAATTAAAGGTTGTAAATTATGAACAACTTGATTATAGGAATCAGCTTGATTGTAGGAGTGATTCTTAGAGTAGGTGATTGATTTACTTTCCTAATTCAGTCTCTACAAAGTTGTATATATGTGTACTATTCTCTTAGTGATAATAATTAGTGCCTCGAAGAAGGGGAAATAAATATCTTCTAGAGAAATAGATCCAGAATGCAATTTAAATTTAGAATGTTACTTCAAATAGCTCGCCTTGCAGATATATTCTTCAAGATTTGGGATGAAATAAAGGTCTTTCTCAAGCAAGAGACAAGTAGATTAAGAATTAGTCAAGCCTTACTTTTCTACCCCTTTCAGGCCGCATTTCTACTTGGAATTATTTATGGCTTTCAACTCCCTAATTTTCCAAATAGAAAATGACTCTAACAGCCAAGATATTTCTTTTAAAATAAACATCCCTATAGTAATTCATTACCTAGTGTACCATACTTCTTTGCATGGGAATAAATCAACCAAGCACCCACAAGCCGATGCAGAAAAATTTATCTGCTGTCAAGCTCAAGTTGAGTTTTACCAAAAGTAAAACCAGTTTGAGCCTTTGGTGAACTCATCTTGAAAACTCATCAAGCATCAGTGAGTTTTAAATTCTTTTTATAAATTCACCAGATAAATATGTGTTAGTAACCTTCAATATTGAGTAAATGACACTCAATATGGACATTCTTGATCTTGAGAGTTAACAAACACAATCATATCAAGATCGAGATTCTTCAATTACATTTTGAATTGTGATCAAGCTTGAATTTTTTAGTTCAATGCACTGGAAAGTTCTTTGACATAGAAATATAGTTTAGTTTGTCAAAAAGGTAAAAGTATGAAAACTCTGTTGAACCAGAACTAACAAATGAAAACAGTTCATATACCAGTGCTCTGAAAGATCCAATCTACAGATACAACTTACGCCCAGACATCCCATGATTTACTGTACTTCAGTTCACACAACATTAGTCAAAAAGCAATTTTGCAAAATAGTTTTAATCTATAAGGGCTGAGTTTGGTTTGCGGAAGGGCTACGTAACAGAAGGGGAAGGGGAAGGGAGGTCATGTTTACTTCCCCTAAAGGAAGTAAACAAAATTAAGTTTACCTCCATCTTGTTTGGCACAAGTGGAATAGAAGTAGATGACTCATTTATCCCATTTTAAGAAGTTGAAAAGCAGATGTAGAGGGAAAGGGAAACCCTCTAGATTTATCTCTCCTCCCCTTTTTACTTCCTAATCAAATTATATAAATCAATCAAATTTGTCCAAATTTACTTTCCCTCCCTATCTACTCCCTCCTATCACCTCAACCGTACAAAGTTTTATCCGTCTTACAAGTATCTTGATTATAAAACTGGAAAAAAAAGGGTCACTAAGCAAACCTTTCCCCGAAATCTGAGAAACTACTACCAACAATTTGAAGTAAAGAGTTCCATGAACTACCCGATTGCAACTCCTCAGATAAAGGGGAAGGATTTATTTCTTTTTCATTTATGTTCCTTGTATGGAGTCCCATTCTCGGGTTACAAAGAAACTTGTCATATTCAGCTGAATTTGCATATTAGATGAATAGTTTACAAACTTCCATAACTGACAATCAAGATACCAAGTTTCTAACACTTTCCAACATTACTATGGCCTTGAAGTCTTGAACCTTAAAGTTGCCAATTTTATCGCAGAGTATCATTATTCATACAATTTGATTATGAAAATCTTCCATTCAGATCAGAAAAGAGTGAAAGTAGATGCTACTCGTCAAAGCTGAGTTTCTAAATTATTATATTTCTTTGAAGATAACATTCAGTCTACAAACTTTTGCTGCCTTCCTGTACACATCATAAATCAACTGGAATAATGCATTTATAAAAAAATACTACCTCCTTTCCGGCCATGCCCATTCTCGCATCCTTCACACCGACAGCCATCACAGCATCCAACATTGGACTGAAAACAAAGGAGAGCGAATAGAACATATTCAACAACATTACATCATAATAGAGTTATTCGCAACCATGATTCACAAACTTGAATAATAATGAGAATTGAACACCTGAAAGCATTCGCAATACTTTTTCGAGCACTTCGACTTCTTGCAATTGCATCCCTTTTTATGTCTTGCTGATGGAGGTGTATAACGAATTTCATCATCCTGCAAAAGTTAAGTTAAATAAAATGTTTCACCACCCATTGCATTCATCAAATATTATATTTCAGAAGCTTCAGTACCCCACAACTGCTTGATGAAGGTTCATTAATATGCGGTACAACTTTTGGAGCAAATGCTTGTGGATTTCGAGATTCAATTTGTTGGCGGGTCTCAAGAACAGTGTCCTCATATTCAGGTCTGTTGAAGCAGCCTTGGCAAGAACAAGGATCAGCACAATAGATTCCAGCAGCAAAGCATTCACAGTAGCTGCAAAGAGAAAATTAGAGTAATGAATGACGTTCGTGTAAGGTCCAACAACCAAAAACCAACAATTTACTTACAGCTTCAAGCACTTGGTCTTTTTGCAATTACACCGTTTGCAACCATCGTTACCATCAGTATCTAGTGTTTTTTTTCTGCATACGCAAACCCAATTGATATGTAATTGTATATTAAGTAAGCATGAATCATCAACTGGAAAAACACGTCTACTTGCCTTTTCTTTTTTGGACTAGATGGGCTGGAATCATCAATACTGTTAGCATTCTCAGAGCTGGATTTCCTCTTGTCACATAGATTGGATTGAAGTTGAATTGGCTTAAAAGGCAAATATTCATTCATGTGTTTTACCATGTCAGACAATGAAGGAGTACGACTTGCAGCAGTTGAGTCAACATTGTCATGCTTACAATCTTCACAGCTCGCTGAAACAATCTCTGCCTGATTTAAAGATATTGAAGAGTTTTTCAATGAATGAAAACTCATTGTGGATGATGACTTCTTTCCTAGTATACTCAAACTACCTCTTTCAACTGATTTCAGACTTACAGTTGCACCAGAACCTATCTGCATAGCATTGACAACACTATTCAAGTGCAAACCAATACCTGATGGCTTGGGCACTTTCATAGTGTAATTTCCACTGTGTTGAGAGGAAACGTAGGCTTAATCACATTAGCCAATAGCCCAGTGCCAGGAATGGCAGGTTTATCCCGTGAAGATGATTCAAGAACTTCTAGGACTTCAAGACTGGAGGATGAACTAGGGAAACCAGTAGAGCCAGATAAATTGTGAGCAGAAACACTTTTTTCTATTGTTTTCCTCTGAGCATCTTCAAATTGCAGGCAGCGTCTACGTACTCCATGCTGTTGTGGACCAACCTATATGAAATGTTTCTGTTATTTTATTGAAAATGAAATGCACAAAATCCTCAACATTACTAAAAATTTAATAAAAAGAAGGGGAAAAATAAAAAGTTTCTGAAGATTAGATACTCCATGTACTTCAATAAAGTGAAATTTGTATATTGACACAGTTATACCCATACCCAACCATAGCTTCGCAATGTTAAGAACCCTCAGTAACAAATATTATTTCATTTCAGATTCATCTTCATGAATAGCATATTAGATGTCAAAAATCAGTCAACACAAACTGGAAAATCAAAGAGGAAAACAATTAGTTTCTAAACTGAAAAACTTAATTCGCATAGGGTACTACCATTCAATTTGCAATGCAGGACGTAACAAGGTCTAATCTAACAATGCATCAATGACTTTAAGGATAGATCACTCATTTGACAAACTTTAGTACCTTAAGAATGTGATCATGCTGCATTGTTTCCTGACCTGCTTCAGTGTATTGCACATCACTATTCTCACCGCAATTACCTTGCTCAACATTATGTAGAGATCCTAACTGAGAAGAACACCCCAATTCAGCCTCATTATCAGCTCCTGCAATCTGCATTTTAAATTAAGAGAAATCTTACAGCAAAATCTGTAGAAAGGAACATTTCATATTGAAGTGTCAATAGTGACCTCAGCTGTAGAACATCGGCTAGATTGGTTGTTGAAAGCACCATCAGTATGTGAATTAGGCTCAACAGTAGGGTGTGGTTCAGATGTCGCCTTGCCACCTCCTAGTTTTTCAACAGCTTCAGCAGGTTTAAGATCAGATAATGACTTAACTTGCATCTCTTCAGCTTGCTCAGATATTAAAGGAGATGCACCAGTTTCCATCTCATCTTTTCCATTATCATTTTTTACTTTAATTAAAGGAGAAATGCCAGTTATCATCTCATCTTTTCCATTATCATCTTGGTATTTATGTTTTACTTCAGATACTGCTGAATCTACTAGGCTATCAACTGACCTAGGGATAACACCAGAATTTGTGAAAGCACTGCAATCCATGTTCACGGTATTAGTTAGGAAATCATCAGAAGATGCTGACACACTGCTGGCTTTTTCAGGAAGAGAATTGTCATTGGGATGTGCATTTTGAAAACAAGGGGTCAATCCACTGCTTGATTGGGGATTTGATATCCCACATTCACCCACAACTATAACAGCCTCCTTAAACTTTTCATCTTTGCCTGATAATCCAGTACCTGATAACTGAGGCCTGAGAAAAATTTATCATGTCTCACCAAATAAGTACTTTTTCATGTTCTAGCTTAAGTTACTCCTGAATACTGAATTTCACTAGCATAACATACCTTTTGAGAAGATCTGAGACGCTGCTTGAATTGATTGTAGGCGATGTAAACACGAGAGGAGGAGAATTAAGTCCTGGAAAACCTTTTGGAGCTGGTACTCCCTTGAAGGGCTTTATTGGAGAAAGGTTGCCTAGATAGGTAAAAATTTGGGACTCCTGAAACAAAATGGATCACTATTTAGTTACAATGCATATCAAAGGAAACAAAAGTAGACCATGCCTATGCTTTCCAAATATTTTAGAAAGATAAAATAATGCCTCTGAAATTATCAGAATTTCTTTGGAAGGCATACGTTTCAAAATTTAACTAAATGGGTGCAGAAATTGTCGTCATGCAGAAAATTATGAGATACCACCATTTAAGCAAAATTGAGTTGACATTGATTAAGTTGCAATCAAAAGAATAGAGGGAATAACCAAATAAAATATGAGAAGAAGTGAATGACTGTCAGAAGCAGGCGAGGATGGCATGAGTTCCTCTTCTTACAACTTCTACCATTCTTCTGTACTTTACCCTGAAACTCCAAAAATTCGCAATTTTTTCCTAAATAACACTTTAAATTAACACTCTCAGTCATAATTCAAAGTAGAAGCAACATGAAATTCCAATTATCAAAAGCCCTAACAACTAAAATTCAACCCACTTGAAAAGGAAAATACTAACCACCTTAATACAACCAAAACCCATTAACTTAAACATCAAAAAGCTCCTAGCTAAATCAAAATTAACTTAAGATCAATCCCCACGTCCACATTCACATTTCACACAAAAAACACCCAACAGTTCACACTCACAAACACATGAGAGATAGAACAGATTACTTGGATTTCAACTGGGTTCGATGATGGCGAGTCAGTAGTAGTGTTGTTCTTTTTTGAAGATTTAGGGGAGGAATCCATTGTAAGAAACCCTAACCCTAGCAATTCTACAGTAGTCAAGCTCTTCCTGCATCGTCTTTTGCCACACACTAAATTCCCCTCTGCAAATTTATCTAAACAAAGAAACTAAATCTGAAAACCTGAATTTGAGGATGAATTTCTCACAGAAAAGGAGGAGAATTAACGAAGGAAAGAAATGTGTGGGAGTAAATGATTGATTTGGCAAATGAAGTGAGTAATATTTGGAAAGAGACAGATGGAAAATGAAAAAATAAATAAATAAAAAGAAAAAAGGAGGAGGGAAAATACTGTTTTAAATTTTTGGGATATCTTTGCTTGGGCGGGAGAATAGAGATAAAGATAATACTACTATTTAATTGCCATTTGCCTGGTTTTCCATAAAATTTCTCAATTAAATTAAATTAAGAAAATATTTCACTTAAAAATGTGTATTTTACTTTATAATTATTTAATAAATAGGGATTGAAATTTTTATAGCTACTAGATATGTTAATAGCTATAGAGTGAGGATATAATTTTTTCCAATACGAATTTTTTTGAAAATTTAACACTTAATTTTGTGCATACATCAAACACTTATAAACTTACTTTTAAAAAACTTTTTATTTTCTCTATATGACTACTAGGAAGAGTTCTTCTCAAAAATAGCATTGATTATTTTGCTTTATAATTACTTTTTTGTATGGAATATAGTGTTTTTTTTAAAGTTAGTTTCTAATGATTTTATTAATTTATAAAATATTATCCTAAGATAATAATCAAATTACTCAAACTAAAAGTAAAAAAAAAACTTGTATGCATTGAAAGAACTTTATTATTATTATTATTATTATTATTATTATTATTATTATTAATTTTGTAGAGTTAGTAAATTAGATCCTTGATCATGGAAGAGGTTTTGAAAAACAAAGGGTAAGGATATAATCTAATCAGTGAATGAGTAGCTTTATCTTGATTTTTTTGCATAGAAAATTTATTTTCAAATTCAACACAAAATCTAGATTTAAGGAGAGTTTAATGGTTTTTGTTTTTTTTTTTTATCAACAATTTCATCTAGATGTCTACAGTTTTTATCGAACAAATTGAGTTATCACTTATATTTCTTGAAGATTTATTGGTCGATAGCTGGATTTAATTAATCTTCAAGATTTAATTTCAAAGTTAACATCATAGTTGGATTTAGGGAGAGGTTCTGGCGTTCTGCTTTTGTTTTATTTTCTCCTTATCAGTAAATCTTCAAGCCTATTATCTTGCTTCTATTTTTCCTTTTCCTATTATTGTACTGAAAGGGAAATGAGAGTTTAGATGATACTTCTTCCCATTTTAGATGGACTACTATACTTCTCAAAATAAATGTTGTTATATAAATCAAAATGTGAGATTAAAAAAAAGTCGTTAAATTGGTGCAATTAGAAAAATATTAATACTAAATTAGTGACTTACTAATTAATATTGCAATTATATTTGAGTCATTGCTTAATATCACACTTACTAAAAACATCAATGAACCCAACCCAGAAGAACCCATGGCTTCTTGTGATATTCGTATTAATAATTAAGTAAATTTATTAGTTTTTAACAATTAAATTTTCTTTAATCATACTTGTCAATCATATTAATTTCATTACACCCCCTCATCTTCTCTTAAAAAACATACTCCCTCCTTCATATTTTAATTGAAACACTATACCCTTTAATCTATCAAATTTTATCAAATTAGTTTAATTTATCTTCATCCAACTACAAAGTCTAAAGTTACAAAAATACCCTTTCTTTGGCACACAACTCTCGGTGAGCAGAGTCAAATCCAGTCAGTACGCAATCGTCAAGTTCATTGAAGAAAATCGAAGGATTTGCCATCAAATTTCAATAAGCTTTTGCCGGTTCAGTTGAAGAAGCTTATGGCCTCAGGCTCACGAAAGTGAATTATTTTTTCAAACTCTCTCCAATCCAAAAGTCAACCTCTGCGGCATCTGAGAAGCCAAAAAGTGGTTGTGAAGGCAAAGAAAAAGTCCACAAAGAAGGTCACTATAGATACTGGTGGTAAAACAAAAGAGACTGCAAAGAAGAAGGCTAGTGCTAAGGGTGGTGAGGAGAATGGGTAATCTCAATTTGTCAGGAAATTGGTTGGGTCGAATCTAGATCGGTGCATCTTTTGCGACGGAAAATGGTGCATATGCCACGACATATTTCATTTTTTTTTTTTTTTGCTAGAATTTGGGGCTTTGGAGTATTGGGTTTTGTTCGCCTGATTGTATGGAAGATTATGGTAGTGGTGGGTGGTCACCATTTAGCTGTAGAAGCACAATTTTGGCCGAAAAGGGAGGTAGTTGGCGCGGCTGATGTAAGAGAATTGGGGTGGTTCTTGTTAGATTTTTCACATGTGGATAGTTTGGTTGGATTTTTCATTGTGAAGGGATCATTTTGTTGTAGGCTTGTAGCTCATTCGATGGTGATCGTCATATTCCGATGACATTGCCGGTGGTGGCAGTACTTCACAGTGGTGATGATAGTGGGGCACATCTTATAAGAGTGAGACAAAAGGGTATTCTTGTACTTTCAGAATTTTTTTAGTTGGGTGAAGACAAAAATTAAACTAATTTGATCAAATAGATAGATTAAAGGGGTATAGTGTTTTAATTAGAAGATGAAAGGAGTGTGTTTTAGAAGAGAAGATGAGGGGTTTAATGGAATTAATCATATTAACAATTAAGTAAATTTATTGGTTTTTAACAACTAAATAATAGATAGTTTTAAATCATATTAAAAATGAAAATGAAAATTTTTCCTGATTTAAGTTCTAATTTTTTTCTTGTTAATCAAATTTTACTTTATCCTCAAAAAAGAAAATCTTCTTTTTGGCATAGACAAAATTAATCTTACATTGAAATTGAATAACTAAACTAAAAGAATGTTCTTATGTATAGTTTGGCATAGTTCGTTCCTTCACGTGTTTTTTTCATAATCCCAGTGAAGCTCTCATTTATTAAAAAATATTACACTAAAATGATAAATATATGTTTTACTTAATATACTTTTAATAATTAAATAATAAGATCATTATTTGTAAACTAATAAAATTACAAAATATAATAATTACATGATCACGTAACACTAATAATCACAAGGGAATGAGCAGCTCTCTTGCGGGTCGGAACGTTCAACCAGACTGCCCCGTTGAAGCGGCGTGGCGGGAACAGAACAACAGAGAAAGACAAATTTTATAATATTTTAATTACATTAAATATATTACTGATTTACTTATAATTTATAAAATATTAATATGATTAAAGTATATTAATAAATATTGTTTAATAAATTTTTTAAATAATAATAGTAAGAAGAATTCTTAAACCAACCCTTCTTGAATCAAGCTCAAACCCATTAAAAAATTAATTAAATTAATAAGTCAAAGTCGAGCTCAATTCCTATTTCATTTCTTAAGTTCAGTAGAGTTTAAGGTTAAATTCAGACTCGTCATCACTATTTTAAATATATATACAGAGAATTTAAATGTAGAGAATGAGAGAAAAAAGGAAAAAGTATTGTTATATAGAAAATTAAATCGAACATAAAAATAATTTTATTATTCCTCAAAAAATAATTACATTAATGAAAATTTTCTAATATTAGTATAATTAGAAGAAAAAAATCTCAATATAATTACCGTGCATGATGCTAATTTAAAGAAATTAATGAATGGATAATTGTCGATCTAATATTGGCCCAAACTCAAGCAGAGACGTGTGTAATTCTAGTGTTGATAGAGCATGAAGTGTATTTTATGGACACTGGACAGGCAGTTGTGTATGTATGCATACATACAATCAAAAGTTGAAGAAATTTGTTTTCTGGGATCAATACCAGATATGTAGATGCTTCTATCTTCTTTTTTCACTGTAATATTCAATGGTCATTCTTTGAGTTTGGAGGATGACAAAGATCACCAATCTTTTCTTTACCGTGAACATTGCCTTTTCTTGATGTATAACACTAGCTAGAACAATGAGAAAAGATGGTTTTGTTATTCTGTGGTCTCTGGTTTCTTTGTTCTTTCATCTCAAGCAATACACCACCAGGCTTAAGTGTTTTCTTGAGAAATGTCCAATTATTTTTACTAACTTATATGTTGTTTTCTTGAGTGTTTCCAATGCAGACAGTTACAGGAGTTTGAGAGTCTAGGTCCATAGTGCACAACATGGCTATGCAACTAGTCCTAACGAAATTTGACTTGATAGTATTCAATATTTTATCCATTTAAAATTGAATATTCACGTTTCTATTTTGACTTTTTTGAAAATAAATGTTTATTTTACTAAAATAGACATAATTTTTATTTAAAGTTTCACTAGCATTCTTCTTAATTTAAAGTATTTACATTCCACTAACTTTCGTCACTAACCATTAATATTGTGGTAGCTTTATTAAAATCAAACATTATTCTTAAATTTTATACTATGTTAAAAGTGAAAATTTAATTTCGAACATATGAAGTGTTATACTATGAAAATAGCAAACATTGATATGAAGGATTTTATTTATTTTTAAGTAATGATGTATTATTATGAAAGGAGAAGAACTCCAACAGAAAAGAAAGTCTCAAACCAAGAAGCAACCCAAAGTCCCCATGAAACCATACAAATATGTCTGAAAAACCAAAAAAAAAAAAATACTAACCCAAACAAACAAAGAGCTACTACTCCAAAGAAGTTTCTTCATCGTCAAAGCATTAAACAATAAGCAACAAGCCAAAAAAACAGCAGCAACACCATCATATAGCACCGACAAGCAAACCAATTGCAGCATCATAGCATTGTCTTCAAACCATGAAGCTCTAATAGAACAAAAAAGCATAACACTATAGGAAGCTCCAAGAAAAGAAAAAATTGAACTCTTGATAACCCATAATCGCCATCATTAAGAACATACTCCGTCCACAATCAATCCAAACATAATAAACTCATACACCATAACCATACAAGAATCAGCCCATTCAAACCCCACATCACTCTTTAATACTCTCCTTATGCCTCCAAGTCAAAAGCAAAATCCAAGTCAAGTTTTGTCAAAGTAACTTTCATTTGAACATTCTAACAACATATATAATTAAAGCCAACATATTAGATGGACTAACACCTGTAGTGCAAGGAATTTTGATCAAATTGCAACCTATAAAATAAAATGATAATAACAAAATAAATATGGAGAAAAATAATATGACAAATGAATAATAAATTTACGTGGTTCGATCAATATGACCTACATTCACAGGAAAAAATGAAGCAAGCTTTATTATTGTAGATGAAATACAAAAAATATAATAGAGAAATTTGATGGACAGATATTCTACAATATTTTCCTCACGAGATCTCTCTCTATTTTTCATTGCACTTTGCACTTAGCTTTTCTCTTCAAGCTCTCTACTTGTGCATTTTTCTTCCTCTACCAAAGTCCTCTCCTTATATAATAGTGTTGAGGTGAGATTTTTTAACTATTTCTTCTTCCCAAATACGCACGAGGAAAGCAAGAAGTTAGACTGTCATTCTATACCGTCCAAAATTCACCACCAACCACAAGCATATTACATTAAGTTCACATGAATCTTTGACAAGAAAAACTTCCATTCGCATGAAAGTTTTGACCACATGCAAAATGTGCCAATAAATATGGGAGTTCCAAAGGCACATTTCTAACACTAAGCATCCCTTAATTCTACTAATACTTCAGTGTAATCTAAAATGGAACACTTGTTAATTAATTTCACCCAGGAAATGAGTACCAATAGTAGGTCACTCTAATTGGTGATGCCAAATTGCCTATTTTTTTAGATTTCACATCTCCATCATAGAAGCAGCAACAGAGAACTTTGCCGGGGAAAAACAAGCTCAGTGAAGGGGGTATAGATTTCTTTTGATCATGAGAAATTGTCAATAAGAACCTTATTGTTCTAACTAACTTAGAACTTTCAGGTAAGCTGCCACAAGGTCAAGAAATTGCAGGTAAAAGACTATCAAAAAGGTCGGGGCAAGAAGTGAAGTTAATTTCTAAGTTCCATAATTGAAGTCTAGGGAAATTTTTAGGATGTTTGCATTCAAATTTTTTTATTAGAATAAATATTTATTGTCAAAGATATTTTAGAACATTGGTTAACGCATCTCACCAAAAACTTAGAGATCTTGGGTTCGACAACCCTGTCTTTTCATGTAATAATAAATAATAAATAATAAATATTTATTGAAATATACTCCCATAGAAAATGAAAGTATTGTCAATTGCATAAATGAAAATAAATAATATTTTAAAATAAAGAAGAATAGTTTCAATAACTAACTAATATTCAAATATTATTGGAAAAAAAAAGAATTTCTAAAAGTATTAGTTATTTTGAAAATGAAAGTATTATTCTAAAAGGAAGAAGAATTTTTAAAATAACTAGTATTAGCTATAAAATAATTTATTTTGTTTTTAATATTAGTTATTTTGGTTTATGCTTCATTTTCAAAAGTATTTTTAGAAAATGTAGTTACAAATATACCCCTAAAATATTATTCTTCTTCCTCAATAATATTTTCAAAAGTATTTTTAAAAAAATAGTTCCAAATATATCCCCTAAATCTTTTATATATAATTAAATTATTCAAAATTTGTCAATTTCTAGTCAAAAAGACCAAAATGTCCATGTGTGAAAATGTTGAGGATCAAAATTGTAAAAGAAAAAGATTAAGGACTATATTTGCCACACACAAAAACATTAAGGACCAAATTACTAAATGTAAAAATATTTATATTTCAAATTTAACTAAAATTTTGGTATTAGGTTGTCTTGTCATCACGTTTAAGAACATTGAGAATCAAAATTGTCAAAAAAAAATGAAAGAAAATGACTACAGTTGGAATGCAACGACCAAATGCACCATTTAATCAACTAAAAATAAAAAATTAAATAAAATAAAAATAATGCTCCCTTCTAAATTGAATGTTCATTTTTTACGTTTGTTAAAAATTAAATAATATATTTGACTTTAATTAACTTATCAAATTATTCTTGACACTAATATAATACATCGTGTGATACATGATTTAGTGCTATATAAATTCCTTAAATTAATGTTGTGAGTGATATGAACCATGATGTATAAATTTTAAATTAAGAAAGTGAGATATAAATTTTTAAATTAAGAAAGTTATTAATTGAACTTTGAATAAAATATATATTTATTTAAAAAATTTCAAATAAACTAAATTAGAAATATGAACATCAAATTAATAAAAAGGACCGGTCAACACTTGTTCAGGGGAGATAAAAACCCCATTTCAATCAAAATCCCGACCCATCAGACAGCAATTCAATCCCCACGACTAGCTTAAATTTTCTTCAAAACTTTCAATTCTTTGCTAAATTTTGGGACAAATGAAGTTATATCATACAATAGCATAATATCAATAAAGCGTAGCATATTACCATCAAATTTACGCATTTTTTATAGCTAAATAATCAAAATTTTCAATCTAGACACGAGAACCAAACCAACTTCGATTTTCTTCAAATAATTTGATTTTTTGGACAAATAAAGCAATCAAATCATGCAATAGAATATCAACAAACCCAAGTAATTGCCATCAATTTTACGCATCTTCTTCCACTAATTCTATCGATTTTCAATTTAAATACAAAAACCGAATCAGATTTCAATGTTCTCAAAACTTTTTATTTTTTGGACAAATTTTGGGACGAATAAATCTATTACAATTGCATAAATATCAACAAAGCCAACATATTGGCATCAGTTTTACAAGAATTACCATATTGGCAAACTTCAAATAATAATTTATCTAATGCAAATAGAGTTGGCAATTTGGGAGGTTCAACCACCCCGGCTGAGCCAAGGGGAATTTAGGCTTGGAATTTCAAAGTTAATCTCATCCTGATGTTTGGACCAGTTTATGTCCTGCCCAAATTAGACCGACTCGTCTTGAACGGTTAAAATGTCATTTTGATTGAAATAAAATTGAATTTCAAATTGTCTTGACAACTTATTCATATTAACTTTTTACGTTCAATTTTAACCTATAATTTGTTGTATCGAACTTAAATTATCTACTCTACTTGAAAATATACCAAATTATTTACTAGCACTTTCTGTATATGGTCAGATTTGCATTTTTTTTTGTTGCCCTTACTAATTTGAACTAATAAAGGCTCCCATTATTTTCTAAAGAAGGTAAAAACATTCCACTGAACTGGTAGCAAAAATCAAATACACATACATGCAACACAATCATGCAAAAAGGAATTTGAAGATGCAAAGAAATGAATTAAAGATGTTGTCACACTAAGTCATTATAATTATAATTTTTTTTTATTCGCACAATTTAAATCTCAATCAATCTGACTAATCTTAAATTTCCTAACCAATATACCTTATCCTTATTTAGTATAGGGGCAATAGTAGAGCTTGCTTTCTTGGCGGCCTTGCGCACTGGCCTACTATAAGATTTCTGTATGTTCGCTCTGTAAAAGAACAGCCATAAACTCTTAAAGGGAATAAAAGGAAAATTAGCAAAATTTGGGGTTTATACTGTTTTACTTTTTGAAATTTGATATTATTTTTTCAATTTTAAATTCTATTGTAATAGTATTTTTAAATTTTTTACCCTTGGTTGATCTGACCATTTTTTGATAAATTTTTTTGGTGAAATCCATACAAAATTAGTGACACTTTTTTTGAGAAGCAAAATTTTTTATCAACTTTTTCTAAAAACAATTTCAAAAAATTATTAAATTCAGGATCAATACTATTTCACTTTTTCAAATTTGATAACATATTTTTTATTTTAAATTTGAAGTACCATTACTTTTATATCTTTTCAACTTTTGTAACATATTTTCTATTTTGAATTTTACAGTATCACTTATTTTTTATTTTTTCATATTTGACCAATCAAATCATTTTTTTCAGCCAACATTATACAAATCTGGTGGCTCACATTTTTATAAGGATATATATGTAGTTTTTATGAATAAATTTGATAATTTGTTAATTTCTCTCATTTCTTTTTCATTTTTCTCCTCTTTCTTTCATCTTTTTCTTTTTCAAATTGAGGTATGTTGCAGATACATACTTATAAAAATGACTTATATAGCCTCATAAAAATGTGAGTCACCAGCTTTATATAATGTTGGCAGAAAAAAAAATAATTGGGTTGAGCAAATATGAAAAATAAAATGACAAATACTGTAAAATTCAAAATAAAAAATATGTTATCAAAGTTGAAAATGTACAAAAGTACTAGTAATGTAAAATTAAAAATAGAAGATATGTTACAAAATTTTGAAGAGGTAAAATAGCACATATCCTAAATTTACTACTTTTTCAAAGTTTTTTTAAGGAAAAGTTGAAAAGACAATTTTAACCCTAAAATATGTGTATCGCTTTTATATGAATTTTTCACGGTCAAAAAATATCTGATCAATCAAAGGTAAAAAATAAAAAAATAGTGTTATGGTAAAATTCAAAATGAAAGAAATGATAATAAATCTAAGAAAGTAAAATAGTATAAACATCAAATTTACTAATTTTCCTTATTAAAAACAATCCTTTTTTGCACTGAGAATAGGTTTATAGCTTTCTCATGCTTGATATCATTGACCATTACAGTGTTCATTAGAATAGAACAAATTGTGGTGTTAAAATTGAATTCATCTGACCACCTTGATATGTCTCTTTTGGGGTCCATCTGACATTTTAGTCATGATTAAAGGTATTCAATTTCATTCTTTCATAGGGAATGAAGAGAGCATTATTTGTCTAGTCATGGTGAAATTTAGAACTTTGGAATGATATATGATAATTACCATTGATATGATTTAAACAATATATTTCTGTTTTCAGTTAGTATTAAAATAATTACATGGAATGTGCTGATTTTGTACTGTAAGTATGTGCTTAATAACTTACAGCATTAAAAAGATCAAAAGAGGTTCATTTTTTTTTTTTTCGAAAAGTGATCAGGGAGGAAATTAAAGAAACATCATAAGTTATAAGGGATAATACATTTTTTTAAAATGATTAATACTTATACATTAGCTATTAAACGAGAATAAGTTAAAAAATTTAATTACATAATTATTATTTACAATACTTATTTCAATTCTTTTACAAGTTCAAAACAAGTTAAATGAGATGAAAAATATATATTTTAGACTTGTAAAATGTATCTAACTATCTTTAGAACAACTTGATTAGTGGAAGCCAACCATAACAAAAGAATGCACAACCTGAGAAATTTTTCACTTTAAAAATTATACAGAGAAAATGGTACCAAAAAAAATCTCTTTAAGCAAGAATTCCAGCAGGTTGGACCCCTGGTGACATTGTGACAAGATAGTAGGCTAGTGACAGGGGTTCTTGACTATTATTAACAAACCACATGAGGGTATGTAAAGCCTGCTTAAAGGAAGACAAGAATCTTGCTAAAAGCTAAGTAATGGAGTCTAGTAGGAGACACAAATGAATGTGTGGTTACTTTTTGACCAATGAATCTTTACTTAAGCATGCCCGCCTATAATTCTAATTCAAAGGTCAATGAGAGGAACCCCTAAAAAATGTAAGCTCAAAAGCTTGGGAATCCTATGTGAAGTAAAGTTCTATTTTTATTCAAAGTCCAGTTGATTAATTCACAAAGAGTCCCCTCCACAAAGGACCATAGATTTGACAAGAAAAAAGAAGTAAAGATTTGCAATTGTATTCAGTCAGTTTTTTATATAATTAATTAGTCCTTAACTCCACGCTGACATGGTTTATAATTGGTGGATGATTTGTCAAACCCTTCTTTGAAGATATGTAGTATCATTGCACTATCACATCATGCTGTCTTTCCATGAAATTATATATGTCCAATTAAGTTCTGGAGCTTGCATGGCTAAACATCATTTAATTATATAGTACTATTACTTATTGGTTTGAATGAAGAGTTAATTTTTAGCATGAGCTGGTTTCAACTAGCTGTCAAAAATCTTCTCTTGAATGCTGACATTTAGTCAAAATATATTCACACTGATTTCAATATTAATTTTTCTTACCTTGTTAGCAGCGAGGTTCATGTTTAATATGAACTTTAAAATTTAAAGGGAACATATTTATTTTAAGAAACTAGATAATTATTTTTTAAAATAAATATGAAAATTCAGTTTTAATGCATTGGATATTTAATAAATCATATATGGCTTTGCATGAATTAATTAGCTCCTATAACTTATGTTGCTGCATTACCATAACCAAATTGTCCAACTCAAGTTTTCCTCACCATTTGTCAATCTCAAGTCTTTGACATTCATATACTACTTGCATGTCTCAAGACTTTGCCATGGATAAAAAATTACTAATCATTAACCTATCTTTTATAACAATTCACTTCATCATTTCATCTTCAACGATGGGAAAAATTTTGAAAAATTTATATTCAAATACGTGACTAGTGATCCAAAATTCTTGATTATGGCAAAATTATTAAGTATATATATAAAAAATCAACAAGAGGTAAATGCACAGAGGTCACCAACGAAGTTGAATAATGTCATAAAATATGACAATATATATTTTATATCTGAAGACAAGCATTCTACTCAAGATTATGGAACGTCTGTCAAACTTTGCATATGACTGCACTGCAAATGATGCAACAACAAGTTTTTACTCTCTCTTCCTTTTCCTTTAAGTTCTTTTTTACTGACAAAGACGTTCCTGACAACTGCTTAAACCTTAAAGCAACTGCCAAGAAAATGGCGAATAATCACATATGGCATATTTTTTTAATGAAAAGCCTCATTTTAGTACATTTAGATAATCTAAACTTTTAGAGGTGAATATAAATACTGATTAAAAGCATAAATTAACAATATTTTTATTGCATCTTTTTAAACTTAAATTTTAATACGTGACTATAATTTAGCATATATTTGGATGTATAATTGTTCATTTGTAGAATTCCCAACGTAGGTTGAATAATACTCAACAGATAGTTCTTGTGTGGTCCGTCAAATAAACACCTTTAGTTGCTGTAAGGTTTAAACTGCAAATTTGATGATTTGCATATACAAATAATCTCAAATCAATTATTGTCCAAATATTCCTTGGACCACTCTCACGTAAAATAAAGCAGTCTATTAATCCAATATGTACTGAGAGAGAGAGAGAGCGAGCTTTGAAAAAGTTCAATATATAGTTGAAACAAGAATCGCAAAATGTCTCCACAGGCATCGATCGTTCAATA
Source organism: Apocynum venetum (assembly GCA_019593545.1). NCBI lineage: Eukaryota > Viridiplantae > Streptophyta > Magnoliopsida > Gentianales > Apocynaceae > Apocynum > Apocynum venetum. Next base: position 1,491,053 of record SRSM01000727.1, on the reverse strand, counting down.
ACGTTATAAGATAGGCACACTTTGAAAACACATCGATACTAATACGATTGCGACAAGCAGAAGTACAAAAGCTACGTCTAATCAAGACTACTAAGAAAAATAATAATAATAAAAGCTCACAAGAAGAAGAGATAATACTCTCCCCCTCTCTCGCTCTCTCTCTACGTACTGCTTAAACATCATGAATTGTTCAACCATCATTCATCTTAATCTAAAGTTCCTGAAAGTATCAAAAAAAGAAGAAGATCAAATTAAAGCTGGAAAAAGTGGGAAACAACAGCTGGGATTCATAATGAAAAAGACTAATGTGGCTGAAAATGTCATCATCTTGCATCATTTTTTCCTCGAATTTCATCCTTGATTCTCTGATCAGATTTCATAACCTGAAAAATTTTCACGTCCAATAAATTTTTACGTGCAAGTATTATGAATTTTTTGTGTGCTAGTCAAAAAGGGAGTCCAAAACTTAATTAAAATTATAGGGAATCTTTTTGACTTACCAAAAATGGAGAATCCATGAAGAATTAATACGATGGCCTGCTGCCAGATTCCCTAGGCGCGTTGCATCTGAAGCATTCCATCCTGCTAGCGAAATTATGCTCATTGCATCCCGACCTGTTCGATTCGTGTCAAATCATTTCAAACATTTGTTGATATATTTCTTTTTTTTAAAAAAAAAACTCGACAATTGTGACGAGCTTTAGTTCAAAAAGTACGATATAGACCTGCTACAAATCCAGTCACCAGATTTCCATCCAGATCGACTGCCGCCGCCGCCGCCGCCGCTACCGCCGCCGAACCCGAAGGCTCGTCCACGTGGTAAGTGATCTCCATCAAAGCCACAACCAGAGGATTCATCTTTGACTGCTCCACACTTGAAGCAGCTGGAGCGGCTAGCAAAGTTGTGTGCTCCACAGCCACCAAATGTGCAATACCAATCTCCAGGCCTAACATCAGGGCCAGATGTAAACCCGAATGGGGAACTTCCTCTTCCCATAAAGCCTCCATAATCGGCGCCACCCCTATCGCCGGGCCTCGGCTCCCCGCACCTTTGGCATGATTCTCTTCTTTGGAAGTTCAAGTGCTGGCATGACCTGCAGTTCCAATCTCCTGGCCTGCTCATTCTAGCTAGTTTGCTTCCTGCAATATTAATATTAATTGTGGAAAAAAATTAATAACAATGAATTAATTAGTATATATCACAAAAGAAAGAAGGAGTCTAATTAGTAATTAATGCTTACTTGGAGGAAAGAAAACTTAAGAAGAGAAGAGATCGAAATTAATAATGGGGGATGAGCGGAAGATGAAGATATTGTTGAAGAGGGAAGAGGGGTTTATATAATCAATGCACGCACGCATACACATACATGTAACACAATCATGCAAAAAGAACTTGAAGATGCAAAGAAATGCATTAAAGATGCTGTCACACTAAGTCATTATAATTATAATAAAAAATTTATTCGCACAACTTAAATCTCAATTGATCTGACTAATCTCCTAACAAATATACCTTATCCTTCTTTAGTATAGGGGCAATAGTAGAGCTTGCTTTCTTGGCGGCCTTGCGCACTGGCCTACTAAAAGATTTCTGTATGTTCGCTCTGTAAAAGAAGTGAAGCCATAAACTCTAAAAGGGATTAAAAGCAATCTTTTTTTGCACTGAGAATTGGTTTATAGCTTTCTCATGCTTGCTATCATTGACCATTACAGTGTTCATTAGAATAGAACAAATTTTGTGTTAAAATTGAATTCATCTGACCATCTTGATATGTCTCTTTTGGGGTCCATCTGACATTTTAGTCATGATTAAAGGTATTCAATTTCATTCTTTCATAGGGAATGAAGAGAGCATTATTTGTGGTGAAATTTAGAACTTTGGAATGATATATGTTAACTACCATTGATATGATTTCAACAATATTTTTCTGTTTTCAGTTAGTATTTAAATAATTACATGGAATGTGCTGATTTTGTACTGTAAGTACAATGCTTAATAAATTACATTACAGTATTAAAAAGGATCAAAGAGGTTCATTTTTTTTGAGAAGTGATCAAGGAGGAAATTAAAGAAACATCATAAGTGATAAGTTCCAGCTAGAATTTTTCATTCACTTGTTTGCTGGTTAATTACATACTTATATATATATATATATATAGAGAGAGAGAGAATCTTTGTAAATGTTATAGCAAGCCTGAGATATTTTTCACTGAAAATTTATACAGAGAAAATGGTACCTAAAAAAATCTCTTTAAGGCTTCTAGAGGTGGCAAATGAACACATACCAACAAATTCTATTCCATTCCGAGGCCCGAAAAATTCCTTCCTTTTCCTCCGTATATACATGTATATATTCCATAAATACAACGTAGTACCATCGCTGAATCTCTCTCTGTCTCACACACACACACACACACACACACACATACATATATATATATAAAATTTTTAATAGATTAAATTAACGGGTATTCATTTATGATTTTGAGCCTACGACTGCACAATATGTTTTTGAGCATCTCTGATAGGATAATATCAATATAAAAAATTATGACACATTAGTAAAAATAATGTCTTCATTTTTTTATTTTCAATGCACAAATTTTTAACAAAATATCATGCTGACGTGTCTTGACACTATCAATAAGACTTTCATCTTTTAACAGAGAATGTTTGACATGCTAATTCAGAAATTGGATAAAGAAATTGATTTTTTAAAAAATTTTTATTATTAAATAGAAAATGAGTTTATTTGAAAGAATCAAATGACAAGTATAATTATACTGTGTTATTTACTATATCCATTGGAGAGAATTTTTAGTTTGACAGTGTAATTATATGATAGCGATATGACATTGATTGATACTCCAATCATTTTATAACATTTAGCATATAACTTTTGACATTGACATTTTATCACTAAAGATGCTCTTATATGCAATAGGGTTCTAGTTCTCATAAAGTATTGCTCTCCTAATAGTTGAACATAAAATACATTAATAGCCCTTTCCAGATAAGACAACTCAATTTTAAAATTATTTTATTTCATATTGTATAATTATTTATTTTACTTAGAATAATAAATATTTGTCTTTTCTTTCTCAATGATTATTAATTGTATTTGGAATAAAGAAAAAATAATTAACAATAAAATAGTCAATAATAAATGAAATAATTATAAAAGTATCAAAATATCTTATATTTAGATACATAAAATTTTTCTTATTACATCTTATAAAAATGTATATATTGAGTATTACAACATATTCTCTTCAATTCGTTTCATTCCAATTATTTACTTCGAAAGTATTAAAAATAATAATTATGCAACTAGACTTACTAAGCTGCCTTGTAAAAAAAATACATTCTCCTAAAAGATGGATTATTCAATAAATAGTTAACAACTCATTCAAAATCTTTATTAATAACAAATGCATAATTGTAAAAGTATGTACTAAAATTAGAAATCGAACAATTAAAATGAGATATTCCAAAAGAAATATGGACAATGAAAATTAGACAGTGGGAAAATTGAATGTTTACATTTATACTTTTATATATTTAGATGGATGTGTTTTAACATTAATGGCGAGCCTTAATTATTGAGATAAGTTACTTAACTAAACCATGGTGGCCAAAACCCTTCTGAACGCACAATTAAAGATTTTTAACTTATTTTAATTTGTCATAAAGTGTTATAAATACATAGAAAATAAAACAATATTATCTTAACAAGTAATAAAAGCAAATTTTAACAACTTATTTTCAATAATTAAATTATTTCGACATTTCATTTTTATTTTTAACTCATAGCCATTGTAACCATACTTAAGATTATGCTTAAAAACAAGATTGTAAAGAAAAATTGACACGTTAGACATTATATATTATCCAATATGCATGCCTATAAAGCTGACTTTCTTCATGTTCATTCTGAAAACGACTGGATATGCCCTTAGATCTAAGTATGCATAGATTTGTAATTTTTTAAATAGTGGTATTCTTACTTTTCCTATAATTCAAAACTTCATGATAGGATCACTAAGAATCTACAAGATTTGCCTGCCATAAAACACCTCTAGTGATTATCAAGCATTGTTGGGGATGGTTAAAGCCCCTATAATTCATGTATTGAAACTATGCAATAATTTATTTAGTTAATAATGATATTTTCACATTGGTAACAAGAATATACAAAAACTTTATTTAAAAAATTACTTCCTCCATTTTTAAATGGAATTAAATGTCCATTTAATTTGTTATTATGGAACCTTGGAAGTTAACACAATATCTTTGTCATTATAGAACTGTATGAGTAATTAATGGGTAAGAATAGCTTGAACTGTATGGGTAATTAATGGGTATGAATACCTTAAATTAATGATAATTTTAGATAAAAATATATTTATTTTTTTAAAAGTAAACATTTAATTCTGAACATTTCAAACTAAATTATGCAACTCAATTTGGAAAATAATTCTTTCTCACATTTATCATTCCTTATAAAAGCATCTCTCAAAACAAATTTTACCTTCAAAATTTCTATCACTATCAAAATTATTAATCATATATTATATATTTTATAATATTATTAATAATATGGAACAAAAAAATATTTTATCAAACTTTCAATTCATTAATTCCAAGAAACATTTCTTTCAATTCCCAATAAAAAATAATAATTAGAACACAAAAAACTATTATCATTTTCAAAACATAACAAAAAATATTTTTCAAATTTCAATACAAATACGGCCGTGAATATAATCCAATTCCGTACAAAGAGATTATTATATATATACATATTAAATTAATAAATTGATTTTGATAAATTATATATATCTTGCAATTTAATCAATTTAGCTTTAATTTATTGCATCAGTCAAATACAAATTGCGCGATACCAATTCTCAGATGGAGACATCCACACAATTAAGGAGCTTCACTTCCGTAAATGGAATTGTAATTTGGGGACATGACCTGCGGTTCTTATTATTGCAGGTACGAAAATCATCACAATTCACAAAGAATGATGCAAATTGGCTTAATATCATTGCTCTTGTTTTGCTTTCCTTAAAGCAACTGGTCAAAATCAGATTCGCATGCAAGTAATTTTGTGCCATGTTTACTTCTATGGGAGAAAATGATCAGATATCTTTATAAAGATAAAGATATCATTAAGGTAATTTGGCAGTAAGTTTCCCAAGGCTCATTCCTCTTTGTAGGTATCACTTGCGAATTGCGATGGTCATTTTGGGTTGAGAGAGTTAATGTAATCTCATCCGAAAATTGTAGAGAAACTTTGCCTTAATTAAATCTGTTTAAGCATTGAAATGGAAGATTGACTCACTTTGATGATCTTTCTGATTCAAATTGAATGTTTATATATATTTTTATTTTAAAATATTTATAATTAAATGTTAAATTCTTTTAAATAAATATATTTTTCATTTAAAATTTTACTAATAACTTTCATTATTTAGAGGGATTTACATCTCACTAAATAATAATTTTTAAATTAAAACTAAATGCTCTTCTTAATTTTTATTTTAAATTAAATTAAATGTGCCATCGAAGGATTAGGGTAGAATTACTATGATATCTACTTTATCTATATACTGTCGACAGTGACGAAAAAGATAAGACGTCAATAATTTACATTATTAATAAGATTTGTTTCACGTGAGTATATATATATATATATATATATATATATATATTATGGGTGAGGATGATTTTTGTCCAATATATATAGCATGGAATAAAAATGTTTTTTTTTTTTTTTTGAAAAAGCAAAAGTGACAATTCATCTCCAATCAGCCACGGGCAACTAAAATCAACACGTACCACAGGTGGCAAAACTAGCAGACAGTAATGCTTGGATCGAAAAACAAAGACAGCATCACAACAAAAAGCATCGACTATCATCGGCAAAAGAAAAAGGAGCACAATACAACAACTCTGTATCCAAAAGCACATAACTCCAATAAAGATCCTTCAATATCCAGAGTAGCAGAATTATCCCGCAAGATCACTGCGCATCAAGAGATGCAATCATCCAGCAAGATCACCAACCCTCACGGCAGCAAAAAGAGAAGAACAAGAGCACCATACAGCAAACTCCATCCTGCCCCTACGTACAAAGTTCTAAAATATATGCAAAATATTTTCTCCCCTCCAGAAGCATTTTTGGCCAATTGATCTGCTTCACAATTCCCCTCTCTAAAGACTTTGTGGACAACCCAGCTAAGTGATTGCATGGCCAGTCAAGAAGGGCTGGATAAGAAAGAACAAATCTAAATATTTCTCATCAAACATTATGAATATTCCTCGAATTTTAATCTTTTTACACTTCCCCACTTTTGCTATTCTTATCTCGAAATTTACTAAGAAGAGTCATGTCCCCCTTTTAAGTTTTAATAATATACCCTTAGACCCACTTCTTAGAGGCCACTATAGAAGAGGAAATGGTGATTACTTTTTCTATTTTTTGAATATTCCAGTTCTGTACTTCCAACCCTAAAACAAAATCCACAAGGCAAGTCAAAAGTTCCCTGTCACAAACCTTGATACCTAAATATTTTGCGTCTGTCTTTTAGACCAGCAGACAACCAAAACTCACTAAGTGTTTCTTTTCTTCTTCTTTTTTTTTTCTCTCTCTCTTTTTTGTCTCTCGTGAGCCCTCATATTTTATAGTTTAATTTATATCAGGTTAAGAGAATTCATGAGTTATTCTTCATTAATTATAGAGTATATCACATATAAAAAAAAATCAACGGTAATGTGTTTGTGTATACCAATTATCTACTTTTTAAAAAATAAAATTGTACATCATTTATTGAGAGCATAACCTCATCCGTGACATTAAGTAAAAAATGAAGCTGCTTAACCTGCTAAATTGTATCTACCTACTTGTCACCACATATTATAGTTATTCATCAAAATAAACAATATTACACTTATATCATGATTCTATATTAAGAAAAAACAAAAAAAAATTCACTGACGGTTAATTTAATAAATTATAGATACATAAATAATTGTCACATATTTCTAAGAGAGGATATTTTTTTCTTTTTTTCCTTTTAGTAGTAGGGGAAGAGCCACTCGTGCGTGTCAGATTTGATAAAAATGGTCGTATCTGAAGATGAAATCTAAAGGTGTTTGCATGGCTACTATTTCTAAGAACGTCCATGCTGTTAAATTTTCTTTTTACTACATAATATTATATTTTGGATGAAATAAAATAATTGAAGTGACAGTATTAATTAGGAAATGAGGAAGTTCAAAATAAAAAAGATTTAAGAGTTTCGATAAAGAGAGTAGAAGCTGATGATGGAAGAGAAGTCTTCGAGGTTCAATTTGACCATCTTTTCTTTTATCTTTTCTTTTTCTTCAATACAGTAATGGCTTTTTTTGCTGTCATATATTCTTTTTTCCTTGCGATTCTTTCATTCTCTCTCTCTCTCTCTCTCTCTCTCTCTCTCTCTCTCTCTCTCTCTCTCTCTCTCTCTCTCTCTCTCTCCTATAAGTATATAAATAGAACTTTTATTCCGTGATGATAGAAGTCTAGCTATACAAAGTCATTAGTTTATAATGCTAATTAAAAATACAAATTTATTATTTAAAAAATAGTAATTAACATATTTTATGCCATAATTACAACTTATTCTCAAATATTTAGGAAAAAACCCTTTTATAATTACGTTAAAAAAAGTCATCATGCATGTCGCACTTATTCCTCGTGATTATTTTTGCGTACCAAAGAAACAGTAAAGAGAAGAATATTATCAGCACACCATTCTCCAAGAAACAAATTGAAAGAAGAAAAGGAAAAGAAATTTATTTATTTATATTATTTTTAAAAAGGAAAATCACAAGATATCACCCACCATTTTCTTGGGGAATGCCAAAGAGAGCTGTAGCTAACTGCGAAAAAGCAAAAAGAAAGGGGACTGATTCGATTCTCTTTGGGAATGCTTCCATGCAAGACTATGACCAATATTTACAATACCCTTAACGTACACTTATGCTTTAGACACTTTCAACTTTAATTTCTCTACAAGCCAAGCCAAAAAATATACAGTATTTGCGTGCCATAAAACTATACTTTGGGTGTGCCATTTGAAAGTGTTTATTGCCATAACAATCAAAAAGGTTTGGGTCAAACCATGCAAAATACAATATTTGGTCATTAGATTTACCAAAGTAAGTGACAAGTTAACTTAAACATTAAGGCATAGTGTATAAATAGGTTGTAAATGAAGTATTTTTGTTTTTTTCTTTTGCTATGTAGTAGGAAAAAAACTATTAATTATTAAAAAGAAAAGATGAAAAGGGAGTATCAGGATAGTAATCATTTCTTTTGTTTGTAAAAATAAACAAATGAAGTGTATCTTAATTAGTAATTGTTAAATTATAATTAGTAAAAGAAGTGTGCACGCAATTTGACAATTAGCTTGGAACTTAACAATTGTATTACATGTACAAAAGAAGGGTTTTTTAGCTGGCATCTGACTTCATAGGTGGATGATTTAGCAAAAGAAGCATAAGTAATATAATTGTAATTTAGCCTTTTTGAGCTCACACTTATTTAGTAGTGTAATTTATCTATTCATATAATCTGTCAATATGTCTGTCGATTATTACATGAAACTATATTTTAGATTGTCTATATTCTAGTACCCACATGAGAATATAAAGGGAATATAATATGGCAATGTTGTGGAGAGAGATATTGTCCCGTCTACAACTTTGTCCGAAGTTGGTAGCAAATATTAGGGATGAGAATTATTTGGTTAAGACGGATTATTTGGATTGGATTGAATTGGATTTTAAAATCTAGTTCGGTTTTTTTGATCTAACAATTCAATCCGATTCGATATTGAGAAAGAAAATTATTTCGGTTCGGTCTTCAATTTTAAAGACCGGACTGATCAAAGACCGAATTTCTATTTTTATAACAATAATAATTAATCATTTTTGTTTCTAATTTCATGACTTTCTTTTCTCTTGACAAAAATCTTGCAAATGATACAAAACTTTATATAATGAGATGATTTTTTTATGAATAGTATGTAAACATTACTAGTTAGAAAAAACTAGTATTTCATTTTAAATATATATAAAATTAAATTTCAGTCGTTAACCGAATCAAATTGGACCAAATCGAAATATTTTGATCTTATAAATATTACGATTTATTTTGATCTTCGTTAAGAAAAAATTGAAGATCTAATAAACCAAAATTTCAAGCGAAAACCAAATAGTCACCTCCTGGGGTTATTACTCAAGGACTTGAGTGAGCCAATACCTTTGATGTTCCCAAGTGGATACTTTTCCAATTGAAAACGAAGGTCGGCTTCTTCATAAAGCTCCGAATTTAAATTAAAATGTAAGTGCGATTCAGAAGAAGATACATAATTGTAAAATTTTCCATCTTCATGATCTTCTTCTCTATAAATTTTAAAAATTAATCGTCGTTAATAACCTTTTTTTGTTATGGATTATTCTTGAAACATTCTTATATATTATGGCATTGTTTGAAAGATTAAGTCTATTTTAATTTTGTTAAAGTATGATAAGAAAATTATTTCATAAGATATGTAATGATGTATATCTTCATGCAAATCTTAAAGTTTAGGGATATGATAAAGATATTATTTGATCGTCAAATCTTGAGGTGCTTATAAATATTAGAAGCTACGTCTTGGGATTAGGGGAAAATAGCAATTCATGACTTGTATATCTTTTTGAATGTCCAATATACACTACTTTTACAATGTGCTGAAACAATGGTTATGGTGTATTGATTTTTGAATTCAAGCAATTATGTTGAGATCTTTATCAAGGAATCCGGTCACCTTCTTCGAACTCAACAACTTGGGTGGGAGGTTGGTTGGACCACTCACATTATTCTGGAGAAAGTTAGTAACCTTATTAAATTTTTACGTGCTTTATCAATTTTAAGTGGGTAGAAATAAATTGAATTTAAGTATTTATGGGTTCTTGAAGCTCTAAGTTGTGAGTAGATTGTTAAACGGATTTGAGAGTTGGTAGGTTTCCCTTACCGAAATGGGAAAGCTGACGATTCGGTGAGTTAAATGGCCTACTAAATTATATGCGGGCGTTTAATTGTGCCACGATCTTTGGCATGACATAACTAATCCCTCTCATTCTTTAGTGTTTTTTGACTATACATATTCTTTTGAGATGTTAATTAATATAAGGCCCATTAAGGTAATAGTCAAATTAATAGTCTCAATGCTTTTTTATAAAAAGTAATATATTGAAGGATAAAAAATCCATACCATGACTATTGAAGCATTTCATAAATATGTTTATCTCCAATTCAAATATGATTTTCTTTTTAGTTGGAAGTAAAAATAGTTATGATAAGCCATGTTACATGTATTTGATTTTTATTTTTTAGTTGGAGGTAAAAATATGTATAATTTCTTCTATTTAAAATTAGATATCTACATTTTTCATTTTACCATATTCAAAATTTGAATATTCACTTTTTAAAAATAAACATATTTATCAATCAAAATTTCATTAATAACCTCATTAACTTAATGATTTACATATTAACTCATATAGTTTCACCATCAATCACATAAATAATAAGAGAATATAGTAGTAACTCTTTCGAGGTTAAAATCTAATTAATACTGTATTAAGTTAAATGCAAATATTTAATTTTGAATTAAAATAATATAATCTTAGATAGAAATATTATTCCAGGAGTTTATATCGGAATAATCCACTTGTTTTATTTCTTCTAATTCTTTTGAAAAATATATGATTTTTATTATGTTATTTGTGGCATGAATAATTATTTGGCTGTTGAAATTTGATTCAAATAACATGATATGTGATAAATTTTGGGCTTAACTAACAAAGCCCATTTATCTTAGCATCCGGCCCATGTAAAAAAATTATATGAAAACGAAAACCCTTAATGGGGGCCCTAGTGCAAGCCAATTTGTCTAGGCATTTAAGCCTGTCCTGTAGCTAACTTGAAATCATAATTATATAAGTATATATTTTGTAATTGTAATTAATAGTTATATACTTTATCCTTTTAGAATTGAATGTTAATTTTTTAATTTGTTTGAAAATTAATAAAGGTTTTTCAATTTAATCAATTTATCAAATTGTCACTGATATTAATGTAATGAATTGTGTGATTTATGAGTTAATAAAATGTAAAATTTTAAAAATAAAATATTGAATGACGATGTTATTAGTCACTAAAATATAAATATCTTAAATAGATGTTACTGATAAAATTTAATAAAACATATTTATTTAAAGAAAGTGAATATTTAATTTCAAACAAATTAAAATATAGATATGAACATTCATTTCTATCACAATTATACTAACTTAACCAAATTCAAAAAATTGTACTAAATTACCTTACATGATTGAATATACTACATTATAACATTAAAGTCTGAATTACCTGTATTCTAATACATAATTTATACGACCACAAAATCCAAAGAAAGCAAAAATAAAATCAACTAATTTATTTGGAAGCATGTGGTGGTGACTTCTGGACTTTTAAAGGGGGTGTAGAAAATTTTAAATAATAAAATTATTGTTTGGATAATTTAATAGGAATGTGTTTCTAAAATTTTGGGTATTTTAATAAGAAGTTTTAGATTATTTATATAGATATTATTTGCAAATTCCAATATTGTAATTGGGGGAAAACAATTCTGCTTATAAAGCTTGCTAAAGAAAAACATGATAAACTCTCTTATCCCTTCATTTTTCTTAGTTTTTAGAATTTAATTTTTTTTCCAAAAAAAAAAGGATATCACATTTTTCACATATATGCAACTTCAATTTTTTCTAAAGTATAAAACAAGTGATTTTTAAATTCTAAATGTATTTTTTTTGAATTACTTCATTTTCAAATATTTCTTAAATATTTGAAAATGTTTCATCCAAACATGCACTAAGTCAAAAGCCTTTTATTGTAATAAATCACCGTGCAACCTCTTCCTTAATTCTTTAAATCATATTATCTAAATAATTAGAATAGGTATTTGTTAGAGTTAAAAAATAACAATATTGAAAACTTAAAGATAAGAGAAAATTTTCTAAACTTCTTATAAAAAAGACATAGGGAATATCATATTGGTTCCTTTTTTTGTATTTTTTTTATGAGTATCATATAAGTATTTATTTTATTTTTTATATTATCCGTCATTAAATATCACACTTTTAGTATAGTCTCTCTATTTGACCTTAAATTTCTACTCTTGACCTAATTATTATCTTTTTTAAAAACAAAATTGACTTTAAAGAAATTCTTCAATTATATTTATCATCATTCTTATTAATGTTGTCGTGTGAACATTTTAAATTGAAATTGTTATTGAAATTTTAGGTAAAATATAAATACCTCCATGTCCTAATTGATATATTTATTTTATTTTTTGTTTTGTTTTAAATTATAGACTAATTTATTTATTTAAATTAAAATATATGTTTTAATTGTTTAAAATATTCATAATTAAAATGAGATTATTAATATCTAAAAATATATTAATTTCACTTTGAAATATGTCATGAAAATATATTTATAAAATATTTTTGAAATATTTTATAAAAAATATAAATTAGATGTCGTGACATTATATTTAGAGGACTTTTTGAAATACTTTATGAGATATATGTATTTTTAAATATGTTAATTTTATATTTTTAATTAGTATAAAAGCTCAATAAATCTATCAAACTAAAATGAATGTAGTATTTAATTTTAAATATAAAAATAATACATTCAAATTCGGATAATATCAATAGTCACTTATAGAGTTGACAAAGTAATGATTCATCCACCAAATGATCCTGGTTCGAGTCCGTACTAAACTAATCCGTCACTCATGTACTTAAAAAAAAAAATCAATTTATTAAAACTTGTTTCTATTTTTTAATTTTTTATAAGTCTTAATTTATTAAAACCCAAACGGAGCCAGCAAACGCTACCATTATTGCTGTTCTCTTTCTTCGACTGAAGAGAACTTGGAAAGTTGCTAATTTCTGTAAATTAGCGAAATCTTTCAAGTTCCCTTCACACTATTGTTGCACCCTCTCCTTTTCTTTTACTAATTTTTTTCAATAATTCATAATCTTCTCCTTATAAAGAGAATTTCTGCAAGTGCGTTGTAGCCTTCCCAGATAATAATATATATATATACACACACACACTCAAGAACATTTTCAGGGGAACAAATGGAGTCCCCAGAAACAATAACAAACCCATTAAAAAGAAGCTTTGGGACCATGAATTCCAAGCCTGAATTAGCAGAAACCATGGATGTTAATAAAGATGAAACCTTTACACCCAGGCGGTATGCTAATTCTATTTTTTTTTTCTTATTTAAAGACTGTATTTTTGCAATGCATACTAATCTTGAGTCTATATGTTGTAGATATCAAATGGAGGCATTTGAAGTGGGGATGAAGAGAAACACCATTGCTGTACTTGAAACTGGTGCTGGAAAGACTTTGATAGCCGTAATGATGATCAAAGAAATAGGTAAGTCAATTGAACGTAATGGTGAGAAGAAGCTGATCATTTTCTTGGCGCCTACTGTTCATCTTGTTCATCAGGTATATTCCTTTCCTTTTAAAATTGGAAAGAATCATGTATTCCCGTTCTTTTCTATATTTTTTCTTCATCATTAATTTTTGATCAACTGCAAGCTGTTTTTGTTTTGTTAAAAATTGGTCTATGGTAAGTTTTGTCTGTCTCCCGGATAATGGCGTGCGATAAAGAGTGCTAATCTGTAATGCTGCTTTCACTGGTAGAAAATCCTAGTTTCTTGAGGTCCTTCTTGTAATTCTTTTTTCTTTCCCCTTAAATAATTTTATTGCAGCAATATGAGGTCATTAAGTTTCACACAGAGCTTAAAGTTGAGGAGTATTATGGAGCTAAAGGGGTTGATCGGTGGAATCACGAGACCTGGGAGAAAGAAGTTGCTGAGCATGATGTGAGATGGTCCACTCAATTCCATTTTTCCTATTGCTATATGGATAATTCGCACAAGTAGTCTAGTGGATACATTCGGCATTTTATTTCACTTTATGAGCGTAAACTTACAGTCTTCAAAGTCTTACATATCTGCATTGTGCCTTGCTTGGGGGATATTACTAGTATTTCCAAAGCATTGTTTGCATGAATGGCAAATGTTTCTGGCTGTTTTATGGCAATGTGACAAGTAGATGAAGATATGAGAAAATGTTGGACAAATTTGAAACAGACTACCAAAACACTATCCCTATCAGAAAAAAACACTACCAAAACACTGCAAACTTTTAAGATTTTATGGCGAATGTGGCCAGGTAGTCAGACAAGAGAAACAAGAAAATGATGGGGAAAAAAAAAAGAATTGGAGGAATAAGAGAAGAAATGCAACTTATATTACTAAAATTCATAAAATCCTGAATTTTAAATCAGAATGGAGTTGTATATTGAAAAGAATTAATGGAATATGGTCTCACTGAATGCTTCTTAACAAGCAATTAATGAAAAGAAAGCATAACACATTTATATGTGGCAAACATACATGGGATGGATTGAAATTGCCTTTATCATGACAAAATTATTCCAAACCATTTTATAGTTTCCGAGAGGCATTTTTTCATTTGCAATTTTGCCTTAATTTTTTAGAAAATACTAGATGCTCGGCTTTTTTTTTTGGGCTTCTTATTTTTTTGTTTGGATGTTGTTCTAGTACTTCTCATCTCATTTCTTGGAGGGTGGGGGTTGGGTTTTGACAGGTTTCAATTTTCAGTTACCATTCAAGAATTCACAAATTCTGAGGAGTTGTGCAATGGCAAGGTGAACTAAAACATGAAACAGAATTTAGAGTAGGAATGATATTTCAGAATTTGGATGTATGCCACCCTGAAATACACACAGCTCCCTTCTTGGCCAAGAAGTTTAGGTTCATTTGTTGATGCAGTCTCTATGCTTGTGAAACTAGTTATCAGCCAGGCAGTACTTCTGCACCATAGTGGCAACAGCATCATACATTGTGCAATATGCTGATTAATGCTTTGATTTTGCTAAACTTGTTAATATAACTGTTTGAACTGCTGTGTGATGTTTGTAAATCAATGTGGTAATTAACAGAAATGGAAGATAGTAAGTATTTCAATGAAGGACAAGAATCAAGTGTTTGAGTACATAAAGTATCTTACATGTAATACTTATCAATCATTTGTAGATTTTTGTTATGACGCCTCAAATTTTATTGGATGCACTAAGGAAAGGCTTCTTGAGTCTGACTACAGTATGCTTAATGATATTAGATGAATGCCACCATGCTACTGGCAACCATCCTTATGCTAAAATTATGAAGGTGAGATCACTATATGCTTCTCTTCCACTGCTTTTTAAACACTATGTACTTATTCTTGCTTTTATATTTCATTATAATACATTGAATTACTATGCGAGACCTGCTATTATCTCTAACTTTTCAGGAATTCTATTACAAGTCTGGAAGCAAGCCCAAGATTTTTGGCATGACTGCATCACCTGTTATTAGGAAAGGTATACTTCTTACGTCTCCTTCCTCTTTATTGCTTGTTCGTTCATCCTATGGTGTATATCTGTTTCCAAAGGGTGGCAATCTTTGTATGAACTGAAGTCACAAGCTAATTTCACTGTGTACTTCTAGATACTGATCCGGAAAATTCTTGGACTACAATACACACACACAAACACATAATATGCATTTTTTTTTCCTTTCTTCTGCATGAGTTAATGCACTTCGGCATGTTAGGTGTAACATCTGCCAAAGACTGCGAAGGGCAAATTTCAGAACTTGAAAGTCTTTTGGATTCCCAGGTAGTATTGTGAACTCAATTTAGGAAATCTGGTCATGGTCAGGATCCTTTGTTTTTAATACAATTGACTATGGGTAAGTATTCTACAGATTTATACAAATGAGGACAGGGCGGAATTCCTCCCTTCTGTGAAAGAGATTTGCAGATTCTATGACCCATCAATGGCTTCAAATTTGGAGTTGAAGAAAAAATTGGATGGCTCATGGTCAAAGGTGATGATATGCATATATTTGCTACTTATATATGGAGAAGAATAAATGTGTTTTGGGTGTTTATAAAACTAGATCATAGAGAAATGTCACACACTCCCTCTATTGTCCCCCAAGACACCTCCTGATTCTACTTAAATACCCTGCAAAGGAAAATCCGCCACATATTACCACCACCCTTTGTGAACTTTACAGTTTTCAGACCTTCCATGAGAAGCGTTTGGATTTGTAACTGAAGTTGATTGGCGAAGAATCTGCATTTTATGCATCCTATGTAGCTTGTGCATGAAGTATTGAAACTAAAGAGAATATAGACAATACAACAAATTCTGAACTAATAGGTGGCAGCATATTTTTCCTTTTCTTTTAAACTAGCTTCTGTCTTGCAATTCTAATATTCAATTTCCTTGTATTTGGAAAGTTTCATGCTGTTCTGCTTGATCTTCAAAATTCACTCCCACTCCAGTACAAAGATACTGATACTAAAATTGAGATGCTGAGACAGAAGTTGTCCAGTGATCATGCAAAGATTTTATGCTGCCTTGAAGATCTTGGGCTTCTATGTGCTTATGAGGTATGGTGATATGTAGGAAAAGTATTAAACTTTTATACATGATAAACATGAGAGACAATAGAAATATTTATCTGCATAATCATGATTGGTTATTGATAGTTTTAAAAATCAGCTTTTAGAGAGTAACAAACCCAATTGGAGAAATCCATATTTTCTACTAAATATTTTCAGTTTTCTTCTTTTTCGGTTCGCTTGTGGTGAAGGCATGTAAGATGATGTACTTATTGGTCCTCTATATCATAAAAACTTTGGAATTCTAGTTTCTTTTGACACTTGCCCTATATGCTACCTCAAATGTCTCACTTGTTTTATGTATTTGTCTTGCCTTGGTATTTGTAACTGTATAAATTATATTCCTCCCTATCAGCTTAGCTAACTTTTAGATGAGGTGGTAACTTCATGGTATTGATACTTAGTTTTCTTCTTTTCTAGGCTGTTAAAGTATGTATAGAGAATGCTCCAAATGATAATGAAGAATCTGAACTTCACAAGAAAAGTTCTTTGCATTTTAGATATTACCTTGAGGAAGTATTATCAGTAATTGAGGAATCACTCCCACCAGGTAACTTTTCTTTTTTCTTTTTTTTTAAAAATAAAGTTTCTAAGATTGAGGCATTTCGTTGATACTCGCAAGTTGCCCTCTTTTCATCAAGGGAGTGTGTTTTGACATGAATTTCGTTGTTGCACAAAATATTTTGTTTACTCAGTATCATTCTTGGTGGTTGGAGCTTTTGTATTATACTGGTGGCGGATAGTTGTAGGATGTTGTTAAGAGTGAGGCATATTTGTTGACGTTTTTCGTGTGTTGATGTTTTATGCTATTTTTATTGGAAAAAATTGCATTTATTGGCTCCCTACTTTTGGGATGGTTCAAGATGCTGGGATAGCTGGTCTGGTAATATTAAGTAATTCAGGAAAACTGCCATGGAAATAACCTCAAATATAATTGCAAGTTTTGTCCTCTGTGCTGTCATGAAAAATGTCTTGAATAACATATGTACCAGGGTTTAAATATGTCAATTTGAAAACTTAGGATGGAAGGTGAACTAAAATCTGCATTTTACCCTTGTATAGTGTTGATTTGCTGTGATGGTTGGTTTTCTTCAACAGTCACAATCATTTAGTTGGCAGAGAATTTGTAGGAACTTTTTCTAACCTAAGAAGCACATAATAACTGGTCTTCTAGTTTTTTTATGTGCCCATCCTTGAAATAATCTTTGGCTTCTGGGTTTATTTAAATTTTATAGATTTTTAGTGAGAAGTGATAGAACTCTTCGTAAGCTTTTAGACTGTTGATTATACATAATTATAGAAGACCTTGAAAATAATCGAAGAGAACCTAATTTCCGGGATTAAACTTTAGGGAGAGCCATGAAGTAAGTTGCTTCATCTTGTGATTGAATATCTATAGTTATTTGTCTGCATGTAAATTTTGGAAAAGTTAGTAGATCTATCTAAACTTTCCTATTTTCTTTTAAGAAGATAGTTGCTAAATACACACTCAAATTACTAAACACACACCTCCTAATTTTTCCCTTTATCTTTCTCTCTCTAATTTCTCCCTCTAGAAAAAACTCACTCCATTTAAGATAAATGGAAGATCTAGAAGCCAATTTTGATTTCGATCCATATGTCGATGTTATTGAAGTATATTTTGTCTTTTTTCTTGAATTTAGATTTTTTTTAAGATTTACACAAGTCTCTGTTCGTACTCAAGAACTAGAGGGCATATTGTTTTTGCCGAACTGATTTTTCCCTCACGGGGCGAATTTAGTTTGTCCGTACGGGGCGAACGCAATCCGCCTTCACTTTTGTGTGGACAAATTGAAGTTGCCTCGTGAGGGTAAAATCAAAAGTGAGGGCAAACTGAGATTGCCCTCACTTTTGTGCGGACGGGCCGAGTCAAACTTTTGCATGTTTTTGTGATTGTGTATACATTTAATTAAATTAATTGAGATTGCCCTCACTTTTGTGATTGTGTATACATTTAATTAAATTAATTATGTATGCTATATTTTAGTGTAATTGTTAAATCCCACACCAATTTACTAAATCTCACATTTTTGTACCAAAATGCTCCCAATCCTTATAAGATAAAACAATAGTTTAATTAATTATCCCTCCATCCCTTTTTATAAGATGTTTTAAGCAAAATTATAGATCAATAAATTCTTTTAGTTCCGATTATACCCTTATTTATTTTAGTTTTTCTTGGAAAAATGAGTATTCTTGTCTTTAAATAAAATAAGGGTGAATTTAAAAATAACATACATAATAATTCTAAAAAATAACAAAACATCTTATAAAAATGGTCGGAGGGAGGAAAAAAAAAACTCCTATGGGGAAGATAATTATCACTACTACCTAAGTGAGTCATAAACTTCAACTAATGGTTTAAATTACAATTCAAGTAAACAAATATATTCCTTTTTTTTATGAAATTACACAAACATATTCATGCTAGAAGAAACAAAATTAATTTAATTTAGTCCTTTTAAAAATTAACAACTAAATAAGTATAAACTTATATTCTCCTAACAAATCAATAGTAGGTGTAGAAACTGAGATCTTAATGGTTTTAATCTAATGATTTACATGTAGTATATATAAGATTTACAAACCATTTCTAATCTTACATTAGCAGACCTATCAGTTGACTTTACATAAATGTTGGCAAGCCTTAGTAGCTGCTCAATTAGCATACCTATGCTACATCATTTTAACAGCGATTCAACCGTCATATTGCAACACCCCCTCAAGCATGTGCAAACAAGTTCCACATGCCTAGCTTGTGAGTCAAATCATCAAAACAATCATAGGATATACCCTTGGTAAGCATGTCTGCAGTTTGCTGACCACTTGGCACATAGACAACACATAACTCTCCTGGCTCAAATGATTATCCACTTCCACGCGTTTGGTTCTATCATGATGAATCGGGTCCATATTCTATGCGTATGGGTGATTTATTATCACAATATAACTTCATAGGATCTGATATTTTAAGTTGCTGCTCATTGAGTAATCTTTTGATCCAAATAAGCTCACATACCCCAAGAACAATAGCTCTAAGCTTTGTTTCTAGCTACCACAGACTGTTTTTTACTTCTCCAAGTTACTAAATTACTCCAAACTTTCGTATAATACCTAGTAGTTGATCTTCTATCCTCAATAGATCCTGCCCAATCTACATAAGTGAATGCTTCTACACTTCGATCTTCATTATTCTTAAAGAACAAGCCACTTCCAGGTGTTTTCTTCAAATATATGAGGATTTTATAGATTGCCTCTAGGTGTTCCTCCATTGGTTGACGCATATATTGATTTATTAAGTTGACTACAAATGCAATATCTAGTAGTGTGTTAGAAAGATAAATTAATCTTTTAACCAACAGCTGATATATCTCTTTATCAACTAATTTTCCATCGTCTTTTCACTTAAACTTGGCCTTAGGTTCTATAGGTGTTGTTGCTGGTTTGCAACCAAGCATTTCTGTATCTTTGAGTAAGTCAAGAACATACTTTTGTTGTGAAATTGAAATTCCATGCTTTGTTCTTGTGATTTCCATTCCCAAGAAATACCTTAATTGACCAAGATCTTTTACTTCAAACTCCTTAGCTAAAATTTTCTTTAAATTTTCTAATTCTTCCATGTCATCAACATAAACAATAAGAATTGCAACCTTACCATTTGAGTGTAATGACCAGTCCAAGTTACCAGCAATGGATAGTAAAACTCTGATAGTATTGAGTTTTGCTATTGGAGAAAATGTCTTTGTGTAATCCATTCCATAAGTTTTAATGAATCCCTTTGCTACTAGCCTTGCTTTGTATCGATCAATGCCTCCATCTGCCTTATATTTTACTGTGGCCCTCAATGTGTTGGTTTTTTGGTTGATCCACAATCTCCTAGGTTTGATTCTTTTCCAATGCACCCATCTCATCATAAACAACTTTTTTCCACTCAAGTTTGATTAAGGCCTCTTCAATAGTTCTTGGAATGATTACTTCATCAAGACTTGATGTAAAGGCTCGAAATTTAGGTGTGAATATGCTAAGACACATGTATTTTGAAATTGGATGAAGATTGCAGCTTCTTTTTGCCTTTCTTTGTGCAATGGGAAGATCTGATTCTAAGAAGCTAGAATCATCATGATTAGAAGGACTTTCAGAATGGACAGGTATAGAAGACTTACTTTTCAGTGGAGCTATTACTGGTTCTGTTTCATGAGGTATAAGTTCAATAGTAGGCTGTAGATCTTGATTGTTTTTGGAATCTTCATTTGAGTGAGAAATGATAGGCAATTGTAGAGGCAATGAGAGTGTAAAAGAAGAGAGGATAAGCATGTTTCCCAATATAAACATCATCACTTGAAGTTTTTGTGTAAAATGATTCAGATTCATGAAAAGTTACATCAAGAGAGACATAGATGCGCCTAGTTTGAGGATTGTAACACTTGTAACCTTTTTGAGTAGGAGAATAGCCCGGAAAAATACATTTATGGTCTCTAGGATCAAACTTAGTATGATGTGGACATAGATTATGAACATAGGAGACAACCAAATATTTTGAGGGGTAAATCTGAGATAAGATGAGCATGAGGAAACTTATGATGGAGAGAAATAGGTGTTTGATAATGTAATAGTCGTGATGGCATCCGATTGATTAGGTATGCTGCAGTTATAATAGCTTCCCCCAAAATTGTTTTGGAACATTAGTAATGAACATAAGGGCTCTAGCTATTTCAAGGAGATGCCGATTTTTACTCTCAACAATCCCATTTGTTGGGGGGTGTGCCTAGACAAGAGCTTTTGTGAACAATTCCATTAGAGGATAAATACTCTCCTATGATAAAATTAAAGTATTCAGTCCCATTATCAGTATGAAAGACCCGAAGATTAGCACTAAACTGATTTTTTATCATGGAATGAAATTTTTTAAAGGTTGAAGCAGCATCCGCTTTATCTTTTAAAAGATATACCCAACTCAACCTTGTATGGTCATCAATGAAAGTGATGAACCACCGAGTATTTGTTAAATTCTGAACTCGAAATGGTCCTCATATATCACTGTGAATAAGGGAGAAAGGTTCGGATGCTTTATATGGGCATGGGTGAAACATAGATCATGTATGCTTAGCAAGTTAGACAAATTTTACAGTGAAGAGAACCCAAAATTTTGTTTCCAAATAAGTTTGGAAACAGAATTTGGAAACAAACGGTGCATATAAGGAAAACTAGGATGGCCTAAACGATAGTGCCACCTCATTATTTCATCATAACTAGACGCGCTAGAAACAAATGAGTACCTTTTATTCCCGTGAGCTTGGTAATCCAAATCCAAATCCAAATTTAGAAAATACAACCCACTACATTCCCTTGCACTCCCAATCACCTTCCTTGATGATAGCTCCTGAAAAATACATTGAGAAGTTGGCAATGCATTTCTGGTTAGAGTTTAATTTTCTAATAGAAAGGAGGCTACATTGGAGTTTTGGGACATGAATGACATTATGTAGTGTAAGAGATGGTGATAAAGCCACAGTAGCAAATGATCTACCAACAATCTTTATTTTCAAATTACCTGGGCATGGTTTATATGATGAAACTGGTGGGATTGGCTGGTCATATGGTCAGATACCCTTGAGTCAATAATCCAGGGAAGTGTATTGACAGAAAGGATTTGGGTGCCTGAACTGGTCATGGGTGAAGCAGGCTTCTGATTCATGGGTGAAGTAGCTAAAAGACCAGCATTGAGAAGCTTGTGAAGTTGTTCAATCTGTTCATGAGAGAGGGATGATAATTTCTTTCTGCAACAAGCCACAAGCCTCTAGATGTGTTTAACTACGTGGTTTCCAATCAATTGATTTCCCGTGCAATTTCCAGTATGTGCCCTTGAGTCCATTCAATTTAGGAATGATAATTTAGAGAGAAGCATTATCAAAGGATAAACGCGTGGAGTAGTTCCAGATTGACTGGAAGAAGATATATGAGAGGTACAACCAACTTCATTGTTGGAGTTGTTATTTCCAGCCATGTATCTAAGGAAGTACCGAGATGATTGAAATCTAGGAATTTAGATGGAGGAAGAAGAACTGCAGCTTCTTCTGAAGATTAAGAGCTTAAAGCTCTGGAAAAAAAAAAACTCCTGAAAGAGTTTCTAAAAACTGGATGAGTGTAAAGTTCAGCAGGACCAAGAGAGAGAAGATAGGTTAGTCTACAGCTCTAATACCATGTAAAAACTGAGATCTGAATGGTTTTAATCCTTGTTATCTTTCTTGAATGATTTACATGGAGTATATATAAGATTTACAAACTATTTATAGTCTTACATTAGTAGACCTATCAGCAGTCCCTAGTGTACATTTAGCAGTCCTATCAGTTGACTTTAAACCAACTTTGGCAGCTCTAGTAGTTGGTCAATTAGTAGACTTATGCTACAACATTTCAATAGTGATTCAACAGTCATATTACAACAGTAATAGTATATCATTAATTTTTAGGTCTCTTTTTGGCATTCTTCTTTTACATTTGATCTATTCTTGCAATTAAATTTGATGAGATGAATCATTTATTTTTTATTTTGTGTCATCTTACTACTAAAATTAAAACTCAAATATAATTTTTCTTAATGAAGCAGTTTCAACTAGTGTAAAATTGTTTTGCTTTTTTGAAAATCATGAAGAGATTACTAAGAGGGTTGTTCTGAGTTAATTTTTTGACTCCCATCCCCATAATTTTTGTCGCAAATTCATTATATAGAAAAAAAGGTACTTTAATTTTAAAAATGATAAAAAATAAAATTTTCAGTAATAAAACAGAATATAATAAAGATATTAATATATTTAAAAAACTATGAAAAATATATAAATAATAATAAATTAATTATTATTTAAATATATAATAACATTATAAAAAGTAAAGGAATTTAAAAGGAAATTAAATAGTAGTTTTGTGTAACAAGTTCAGGAATTCTATAAATGAGGTCACTGAGTGGGTTTGAAATCAAGCTTTATTAAAATGTTATTATATAAAAATAGGGAGATCCAAGATTGATAAAAAGGTCTACATGAGTCGTGAGCGTTCCGAACGTTATAGGAATCAAGAAGATAATTAATTACAATGAAAACTTATACAACTTATATTGTATTTGACTTAATCATACAATAGACTTTTTCAATAATTGAATGAAAAGTTCCAATAAGAAATGAATTGGGACTTTTTCGATCTCCTAATAATAAGATAATTATCCTGTAATAAAGCTTAATTTCGATCCCATTGAATGACCTTATCTTTGGAGGAAAAGATATGGTATGTGACAAAATCAACATAAATATCTATAGGCACATCTGGAAATTCCTCTAAAACAATCGACTCCTAAAATATAACACATATAAATTAAGTGTATAATCAATATGAACAATCACAAAAATATGCAAAAGTAAATTTTTTTTGACCCAACCTGAACCTAGCCCATCCGCATAAAAGTGAGGATAAAACCAATTTTCCTCATGCAGGCAAACTGAATTCACCCCATGAGGGCAAAGCCAATCCGCCTTGTGAGGGCAAAACCAATTTACCTCATGAAGCAAATGCAATCCACCCTCACTTTTGTGCAGACAATTGAATTCACCCCATAAAGGCAAAACCAATTCGTCCTCACTTTTGTGCGGACAAACACAATCCGCCCTCTAGTTTGTGAGTACGACCATTTTCTTCAATTCTAAGACATAAAACACATGAAATCGATGTAATAAATGAACAAATGTTCTTAGACAGTAAATTAGCATTTTTAGTCATTTGTTTCAATGAAAATGGCTACAAATTGATGAATTTAGGATTTAATTTGAGAGATTTTTAGGTTAGAGAGATAGACTAGAGAGAAATTAGGACAAAATGAGAAAATGAGGTATGTATTTAGCATCCATGTTTAAGAAAACATCTGACAAGTTGTGCTTGTCAATTCTCATAACACTAATTTTTCACTAAGCACTAAACCTTATGCACATATATACTGCTGTCATATAATAGTATTGGATTTACTTTTCTCTGTATAAAAGAGATTTGAATTCTTGACATTTTAATTTCTTGTCATTTCCTCAGATCATGAGAAGCTTCTAGGTATTGAGTGTAATTACTCAAAGAATATAACTATGGGCTACATCTCTCCAAAACTAAATGAGCTACTCGAAATTTTCAAATCATTCGGGTAAATATTGTACTTATATTGATTAAAAAATATGTGCCAGCTTTGCCATTATTTATTTCTTTGCCATGCTCCTCGTCTATTTTAATTTTTGTGGTGGATTTTTTAAAATTTTTTTTTTAAAATTTTATTTTCTGTTGGTGAAAGTGGCTGTGGAGTAAAATTCTTCCTATCTGTTAAAAAGAATTTAGGTAGAGACCATTTTGTTAGTAATTTATTGCTAAATGCTAAATTTTGCAGGAAAAAGAAATAATTTTTTCATTTAGCTACAAATTTGGTTTTTCATTATCACATTCCATTTCTAAGCCGGCACGAAATTTAGATTAAATTTTAAAGAATGAACCCTTGGCCCCCACCTCATCTTCCACCTGGGCTCACTAATGTTTCACTTACATTCTGCTGCAGGGAAGCTAATGAAGTGCTCTGTCTCATCTTAGTTGATCGAATTATAACAGCAAAAGTAATTGAGAGGATAGTGAAGAAATTCTCATTTCTCTCTCATTTTACGATTTCTTATATGATGGGAAGTAACTCATCTGTTGATGCATTGAAGCCAAAAGCACAGAAACAAACTCTTGATTCATTTAGACTTGGAAAGGTAATTTCTACTTTTATTTTGTCGTGTGAATTATCTTAGATGGAAGGTCCATATTTGAAAAGTGGGATATCTAATAGGTCAATATACTGTTTGCTACCGATGTGATTGAGGAGGGAATCCATGTCCCTGATTGTTCCTTTGTAGTACGGTTTGATCTACCAAAAACTGTTCGCAGTTACATCCAATCACGTGGACGAGCTCGTCAAATTGGCTCTCAATATATTATCATGCTTGAAAGGTGGAGAGAATATTCATCATAACTTATTTCTCACACAAATTAGCTGTAGCTGAACATTTAAATTAAAAAAGGAAAAAAAGAAAAGAAAAGAAAGCCTTATGTTTTCTCTGTCACTATTGAAGTTCTAGTTCATTCACATAATGTAATTCTACATATACGTTTCAGGGGGAACATAAGACAAAGAGATGACATGTTCAACCTCATTAGGAGTGAGTTTTCAATGATGAATACTACTATAAATAGAGACCCTGATGCCTCTGTAAAGAAAGCTTTTGTTACAAAGGACACGGATGCATACTATGTGGAGGCAACCAGAGCATCAGTAACTACAGATTCAAGTGTCAACATCATCCATAAATATTGTGCAAAGCTCCCAAGAGACAAGTACTAATGCTTCTTTTAAGATCCTTCTGCATCTCTTTCTCTTTCTCTGTAAGCAACACCCCCCCCCCCCGTCCCAAAAAATATATTCTGCATACATGAAGACAAGTATATGCATAACTTTGTGCTTCTTGACATGAAACTGCTTATTTTGGGCTTGTGCTATACAGCTGATTGAACTTTGTCTGCAGGTTCTTTATTCCACAGCCAAAATTTCATTATGTATTGGTGGGGAACCTGTATCAGTGTGAATTAACCTTACCTCCAAATGCAGCTTTCAAAACAATCACTGGTCCAGAAACTGGAACTACTCATTCAGCCAAACAGCTTGTATGCTTGGAAGCATGCAAAAAGTTGCACCAGATGGGTGCTCTTAATGACCATCTCCTTCCTATCAGTGTAGAAACTTCAAAAAGTGATTCTCGCCCCAAAAGTAAAGCATTAACTTCAGGCGAAGGTAACAAGCTTCAACCTCTGAAGGAGGCATTTTCACTTTGGCTTAATGTTATTTTCAGGGGTGGTGTGCTTTTTTCACTCTCTCTCTCTCTCACACACACACACACAGAGGCTTCACATTTGAGTTACTGGGCATTTATCGCATTCATATGATTCTGCAAGGATTAACACTTAATATATTATGTAGATGTAGGAAATGATTTTTATCCACAAAAATGATGGAAAACAAGATATCTCTATGACCTAGGGGCACTTAGAAATATAAAACCAATTAGATTTATTGGATGTTTATCCGAACTTCAGGAATGGCTGTATTCCATGAGAATGATAAACTTATGTCTTGGTACTGGGCAATTCTCAAGGATTATTCTCTGTGGCGCACTTTTATGCTTATTTATATTTCTTTTGGGTTTTCTGTTGAGAATTTTCTCTAAATCCTATACTCCATTAGGAAAACTAGATTGAACCCAGGTCAATCTCCAGTTTTTTTCAGATTCCTTTCATGTTTTCTCATCTTAATCTTAATTTTACTCATGTGAATGTTGTCCTTCATTTCGACTGTGTTAAACTCTTGTTTCTATGACTTCCAGGAACAACAAAGAGGAAGGAATTACATGGAATGACTAGCATTCGCATACTCTCGGGGACTTGGAGAGATAAACATGACGGAGTCTTTTTTGAATCTTATAAAATAGACTTTTCTTGTAATATTGCTGAGCAGCGTTATTCCAGTTTTGTTCTTTTGCTTGAGTCAAAGCTGGATGATGATGTTGGAAATATTGAAGTGGAACTCTTCCTTCTATCCAAGTTTGTAAGATCTTCTATTTCTGCTGCTGGGCGTATATATCTGCAAGGAGAGCAAGTTAATCTTCATTCTTTGAACAATGTATTTTCTAATGCAAAATAATTGTAATTACCTTTTTCTAATGATACTTTGATTTTTCTTACCAGGTGGCAAAAGCAAAATGCTTCCAAGGATTCTTCTTCAATGGGTTATTTGGGAAATTGTTCATCAAATCATCAGGAGAAAGAGAGTTTTTATTTCACACCAATGAAGTGTTATGGAACCCATCGAACATGTATTTGCTTTTACCCCTGGAAACATCAAATGACAAGGGTGAACCTTTGGGAATTAATTGGAAAGGAATAGAATCATCTATTTCAGCAGTAGAATTTTTAAAAAAACATGCTTGGCTTAGTGTTGAACAGTCTGAGAGTAACAGGAAAGCCATGTTGGCACACAGATCTGACCCACTTGGAAATGGATCAGAAAATAGAAACATCATCCATCTGGCCAACAAATCTGTTTCTATAACTGACCTGAAGGGTATGGTGGTTGTGGCTGTTCATACTGGAAGAATATACACTATACTGGAAGCTGTTGACAAAACATCAGGAGAAAGCTGCTTTGATGGAAATTCTGATGCTGTCCTAGCAAATTATTCATCCTTTTCTGATTACTTTAGTAAAAAGTAACTATTCTGATTATCTTTCTTTTGAATTATTGCTTTTTGTGGATTGATATAGATCTTATCTCAATATAAGCTCAATTCTGATCAGGTATGGAATTGCCCTAGTGCATCCAGGACAACCTTTACTGTTGCTAAAGCAAAGTCATAATGCACACAACCTTCTAGTGGATTTCAGAAAACAGAGTATGTCAAGTTGCCCTACTAAGTAGCTTTTGATTGTTCAGATACATGTCTCACCACTTCATGCGCATATTTTCATAATTTGTATGAGCACTTAGAGGTTAAGTTTTTTCCATTCTCTGTGATGTGCGAACATTCTTTGTGCTTCTCCAGACTTTGCTCAAAATTTGAGAATCACATTAAAGTGAGTTAAGGTCATTTTATTCTTTCTCCTTTTTCAGAATTGAAATTTTTTATGTAGTTATTCTAGGGTTTTTGGTTGCAAGTTTTGATGGGCTAATTTTATTAGGATTGCTTCCTAGATTAATTACACATCTTTATGAAATGTCTTTTAATATGTGCATCCAAAAGGTAGGGATTTAACACTTTCGTGGTGAAATATTGAGATGAATTTATTATCCTTCCTTTTCCCTTGAAGCCACTGATGCATTGTTATTTTTACGTACTTTATATAAACTTGTAGGACTAATTATGTGTAAGAGTGATTTAATTGGTGACTTTTTTCTCAAAGAGCTTAAGCTTTTGGATGGTAATTTAGTACCCCCTCTTTTTTGATAGATAAATCAAAATATCCTTTATAAATCTTCTCAATATTATTAATTTTCTCTCTAAAAAGTCAAAAATTGTAGTTGACACTTTAATTAAACATCCTAGATACTTGTATTTTTTAAGGACGGTAAAATTGGAAAAGAGTTAGTACATGCTACTTTGATTTTATAATGTAACGAGTAAAGAAAAACATTGGAATCTCCAAACAAGAAAGAAATAAAGCGGTGGAAGTACTATTGGTGGTCATTAAATAGAGGGCTAATGATTTATCCAACTACATGATAAAAAATAAAGGATGGTGTTGAATGGTGTTCTATTAACTTGATCATTTAGATTACAAGAAGTGCCTATATATATATATGCTTGCACAAGCACACAAATGTGGAAAAATCAACACATATAGCCAAACATAGGTGTCAATTTAAGCTGGCTAACTTAATATTTAACTCTCTATCAAGTTGGAGCATATAGATCAAATGCTCCAAACTTATTACAAATGTATTCAATCCTAGGTCCTCTCAAAGATTTAGTAAAAATATCAACAAGTTGGTCAATTGATTCAACAAACGTAGTAACAATGTCTCTGGAAGCAACATTTTCACGTATAAAGTGACAATCAACTTCAATACGTTTAGTCTTCTCATTAAAGATAGGATTAGATGCAATGTGTAAAATAACTTGATTCTCACAAACTAATTTCATAGGGTTGAATTTACATAACTTGAGCTTCGTGAGAAGATGCTTCACTCAAATGAGTTCGCATGTCTCAAGAGCCATTGTTTAGTGTTCAGGTTCTGCATTTGAATGAGCTACCACATCTGATTTTTTTATTTTTCTATGATATAAGATTTTTACCAAACAAGATATAATAACCTGATGTTAACCTTCTATCTCAAGGCAAAGATTCAAAAAATGTAACATCAAAAGAGGTGTAAAAATAATGAGTCTTAGGACAATAGCATCTTAAGCCCTTTTGAAGACGAGAATATCCAATGAAAACACATTTAATTGTCTTTGGATCTAGTTTATCTTGTTCAGGAGTAGAATCACAAACAAAATAGGTACTCTCAAAGACTCGCAACGGAAGCTTATGAATATGTTCTTGTGGGAGCAAAATATTAAAAGGAATTTTACTTATAAGACAGATGAAGACATTCGGTTTAGGAGATAGCCAGAGTGAAGTATAGCATCTCTTCAAAATCTTTTATGAATCTTCTGATGGATAAGCTAAGGTTTGGGCTATTTCAACAAGGTGTCGATTCTTCCTTTTAGCAATGCCGTTTTGTTGTGTAGTTCAAGCACAGGAAGATTCATGAAGTATGCCATGTGAGGAAAATAAAGTAGTGAAAGATTTAGAAAAATACTCTTTGGCATTATCACTACACAAGGTTTTGATATACACCCCTAATTGATTTTTTATTTCATTATAATATTTATGGAATACATCAAAGAGCTCAGAACAAGTTTTCATCACAATGATCTAAGTGTAACGAGAAAAATCATCTATAAAGGTAACAAAATACCATTAGCCAAGAATAGACAGTATACGGCATAATGAACTAAAGAAAAAGGGGTAATAGCACGCCTATCAAGTCTACTAGAATAGGAAGCTTGGGAGTGTTTCCCAAGTTGACATGACTCACATTTTAAAAACTTTAAATTTGACGGAGGAACAAGTTGATGTAGTTTATTAAGACTTGGATGCCCCAAATGGTAATGAGCTAGAAGAGGAGAAACAGAAGCAGTGCATGCATTTTTGGTAGAACATGAGAAAAGGTAAAGTCTTTGGGATTCATATCCTATACCAATCGTCTGTTTTATTTTTCGGTCATGCACATCCACTGCGTTAAAAGAGAAAATTACAGAACAATTAAAAGAATGAGTAAGTTGGTAAACAGAAATTAAATTGAAAGGGCAATCGGGAATATACAAAACATTAAATAATGACAAAGAAGGAAGAAGAGTAATGGTTCTAATTCCTTTTGCAACCCTTATTGAACCATCACCAAAGGTAACTGATGGAAGTGAATTCAAGTAGGTAATATGGGAGAAAAGATCAAGATTACCAAAAAAATGATTAGCGACACCGAAATAAAAAATTCACGTAGAATTAGATGATCGGTGGCCTTGAGTTGAAGAAACTCTTGATACTCGGTGTTTAAGATAGTACGAGTACTAGAAGCATTTGAACTTGCTTGTGCTACACTTGCCATTGCTGGTTTGCCATGAAGTGTCCAGCATTTTTTCCTTATGTGTCCAGGTTTGTTACAGTAAAAATAGAATCAAGTTGTGCCACGACCACCTTGGCTTCGTCAATAACTTTCTCGACCTGTTCCTCTGTAATTATTTCAAGGATTGTAAGTTGAAACAGTAAGAGCATAG
The DNA here is from genome assembly GCA_019593545.1 of Apocynum venetum. NCBI lineage: Eukaryota > Viridiplantae > Streptophyta > Magnoliopsida > Gentianales > Apocynaceae > Apocynum > Apocynum venetum. The sequence goes on along the minus strand of SRSM01000727.1, from coordinate 1,459,928 downwards.
TGTTCTATTATAGAAGATGTTGATATGTCCTTGGAAGTATAAGAGACTTGAAGAAGTCTCATAAACATATCTTTAGTGTTTGGGATAGATCAATCTTCGAGAATGTCATGATGTACCTACTCGTAATCTGGCTTAAGCTTTGCAAGAGCAAAAACAGCAAAAAACGTATCATGCTGAGCAATTTGTTTTGTTGGTGATCCTCCAATAGATATTAGTTTATTGAATTCAGTCATAAGTCCTTGAATATTCCCTAAAAACTTTTTCATTGACATTTTTGATTTTTTGATATTTAGCATGTCACTAATAACATAATAGAAATAAGAAATATCATTTACGTATAATGATTATGCATGTTCCCACACGGATGCACAAGTCATGAAGGGAAGGAACACGGAAGCTAATTCACAAGAAAGTGACTGCCATAAATGGCTACATGATTGAACATCAACTCTTTCCCAAACATCTCGTTCATATTGAATACTTTTAGAATTGGCAGTCAAATGATCAACTGCTCCTTGTCCCATAAACCAAAATTTTACAGTAGAAAATCATTCTTGATAATTTTGAGACCCAAGTAACTTTTCATCTGTTATAATCACAGTACCACATAAATTAGGAAAATACACTGTAGGTCAAAATGAGGTAGTGGAATTCAAGATTTCATCATCAGCCACGATTGAAAAATGCTCAAATATATGAAAATAGAGGCAAAAAAATTGAACCCAGATAGAGTAGCTCAGATAAACTCCAATATAACCCAGAGGAGGTTATTTAACATAAGAGACACAACATTAACATGACACATCAACAAAACAGGTTATTTAAGGGAGTGTAACTCAAAACAGACAGAAGAAACGCATCAGCAAAAGGAAAAAATCCTAACTCACTATAAAAATCAAGGATTAAAAATAAAAATGACACCTTGGGAAGACTAAGCAAACATAGGTGAAGCTGAAGAAACCATCGGCGTAGAATTCCGATCACCAGAAGCTGGCACGTGGGCTTCACACGCTTCAGGCTGCTCGGCACGTGGCCTCACATTTGTGGTTTTTGGTGGCGGTGCTTCGTATTCTAGCTGCTCGGTGTCTGTGGCATCCCCTTGAGTTGATGGTGTCAATAACATGCACCAAATGGTTGAAGCTTGTACTTGAAAAAAAAAGAACTGAGAGCTTGAAGTTGAAGAACTTATGTTTTTTTCTTACTTTCAAAAGAGAGGTTCAGGCCTAAGGAGGAGGCTCTGATGCCACGTTGAATGGTATTCTATTAACTTGATCATTTAGATTACAAGAAGTGCCTATATATAGGTTATACAAGCACACAAATGTGAAAAAAACAACACACATAGCCAAACATAGCAACCGTTTTAGATTGTTTAACGCAATATTTAATACTCAAACAGATGGCAAGCTCATGAATGGGCGTGCTTGCAATTTCTGAAAAATTCAGTGGCTGCTTGCCTTGTCTTTAAGCTACAGTGAATATTATAAGTACACTTAGATAACGTCTATATCCTGTGACAATTTTGATAGAGTTCAACCAAGTTTCTCACCAGGATTTACTTGTACTTTAAATGCTCAAAGATTACTAATTACTTTAATAACCTTCATGGTTTTATGGTGACTACATCTAATGTTTGATTATTTTGGTTATATAGACATTCTTTAAGATGACGATCTTGTATTAATTTAGGGAATAAGGTATACACTACTAATATGCATCCTTGGAATACATAGAAATGATAGAAAAATAGATATCACTGCTTCTCCAAACGAAAATAAATGTATCAAGTTTTTGTTTGATTCATCCCTCCAACAATATAGAAGTTCATGTTTGCATCATCTGCTGGATATCAGAAACTTCAAATGGGAAAAAGTTGCCTGGTGAAAGTGATCCAATAGTACAGAAGCCAAGAAATAATGTTCACATGCCACCAGAACTTCTAGTTAGCATGGATGTCACCACAGAGATACTAAAAGCGTTCTACCTGCTCCCATCATTGATGCACCGACTAGAGTCTTTGATGTTGGCCAGCCAACTACGAGAAGATATTTCATCTCACCTCACCAATACGCATATATCAAGCTCTTTGGTTTGTGTTTCTGCTTGCTGAACGTTATCTTGTTAATTGCTTTTGCTTTTCTTATTTATATAATTTTTTTCATTATTAGATCTTGGAGGCCCTCACCACTCTAAGATGTAGCGAAAGCTTCTCCATGGAACGTTAGAGTTGCTTGGAGATTCAGTGCTGAAATATGCTTTGAGCTGCCACCTCTTTCTTAACCATCCTGAAAAGCATGAGGACAGTTATCTTCTGATCGTTCTCGGGTTGTTTGTAACTCAACCTTGCATAAACTGGGAATCAACAGCAAGTTACAGGTGTCTGTGTTGTCAGTTTGTCTTTCTTCTCTCTTTGTGCATCTGCATACACAAAACACATTTTGTGTTTCTGTACTAATCCTATGTCCTAGACCTTGCTTCTTTTACAGTCAAAGACCTTCACATGGTTGATACTGCTCATTTAAGTATCTGAACTATTCCTCTTTTGAGCTATTTGATGCTAGGAAATATACAGTTGCTCAGTCATTCTCTTTTGTTTTGAATGACTATGGTAGTGGCCTTTCTTTTCATTTTATCTAGAACATTCCGCAAAGGGTTATTTTTGAATAAGCCCATTGCTCAGATATTTTGAATATTTGAGCTTTTTATTGCACAATTTGCAGATATTAAGGAAAGAATCTAACAGTTGATAAAATTTGTTTTTTTTTTTTTTAAATCGTAGGGGAAGAAGGAAAACAGAGAAAAATGGATAGGATTTGCATATCTGGACTGTTGGATTTTATTTTTATTTTCTTCAAAGTTTTAATATTTTTTAGGGAGTAATAAGGTTTGGAAAACTTCACTTCTTTTAAAACCTAAGTAACCAATGAGAGGGAGAATTACACCGCTTTTGATGGTTTCCCTGTTTAACTGAAGTCGTGAAACAGAAAAGAGGGTGAGCATAGGTGGTGACTGAGAATTCTAAGGTCTGACTATTGTACATTCAGTACAAGAAGTCAGTTTAGTGCTATCATTTCCTTCCGTTTACCTGCAAAATAAAATAGAAATGAAATAAATAATGAAACAACTGAATTAAATGAAATTGAGAAAAGGTGCAAGGAATATCTCGCTCTTTTGTATTATTGGGGAAATATCTCCTGTATGACAGTGTCTAGTTTTCCCTGGATTTTAAACTCCTCAAATCACGTTGTTTGTATGTGATATTTAATAATTTTGTCTACATTTGAGTCAGAATGCTTTGCACTTCATATTCCCAGGGATATATACGTGACAGTGCATTTGATCCTCGTCGATGGACTGCTCCTGGTCAGCGATCTATAAGGCTTTTTCCTTGTGAACATGGGGTTGCCACTCCTGAAGTTCCTTTGGATAGAAGTTCATTACTGAAGACACAAACGTAGTGGTGGGGAAGTGCTGTGACAATGGTCATAGGTGGATCGGATCTAAAACTATATCGACTGTGTTGAAGCCCTAATAGGTGCTTACTTTGTAGGAGGTGGCTTGACTGCTGCCATTCAGTTAATGATTTGGCTTGGTTTGGATGCTCAACTAGAGCCTTCCTTGGTAGACAAAGCAATTAAAAGTGCATCTTTACACTCATATTCTCCAAAAGTTGAAAGCATCCAAAGCCTGGAGATGCAACTTAGTTATGAGTTTGCAGTCAAGGGATTGTTGCTCGAGGCGATAACCCATGGAACTGAAGAGCAAGATGCTGGTTTATCTTATGAGGTAGCAAAAGAATTTCTATATTCATAGAACTAAAAGGTTCTATGTTGAGTTTTTTTTTATATAAATAGGATCAATGGAAAAAGTATCGACAGGTATCAAAATTATTGAACGTGAAAGCTTCTATTTTCTATTTGGATAAATAAGTATACTAGTCCGTTGAGCTTATTGATTTGTCTCTTGTTGAATTTTCAACAGAGGCTAGAATTCTTGGCGATTCAGTGCTGGGACATACTTATACATGGTATCTTTACCAAAATCACTCCGAGATTGATCCGGGCGAACTGACAGACCTGCGTTCTGCATCTGTCAACAATGATACTTTTGCTCTTGCTGCTGTAAGACACAACCTTCATCTGCATCTTCGGCATTGCTCTGGATTTCTTGAGGACCATATATCAAAATATTTGAAGGTTGTCTCCATGTCCTCTAATGATAAAGAGCTTCTGCAAAGTACAAAAGCTCCTAAGGTGAGCTCTTAGCATATAACTGTGTCGTAAGGTTTATGCACTCAGACCTTTCTTTTTTGTTCTTATTGTTTTCCCATCTATAAGTCAGTTTCATGTAGCTATGCCTTTTCTGCTACTCCAGGTACTCGGTGACTTGGTGGAAAGTATTGCTGGGGCAGTACTGATTGACTCTAAACTGAACCTGGATGAAGTGTGGAGGTCTTTAAACCACTACTATCTCCAATTGTTACTCCTGATAAGCTCGAACTCCCTCCCCTACGCGAACTGATTGAGCTATGTGATTCTCTAGGTTATTTTATAAAGGAAAATTGTACACCAAATGGGGATGTAGTGCAGGCAGAGCTTATTTTGCAGCTTGAAGAGGTCCGGCTGGTTGGGAAGGGATTTGGACAGACTAAAAAGGCTGCAAAAGGTCAAGCTGCTCTTCATTTGTTGAAGAACTTAGAGGTTTGTTCATTTCGACATCAAATACCTATTTACTCAAACTGCACCGTGATTTTTTGTTAGCAGAAATTTCTGTTGTAGTTTCTCTACTGTAGCTTGCCACTACTACTCTTAAAAACTGGAAACAAAGGAATGATAGGTTGGTTGAGGTGCATATTACTCTTTTAGAGTGAGATTTCAGTTGTTTTTCAATTGAATGAGGCACCACCTTAGATACATACAGATGTATGGGGTTGCATAGTGGGAATGCTGAGCCATTTGGATAAGAATAGTATTCTCTAGGATACATATGCAATTTGCTAAGGTTAAAGACATGAAGGAAAGTATTTTGAGAATAGAGGTGTCAATAACCTGGGTTGGACATCTATATCATTAATCATCTTTGATAGAATAATACTAGTGAAATATAGAGTAAACTGCCAGTGCTTTATTTTGTTTCTAAAGATTCTTCATTGCTCCAAATTGGTCCTCTTATTTACTTATTTATTTTCTTTCCTGGTATATTCCATTTTTCAGGCTCTTTTTGAACAATACTACTCATACTTCAGAAAAACACAGATGTACTTAATAAAATACACAGATGCAAACTTATCCTTTTAGATATTATTCATTAAAGATTCTTGTCTTTGAGCATCTGTTATCCTTTTCAGTTTCTGATAATTGTGTGTATTTGTATTCCTTAAATTCTCGCTGTTAATCTCAGTTCATTATTATCCATTACATGAAGATGACAATCTTTGTCCTTTTGACAGAAAAGAGGAATTTCAAACCCAAACGCAAAAATGAAGGGACAAGTTCTATCTGCATCCAAGAAAATAATGAAATTACTGGGAACAAATCCTGTAAAAAGCAGAAGACGTCTGATCCAACTGGAGATCGCCCTTCCAGCAGTGATCCTAAAAGTTACGACTCCAATAAACTAGAGATTCCAGGTATCTAGTGCTGCTACTGCTACTATTCCTAGCTTAAATAATAGGAAAATAACAGAAATGCAATATGCATAACCACATTGTGTACGCTTCGAGGAAAAGGCAATTACATAGTGTGCACAACTATACAACCTTGAAAGAAGCAAGATTGGAAACAAGTATGGGGCCTTGTCATATATACTGGAAACTAATTAGTTGGATTTTGCTCCAAATACACGTCTTTTATAAATGGCTTTTAGAGTAAATTTAGAATAAAAAATTCTTCACTAATGTCATCATTTGATTTAGTCATTCTTCAATGACATAAAATGGGAACATCTCTCCTTCAGGGTTCCAAATTTTTCTGAAGTCATGCATGTGCAGTATAGAGCTTGTTTTCATTTAATTGAAACTGAGTACTGATCTTTTTTCTTTGCAGTAGTACCTCCTATTAACATGAAAAAAGGGGTCCCCGGACATCTCTTTTTGAGCTTTGTAAGAAACTGCAATGGCCAATGCCGGATTTCCAGTTCACAGAGCACAGGTCAAGGTTAGTAGGATTAACTATCTTTACTTGATTTTATTTACGTATTTATTTCTCATTCAATGATAACTGCTACTTATCTTCACGATGGTTTGAACCCATTATTGTCCTTAGTGAAGCTTTTTTTTTTTTTTTACACAATAGAAATATGCCTCGAGTTTGAACTAACTGAGCAATTCATTTACCAGAACCCCAATAGTCTTTGGTGAAGGTTCTGAGCAGAGAACAGGCTTTAATAGCTTTGAATCTCAAATCAAATTGACCATACCCAACTCTGGCATTATAGAACTCACAGGAGATCCAAAAGCTGACAAAAAGAGTGCATCTGACTCAGCTTCCTTGCGGATGCTGCATGAGCTGGAAGGACAGGGAAAGATCATTATTAGCAAATGATCATTTGCATGGCTGATGCACGCCTGGCATCATGAAGTGTAAGTATTGATTGATACCAATATCTTTTGCATTATGGATAGGGAATAGCATTGCCTAGAGATTGAAATGTAAGAGTTGGTACACTTGTCAAGTAAGCACTTGTAGCTAAAAGGCTCAGTTTCAGGTGCTTATGAAGTATATTTACCATCTCCGTGATGTTTTACTCTAGGAGAGTAGCAAATACCTTCTCAAAATGACTTCTGGCTAACCAGGGTATGTAAATTACAAGGATGAGGTTTGCTGATAAACTGAACCGATTTATCGCTATATCTTTGCCTTTCTATCTGAATCTGTTTCAAGCCCCTTATGGCCTCGTGAACTTGGATTGATCGGACATATTTATAACATGTTTTGTTCATATTGAAAAAAGGATATTAATTTTTTCGCGTTTGGGTTGGCATGAAGATTCCTCATTTTATTGAAAGCCTAGGTACATCATACATATATGAGACTCATATCTCAAATCTATCCAACTTACAGGATATTGCATATCTATCAACCAATGATCATGCGCTTTAGTTGTCAAATGTACTTACTTGACAACAGCTTATGGATTATGAGTGGGACTTAACAACTTGTCTTGCCTAGGATGTCCATCCGGGTTTCTTTAACAACTTCGCACTCAGATAATAATTGGATCTACAAGCGTTGCAATGATAAGGGACTTCAATAGTTTTTCAGGATCAGTGTATCCATCTATGTCATGTTTGTAGCAAACATCAGATAGGCGTGCAAGACCAGAATGGGAGCAAGAACTTCCCTTGGAAATGTAGTAGTTGGTGGCTTGATCCACTCCTCGTTAAAATCCTTCCCTGCATCATCGGCAATCTCTTCAAGCTTTACCATTGCTTCTTCCTCCGATACACTGTAATTCTCCATATAGCAATGAATTGCAGTTGCGGTATCTCTCTCTTTCTCAAACTTCAAGATCAAAGATTGAATATGACCAAAGATCCGAAATGCATTAGTTAAAGAGCAACATAGATAAAATATTGAAAAACATAATCTTGCGTACATTTGAGATCATGTTTCCATGTTGGCCACCAAAAACCAAAAATAAATGGAAAAATATTGTACCTTGTGAGATGCAACATCATTGAGCAAGCGGCCTGTTACCATGTTGGCCACCATGATTTTTGGGGTAGATGCAAGCCAATCAAACACTTCCTTAGTTGCAGATTTCATAAGCACCCAGGATCCAGCTACCAGCAAAGTATAGGAACTTGTGAACAATCCAACCTTCAAGTAGTCATCAAACGTTGGAAGTTCCTTTTAAGAACCATTTCGATTGACAAGGATGAGGTTTGCTGATAAACTGAACCGATTTATCGCTATATCTTTGCCTTTCTATCTGAATCTGTTTCAAGCCCCTTATGGCCTCGTGAACTTGGATTGATCGGACATATTTATAACATGTTTTGTTCATATTGAAAAAATGGATATTAATTTTTTCGCGTTTGGAGTTGGCATGAAGATTCCTCATTTTATTGAAAGCCTAGGTACATCATACATATATGAGACTCTTATCTCAAATCTATCCAACTTACAGGATATTGCATATCTATCAACCAATGATCATGCGCTTTAGTTGTCAAATGTACTTACTTGACAACAGCTTATGGATTATGAGTGGGACTTAACAACTTGTCTTGCCTAGGATGTCCATCCGGGTTTCTTTAACAACTTCGCACTCAGATAATAATTGGATCTACAAGCGTTGCAATGATAAGGGACTTCAATAGTTTTTCAGGATCAGTGTATCCATCTATGTCATGTTTGTAGCAAACATCAGATAGGCGTGCAAGACCCAGAATGGGAGCAAGAACTTCCCTTGGAAATGTAGTAGTTGGTGGCTTGATCCACTCCTCGTTAAAATCCTTCCCTGCATCATCGGCAATCTCTTCAAGCTTTACCATTGCTTCTTCCTCCGATACACTGTAATTCTCCATATAGCAATGAATTGCAGTTGCGGTATCTCTCTTTCTCAAACTTCAAGATCAAAGATTGAATATGACCAAAAGATCCGAAATGCATTAGTTAAAGAGCAACATAGATAAAATTGTGAAAAACATAATCTTGCGTACATTTTGAGATCATGTTTCCATGTTGGCCACCAAAACCAAAAATAAATGGAAAAATATTGTACCTTGTGAGATGCAACATCATTGAGCAAGCGGCCTGTTACCATGTTGGCCACCATGATTTTTGGGGTAGATGCAAGCCAATCAAACACTTCCTTAGTTGCAGATTTCATAAGCACCAGGATCCAGCTACCAGCAAAGTATAGGAACTTGTGAACAATCCACCTTCAAGTAGTCATCAAACGTTGGAAGTTCCTTTTTTAAGAACCATTTCGATTGAATGTTGGAAAACCTCGCATACTCTTTCCACTAATCAAGAAAGACATATATATATATATATATATATATATATATATATATATTTAAATATTAGTAGAACAATAAAGCAAATCATCAAATTCTAATACATTCTGACAGGACACATGATGAACACAAAAGAGGGAAAAAAACATTGAGATAGAGAAAGGAAAATGTATTTTATTATCTTTTGAATGAAATACAAATATTTTAAAGATATTACTAGATATTCTGCTTTCATTTAATTGTTTATCATTCTCTTTTGGATGGTTTTTACTTTTAATTTTAATATGTATTTTACTATTTTATCTAAGAAGGGGAAATAGAGCTATTATCTTTATCTTGATGGCTAAAAGGTTTTCTTTTCTTTTTTACCAAGCTAAAAGGTGGATAAATCGAAGTGCCTATAAGAACTATCACATACGTCACCTTTTCTTTATAACACTCAATTGCATAAGACTTTTCTTGATTGGCCAACTCTTCTTCATTTCATGGCTGAGATCCAAAAGAGCCATATAGCAAATCTTCATATAGTCTGGCAACCCATCTATCTCCTTGCGATCCCACCTGGAAGAAATTACATTTGGATTATTTGAAATATCAAAACTTCATATATATGGAATAGTAATTCTATACACAGTTTAACATGCCACGATCAAATGGCTTTAAGGAACAAACAAGTATATTTATAGTGTGGCCTACCTCATCGTACTAATTGCACCATGTAAAATGCAAAATAGTTAAAATATTGAATTGAGGACTACTTTAAAGCCAATTTCAAATAATCAGTTGAGGGACCATATACATATAGTAAAAACTAAATAAATATAAAGGGAAAATTAATGAATTAAGTCCCTACAATTACTTTGTTTCTTCACTTTGGTCCGATTTTATTTTTATTTTTTTCTCCCCATATTACTTTTTGGCAACTAATTTGGTCATTTTGACACTATTGCAGTGGTTTCAAACAACATTAAATTTTATTATTACCTAATTTAAATTAAAAATTTGGTGCTAGATGTATATAAACTTACCTCAATAGCTGAGAAAGTTCTTGTTTGTGCAACATCTGCAGTGAATTGTAATCCATTTTGCAAACTTTAAAAGTATTTCATTCTTTGAATCATCTTCCTCATAGAATGATATATAATAACGAGCTTCTGTTCTGGGTGGCCTTTATGGAGTGATTGCTCGAGGGCATGCTTTAACTTGTTACCAAGGAAAGAATTTAAAGGTCGTGCTGCTGCTGGCCTTAGATTATTGAGAGCAGAAGCTAGAGAGTCTTCTAATATGATGTCTTCTTTTGTCCTCAATTGTGCTGCTTCATAAAAGTTTAATAAACCCTTTATGTCACTGCTTAAGGAGTCTTTGAGTTTGCCATTGGCATTCATGAAATTGTCAAAGATACCTGTATCACAAATTATTTAAAATACAAAACGTAAAAAAGAAAGAAAAAAGTAGGTAAATATTTTGAAAGTTACCAACTAAACTAAATTTAACTTCCTTGTCATATTAGATTAAATATAAATTTATATTATTTTTTATAATAATAATAATGTATTATAATAGATTTCTTCCATCTATATTTTAGTATTAGATATTCAAATAAGTAACGTACCACAAGAGATTTTGAAGCCATGTTGTCGTAGTAGTCGAAACAGTAGACTAGCTGTGGTGAGATCATAGAGTGGATAACTTTCGGAATTTGTATTGTAAATTTGCTCTAATTCATCTTCAATCTCTTCTTTGAAGTGATATGATATACCACGTCGTCAATTGTGTCTATTAACTTCAATTTCTTCATCACATCATTTCGTGTATTCGTAAATAAAATTTTGACTTCTTTCTTGAGTGCTTCAATCTCTGTCAAAGCATGTGATAGACCTAAAACGATATGGATATTAGAAAATCATGATCAAATACGTTTGGTGTTCTTGGTCTTGTTCCTCTCAATTCTTTAATAACAAATTTTTTGTGGTTATTTTACAAAATCAAAAAGTCATATCTCAACTATGTTCATGATATCATTATATTGTTTCTCTAATTAGGATAAGAATTACACGGTGCCATAACCATGGTTTGTATGCAGTAATGGAATGTCGCGTCCATCGTTGTTAGAACCTTTGTCAAGTTAAAGGTATGATTGATGGAAAATTAACAAATTCAACTTATTTACTATTTTACTTTTTCAAATTTGGTAACATATCTTCTATTTTAAATCTTACAATGTCAGTACTTTTATACCTTTTCAACTTTGATATCATATCTTATATTTTGAATTTTACAATATCAATATTTTTTGTTTTTTCATTTTGATCGGTTTGACCATTTTATTTGCTAATATTATGTCAAATTGGTAGCTCGCATTTTTATGAGGGTATATATGTTATTTTTATGAGCATAAGTCTGCAACAAACTTCAATATGAAGAAGAAAAAATGGAAGAAATGAGGAGAAAAGGGGAAAAATGGATGGAATTAACAATGATCATGGATTTACAACAAATTTCAATGTGAGAAAGAAAAAATGGAGAGAAATGAGAAAAAGAAATGAGTTGAATTAACAAATTATCAAATTTGTTCATGAAAATGACATATATACCCTCATAAAAAATGTGAGTCACCTATTTGGCATAATGCAATAAATAAAAATGGTCGGATTAATCAAACAAAAAAATATAAAAAATATTATTATTATAAAATTAAAAATAGAAGATATGTTACCAAAATTGAAAATATATAATTACTTATACTATTAAAATTCAAAATATAATATATGTTACCAAATTTGAAAAAGTAAATAATACATACCTTGAATTTACTAATTTTTCGATGAATGACATATGAATTTATTTGTTAAGGTTTATAAATGTTTGCTGAGAAATTAGAAGAAATGAGAGAAAGAAATAGAAAGAAACAGTACCTGGTCATCAAAAGTAAATCCAGTGAAGATATCACCCCAGATGTTGTTAGGGAAGTCAGCTAAGGGGCGAATAATTTCCTGCTGATCAGCGTTGTTCATGAAGGGCTTACAAACTTTTGTTAAGGGCATTTTGATGAGTGACTGATTGATTTGGGATTGAAGTTTTCTGGTAATTTTGATGAGGGAACGATGAAAATGCAAGTGCAGATGATCTATATTTATAGCAGAGGTAGGATGCAGGTACCTACTGTAAGAAAAATAGACCGCGGAGTATTTTTACTCTTTTATGTCCAGAATTATAAAAGCTCACGTTAGACTGAATTCAAGAATTAAAAGAAAGTCTTGGCCTTGATAAAGTTACAACAATATTGTTGTAATTAATGCAATTAGTTATAAAATTACATGAATTAGTAAAATTAGTAAGATGTAAAATTTTAAAATTAGGATATAATTAATGAAATTTAAGTATAAAATATGTTATTTTGAAAGGATGATCATTTTATTCTGGATGTTTAAAATAAAAATAATATTCAATATAGATTGAAAAATGTTAATCTTAATTTTAATATAATTCACATCACATCTCTTTTATATCTATATATATATATATATAATAATACTTTAATTGGCCACCTCAGTTTCCTCGTGTTTCCGTGGGATATCTTTTTTTAATAATTATTTTAGATATTTATATATTTTATTAAGATATTAAAAATAATTATAAATTTTAATTCTTCTTTCTTCATTTATTAATATATAAATCATCCGAGTCATTTGTATTTATTTTAATATATAAATCATTTTTATGATTTTTTATAATATTTTTCTCTTATTTTTTTATTCTTATAATATCCTTATTTATTCATATATTTTTTCTTACCTCTTCAATCATTAATATTTTTTCTTATCTCTTCAATCATTATAGAAGGAGAAAGACACGAGTTCTAATCAAATGTATCCCTAATAATTATGGTATTTTTTTTAAAAAAAACTTTAATCGATGTAAAAGTATGCATTACCACTTATATTAATATTTTAAGTTTTAATTATACGTTTAATAAATATTTTAATTAATCTATCATTCTCTCTCTTTCTTCAAAATTAATCACATTCATTTTCTTTTCATTTTAATAGAGATTCTCTTTATTTTAATATAGATAAAATTGAAATATTTTAATCATTCTAGAATGATACTTATTATAAAATAAAATATCTAATATAACACTTTTAAAAAAAATACAATTGAGCATTTAAATATTCTAATGTTTAGGACTTTGCTATTCGGATAGAATCATTAAATGAAACTTATAATACAATTCTTATCATTTTCCCTCCAACATTTCTATTCCTCATTTTCCTCCAAAACAAAGTCATTTTATGAGTTAATGTTAGACTTAGTTTTTCAATATGTTCTTTTTAATTGCAATATTGTCTTTAAATGTAATTAATCATAAAATGTACATTGTGATAAAATAAAAATTGGTGGATTGTAGTTTTTTTTTTTTGAAAGGTATAGAATATATTATTGAAAAAAGGAACCCAAAAGTAACAACAGAACAATTTCCTCAAAAAAAAAAAAAAAAAAACACAACACCAGCCACGAAAATAACATGCCTACATCCAGTAGCATTATAATATATGCTACAAAGACTACCACTAGAAAAAAAAAACATACTAGCTTGAGAGCATCCACTAATTATATAAAATAGATCCTTGTTTGTAGCAGTCTGAAGGAGCATGCCCTTTTTTCCTTTTTTCCTTTTTTTTTTTGAGTACAATGAGCATGCCTTTGAATTGATAATTTAGAGGAATTATTTTATTTTTTATTGAATTGATACTGATGTTAAGCAATTTAAAAGCTTGAAACATTATTACTAAAATCTTGCCTTTGAATTTTATTTTGATTTCCTTTTCTTTTTCTGGTTTCTATGACAATTTTTAAATATTGGTCAACTATTTATTAAATGTCCATAAACTATTTAGCCATTTAGATCAAAATTATTATATTTTAATTACATAATATTATTAATTAATTACATAGTTTATAGACATTTATAGTAAAATAAATAAATATGAATATATATATTAATTATAGGAAATATATCAAAAGTATATATATATATCAATTACATAAATATGAATACATATTAATTTTTGTATTCAAGTATCATGAATATATATATATATATATATATTATATTAATATTAAGAAAAGATAACATAAAATAAGAGAACTGATACTTCTACTTAAGATGACCGATACTTCCCTAATTTAAACATGATACTTGCCTGTATACTGGTACTATAGCAATGAACTTGACAAGCTCAAGTTTAATATTTGGAACCGTGCAACAATATGATTTCCAATAACAATTGGAAAGTCATCTATAGACAAATGTGTCATGAATTTATAAATACTTGTTTAAATTTCACATCACTCATTAGCTTGTTTCAAAAGATTTGCTATTAAAACCTTATCATTTTGCATAACAAAATTGATGCTTTAGTTATGATGCCAAATAATTAAAGTCTGTGATATTTTTATTATAATGTACAAAGAAGTGATACATTTGCATTCAAATTTGATACTTCAATATTAAAAATTGATACATTATTCGTGATGTAGTGGTGTACCATCTATTTGAAGAGTATGAATTTTTTAAATTAAAATTACAATGTGGAACTTTTGAAAACCACCACAATAATTATGAAAGCTTAAAAATAAATCAGTTTAAGAATTAAGTTTGCTTATTGTCCCATTTTATTTATAAAGAAAACACACAAATTAATGATTTTTTAAAAATTTATAAAATATAATATGAAATGGTTAAAATAATTTTATGTAATTTTTTTTAAAAAAAATAGTAGTACATAATTTGTTTCCCTTTTCTAATTCCTTTTCTATTATATTTTTTAAAAAACAAGCTTTTATATATAATTCACAATAAATAGACTTTTTTTTATGAATACAAAAATAGACTATTTAAATATGTTTAAGTCATCACACGCATTCACGAAATCTTTACATTCTATTGTTTAAAATACAAGCTTTTTTTCCGTGTCTAGTTAAAAATGATTATCTTTTAAATTTAACCATAAGTTTTAAAATCTTTAACATTTAAAAACTGTATATTAAATTATGTATTTATATAAATTAGCTATAAATAAAATTTCTTTAGAGATATATTCAAATTAGGGAAATGATTACATCATATTTCTTACTGAAAAAGTCATTTGAAATTGGAAAGTTGAAGTGAGAAAGCAAAAACAAATTCCCTTTGATAACTGAGAAAGCAAAATTTAAAAACAAAAACTATTTTTCTTGACGTGAGAAATCAACGCCTGACTTTCAGTTGGGACATACGTTGAGAAATCATGCACTGGGCCCCATGGCCGTTCTTTTACATGTCAAACTCATATAATTTTTATATTTAAAAAATTAAATTTTAATAAAATTATATATTTTTAAACTTAATTTAAAAGTTCAAGTGCTGAATTATTAAAATTACGATTCAAATTTATAAAGTTAAAATAAATTTTTTTTATAAGTTAAACATGTTAAAATTTAATTTTTCAATATTTAATTTGATTTGAATAAAAATTATTTATTAATAATATATCGTGTCGTGTCAATTTTAAATATCATATTTATGTTTAGCAATCGGATTCAATTGGAGACTTTAGTAATATCCTTAACAAGCAGAGAGCATTTGTAACTTTCATATAAAATATCCCTTTATCAGAGGAAGGTATTTTGATTTTTAGCTACGTAAACTCAAATTGAACTTTGAATTTTATTTTGATTTCCTTTTCTTTTTCTTAGTTTCTATGCCAATTTTTAAAATTTTGGTCAAAATTATTATTTAAGATTATAAACCATTTAATTATAACTATCATGTTTTTGTAGAATAAATTCAATTGATTATTTCACAATAAAATTTTTTTCATGGGACAATATTAATACTTTGTTTTAAAAGTCCGATAGTTTTATGAATTTACACGTAGCAAAAACTCATATACTCTCTCATTAATATACTAATACCTTTTGTCAAAATTACATGTACTCATCCTTGGAGTCCTGGACCACTTCCTGTTGTTCTCCTTTTACTTTTATAATGGATGGCTATGGGGCCGAGCTTGAACATAATACAAAGGAATAAGTGGACATATAACATAATAATAAGCATTTATTAAAATAAACAAAAATAAGCACATAAAAAAAAACTAAAGTCCTCAAATAGAAGAGAAGTCAAGTCTATCTAAGTATATTAAAATTCTAGTCCTCTTGTGCATTCTTGAAGTGCGAATAACGTGTAACTCTGTCATATTTATCCATTAGAAACTAAGTCATCAGCCACCTAGTTCACTTTTATAAAGATGTGGGGAATTTTGTCTCTGTCAACAGATCAACTACCGAATACGTCGAAGTAGTATCTGGATATGCCATCATCCTTCTCATCATATAATGCAATGTATGACAAGTGTCGAGTCCGCATGAATCCATAATGCACTCAATCTCAAATCCCGAGTCAAAATAAGACCATCCAAATAACCCACAACTCACTTCAATAATAGAGCAAGAATCATAAAATATACAAAAACATGAATGCATCGTCCGTTATTGTATCTGATAATCTTACCACCACAGATGGTCTATCCCAGGAAACCAAGATAGGTAGGGGGTGAGGAGGAGTGGGTAAGGTGACTCCAAAGAGCAAAGCGAAGAACGTGTCTCCATACCAGTGAGTGTGCCTGAACATACATCCTATTTGGAGGAGGGAAATGTGCTTGTAGACTCGTCAGATGATACGTTGAGACTCCATAAATATGTTCCTATGCTTCGTATCATTACGTAGAGACGTGCTGATGAACCAAAAAGCAAGTATATGCACAATAATGCGGATGTGACATCTAAAAACGTGCTGGCATGATGAAATCCAACAAACTGATGACAAACAGGTGCCTGCAAAATAGAAGAGAATGAGCCCATACCTAAGCGGCAACCGGATTGCCAATGAATACGTGTTGGAGGGCCTCCTCTAAATGACAATAGTGACATTTGTATGACAATTGAACTCAAATATGATATTTGATAACTGTCTCGACAGGGAAATTAGTGATACTTGTGCATTTAATAACGTATACTTTATAGTTTAAGTATTAATATTTTTAATCTTTATAGAATAAACTATTTCATTATATTTTTTTCTATGTATATTATATATATACATATTCGTATAATTAATATATATATATATATATATTCATATTTATATAATTAATTAATCAAATGAAAGAAAGATCGATTTTTTATATTTAAAATATTTCTATAAGCAAAATTCATTTCATGCAGGAGCTACTTCGCACCATGAAAACGGATACTTATACTTGAAGGGACTTATACTAGTCTAATTATACTTGAAGGGACTTATACTAGTCTAATTTAAAACTGATACTTGCCTATGCAGAATGTACCTACAAAAATGTGGCGCAAGTTTAACCTTGGAATCGTGTAGCAAAGATGACTTCCAATAACAATTGGAAAGTTTTCATACTAAAAAAGTATTAATTAATTATTTCACAACAAATTACAAGATATATATAATTAAAGTAATAATTTTTTTATAATTAAGTTCACAAATAACAATTATTTCACAAAAAATTACACGATAAATATAATTAAAGTAATAATTTTTTATTATAATTAAGTTTACAAATAACGTCCAAATGAAATAATACTTTTGAGTTTACAATGCAAAAATCAAATACTCTCTACACAAATACACATATACTTTTTATCAAAGTTACAAATATTCATCTTAGAATCCTAGATCACTTGTTTGCTTTTACCTTTTGTAATAGATGGCCAACATCGTTTGTGAGGGTCCATCTCCCCAATAGTATGATACTTTTGTTTTCCAATAATTGATACCTTCTTGTTAAAATAATAATAATTTTTAAATATGTGATTATAAAATAATATATTTGAACTTATATATAAAAATTAAAACTAAAAAAATGAATAAGTATTTTTTTAGGAAAAATTAATTAATTATTTCGCAACAAATTGAATGATGAATATAATTAAAGTAATATTTTTTTTATAATTAAGTTCACAAATAATGTAAACTTTTCTTTGATACTTTTGAATTCAAAAGATCATAATTCATTGTTAAAAAACTCATACTTTTCCATTCAATAACTTATATTTTTTATATAGATAAATATAAACTATTTAGTTATATTATATATATATATATATATTCATATTTATTTAATTAATTATTCGATATTCAATTTTTTTTCAAACTTATTTGTCTTAATGGATGTTCTGAGGGACCAATTTTCTAGGCTTTGCATCATTGTTCATAACCAAGAGACTGCAATTAACATGATTTGTCCCTCAATATAATTAATTCAAGTCTTAAATTCTTTAAAAAATTAGTTAAATAATTAATTGTTAATAAATTTACAAGAATTATTTAAAAAAATTATTTCGTAAAATAAATTAAAATCCTTATTAGAATTATAAATATTTTAAGAAACAAATTTGCAATTAAATCTATATAAAAGAAAAATCTTGTGGTAATCAAATTGCCATCTTATGTAGCTGAAGAATTGAATGAATATTTAGATGAATTAAGAATTGGACATAAAAGAAATGCCATTAAATTAATAAGTGATTAAATAGGGATAAGTAGGTGAGAAAATGAAGCATTAATATATTTGTATATGTTGATATGTACATTTTAGATGTTGTACTAGAATATAATTTATACCATGCAGTATTTTCTAGGGTTTAGGATTATTTGCATGCGATTTAGGGTTACAAGTTAGTGGCCTAGTTTGTTGTGCTACTTCTATGTATTTATACATTCCATTGTTATATCAACTTTGTGTAAGCTGTCAATAAAATTCTAATAGTTTAAGCCTTTGATTTTTACATGGCATCAGAGCTTTAATTTAGGCCATTGATCTGTCATCCTCCGAGCATCAACAACAATCCCCTGCACCACAATCTTTTGATACAGAAGTTCTGTTTGCACCACAAACAAGTATACTTGATATTACCTCACCTTACTTTCTTCATGCATTCGACTATCCTAGTCAACAACGTGTTAAGAAATTCTGAAGAAAACAAATTATAGTGAATGGTCCAATGACATGATGAATGTTTTGTTTACCAAAAACAAAATTAGCTTCATTGATGGTACTCTCCAAACGCCACCAGAAGGATCAGTCGAGCATGCATCATGGAAGAGATGCGATGCAATGGTGAAGGGCTGGTTACAAACGGTCATGGAGAAAAATATAAAAAATAGTGTTCGATATGCAAAGATAGCCAATGAGATGTGGGAGGAGGTAAAAGAGAGATTTAGAAAGAGTTGTGCACCAAGAGGATATGAACTAACACAAGCAATTAGCTTACTTAGGCAGGATAACATGACAGTTGCAGCTTACTACACTGAGCTGAAAATTTTTTGGGATAAAATTGCAGCAATTTTAGAATTACTACATTGCACATGTGACATCGCACACAACAATGTCGTGAGCACCTGTACGAATTCTTGCTGGGATTGAATGACAATTTTGCAGCAATTCGATCACAAATCTTGGGGAGCAGTCTCTTGCCTACCGTGGGTTTTGCTCACTACCGTGTTGTTCATGATGAACAACAATGCCAATTAGCAACATAAAGAAAAGCCATGATTGAACCAACGGCTTTCAAGATGAATGAAGTAAAAGGAGAAAACTTTGCACATGTTGACAAACGCTTGGGGAGAAAAGACAAACCAAAATGTATCCACTGTGGGAAGATAGTACACAACAAGAAAAGTTGGTATGAAATTATTGGTTACCCTTCCAACTGGAATCAACGAAATGAAAGTGAGAAAAACAATTGGAAAATAGAAGGGTCTCTGTTATTGTCTTACTATTGTTGATGATCATTCTCGATTTGTATGGATTCATTTGATTAACAACAAATCTGAAGTCAGTTTTTTTCTTCCTAGATTTTGCAGTATGGTTTTAAATCAGTTTGATGTCAATATTAAATGAGTAAGATGTGATAATGCTCTTGAATTTCAATCCACCATCTTGATAAATTATTACTATAATCATGGTATAATTTTGGAGACCAATTATGTTTATATTCCCCAACAAAACGAAGTCATTGAAAGAAAAACACCATAATTTATTGGAAGTCAATAGAACACTTCGTTTTCAAGCCCAATTACATGTCACATTATAGAATTCTTGTGTTTTGACTGTAACATATTTAATTAATTGTTTGCCTTCCAGAGTCATGTTTAATAAAGCTTCATGTGAGATTCTTTATAAACAATTGCCCAATTATGAGCACATAAGATTTTTTGGGTGTTTAGTTTATACAAAATATATAAGGCAAATGGATAAATTAGAGTCAAGAGGTAAATCGGGTGTTTTCTTAGGTTATCCAAGTGGAAAGAAAGGATATCATGTTTATGATGCTACTTCTCATCAAATACATGTTCTCGTGACATAATATTGTTTGAGGATCACTTTCCTTTTGCCAATACTTTGTCCGTTGAAAACAAATGTCATTATCGACCACATGACAAGAAAACAACACTTTATGACCACATTTTGTTTCAAAATCCAACTCATACTCCATTTAGTCCTCAACTCACGCAATGAGGGGGAACAAATGCTGAAAACAGTTGTGGGATAATGCTAACTCCATTTGAAAGTGACAATACTTGAAAATTCACAATCTATACAAAGGGGAGGAATTGTAGCCGACAAGTGAGGATATTCTATTTGAAAGTGATACAAGAGTGGGAGGTGAGGAATTATTTACTTGATAAAAAAAAAAATATATGTATTTTTATGTAATTTTATTATGTTATTTGTGTTTAATTTCATTTAAGTTATGTTATTTTATGATTATTTTATATTTCCTATTAATATTTTTGTTTGTAGTGTTTTTAGATATTTATTGTGTTTTGTAATAACAAAAAAAAATTGTTACAGTGATGACATGTGGCAGTGCTACATGTATAAGGGGAGTCACATCAATCATTACGTTAGCACAAAGAATGAATCAGAGAACAACACGTGGAACTCGACTTTCACATATGCAAGAAACAAATAGCGATGATACATGTCATGAATAGAGGATGTCGACGTGGCTGAATCTAGACGCATCGTGCATTTGATAATGGTGAGGCACACGCAAAACGGATGATGATATGTGTGTTAAACTTCGAACCAATTAGATGGCGACACATGACAATTGATGCAACTTTATCTACTTTACGCGTTTTGCCCTAACTTTTTAGAAACTTCACTTTGTCCCCCACTACTTTTATTTTTGTCATATTTTATTTATTTTTATTTCAAATATTCCCCTGTAAATTTCTATAAATTGGGCATAAAATTTACTATGTTTGTACAACCTTGTACAACAAAAACTCTGCAAAATTTTCTTACCAATATTTTGTAATGAATCTTAAGTATTTTTAGAAATTTTTAGAGTTTATTTTGGAAGGTTTTTGGATGAGATTTCAATAATATCGAGAAACTATTATTATGAGAAATCCAAGGAAAATTGTCTTACTTATTCTTGATTTCAATTATTAAAATTCTTCATTTGAGTCATGTATTGTAAATAGTTTATTTACCGTTAGCTATTACATGTATTAAAGTTATTAATTAATGAGATTTTGAGATAATCACAGTTGCATAGACAATTGGAGTTTATTTTGGACCAAGACTAAATTAATTTAAACAATAGCCGATTTTACTATTGTAACTTCTAACTTTTAACTACTAAATTTCTAACTTCTAACTTTTAACTTTTAATTTTTGTATTTACTTTTTGTTATTTATTTTCTGTCATTTATTTTATTGTACTATTGGTGAGTAAAATCACCAAATATATTTTTCGTACTTTAAATTCCGTAAATGTGGAGAGTATCTTCATCTTTTATTCCTTTGTACTTTTTATTGTGTGAGTTAAAATCTCCCTATTTTTACTTTTTATGGCCGATAAAACTGCAAAATTTATGTTTTCTTTAATATTTGTAATTTTGTAAATATATAATTGTGTAACCATTTTATTTATTTTGCAGGTTTAATTTTCCAAATTTGTTTAATTATTTTAGTCATGTTATTTAATAATTTGAGTATTTATATAATTCCAATTGTTATTATTAAATAATCATGTTTAATTAATTAGAAATTATTTTTAATTGCATGATTAATTAGCTAGGATTATTAATCTTTGATTGATAATCATAGTAGCATATGTTACTTAATTAAATTGCAGCTCTTGGTTTAATTAATTTAAGAGGGAATTATATGATTTAAATTATGTTTAATTGAAGCTCATTATTATATAAAATTTAATATTGGTGATACTTTATAAACTTAATGTAATTTAATTAAATATTATATTCACGCTGGTTGGTAGTGATATTTAATTGAATTAAATATTAATCTGTTTGAACTTATCGAATTAATCTAATTAGTAAGGATATAAATCTGTATGAGTTGATTGAGATTCTAAAATAAACTACTCAATAAGTTTTATATCAATAATTTATCCCATTAAATAAATAGTTTGATACAAGTCCATTGAGGTATATATGCCATTATAGACACTCCTCAGGAGAAAAAAAGGAAAAGAAAAAAACCGTTATAGACTTATGGATATGATGGACAAGAAAACTGATCTTGCCTAGGATGTCTGTACGGGTTCTTTAATAACTTGATACTCAGATAATAATTGGTTCTACAAGTGTTGCAATGATATGGGACTTCAATAATTTTTCAGGATCAGTGTATCCATCCATGTCATGTTTGTAGCAAACATCAGATAGGCGTGCAAAACCGAGAATTGGAGCAAGAACTTCCCTTGGCAATGTAGTTGTCTTGATCCACTCCTCATTAAAGTCTTTCCATGCATCCTCGGCCATCTCTTCAAGCTTCACCATTGCCTCTTCCTCTGGTACACTATAGTTCTTCATATAGCAATGTATTGCAGTTGCAGTATCTCTTTCTTTCTCAAACTTCAATAGCAAAGATTGATTATTACCAATAAATCTGAAATGCATTAATTAAAGGGCAACATAGATAAAATAATGTGAAAAACATGATCTTCATGTTCAATTTCGTGTGCGTTTCGCGCATATATATATAATTAAATATTTATATTTCATTTTGAAATGTGTGTAATTTAATATTTTCGCTTCTAAAATAAAGATATTGAATATGACCAAAAGATTACTTTTCTAGGATGATGGATATTAGAGTTGATGGAGATGTTAAAACATCTTATTATTATTGTAACTTTTGTAAGATTTTTAAATTTACATTGCTTAATAAGTTAATTACGACACACAAGGTGAAGACTCAAAAGTAAATGAAAAATTATTGTACCTTGTGAGATGCAACATCATTGAGCAAACGACCTATTACCATAATGGCCACCATGATTTTTGGAGTAGATGCAAACCAATCAAACACTTCCTTGGTTGCAGATTTCATAAACACCCAGGATCCTGCTACGAGCAAATTGTAGGAGCTTGTGAACAATCCCATCTTCAAGTACTCACCAAACATTGGAAGATCCTTTTTGAAGAACCAATTCGATTGAATGTTGGAAGACCTTGCATACTCTTTCCACTAATCAAGAAAGACATATTTTAATATTAGGAAGAAAAAGAAAGCAAACCATCAAATACTAATATATTCAGCTAGTACACATGATAATAAAACACCAAAACATTTTAAATTTTTTTTAAAAAAGATATAATGAGAAAGAGAATGATGATTATTACAATTGTCACATTCTCAAGAGGGTATTTTATTTTGTTATGAATAAATGTCAAATGTTCTAAGACTATTACTTTCTTCCTTTCTTTTATGTTGTTTTGGGGGGTAGTTCAAAATATTTTAGTAGCTAAAAAGTTAGATAGGTCACCTTTTCGTTATAACACTCAATTGCATAAGACTTGTCTTGGTTGGCGAACTCTTCTTCAATTTCATGGCTGAGATCCAAAAGAGTCATATAGCAAGTCTTCATATAGTTTGGCAACGGATCAATCTCCTTGCGATCCCACCTGGAAATAAATTAAATTTGGATGCTTTGAAATTGAATTTGAAATATCAGACTTCATATATAAATAGTTTTAAATGGCGTGGCTTTTGAATATGCAATAGTAGTTCTATACACCATTTAACATGCCACAATCACATGACTTTAGATAGACAAACAAATATATTTATAGTGTAGCCTACCTTATCATACTAATTTGCACATTGTAAAATGCAAACAATTAAAAATTAAAAATTGAATTGAGGACTACGTTAAAGGCAATTGCAAATAATCAGTTGGGGAGACTAAATGGACAGGGAAAAAAAAAGAGATACTCAGAAAAAAAAACTAAAGGAAAAATTAGTGAATTAAGTCCCTAAATTATTTTGTTTCTTCATCTTTGGTCCTTGATTTTATTTTAATTTTTTTTCATCCCCAAACTATTTTCAACCACTGATTTGCTCATTTTGACAACTGCTTCTACGGTTTCAAACAATTTTTAACCTTTTTCTTATAAAAGTTACGATAGTTTTCAACAATTCTTACAACATTTTTAGGTTGAAAATTATCATAAACCGTTGTCAAAATGATAAAATTAATTGACCAAAAATTATTTCGAGATGAAAAAATAAAAAATAAAGATTTAAAGACTAAAATAAAATAGTTTATGGGACTTGAATTTGAAAATTATCCAAGATAAATTACAGATAATTTCCATGCAATTAATTCAAATTCACTCATGTTTAAACTCAAAATTCTGTCCACAATCCAAATACATAGCTTTTGGCACTACATTTACCTTTCGAGTGCTTCCGTAAAGATCTCTAGTTCATCAAGAGTTCCATAAGCATCATATGTGTCATCTATTAGAGAAGTAACTGTTATAGTTTTGGAGAGGAATATTCGACACTGAGAGTAATGAGGCTCATAATAACAGCCTAAAGCCCAATAATAGCATTCAACAATCCTATCCCTTGCATAAGGTAGTTTTGAGATGAGATTCACTTCCTGCCACCACCTGTTATGTGAAGATACATATTGTAAATAATTATATTAAAATTCTATTATTACCTAATTTAAATTAAAAATTTGGTGCTAGATGTATATAAACTTACCTCAATAGCTGAGAAAGTTCTTGTTTGTGCAACATCTGCAGTGAATTGTAATCCAATTTTGCAAACTTTAAAAGTATTTCATTCTTTGAATCATCTTCCTCATAGAATGATATATAATAACGAGCTTCTGTTCTCGGGTGGCCTTTATGGAGTGATTGCTCGAGGGCATGCTTTACTTGTTTACCAAGGAAAGAATTTAAAGGTCGTGCTGCTGCTGGCCTTAGATTATTGATAGCAGAAGCTAGAGAGTCTTCTAATATGATGTCTTCTTTGTCCTCAATTGTGCTGCTTCATAAAAGTTTAATAAACCCTTTATGTCACTGCTTAAGGAGTCTTTGAGTTTGCCATTGGCATTCATGAAATTGTCAAAGATACCTGTATCACCAAATTATTTAAAATAAAAATCGTAAAAAAAGAAAGAAAAAAGTAGGTAAATATTTTGAAAGTTACCAACTAAACTAAATTTAACTTCCTTGTCATATTAGATTAAAATATAATTATTTATTTATTTTTTATAATAATAAGAATGTATTATAATAGATTTCTTCCATCTATATTTTAGTATTAGATATTCAAATAAGTAACGTACCACAAGAGATTTTGAAGCCATGTTGTCGTAGTAGTCGAAACAGTAGACTAGCTGTGGTGAGATCATAGAGTGGATAACTTCGGAATTTGTATTGTAAATTTGCTCTAATTCATCTTCAATCTCTTCTTTGAAGTGATATGATATACCAAGTCGTTCAATTGTGTCTATTAACTTCAATTTCTTCATCACATCATTTCGTGTATCCGTAAATAAAATTTTGACTTCTTTCTTGAGTGCTTCAATCTCTGTCAAAAGCATGTGATAGACCTAAAACAATATGGATATTAGAAAATCATGATCAAATACGTTTGGTGTTCTTGGTCTTGTTCCCCTCAATTTCTTTAATAACAAATTTTTGTGGTTATTTTACAAAATCAAAAAGTCATATCTCAACTATGTTCATGATATCATTATATTGTTTCTCTAATTAGGATAAGAATTACACGGTGCCATAACCATGGTTTGTATGAGTAATGGAATGTCACGTCCATCATTGTATTGTTTAGAACCTTTGTCAAGCGAAAGGGATGACTGACATATGAATTTATTTGTTAAGGTTTATAAATGTTTGCTGAGAAATTAGAAGAAAATGAGAGAAAGAAATAGAAAGAAACAGCACCTGGTCATCAAAAGTAAATCCAGTGAAGATATCACCCCAGATGTTGTTAGGGAAGTCAGCTAAGGGGCGAATAATTTCCTGCTGATCAGCGTTGTTCATGTTGGGCTTACAAACTTTTGTTAAGGGCATTTTGATGAGTGACTGATTGATTTGGGATTGATGTTTTCTGGTAATTTTGATGAGGGAACGATGAAAATGCAAGTGCAGATGATCTATATTTATAGCAGAGGTAGGATGCAGGTGACCTACTGTAAGAAAAATAGACCGCGGAGTATTTTTACTCTTTTATGTCCAGAATTATAAAAGTTCACGTTAGACTGAATTCAAGAATTAAAAGAAAGTCTTGGCCTTGATAAAGTTACAACAATATTGTTGTAATTAATGCAATTAGTTATAAAATTACATGAATTAGTAAAATTAGTAAGATGTAAAAATTTTAAAATTAAGGATATAATTAATGAAATTTTAAGTATAAAATATGTTTATTTTGAAAGGATGATCATTTTATTCTGGATGTTTTAAAATAAAAAAATATTCAATTATAGATTGAAAAATGTTAATCTTAATTTTAATATAAATTCACATCACTCTTATATATATTTAATAATACTTAATTGGCAATTTTCACTAAAACGCGTTTTTGTTTAATAGAGCAAGTGATTAGCCTCCCACACCCACCTCAGTTTCCTCGTGTTTCCGTGGGTTAACTGGCCACAATTAGCGGACAATTGGATTTGGCCACAATTATGGTTCTTCACTTGAAAAGTCTTATCCAAGTACAATTAGCACAATTATTCGCTTCAAATCGATTGTTTGGATTGGATTGAATTTTAAAATTTGGTTCAATTTTTTTATTTAACAATCTAATCCAATTCGGTATTTGAAAAGTAAATTATTTTGGTTCGATCTTCAGTTTTCAATTTTAAAGACCGAACTGGATCAAAGACCAAATTCTTATTTTTATATCAATAGTAATTTTGTATCTAATTTCATTATCTTTTTCTTCTCTTGACAAAAATTTTGCAAATGATACAAGAATTTCATATGATGAGATAATTTTTTTTAATTTTTATGAATGATATGTAAATTTCACGTAGATATTACAAAATAATTAGAAAAAATTATTATTTCATTTTAAATATATATAAAATGGAATTTCGGTCTTGACTGAACCAAATTGGATCTAATCGAAATATTTTGATTTTTGATTTTTCAGTTTTATAAATATTACGATTTGATTCAATCTTCATAAGAAAAAAACAAAAAATCGAATAGACTAAATTTTCAAATCGAACACCAAATCAAAGCCGAATACTCACCCTATCCAAGGTTTTGATTTGGAATTTTCCAGTGCATTATGACCACAAGTGTCTTGCATTAGAGATGCTCTAACATTATCTAACAAATGACGAAGATTTGATATTGATCAAATCTAAAGCAAACTATTCAACTTTATCCCTTTCAAAATATTATTTTAGATATTTGTATATTTATTAAGAATATTAAAAATAATTACAAATTTTAATTCTTTCTTCATTCATTAATATATAAATTGTTCTGAGTTATTTGTATTTATTTCAATATATAAATCATTTTTATGATTTTTTACAAATATTTTTCCATTTTTTTATTCTTATAATATCCTTATTTATTCATATATTTTTTATTACCTCTTCAATCAGTGTAATAGGAGAAAGACATGAATTCTAATCAAATATACCTCTAATAATTAATGGTATTTTTGGAAGGAAAAAAAATTCTATAATCTGTGTAAAAGTATGCATAACCATTTATATTAATATATTAAGTTTCAATAGCTGAGAAAGTTCTTGTTTGATGTCATATTATTGAGCTGCAATAAAATATTATAAAGTGGTGTTGGCGGGTATGAGAGCTTCATTTCACGTTATTTGTTGCAAGGTTATTAAATCATCTTCAACTTTTTAATGACTTTTTGTTCCAAGTTGATTTTTAAAGTTGAAATTATCATCGCCAAAAGCTTGTGATAAGCCTAAAATAATATATAATAATAGAAAATCATAATCAAATGATTGGTTTACTTGGCTTAATTTGTTACTCTCAATTTCTTTAAACAACAATTTTTTTTATCTTCAAAAGAATTGAGAATAATATATATATACATACATACATATATATATATATATATGGTATTATGTCGACAAATGAATATAAAAAAAATAATTAAAAATATTTGATAATATAAAAATTAAAATAAAAGATAATAATATGATGACTGTGTCATTTTTTATTTTTATATCTTGCACCTCACCTCGTTTTCCTCGTGTTTTGGTGCCAAATATTTTAGTAGGAAGCTGGAATTTGAGAGCCCATATGGGCTGTACAAATAAATCAATAATGTTTGGAATTCATGGCCACGAGAAGACTGCAATATTGTTAAGGCAAATATCTTTAGTTGCAATTTGCCAGCGCACTGTGAGCCCAAGTCTAGCATTATCTACCTAATTTGGAAGTTCTCTTTTCTATTTCTTTAAAGGGATATTTTCTCATTTATAAGTTAAAGAAAACTATTGTGATTAATTATTACAATTTCTAAGGGGAGTATGATTTGTCTTTTTCATAATACGAAAATCACAGTCACTATCACTATTTATTTAATGAGAACATACACACAATTAGTGTGCCCCATGATTAAGTTTTGTTTTACAATTTAATAAATTAGGAACCAAGGAGTAATTAATTTGATTAGAAGTCTTGAACAATAAATTTATGTATTATTAGGAGTTGCCAAATTAATAGAGGTGATTCTTTTTCACAATGAGATCTTTATTGGATCCAATTATCCTTAGACTCAGGATTCAGAAGCCCACAAATTGATTGAGGATGGCCTCAACTCTAAGTAAGATGGCCCATTTTGACTCAAGGAGTGTAAGATGGTAACCATACAGAGAAAAAGATATTTCAATTTAAATGAGGACAAAGATATAGATAGGAATTAAATAGTTTCTCTATTCATTTTTATGAGTCAAGCTTAATTATAAGTTATTTTACAAAAATGTTAGACATATTTTATCATTTTTTTATTTGCAAATATTTATCATTATTTTTTATTTCTATCTTTTTATATTCCCAATTTGTAAATGTGACTTTTCTCTCTCGCATTTATCATTATATATCTTTTCTCACTTATATATTTATCATTATATAAAGAAGAATAAGAAGAAAAAAAACCACAACCTTATAAACCTCAAACTTGAAGGAATAAATTCCATTTATAAATGTGCATTTTTCCCATTTTTCAAATTTTTTGTTTAAGAGGTATTTTGCAATTTTGCAATTTTGCAATTTTGCAATTACTAATATACAGTTTTTATTCTTATATTTTTTCTAATAATAAATTGATTTTTTTTTCTTTTCCTTCAGCTAGCTACCACCTAAACTAATTTCTTCAAGGACAAACGCCCTCTTGGACCGAATGGGAACAAGCATTCTTAATGAATATTGGCATTCTTAAACTTGTGACATTTTACTATTACACCTCTTTACTTTATGTCTATGTATTATTCATTTTTCTTATAGATCATTTGGTGTATTTCTTGTATATTTTTATTTTCACGTAAAAATTTTGAAATGACAATTATATGCACAATGTGTCCTTGCTATATGTTGGAGTTTGGTAGGTTTGGGGACTATAATAGACGATGGGCTACCACTAAGGGAACAATAATATATTAGGTATGCCAATCACATTATTTTTAAAAGTGCCGATCTATCTTTACTTACAAAGAGAGGAGATCGATTATTACTAAGTACGATGAGAGCTCTATTTTATTTGCATTATCCCATGCTTTGAAGATATCAAATACTAATTTCTTCCATTTCGAAATCCAAAGCCACATCTAAGATGGTTAGACATTGTTCAACTACTGCAGATATATTATATATGATGCACTAGTTTAAAGAAATAATCTCCTTTCAGAGAGAAATAAGATAATATTAATTTAAAATATTTATATTTGATTTTATTTATAAAACTTAAGAATAGTCTTTAATATTAAGTGTGCTATCATGTTATTCTTATTATTAATTTGGTTAGTGAGAAAAATATTAGTTAATGTGATATAGATTTTTTAAATTAAATAAATTGTTATTAAAATTTTACATAAAACTATGTTTATTCTAAAAAAATAGATATTTCAAAGTAAAAAATGTTTGAATATTCAATTTGAAATGAAGCAAGTATAAATATAAATATATCATCGAATCTTAC
Organism: Apocynum venetum; assembly: GCA_019593545.1. Taxonomy (NCBI): domain Eukaryota; kingdom Viridiplantae; phylum Streptophyta; class Magnoliopsida; order Gentianales; family Apocynaceae; genus Apocynum; species Apocynum venetum. The sequence continues at coordinate 1,429,397 of SRSM01000727.1, read as the reverse complement.
ATAATCAATCACGTTAAAGATCATAAATTTGTGTTGCCAGCTTGTTTCACGAGTCATGTTGAATAGAACTTTGTAGCAATCTAATTAACATGATAGTATTGTTAAAAAAACTCATTTCACAAATAATGAGAAAATGATAACGATAGAAGAAAAAGGTTGTTGGGTTCTATGCAATTCTTTCGGTTCTTTTTAAAAATGTAGATGTGAGCAATGGTCCCTTTTAGGCTCCCTTCAAACTTCTCTATATTTTCTTTAGCGTTCAAATTTTGAATTTGCATTTGACTAATTATTATTAAAATAATATTTTCGATCTCTTCAAAATTACTTTCAAATTAAATTGTAAAATATGCATTAGTTGTTTATAGATTCATAGTAAATTATACATTGATGCACAAAAGAGAAATGCATCTATTTTTATAGTTAAATTATTATTACCGTAACTTGTTATTGTTATTATTTTTTTTTTTTGGCATATTGCCTTCTCTTGACCTACGAATAGTATAGAAGTTGGAAAGACAAAAAAGGGTTGACACGGTTTTGAAGCATCATTCATTTTCATAAGTAATAACTAATTAGCAGCTCTATTTATGCTTAGTAATTATCATTCATTCACAAAAAGTTTTCATTATTTATGCCAAATATTTAGAGGTCAAAAGTCTGTGCCGGTAATCAGCAATGCTATATAGGTTTGAGAATAGGTCCGTTTTCTTAACCTTTTCTTCTTTTGTGTTTTGTTAAGCCTAATTTCTGAGTGTAAACTATTTATTTATCTATCCACAAAAAAATCTAACCGTTAATATTGTGGGTATTTTTTTTTTGAGTCCTATAATATTGAGTCAACAGAAAACTTGAAAATTAGTAGTAAATAAGTGGTCAATTTATGTATTTTTTAAATTAGCTAATGTTCAAGTAAGATGTGAATGTGATTTTTTTTTTCTTTTACATGACAGTGGTAGATAATACAATTGATATAAACTTATTTTATTTACATGATTCGTTGTTTTACTTTAGAAGTTTGTATTTTTGGAGTAATGTATGTGAATAGGAATTATAATAAATTTAGAAATTAAATAAAGTACAATTTTTTATGATACATATATAAGAGTGAAATCAAGAAGTTTTGTAAGTAAAATTTACAACGTATGGAATGTTTGATGGTATTCTATGAGGATGCATCTAATATTTTTAATATTATTAAGGAAATATAGTGAATTAAATTCGTCAATTCCTTTGTACAAGAGGCATTAATTAATCAATTTAGAAAAATTAGAGATAAAAATCAAATTTATAATTTTTATGACTTAATAAAAATTTTAACTACTTGCCCTATGAAATTAATGAATTTGATGTATAATCTCCTGCCCATTGCATAAAGACGAAATTATCAAATTACGACAAAGAAATTGGGACAAAGAAAGAAGTGTGATAAGATATCAAAAGCAATTGAAAGAGAGAGATAGAGAATGTGTGCGGAGCTCGCCTACAATTTATAAAAAATAAAGTTGTAGAGAACGAGAGTATATCGATCGTATAAGGAAAGAGAGATGATAAATGGATAAATTTTTTTTGAAGAAGTAATGCATTTGTTTTTTGTGTTTGAGAGAGAGAGAATAGAAAATTGGTTAGAGTTAGAGTTAGAGTTAATTTGATAATTTGAAGATATTATTTAGTAATTATATTAGTTTATACTTACAAAATTTCATCAATTCTTGCATTTAGTAGGAATTTGATTTGATTGCACAAAATGATGGTCACATATACATCCAAGCCAATTAAACACTTTATCACAAAGTTATAAATCTTACCTTCTATAAATGTTATTCCATCTAACAATCTATGATTACTTAAAATATTTTTATCAACTAAATTATTGGGTGACAGTCATAATTTACACCTAGTGATATATTTTAGTTTTATATGTTAATTTAAGACATAGTTTAAGAAATAATGTAATAATTAAGAATATGTTAAAAAATAATTAGTGAAGTAACTTACGTATCATAATTACTTTTTAAAAACTCATGTATCATAATTAATACAAGGCATTAACATGGCACTTTTCTTTCTCATCTTTCACTATACTATAAACTTAAAAATATTAGTAATAATATAACTAGGGGCGTTCAAAAACCAAACCGATCCGAAAATCAATCCGAACTAATATGTAATTTTAAATTGGTTTGGTTTTTTGGTTTATTTGGTTTGGATATCCGAAATTTTTCAAAAGTATGATTTGGTGTTTGGTTTCAATGTTAGAAAATTGGAATAATCGAAAATTCGAATTTAACATAATAATATATTATTATTATTAGGTTGAGATATTAATGAAAAAAATGTCAAAACTCAAAACTCTAACACTGCAATTCAACAACTATAATTTAATTATTGGAAAAAATTAGATTCTTAATACAATTCAAATTCTAATTTTATCTTCTTTTTCTTGACAGATATCTTTAATGAAGAAGTTTTGAAATTCATCAAATGAAAGTCTTGTTTTTATTAAAATGTTATGAATATTATATTGAATACTTTAACTTCAATTTTTCATACTTAATTTTTTATGTATTTTTATTATAAGGATTTTTTATTTTTTTTTATAGTCATGAATGATTTCAAATGATTTACTATCAAACATTATATTAGTAATTTATAAAATGAATAAATTTGGTTTAAACCAAACCAAATCGAAATATTTTGATCGTTTGGTTGTTTGGTTTTACGATTAATATTGTTTGGTTTGTTTTGTCTAGAAATAAAACCAAAAATCGAAAAATCAAACCATAATTTTAAAAATCAATCAATTAAATCGAATTAACAACCCTAAATGTAACATTGAATAACTTCTAAAAAAATATATGTAACATTGAATAAGATAACACGTGAATGAAATTAATAATACTAGTACTTAGTTAGAAATGTATACATATTTAATGCTACATTTTTTAAAGATTAATGTAAAATGTGAATAAAATTAATAGGATAAATACAATACAATTGGTCTGGAATCCTTTTCAAACATTTGAATATCTTCATCCTCCTCACCTATACAGACCTTTGTGAAAGATCTGTCCCTCAGTCCCTCTGCAAACTCACACACACAAATCACCTTTATGAGTTGATTGAATCTTGAAAAGCATGAAATGAAACATCATTCCCCACTTTGAATTCCTTCTTTCCATATCTGCACGCCATTTCCATTCACTCACTCTCCAACCCAATAAAGCAAAAGCTGCAGGGGTCTCAGAAAAGGCTTAATCTTTGATTCGTATCGTCCAATTCCCACTAGTTTGCGCTCAAGAAAAGGGTTGATTTTTCGTCCCACTTTGCTTTTTATTACTTCAACTCTTTCTCATCATTCTGTCAGAAGAAAGAAATATTTTGGATTCTTCAAAAAATTTCTCTGTTTATTTTGACTCACTTTTCCGTTCCTTTGTCTTTTTCCTCTGGTATATTCTAATTTTTCTTCCTTTTCTCTTTTTCCCTCCAAAATCTTTACCTCTTCATTCCTTTCCTTATGCATCCCTTTTCTTTTCCCGAGAGGGGGAAACCGTCAATTTTTTTTTTCATTTCCTATAATCATTTTCTATTTCTGTTGTCCCGAACTGAATAGAGAATTAGAATTCAAGTAGCTAAAACACAGTTTTATGGAGAAAAGGGTTTTCTTGGGGTGTTTAGAGTAGTTTTCATTTGAATTCTTTTTTGGTTTTGCCTCTTTTTTCTGATATTTGATTTAATTACATGGGAGGAGGGGGAAAAGTGGAGGTAATAAGCAGCAATGGATGTTCAAGGCTATTTGCAGAGATTTCTCCTTCAATTCCTTCATTTAGGAAACATGGGCTCCAATCCTATTCATTAGAGCCTATGTCTCCGGCATCAACTGCCTCTGCAGTTTCCGTATCAGCTTCTGGAAATCGGTCCCGGGGACCCTTTTCTGGACTTGTTATTTGTGTTACTGGACTCTCCAAAGGTATTGCCAATTTTCATGTTATTGTTTTATACATCAATTCATACTTGTTTCTTGTTAATGGCCTCTTTATTTATTTTTTTTTTTGAGTTGGTACTGAAGAACTATTATTTTGTCCTTAGATATCGCATTATCATATGGAGGAAAGTCTTGATACTTTTATTTTCATTTTGAAGTTTTAATACCATTCACTCACATTTATTTGTTTGTCTGTGTGGAGAAGTTATATTTTAGTCAAAGTAATAATCTTTCCTATATGTGGAAAAACAGTGAGATCCTATTATTCTCCAATTAGAACTGAATAAGAGATTAGGGAATGGGATCTCTATCTCAAATCTAACAATGACAAAGGTGCATCTTTCTGATTGCCTCTTGCACTTCTTTCTGCAAAATATCAAACTTCGAATCTTGAACTTAATAAATGGAATTCTTATTGAAACATGAAAAGTGGATCAACAGCAAAATGCTCAAACTTCTGAATGAATAACCAATAGTCCAATAATATTATTTTCCTTTCATTTTCTTTTTGATTTTGCAGTTTTCAGGGGGTTAGTCAGCATGAATCCCTGTAGCTACATAATATAGTTTTAGCAAAACTGGAATTAACTGGATCTCTTTGTTGTTTTCTTTTAGTCACTTTTTATTTATGGGTGTAATTAAAAGAAGTATATGTTCAAGCTTGCTATTTTTAGTTTTGAAACTTTGAGGGAAATGAGTTGGTTTTTGTATGCTTTTTGTGGTTGATTCTGTGACATTTTTTAATGTCTTGCAAAATTGAACATGATCTAATATCCTTTTTCTCTTTTCATGTGATTCACCTTTTGCTTTTTAGAGGCTAGGAAACAAGTGATGGATGCAACTGACAGATTAGGTGGTGAATACAGTCCACATTTGCATCCTCAGTGCACCCACTTGGTTGTTCAGATATCCTTTTTGCTCAATTCTCTCTTTCCTCTTGCCTTCATTCTTTCTTTTGGCCATGCTTTTAGTTTTTTTTGTATACTGGAATCAACTATACTTGGTCAATGATACATATTGACAAGGGAATATATCTGTGGGTTGTCAATTAGATGCTGGCAATAATCGTCTTTCATGCTTAGATAATATTAAGCACTCTGTTTAAGTTGGCGAAGTCAGCAAACTTTTCGTTGTATCTTGACATTCCAACAGCTGTCATGGGCGCAAGTTTGAGCATGCTCTGAAACATGGATCAAAAACTGGTCTTTTTGTTGTCACGTTGGGATGGTTTGTGGATAGTGTCCGAAGGAATGGTACGATCTTTTCATAATTTACATTTTCTTAAATGATTTTTCAATGATACTGATATGTGATTTTTTCCTTTTGAGTTTCTATTTTACATGTCAATTCACTGACTTAGTTCAATACCCAAACACAACACCTCTGCCATAGGCCTGAGAAATAACCATTCTGGCTGTAATGACAAAAAGAGAAGGGTGGATGAGGGGAAAGGTATAGCCCCTCATTAGTCATTACTTCACTCCCTTAGTTCGTTAAGAACCCAAACATAAGATTTGTAGGTGTAGAGCATGGGAGGTTTTTAGCCCTGCTTTCCTATTTCAGTCTTCTGGTGAAGCAACTCTTTGTTGTGTGATAAATGATTTGACATATTTCTTTACATATTTTTTTTCTTATTAGGAAAAGAGTTTTACTAGTTTGTCTTCTATGGTAGCTAAAATTGTTGCTTTTTATTCTTCCAGTGAGGTTGAGTGAATCACTTTACAGTGTCAAAATTGTTGGAGAAATTGGTGTGGCTGTGGATGATATGAACCAGCTAACTCAGAATGCCGGTATTGAGAAGTCTTGTCTTCCTTACAGTTCGTTTGAGTACACTAATAAAGCTGAAATGATTGAAAGTCCACAGCTGCATTTTACTGAAAGAGAATCTAAACGGAGAAACATGAGTTCACCACTATCTGGTTATGCCTTTTACATTGACGCAGATGTGTCTGCTGAGCTGCAAAGTAAGGTGTGCTTGTGGTAGAGTATTGCTAGTCATATGGTTTACTTTTCTTTTGCCGAAATATTTATATCGATGCTTGTAAATTTATGTGTATTCTTTTCCTTTCCTTTTTTCGATTATAATGAAAATGTTACATGTTCATGTTGTATCAGTGGAACCTTTAGGTGATGTAGATGTGTTTTTTAGGTTGTTGAGACTGTTTCAGCGGCCGGGGCTACCTTGGTGGACCATTGGTACATTGGTTGCAGTGCCAGTTATGTAGTTTGTGAAGGACCTTCAGTTAGAAAATATCTTGGTCATTCAAGTCATCTTGTTACAGTAAGCCCCACTTTATTCTACTTAACTACATATATCGGCATCAAAATAAGTACTCTAGCAGTTTGGAGAAACCAGTCTGAGAAATACATTCCTGATATTTGATACTATTGGTCTATGCAATGAATTTGAACTCCCTTCCATAATCTTAGGGACCTTTCAAAATTCTTGTTCTAAAAGTGCTAGTTTTATTTTATATAATTTACAATATATATAACATTTTATTTTTTGATTCAGCCACTATGGGTTCTGAAGACAGTGAAGGAAAAATGTTTGCAGAGGCTTGTTCACATATCTACTGATTTGGCTAGGCAAACAGCAACAGCACTTGATACTATTCAATCCGGTACATCTGGCGAGGTATATATGCACTATATGCCTCTAGGTTTTCTCCCTTTCACTTAGTTTGAAAGGTCTTCCCCAATCCACCACCTTCCTCTTTTTTTTTGGGGGGGTCTTTGTGGTGATTTCATGCTTCATGCTGTATTCATTTTTCAAAGATTAAATTATTACTTTTTTCTAAGGAAAATTACCCAATCTAGTCCCTTAAGTTTGACATTTTGGTCCCCTCATATTTTTTATTGACTTTTTAAGTTTCTTATGTTATACATTTTTGCCATTTTGGTTAGGGGTGTGCAAAAATTGAATCGTAATTTAAAAAATGGATTGGTTTTTCGGTTCGGTTAACCGAACTTTTTACAAATTACGGTTCGGTGTTTCATAAACTTTGGTAAACTGAATAACCAAAACTTTTTATGATATTTTTCCAAATTAATTTTTTGTTTTTGTGTTAGGTTTTTATTATGAAGTTTGTTCTTATTAGTTATTAATTTTATATTTTGTGAATGAAAACATTGACTTTTAAGTACATTTAGTGTTTTATTAGATAAATGGATTGGTAATTTTTTAAAAATAGATGATATTACAATTTTTTTTTATTTTTAAAATAAGGATCAAATGGTGAAAGTTTGGTTTAAAACCGAATTGAAATATTTCGGTAGTTTGGTTTTGAAGAAATTACGGTTGGTTCAGTTTCCTTGGAAAGAAAACCGAAATACAAAAAATCGACCAGAATAGCTGTTTGCACACCCCTAATTTCAGTCCTTTTGGCACCAAAAAGTCGCTGAAATCCGGCTGAATGACGTGCATGACATTCCTGTGAGAAAAATTTTAATGGCAAAATTATCAAATAACAATAATAATTCACCAATATAGACCCTTAAGTGTGCATCTTAATCTTTCTGGTCCCTTAAGTTGACAATTTTAACTGATTCGAATAACTTTGCCAGCAATAGATTCAATTATTTAGGTTATCTTGAACAGTGATCCTAGTTAATGTTGTCCTCCTAATGGTAAAGTTGTGATATGGTTATCTTGTTACCAAAATATATTTCAGAATGTGTTCAACACTACTACACCTTAGCTCCTATTCTTCCATCTTTTTTGTGTGTATGCTTTCTCCTTTTCCCTGCTTTTACCCCCTTCCATTTGCTTTGGATTCTACTATCTGAATGCAAGCTTGAAATCCACTATCTTTAGTGGCCTAATGTTGTTGGAGTAGTTTGAAAATATGTCAAACAAGTTTCATAATACATTAGCGATTATAGAGGAACGTGGCCAAAAAGGCATCAGATTTTTTGAGTAAGCAATAATTGAGGATGAAAATAAAAAAAAAAATCAAAATTCAGTTCTGTAGGGCGGCAAGTGGGAGTGGGCAGGCAGAATTGTACCACACTTGTTAGAATCCATATAGGAAAAAGAAGAAAAATGAGAGCTCTATTTTAATTTTGACCTTTCTTATGTAGTGAGTTGAAAATTTATAAGTGTCTTTTACAACATGATGGTGATGGTGATGATGTGAATTGATGCTTTGGTTTTTAAGTATTTTGGAAAAACAGAGTACACAAGAAAAATGGTCCTGGATTGTTGTTTTCAGCAATTCTGAATCTAAGCCAGGTTTTAATGCACATTTTGCCACTTAGTTATATATTTATTTCCCAAATGATACACCTTTATAGGTGTATAATATGGAGAAGATAATTGAATTAATTTACATTGAGTTTGATGCATTGTATTTCACTAGCTCCTTTATGAGGCTCTCTTTCTGCAATTTTTTAACTTAAGCAATTTCTGTTGTATGTTATTTTTGTTACTTTCTACTTAATGCAACAAAGAGCCTTGTCATAGAAAAGTGCTTTTAGTGCTTACATGACTCCTCTTCCTCCATTGCACGAATTTTAATTGTTTAACATTTCTATGCTTACTTTTACATGCTAATTTTTCTCCTTTTCAGGAAATGAATAGAGCTGTTTCTCTCCAAGTTGCTCCAAGTTCTATACTTAAAGCAAGCCATGAAGAAAGGCAAAAAATTGCAAGTTTGGCTAAAGAATGGGTTAGGAAGCGGCGTAACCGCCACTTGCAGGTAGACATAGAAGCTATGGATTTCTCATCTGATTCCAATGGCTCTGATGCCTTTAAATTTTCGACAGTGTTTTGCATGTATTGATTTAGCTTATGACAATCTTTTCACATAAAGCTTCGGCATAAAGGCAGCAAAACTTTCACTCTGTGCTTGGTGTAGTGTAGCCTTTTGATCCTTATTGACTTGAATTAGTTTACTTTTCCTAAAGTCTAGTTTGGAATGAATGAGAAATAGTTGACCTCTACTCATTTGTCTCTAAAATGCCCAATAACCCAAGCATTTTGTCATTGGTTGTTTCTGAGCATGATGAAGATGGCCTCATCTCTCTTTTGGGGAAATTGGGTTTCAGAGGTTGAGTTTTGGAAACTGCTATGCCCCTTAGAAACATATGACATTCAGAAAGCACCTTGTGTCACATATCTAAATCCTGAAGTTACTGCTGTTGGATCATTGTAGCCATTATGTGGGCTTACTATCCATAGTTTTTTCCACCGATTAATTGTCTGTTGCGTAATTTTCCCTTCCTCTGGCATAGTAGCTGATTGATGAACGACGAATGTGATTTCAGCATGTTTATGCAGGCCATTCCCATAAGTATTACTGCTATAATAGATGTTTAAGAACTTGATTTGTATGATTGTTCATATCTATTGTGATTGCAGACATGTCAAACGCCAATTCGTCCTATAACGCCAAACAGCCTTCTGGATTCAGTTTGCTGGTCAATATCTGAGCCTACTTCCTCTGCAACCATCTACACTGAATCTTCGAGTGTTGAAGATGCTAATGAGCAAAATACTTCCATGTTCTTTGATACAAGGGCCGAATGGAAAGGATTCAGAAGCTTCGTTTGTAAACTTATCTCGACCTCTTACAGAAAGGTCATTGAACTGCTACTGTCTTATGTTTCAGCTAGTAATGGCGATCATGAAAACTTGAATGAATTTTCTTTTACAGAGCTGACTCTCTGTTGAGAAAATCAAAAGATTCAGATGCCAGACATAAGTAATTCTCATTTCTACACTTCTCTTGTGCATTGGAATTGTGTTTGAAGCTTCTATGGTATTTTTTTTCCTCATAATTGCAGAGAGAAGTCAGAGTTAATATTGAAGAGCCATTTCCTTACGATACTATTCCCTGTTGATCGATTTTCTGAGATAGGCCCCTGCTCAAGGACATTTTTCAGCAATAAAGGCTTTACGTGTCTACAGGCGTTAGATTATATATTTTCCTTTTACCAGGTAATTCTTGCCTTTCTAAGAAGATATCAATTCCTTTACTGTTTTCTTTTTAAGGGTTGGGGGGGGGGGGGTTGTTTTAGTTCACTAGAATCAAATAATATTCACTGAAATATCTGTATTGTTGACAGCGTCTCATGCTGGCATTTAATCAAGAAAAAGACTACCTTCTCAAAAGTTTTCTTTGTGGTTTGCCTGCCATAGATGTATTTGTAAGATACACGCAAACCAAATTCTTCTCGAGTCTTTACATTTTGTCTACATCGTTGTATTGCAGGAAAATATGTCAGCTGCAGAAATAGAGGTTGCCATTCACACAGATTCAAGGCATGCTGATCGGCTACGATCAATATATTCTGGCCAAGAAGCTTCAGAGCACGGTTTGATGTTCAAACGGATCGATTTTCTGGGGAGTCGTAAAAGCTTTGAAATGTTGAAGCGTGTACGTGTATCAGGAGATAATAATGCCAATGTTTATGAGTTGTTGATCAGAGCGTAAGAATGGCTCCTCAATTTGCATGACTTATGCACTGGATGAAACAGATAGGCTGAGCAATCCTTAACTGTAAATCTTCTTTGCTTGTGTCTCTATAATCCCCTGAGGTACTTGTACGGTACGATTTTTGTGTTGTAAGTATCCTGTTAAAAAAGATCAAATGTAAATATATTTGTGAGATTTACACCCTCTGGATTTCAACTAGTTTAGCGCGGATGTGTTGGGGGTTTTTTTAATCTGAGAGAACTCAATTTGGATTGAATTTTCATTTTCTCATTTAAAAGGTTTTCAAGATATTTTACACTTTCAAAATTTTTGTTCAATTTACACTTGGAATCTTTTCTCTGATCCTGCGCTACCTATTCTGTAAATGGATCAACGGAATTGTGATATGTGAGGTACTTTGTGTTAATTATAATTGTCACAATATTTTGCATAATATTAAATAGATAATATTGATGAAATAATTTTTATCATTTGATTAATTCAATTTTTTATCATGACTATCCAATGGAAGAACAGTTTCTCACATTAGGCTTTAGTGAAATTACCAAAACAAACAAAGAAGAAGGAGAAGAAGAAGAAATGCTGGCTTTATTGAGGTGATAATTTGAGTTGCATGCTTATTTTAACTGAAATATGATCAAATTTTAAAGTCATTCGGGCTGGATCTGACCTTATCATTAAGCTAAGTTAGACTTTAAAAATTCTAAGCTCCCAAAATTTCTGTATGGCCGACCTTAGAAAACGTCAAAATTTATAAAAATAAAATACACTATCTATCTTAAGATCGAACTAGCATGTATTTTTATTCCATTATTGATCACAAAGTCTAAAGTCAGAGGTGAAAGAGCCAGTATTCTTGAGTTTTGACTTTGAAAATCATGACTATTTTCTCTATTCTCAGTTTCTCACTTGAGGTTTCCGCACCTTCCGAAGCAAGCAAAGAGTGAAATAGGAGTTATTCTGAAGATGAATAAATTCATTTAAATTTCTGTCTCTCAAATACTTTTGTCACTGTAAACTTACTTCCACTTTCAACCATTGCTGAGAAATTTGAGAGCAATAAAAGATATGGAGGGAGAGGACATAATTGCTGATTATATTTCGTCTGTGCCTATGGATCCAATTGATAGGTTTCTTTGGACTCTGTATATGGATCCTGAAAATTTGTTTTACCCGTTCGTGAAACAAACTTTTGGGCATGGAAAGACGAGAGTTGAAATCCTCCTTTGTGCTCTGGACTATCTGGGGCGGCTAGAGCAGGAAAATTACAACAGGGACTATGACTTCAAGTTCCTGAAGATGGAGCTGAGATTTCTGAAAACATTCTTGTTGTACGTTGAGAAGTTGAACCCGGAACAGAATGAGAGTTCGATCTCTTTACTCTGTAGATTCGATTCCTGTTTTCCAGAAAAAGCAGCGGATCTTTTTGTGCTTTATCTTCAAAGAAGAGAAGCAGAGTTCAGCAGAGTACATGAGTTAGCCTCAAGTTTTCAAGAAATAATTGATCATTTGAAACCAGAGATTGATCAAGTATTACAGAAGAATTCGACTCAATCTGATCTGTTCACTGTCAATGAATTGTTTGAGTTCATTGAATCCATATCAGAGAGTTTGAAGGATCTTATTGACAGGGGCGGGGATTATATTGGTGCAGGAGAGGATTTAATTCAGGCCCTGGAAGAAAAGATCAGATTCTTGTGGAATTTCATTTACTTTGCTGTGTTGCTATATGTGGAGAAACAGGATTTGGTGGATCTCTTGGTTCACACTCAAGTTTTCGCGTGTAGTGCAGCACAGCTTTCTTGTATGTGGTGGATTTGTGAGGAAAAGGAGGATTTTTTCCCTGAAATGAAACTTCAAGGTTTTCGACTGCTACAAGAATTAAAGCCTTCTGAGTCTCAAGTCCAAGAGATTTATATCCATGTTTTGAGAGCTGCAAAATTATCGGGGTCATCGCAGATTCCCAGGATAGACAACCATGTATTGGTAGCCTTCATTGATTCGCTGCAAGACTGTGTCAGGGAGTTGTTAACACGTGCATCCAGTTCTTCAGTTTCTGCCACAAAAATCCTCAGCGAGGAGCTGAAATGGTGGCGAATGTTTCTCAGAGATCAGTGGGAGAAGTTTGCAAAACAGCAAGAAGAAATGGGCATCCTTATTGCAGAAATTGTCATTGAGGCTGGAATCATAATCTGCTCACTTTTCTCTAATGAAACTAGAGGGGATCTAACGAAGGAAATGGATCTCGCACTCACCAATTTCACGGAAAGGGCTGCTCTTATCAAGGTAGAAGTTGCAAATGAGTGCCTTGGAAGAGTAATATACAACTTCCCTAGCACTCATGAACTGGGGTTCATTGATTTTCTCTTAGAAAATCTCAAGGAACTGGTGGAAAACCAGGATGATTCAATTGATTTTTCCAAGGAGAGTATCAAGGCCGTTAAGGAAGATCTAGTGTTCTTAAGATCTTTCCTTGGCGATACTATCGAGCAGCGGAATGAGGATGAGGAGCTAAAAGCGATATGGGCTCATATACTGGATGTTTCTTGCAAGATTGAATTTGTCATAGACTCCTTATTGGTAGGAGATCATCATCCGGACTTTAGTCAAATTCTTTTTAATTCCATCACAGAAGATATAACATTTATTAAGATTGAGGTGTTGGAGATTTGTGAAAAGAAGCGGTTTATGAACAAGGCAAAAACTTTCAATCATTTCCGACCCTCAAGAAGCAGTAGCCCGGCAGTGAATGAAGTTGTGGTTGGTCTTAAAGATGAGGCAGAGGCCATAATTGACAGACTTAAAAGAGGATCCAGGGAGGTAGACATTGTCTCCATTGTTGGCATGCCAGGACTAGGTAAGACAACTTTGGCTAAGAAAGTATACAATGATGCTTCAATTATGTATCACTTCCATGCTCGCGCATGGTGTTTTGTTTCTCAAGGATTCCAAAAGCAAAGGTTGTTGCTTGACATTTTGAATCAGGTTGCTAGCGAGCAACCTCTACCACTGAATAATGTGAATGAGGATGATTTGGCTCAATGTGTCTATAGAACATTGAAAGGAAAAAGGTATTTCATTGTTTTGGATGATGTGTGGGACATTGAGGCATGGTATGATTTGAGAATGTCCTTCCCAGATGATGATAATGGAAGCAGAATTCTATTCACGAGTCGATATTCTAATGTGGCTTTGGTAGTTAAACCTGGTAGCAAACCTTATCCTCTTCGGCTACTGACAGATAGTGAGAGCTGGGAGCTACTGCAGGAGAAGCTATTTCCCAAGAAAAGTTGCCCTCCAGCACTCACTGATGTTGGGATGCAAATTGCCAAATATTGCAAGGGGTTACCTCTTGCCATTGTTATTGTAGCTGGAATTCTTGCAACTATGGAACAAAATAGATGGGGAGAAGTTTGTGAGAGTCTTAGTTCAAACATTCTCCATGGTACAAATCAGGGTATGGAGTTACTGGAACTGAGTTACCAACATTTACCAGATAAACTGAAACCATGCTTTCTTTATTTTGGTTCATTCCCACAAGATCAAGACATTCCTATCAGGAGATTGATGTGGCTATGGATTGCAGAGGGGTTTGTGGCAAAAAGCCCCCAAAAGAGCCTGGACGATGTGGCAGAGGAGTATTTGGTGGATCTTGTAAACAGAAGTTTAGTATCTGTGTCCAAAATCAGATCCAAGTGTGTTGGAATCAAAGCTTGTAGACTTCATGATTTGATACACGAATTCTGTGTCAAGAAATCAAAAGAAGCCAATGTCCTGCAGCTGCTACACGGCTATGATGAGCTCTCTGGCCTAATCGAGCCTCGAAGATTGTCCATTTACTCTGAACAACAAGAATTCAGCAAGTCAATGCTGTTCATTCCCCGTCTACGCTCTCTCCAATTCTTTGCCACTAATGGTACTCAACGTGCATTTCCACATGATGTCTCGTTTGTTTTTCAAAACCTTAAACTTCTCAAAGTACTGGATTTAGTGAGTATCAACGTTGGTGATTTCTTTCCAAGCGGACTAGAGTTGCTGGTTCAATTGAAGTACTTGGCGCTTCGTGGATCAATGAATTCAATCCCATCATCAATAGTCAGGCTATGCAACTTAGAAACTTTTCTTCTGAAGGGATTAAGAGGAGAAATTTTGCTGCCAAGTTCCATCTGGATTATGACACAGTTGAGACATCTGCGTGTAGATAGACGGACTGCTTTGAGTTTCCCCACAAATGACCTTGAAAATTCATCTGTGCTGTATAATTTGCACTCTTTTTCCACTCCTCTTTTGCCTCTTGATCACACTATCGAGGATTTGATGAGAAAGTTAGCTAACATTCAGAAACTGAAATGCCTGTGCTACGAATCCTCGGACTCTGAAGATGCTGTTCCTGTTTTGGCATTGGACTATCTAACTCAACTAGAATCACTGAATGCTCTTTCAATTGGTAGGGTACAAAATGGTATTAAGTTCCAGCTTCCAGTGAACCTCAAAAAGTTGACTCTCTCAAAGTTTTGCTTGCCCTGGACAGAAATCTCAACCATTGCAGAACTACCAAACCTTGAGGTTCTCAAATTACTCTCCAGAGCTTTTGAGGGAGAAACATGGGACATGACAGAAGAGGAATTCCCCAAATTGAGATTCTTGAAGTTGGATACTTTGAACATCGCACAGTGGAATGCCTCCCCTGATCACTTTCCCAGCCTTGAGAGATTAGTCTTGCAAAGTTGTAGGCAGCTTGAGGAGATCCCTTTGAGTTTTGGAGAAATGCAGACTCTTCAACTGATTGAGGTAAAATGGTGCAGCCAATTTGTAGCTAGTTCTGCTCAACAGATTCTTGAAGAACATATGAACAGTGGTAATCAGGATATCAAGATTTTTGTCAATTGCCCAGATTGGAATCGTGAAGATTCTTAACCCTCAATGCACTTAATATGTAAGTTTAAATTGATCATTTCAATGATTTTTCCTCACGATCTTTATCTTTTAGTTTTGATTCTAATGCTTAACAAGTTTTGTATCATTTGTACTAATTCAAATTCGTTTTCGACATATGTTACAGGTCCTGAAGCAGTGGAATTCCTCTTTGGCCAGGTCAACATTTTGTATTTTGACATTTGAGAATTTGGTTGCAGCTTCTAATAACTATTTCTTGTACATTGTAGTTTGTGAATGTGTCAAAGTACCTCATGTAAACAATAAGGCTATACCTGTTTTCTGATAGTACACTACTACTATTAAATCGTTACTGATCTTTCAAGTATGTATTAGTGATATGAATTCTTAAATTAAGAAAATTATTTTATGCAATTTTAGATGAAAAATTATTTTTATTTTAACAAAATAAATATTTAATTTTAAATATTCTAAAATAGAAATATGATCGATGTTCAATTTTCAACTCTTATTCCAAATTGAGATAATATATGCATTGTTTATAAAAAAGAAAAAAAGAAAAGAAAGAGATAGTATATGCATTCTACATATTGCAGGAATAATTTTTACGTAAAGAAAGTTGAGTTGTATGAAGAAAGAAGGGTTTCCTAGTGGATTTTTTTAGAAGACTTAGAATTTTGATAATAACTGTATGAAGACTTGCTTGGTTTTTTAATTTATTTTCTAGTTTTATTATGCAATTTTCTATATTTGGAATCGCTACAGGATCCACCACAATTTTGGTAAGGAGGTTTTTGGGCATCAAGGTCGAATTGTTTGCAAAAAGGTTCCTTGATGAATCTTTTATTTTGGAAACCATATCAATAGAGTTGGAGTTTTTGAGGTTATATATGAATTTTACATTAAAAAAAATAATCAAACTATGTTTTCTACTATATACTTCATTTGTTTTATTTCAATTGTCTATATTTTTTTTTATGTTTCATTATAATTATTTAGTTTCTAATTTTAATACGTAATTTTACAATTATTCTCTTATTATTAAGGAATGATTTGTAAACTATTGATTGAAGAATGTATTTTTTTAAAGAAAATTAATACTTAAATACTAACTATTAAATAATGATAATTTTAAAAAATTAATTGAATAATTATTATTTTCATTATTTGTTTTAATTATTATACAAATTTAAAGTTGATAATTATAAAGAGACGAAATAAGTGGTTAAAAAAAAAAAAAAAAGAGATGAGTGAGTGATTGGTTGCCACGGGTAGCCATGGGTTCTCGCCTCCTACAGCAATTTAGGGTTTTATTTTAGAAAAATAAAGAAGAAGGTTTATTATAGTTATTGTACTCCTTATTATACCCTTCATCCATTGACTAATTTTTCAAAAAAAAAAATAATAATAAAAATGGTGGGATAGTCACTGAATACTGGCACAAAAGGATATAGAGTTACGCTCATAAAAATGTTAGGACCTAAAAAATTAATAATGAGGGAATTTAGTCTAAACGGTTTTATTTCTCAACTTTAATCTTTAATTTTTATTTAAAAATTTTTCATCCCAAATTATTTTTGAGTAACTGATGGTCTTTTCAATACTGTTGCAATGATTTTTAGGTAAAAACTAATCATATAAATGAAGATCATTGAAAATTTATAATGATTAAAAAAAATTTGTCAAAAGGACAAAATTAATTGTCAAAAAATAGTTTGAAGATAAAAAGACAAGAATTGAGAATCATAGTTGAAAAAAAAAATTTAAATAAAAAAAATTGATGATTAAATTTATTACTAGTTTTCCTAAAGTTTCCTAAAATTTTTTTCTAAAGAAATTAAAAAAATAAAATTATGTTAGGAATTCCGCCTCCTTTCGTAAGGAGTCCAACCAAGAAACAAATCAAATCGTATTAGTCAGAGCAAAGGCCCGGACACCGATTGAATTTGTAACTTAAATAAAAAAAAATCGATTGAATCTGTAACTTAAATAAAAAAAAAATTTATTAGAGACTAATTTTCAAAAGAAAAATAGTAGTTGAAAGTTGAAACTTGGAAACTTATAGGGGCTTCGTGTATTTCAACAAAAAAAAAAAAAAAACTTATATGGGCTTTTGATTCTTCTCAGGATTATTATTCTTCAGCCCGAAAAATTCTCCCCCAATTTTCCCTCCATTTTCCATCTGAATCCCTCACATATTCAAACAACTCAAATCCCCAGTTCCCCCTACCACAACCCCCGTCCCTTCAATGGCCACCACCACCCAAAATTCCAAATTCAGAAAGAACAAAATCCAATCTTCACAGCACCAGAAAATCTCCATCCAGTCTGAAATCGATGCCGATGATGACTTTCAAGATCCCTCTCCCTCGCTACTTGGCTCCAAAATCTCCTTTTCACAACTGCCTCTTAAGCCCTCCAATAGTTCTAGTCGACGCCCACTTAAAAAGCTCAAGAAGCAGCAAATATTTATCTGCTCTGGAAAGGAAAACAACCATGAGTCGTTAAATGTTTTGGGTCCCGTTCCTGTTGAAGAAGAGTGTCGGTATAGCGAGGAATTTGAGTTAGATTTGTCCAGTGGCGGATTGGATGCCTTGAAGTTATCTGTAGATTGTGAAGCTAATGAGAAGAAAGAAAAAATGGGATTAGAGCAAGTCGGTGATGGGGAATTCGTTGGCACGGAATCAAGTTTGGTGAAATGTGGAGGTAATGACAAGGAAGAGGAATTTGAAGGGTGCACGCAGCTCGATTTGTTGCTTAAATTGTGTGATACTGAGGAGAGAGTCCAAGGCAATGAAATAATTCAAGATTGCAGAGCGGATCTTGATCCCTTAGAGGATTATAATAATTTCGATGAGCAGCAGGAGGATTGGGAATCAGAGCATGAGGAGAAGGCTGGTGTGTTTTGTTGTCCGATTTGTGGAAAGGATATTTCTGGGTTGGACGATAGCTTAACGCAAGTTCACATAAATGAGTGCCTTGACAAAGGGGAGATTACAAATGATGTATGTGACTAAAGTTCCTCTTTTTAAATTTTCTTGATCTGATTTATTATGTCGGTATGCTTTTTCTTCTGATTTCTACTGATTTTTTATGTGCCTTTTCTTTTCTTTTTTTTTGAAATTTGTTTAATAGTTGGATAAACTAAAAGAATTCTGACAGTTGATAAAAGTGCATTTGTCTGAACTAATATCTATGTTGCTTGGTGCATCTTTTTTTATTTTTGTTAACTTATTGTATTGGTACAAAAGTCCGTCATTATGAAGCATATGCTTTCCTGCGAATTTAAGCTAAATTGTTGCAAGTTATTGTAGTTTAAAAGTCTATTCTCAATTGATCAAAGGAGATCTTATCTAGCCCTTGTTTTGTTGGACAGACATCAGCTATCAAAGTTATTTTATCTAGCAATCATATTTCTACTGTATCTTACAGGTAATTCTTGCCCCTGATGGCTCAGCTGATGACTGTCCTGGCCAAGTTTTTGATCATTCCCCTGGTCAATCTTCTCGAAAAGTAGTTGATGTATCTCCTGTTGTGGAGTGGCTCCGCAATCTAGACCTCTCTAAATATGAAGAAATTTTTGTGCATGAGGAGATTGACTGGGACACCTTGAAGTGGTTGACTGAAGAGGTACGTGTAATTCTTGCTAAGTGGCTCCTCCTATGAAATCAGAAAAAAGATAAAAATATTGGTGAAATCCTTAGAAGTTTCTGCTACCCCCCACAGGTAGAAGGAACTACAAATTGTAACACATAGGACATTAATGTTTTAAGTAGTGAGTGTAAAATTAATATTAATGAGCTGTATCAAGAAAAGAAAAAAGAATTCTTTTGTGATATTTTCATGCCATAGTATGTTTGTGCTTGTGTGCCTGTTGTTTGGTCAGCTGAAGTTTTAAAACAGAGTCTACAATTGCTTAGTGGCTTAGATACAGTGAACCAAGTGTGGATCTACCCGTATGAATATACTTGAAGGCACATGCATTTGTGTCATATATATGTCCAAGTTGTTAGTATTGCAATTTCTTGCATTTAATTGGAATATAATACGAGTACTTTTCAGACGGAGACTAAACCATCTTGTTTGATCATGAATGCATTTGATTTAGTTTTTTAATGCATCCGGTGAGAAATCTTGTTTGAATATCTCATTTGTTTCTGTTGGGGATATTTTCTCCACCTCCTCGATTAATTTACCTGTTCTGTCCTTGACTGAATATTCTCTTCTGCAGGATCTTTTTAATATTGGAGTTACTGCACTTGGTCCTAGGAAAAAGATTATCCATGCTCTTAGTGAAATAAAGGCTGGATGTAGAGCAATAGATCACCCTGATGAATCAAAAGTTGTGGTAGAAGCAACAAACAAACTTGGTACAAACAAGTTGATAACAGACTACTATCCTGGATCTGTTGCCAAGAAAAATCGCATCTGCGTAGCTTCTGAAGGAGAGAAGGACACTCAGAAATGTCACTCTGCTTCCGCACTTAAAAAGGTGCAGAAGAAAAAGCCTGCAGGAAGTTCAAAACAGAAGGATACTCCTCTTTGGTGTAGGATACCAGGAACTCCCTTTCGAGTTGTAAGCAATCTTTACTTCTGACCCATTTTTTAAACATGCTATTTCTATTTTGTTTTTTTGCTCCAAATTTCCAAAAGCCTTGCTGCTATATGATGTCTTTATCCTTTTAGCACTTAGATTAATGACATATGACCAGATTCAGCTTGACTCATTCAAATTTTAGCCATCATTCTTTGTACTTCATATGAAGGATTCTAATTAATTACATATCTTTTCACTTAATCTGTGGCTCACATGATTTCTGTGTGGTCACTAGCATAATTTCTGTGTGGGACTTAAATCCCTTGCTACAATCTGCTATTCAGCCTTCATGTGAACTAATAAAGTGAATGTCTTCCTCTAGATAAATTATATTTGCTCATGCTTGAGAGACCTTTTTCCACGTACAATCGATTTCATTAATTGGGAGAGTGAGACTGGTTTTTTGTCACATTGCACATTTGGTCTGTTTTGCAGTTACTATTATCAGGCTTTTGTTCTACTTGTCATGTGATCTTTCAGTCATATTTCATTCAAGATCATTGCTTTCTTCCTTTGCAGGACGCATTCAAATATTTAACTAGAGATTGCTTTCACTGGTTCCTTACTCACTTTCATATGGACCGTAAGTGTAGTTGTTGTTAATAACTCCTTTGGTGAACATATGATTTGTATATTAATACTTACAACAGGAAATTTCCAGTCAGATTGAAAAGTGCACGTATTTTGTAATTCTATTGATAAGCATGGTAAGCATTATCTTAATCCTTAATTAGTCCTTCACTCTCTGTCCCTTTGTTTGGTTGGATTGCAGATTATCAAGGTTTGACAAGGTCCTTCTGTCATGGGAAGATACTTTGCTCCCGAATTACTGCAAAGCTTGTGAATATGAAACTTGGGATTTCGTGGGACAAATTACAAGTTTTGCCTCTTAACGAGAAGATCACTATTGCAGGAATTGATGTAACATGTTTTGATGCAAATCACTGTCCAGGTGCCATAATTATTTTGTTTGAACCACCCAATGGTAAGGTGGGGCTCAAATTGAATCCATAAAAAATACTCTTTTATCTTTTTTCCTTTGTATCATTCTTCTAAATGACTGATTCATGGTTCTTCATGCAAAAAGGCTGTCTTGCACACGGGAGATTTCCGTTTCTGCGAGGAAATGGCAAAAATTTCAGTTTTGCAGACTCGTCTCATACACACACTCATTCTTGATACTACCTACTGTGACCCCCAAGTAAGTCCTTATGTGATAGAAATTTCTTTCTTCAAGAAGTTGAGTTAATGATTGGTGGTAAATGGTCTTTCTGGCTAATGTTAGGAATAACACCTTGCCTGTAATATTTGTTGCCATGACATGTAACTTGCTGAACATAGGGATTATCTATAAGGACTAGATAAGTGGCATTTTGCAAATATTTTTAAGTTGAAGTATAAATGCTGAATTTATTGTAATGATAGGACTTGCGCAAGGATTGGAGATCTATCAAAGATTTATTAAAGCTGTTCTTGTGTTCTTTGTTATAGATCTTAAAAAGCCAATAGATTATGAACTTAAAATCTTTTAAACATAGTTTTTTCCTCAAATCTAAATCTATCAAAATTTCTGGGGTTGAGTTTGGCAAGCATCAGATATAGCTAGATAAGAGAGGCATAGCTTAGTCGGTAAGTCGTCTCACCTACTTCCGTAAAGTCGTGGGTTCGAATCTATAAGGGAGAGATGGGGAACCATTTACAATCCTTTTAAAAAAAAAGCATTAGATATAGCTTCAGTGTCTAAAATTAACCTAGATTCTGATAGGGCAAAAGTTATATCCTGCTTTTCTTATTTCAGTTCTTGCTCAAAAAGTGGTGATGTGTGGAAATGTTTCCTTCATTTTGAGTCATACACATATATAATCAATACTGATTGCGATCCTTGCAGTATGACTTTCCAAAACAAGAGGCTGTAATTCAGTTTGTAATTGAGGCCATCCAAGCTGAGGACTTTAATCCCAGTACTCTATTTTTGATTGGTAGCTATACCATTGGTAATGTACCTCTTTCAGAGCTTATATCATTTTTTTTTAAAATCTTAAAACCCCCCAAATTGATGCCTATCACTACAATAGCTAGATTTCCTATTCTCTTCAGATTTCATTGATTTTCCTCTTTATGTCTTTCCTTGTTACTGACAGGAAAAGAAAGGCTGTTTATGGAGGTTGCTCGTGTTCTTCATAAAAAAATCTATGTTGGTGCTGCAAAATTGCGCCTTTTGGAATGCCTAGAATATTCCAAGGAAGATATGCAGTGGTTAACTTTAAATGAACACGAAAGCCACATTCATGTAGTGCCAATGTGGACACTTGCAAGCTTCAAGAGATTGAAGCATGTTGCTAATCAATATGCGGTAAGGTTGCAAGGACCTTTTTTCTACTTCCTATTTATATGGTTGCCCAAAGAGAGCATAATAAGCATATCCTGATCTTTGAAACTCCCTTGCCCACACAATGTTTTGTTGGGTGAGATGTGGAAGGGGAAATAGATATTAAGTCATTTGGTTGGATAGAAAAGTAGAGGGGAAGAAAATCATAGGAGATACCACTTCTCCTCCACATGCACACCTTCCCCTCCCTAATTGGAGGCATTGGGAGAGAATGAGTGATAAAAAGGTCAAATATGCTAATAATTCTATCTATTATCCCCTCTCATTTCCCTCCTCTTCCCTACATAACAAACAAAAATAAGGTCAATATAAATAAGTACCCATGGGGAAGTACTCTCCCTTCTGTTTCCATTCCCTCCCAGAACCAAACAGAGCGTTAGTCTGGCCAAAACCACAACATTTTCTGCATGTATACCAGAACTGTATAAGGGCACACCCACTTCTTGTCCACCAAAGAGAACAAATTCTCCCCAAACATCCTTGCTTTGTGACAGCAAAGGAGAAGGTGATTATTAGCTTCATTACTAGACTTGCACACAAACATGTCTGGACTAAGAGCTTTACCAGGTCTTCTTACCTGCAACGTATCATTGTTGATTCTGTTAAGAATCCTTCTACATGTGAACACTTTGATTTTAAAGGCAACATTAGCTTACGATGTATAAGTGAAGTGTTTATAAGATAATGGAATCACTAATGTCCTAGAGTTCAGAAAAGGGCAGCACTTAATGTACTCGAAACTGAAAGTGAGAAATCTAAGTTGAGTTCCTAAAAGTGTAAAGGAATAGGAAACTGCTCAGCCTGTTAAAATAAAATTTTAAAAAATTGCAAGGTCTGTGCCTCTGTTAATTCTTAGCAAAGGGCAAAATTGTCTTTGATCTAAGCTGTGTTCTCCAGTTGTCTTTGCCATGCATTATAGTCTTCTGGTATAGATTTTTTGTCATCTCAATTCTTTATGAAGTAATTCCCTCTGGCATCCCTCCCTAAGGCAGTTCAGTTATTTCAAAACGGTCTATGCATATGGATCTTCTCAAATGATAGTGCAAGTAGATTGGTTCCGCTGTGTTGTTAGTTTTAGCTTTGATTTCTTCCCATTTTATCTTGCTTTATTCTGATTATTGTTAAATATTCAACTTTCTTATTCTTCCCACGGGGAAGCAGATATATTGTTAAGGTGGTTTATGATTGCTGATGCCTTATGGCCCCTCACAGATAAACTCATAATATTGTTTAAACCTTTGCCAACTGTCTCAGGGAGAAAATCATGAAACTTATGTAACTTAATTTTCCCTGAAAGAAATGCAGAGCTGCAGCTTTATATATTGATCAACCATGTGATAGGTTTATTTATTCATTTATTTATTTTATTCTTTTTAGGGACGATTCAATCTAATAGTTGCCTTTTCTCCTACTGGTTGGACCTTTGGGAAAGGAAAGAAGAAATCTTCTGGAAGAAGGTGGCAGCAGGGTACCATCATAAGGTGACTTACTGTATTTAGCTAATTATTTGGAGTTTCTTTGAAGTCTAGATTCGAGGGGAATTGTTTCAACAAAATCTATGGATAAAGCCATCTAGAACCATCTAGGATCTTTGATTATTTGGGCCAAATGCTAATGCTTGCATGAACTATGAGCTTCATTCCAATGCTTTTAACATTTGCTACTGCTCTGTGTTATCTTTTAGTGCTTTCAAGAGATTTTAGGCCCATGCATGCTATATAACTCGATGGTAAAAGTATCCTTTACAAATTGAGGAAAAAAGCAAAAAGCAAAGAAAAGAAAAAGTTTGGCATTTGTGCTAGCATGGTACTTTCTTCTTTGAATCTCTTACATTTCTTCTGCTTAATAATATCTTATGTACATTTAGTAGTCCAGATTCCATATTTCTAGAGTGCTAATATTATAACATTAACTTATAACATTCCCTTTGTCTATGGTTCGGTTTTGCTTCTTAAAAGCCTACTGAGAAATACTATCTGATTATATAATTAGTCATTAGTGCTCATTAAGGGTTACTAGTGTTTTAGATTCACTGGGACAATTTTAAGATATGTCGCCAAATGGACAAAAGAAGAAACCTTATCTCATGCCTTAGTTGCAAGAGCCATCAGCTTTTGAATCTATATCCAGTTTGTTTTGTAGATAACCAGAGAATTCTCATTCTTTCGTTGTTTCATTGATTACTAAATATTTCTTGTCACCTTCAGATATGAAGTACCGTACAGTGAGCATTCAAGCTATGGAGAACTCAGAGATTTTGTGAAGTTCATATCTCCTGCAACCATTATTCCTAGTGTAAATAATTATGGCCCTGAATCTGCTAATACAATGATCTCCCACCTCTTGCCTTGAGATACTGGAATTCCAGTGAGCATCCTAGCTCTCATCTGTTGTAATATTTACTATTCGTCTCTTCCATTCTTTATATGATTACTGGTAGAAAGTTTGCATGATGATAGTGTTCATTACTGGGATGGAAATATTCATCAAAATAATGCAATCTGCATATATTTCTAATATGATGACAATTTGTTTTTTAATTATCACTAAATTAACAATTTATCTATACTATCTATTCATGGCTTTACAATTTAAATAACACTTACATTAAATTGTCCATGTATTATCTAATTATTTAAGTAGACGACACATTTCCCTTAAAAAATAAAGACGACGCCTTTTAAAAGAAAAATGTCGAGAATATTTCTAGTATTGTAACACTTTTTGTTAATATTAATATTGTTTTTAATATGCTGATACGTCTTTTAGTGACGAAAGATTTCTAAGATGCCAATGCTTATTTTATATGATAAGTGATATTATTATTAATAAAGGAACTCTTTCAATTAATATCGGCAACAAATGTCTATAAGTCCCCAGCACCCTTTCATAGCTGTGCTAGTTTGCAATATTTGAAAAAGTATTTTATGAATATTTATACTATTCTAGAAAATATACAATATGTAATAAATCTATTATAGCCTTTTAAATTACTTAATGTATTCAGAATTGAATGTTATTAATGTAATGGATTGTGCGATATATGAGTTAATGTGATAGAAATTCTTAAATTAAGGTACTCAATGATCTAATGAAACTTTATATAAAAATAAATTTATTTAAGAAAAATGAACATTTAATTTCAAATAAATTAAAATAGAAATGTGAACATTTAATTTTGAATAGAGAAAATATAACATTTCACCATAAAGATTAAATCTATTAGAAAACTTTCATTTTTCTAATTATATCGAATATTTTATTGAAATATATTCACTCACGTCGTGAGATTGTGAGTTCGAATATTCTCTTGCCTTCATTTCCATTTCTTGTATGTAATAATAATAAAAAACATGTAGAATCCACAAATACTCAAAATATAAATAACTATACATAATAATTATGAATTTCATAATTTTACCAATGAAAACGTTTATTTTCGTTTCAACTCATAATTCACAAAATAGGTTTAGAATCAAATATAGCCACGTGACAATTTGTGTGTAGGCTCCACCTATAAATGACATGGTCAACAACCTAGCGAGTCGCGACGCGATGTCTTAGGTTTATCTACAACTTTTTTTTACCACCTCAGCTGAGCATTTGCTTCTCGAACTTTCGGTTTATATTTTTTTTTTTTTTTTAAGGATAAAATAAAATATGTACTTCTTTGGCATAAAATGTGCCAAAAACGATAATCAAATGGTTTGACCAAGTTTTCGGCTGTGGGAGTACAGAGTTGACCTTATTAGGTGTGCCCTACTGTGCATCATCAACAAAAACGTGATTTTAGAAGACCTCTATTTTAATAATCGAATGGGGATTTCAACCATTTTATTATTATTGTGTGAAATCCACAGCGTGGCAAAATACCAAGGATTTGAAAAAGTGGTCCTTAGACCATTTTAGAAATTGCAGTAGGTGGTCAACCCCCCTTATTTAGAAAGAAGGAATGTTGCATCATCAATGCAAATGGAAATTTTCATAATCA
This sequence comes from Apocynum venetum, assembly GCA_019593545.1. Taxonomy (NCBI): domain Eukaryota; kingdom Viridiplantae; phylum Streptophyta; class Magnoliopsida; order Gentianales; family Apocynaceae; genus Apocynum; species Apocynum venetum. Next base: position 1,403,102 of record SRSM01000727.1, on the reverse strand, counting down.
ACTGCTGCTTTTGGATATGTACTTTTTTTATTTATTTTAGGTAATGCTTTATCACAAGTGATCTGACTCTTTACTATGAACTCTTATGAATAACGTAAATTGTGATACCGCTATTACAAGGTTTAGCATTTACCACCACATCATGTACCTAGTGGCTTGGATAAGTACTTAAGTCTTAAGATGATGAAGAATTCTTAATTTGGAGTTTTAAAATTTTTTTTTTTGAATTTGTAGAAAATTAAATATACATTGATATCTATACGGGACACGTACTTCTGAATTCATTTATTTAGGTCCGTTTAAAGACACAAGTTTCCTTTCTGTCCCTTAATATATGATGCTAGAAATAATTTGTCTTATTCTTAAATATAATATATTTTATTACTTTTTAGGGAATATCATATATATTATTTTCAATATTATTTCTACTTAATTTTGTCTCTTATTGTAAGATTTTTCTTATTTTCAAAACTTGTAATGAATATCACACGGGGAGAGAGATAACTTTGTAAATAGTATAAAATTAGTTATAATAAAAAATGTATAGAATTAATAAGAATAAACTATGTATAATTTCTTTTATCATCTTATAGTAAATGAGGGAGGGATGGACGGAGGGAGTAATTCATGCATTTAGGTGAGGAACACGTGGATCCAAAGAACAAACTAATTACTAGTATGAGCTGATCATAGCAAGAGAATATCTGAAATAAAGCTTAGGCTCAACATAGTAAATTAATAACTTAAGACTCTGATGCAATAGAGTTTATGAGTTAAAACTAAGTTTCCGTCCAAAATGGTAAAAAGACTTTGAAATCATTATATTACTTGTAAAATTACTTAAATAACATTGACAATCTACAAAATTACCAAATTCTCCACCGACCACCCCATCAAATGAACCACCTAACTAATGTGTGAAACTCTGTGGTCGCCATCGTTGCCACATGAAAGCAATTCAAAGAGAAGATCATTTGGTGTTAGTGAACATGTAGACTGCCGACGAAAGAAAAGAGAGAGAGAGGTGAAGAAAATTTCTTCCACTTATAATGATGAATCCATCTCTGGTATGCAAATCAGGATCTGCCATCATAGTTGAGGAAGTAAGAAAGGGAGGAGTCTTCTAATTATATTATAATTAAACAAGTTTTGAGTATGTATTCTTTTGAAGTGAAAGTTAAACTTTGGAGTGCTATTTGGACTGAACTTGGATTAGTTTCACCAAATATAAAGATATTAGAGAAATAACACATCGTAAAAAAATTCTTCCTTATTTCACAAAAAAAATAAAAAAATTCTTTGTCTTTTAGATTAGAGGTGCAAATTGTAAGCCATACACCATTTGGGTTCACAGCAGATTAATATGGCATAGGTGTATAAACGAGTCGAGTCGAGCTCGAGCTGGAGCTCGATCTCGAGTATATTATAGTAACTCGAATAAATGATAGGTTTTGAGCTGATATTTTTAATTTAAATTTTTTTAAAAAATAAAAAAGTAAAAAAATATTTTTTATGGCTTGACCCGTTATGAGCCAATTAATTTTGAAATTGAGTTCAACTCGATTTTTTAACGAGTTGGCTCGAGCTTGAGTTTGACCGAGTGCTCGATTCGTTTGCAACATTAATGTGGCATCACATAGACACCAACCACCCCCTTATCGAAATTCGTAGGAAAGACATTTTGTAATTTTTATATACAATTAGAGTTTTCCCTTTTTGTGGTTGTGGATGTGTCATGTATTATATATATATATATATATATATATATATATATCTCCACATATGTAAAATTGGCTCAATTAGTCCTATAAATTTGGATAATTGGTTATTAAAGTTTGATATTTTTCATATTGATTTATAAAAGTCTATACGTTTGAATCGATGACCTATAAAATCCTGTTTATTTTAACAATTAACCAACCAATTCTTTTTTACTAGAAAACATCCTAAGGAAATGACATGTGACCATAATGTGATGAATAATGAATGGGATATATTTATCATTTTAGATTTTTGAAGTTTTAATCAAAATACTCTTATTTTTTTATATTAGATCCAAAATAATCTTGGTTGGAAGGGCATACAAAAATAACTCAAAATGTGAATAACATTTACGTCATTATTATTAATATTATTTTTTATCCCATCAACGACAAAGTCATTCATGTCGTTGGATGGAAAAAAAAGGGGGACGACGTTGTGAATACCATTCACGTTGAGAATCTTTTTAAAAAAGAGTCAGCCAATTTTTTTTAATATTATTTGTGGTTGTTACCATTCTCTTTTTTTTTTCAATTTCTTCATTACTCTTTTTTTCTTCTTGCTTGCTTTCTTTTTTTAAAAAAACCTAATTTTCTCAAAAAATAATATTAATATTGATTAATAAAAATATATTTCCTAATTTTCTAGTCTAAAGATATATTTTATATAATAAACAAAAATTAATAATTGTGTAAATTTTTTGTTGAGTTAATTAGTTTATACAAATAATAAATAGAAATTAATAATTCTATAGTTTTTTTTGTTGATCTAATTAGTTTATATAAAAAATTACTAATTGGGTTATTTATTTATTTGTTGAGCTAATTAGTTAAAAAAAGAAGAAGAAAGAAAACAAGCAAGGTTTCTCCTGTTTCTTGGAGAAACGTTGTCATCACAAATAATATTAAAAATAATTTGGTTGAGTTTTTTTTCTATAAAATTTTTTTCCAACAATGACGTGAATTTACATTGCTATCTTTTTTTTCACCCAATGACGTGAATGACTTTGACGTCGTTAGGATAAAAAAAATAAAATAATGACAACGTGAATGTCATTTACGTTTTGGATAATTTTGATACACCCCTGCATCAAGAGTTATTTTGGATTTAATATAAAAAAGAGAGGATATTTTGATTAAAACCTCCATATTTTTTAATGGTAAAAAAATAACCTCAAGAAATAATAAATATACAAATCAATGACACTTTTATTGCAATAACATATCATGAAAATGCCATTATTTATACTCCATTATTTATTATGTGATATATTTGTTAGAATCTAGGATGTTTTCTAGTAAAAAGGAATTTGTTGGCTAATTCTAAATAAAACTTTATAGGCCAATGATCAAACATATAGGATTTTATAGACTAATATAAAATATATTGGACTTTAATGTTCAATGATCCAAACATATAAAATTTTATAGATGAATATAAAAGATATTAGACTTTAATGGCCAAATATATAGGACTAAATGAACCAATTTTCCATTCCATATTCTCATGTGAATTCCTCAACCTTCTCCCAGATATATTTGTGCACAAGTTTTAATATCTGGTGTCCACTAAGATATATAGTATCCCATGATGTAATAAAAAAATTTTAAAAAATTTCATTCCCTTAATAATAATAATAATCGCCACAACATAACAACAAATTTGGGTACAAATAACACAGTAGTACTATTATCTTGTACGAGATGAAGTTGATTGATAAAGACATAAATAAACATGCAAGGTTTAGCCCAACATTAATGATAAGACTGGGATATATATTGTGTGTTCACTGTTTAGATTACGGAATGTATAAATGTGATGGATGTTTAAAGTTGCACATGATAGATATCCATATTTCTATACTTACGGAATTAAGCCATCAATTGATTGTCAAACTAGCTGGAAAACAATGCATGTATGGAGTTCCACAAATAATTTCTTGCAAAGCAGAATGAGGATAGTGCCAAACACTGTCATTGCGTATTACTGTCATTGCGTTGAACAAAAATGAACCACTAGTTTTAGGTTATTGCAACACTGTCATTTTGGTGAATACCACACTATTCTACATGTGTATAGAACTCTGATATCTAAAAGTTATTAGTGGTCACAAATATATTAAATAAATATATCTAAAAGTAGTAACCAAAATAATAATAATGATAAATAGTCAATATATTAGTAGTTTCTATGGCACTATATATAATCATCATGGTGTTCAATGACTATATATCATTGTTTTACATATAATTTTCTTCGTTTATGACTATTGTGCTAATGGCTAGTATACATTTATTTACTATATTACGTAATACATGAAAACCACAGGGAAAAAAAATCAGAAAACTAATTGGTATATGTTACCAAGAAAAACTGGGGGCTATGCCTCTTGTCAAGATTTTCCAGGGAAAAAAATGATGTTGACAACCCTGGAAGTACTCCAAGTGATTCTTTTTCTTGATTAGAAATTCCAAAGAAATGATGATTGATGAGAATAATTTCCATCCTCATTCCCATCTTCTTGATTATTTTCTTCATAGTTAATGTCATTATCAAGACTTCCTCCTCCTATATGTGATGCCATATACATATCTTCATGCAAATTATCAAGCCCAGAAATGAAACTATAATCTGAAACAGTAGTGGTAGCACCACCACCATTATTATCATGTGAATCAAGCATGTCCAAAAATGACCAATCTAGGCCATCATCCATTAGTATCACACCATCGGACTTTGAAGACGGAGATGTGGTGGTGGTGGTAATTAACTGCACCTCTTGCTGGTGGCAACAACTATTTGCATATTGAGAAGCTATTACTTGTATTTCCCCAGGTGTGAGGGGCTCACCACCACCGCCTAGAATACTATCAGGAGGCGGAGATTCCGGAAAATTGAACATAACATTACGCCCACGAAGGCAAAATAATGCCGCATCAAAAGCTCTGGCCGCCTTCTCCGCCGTGTCATAGGACCCTAACCAAATGCGCTCTCTGCTATTCGGTAGCCTTATTTCCGATACCCATTTTCCCCACTTCCTTTTCCGAACTCCCTTGTACTTCACTATTTCTTCCTTCTCGGTTGAATTCTCACCCTCTCTTTCTGCCATTGAAGCAAACAAAAATAGTAATGAAGTGTCTAATTAGGCATGTGATGTTTGTACTGGTCCTTTTGGAGGAAATAATTTGCGAGGACAATAGATTTGTTGTGAAATGGCGGCTTCTTGTGTTGAGTATATATATGTATGCCCACAGACCATCCATGGAAGGATTAATTGTTTGAAATGAATGTCAAAAGGGAATCTAAGCGCGTTGATTGCAAAAGAGAAGTTCAAATAAGCGTAAGAAAAGCGTACTGAGGACGGGGGAGGATCGGAGATGAGATCGCTGATAACGATGGCAGGTCACGGACGCGGTGGGGTAAGTTTCCAATTTTGCACGTGGAGAAATGTTGTTTTCATGGGATTGATAATTTTGGTTTTTTGGTGGTGACTTTAATCTTTGATGTGACGAAACCATGAATGAACCTTTTGTTTTTTTTAATGACTCAAACTTTTGAATTTACACACGATTATATTTGGAAGCAATAATTGATAAAATAAAAGACAGATGTATTTTTATATAATTTTATTATGTTATTTATATTTTATTTCATTTAAATTATGATATTTTATGATTATTTTGCAATTCTTATTAATATTTTATTTTTTGTTTTAGATATTTATTGTATTTTTGTAAAAAAAAAGAATTGTTACACTGATGTCACGTGTACAAGGGAGTCACGTCAATTGTTGCGTCAGCACATAGATCGAATCAGAGAACGACACGTGGAACTCGATTTTCACAGATGCGAGAAACAAATGGCGAGGAGAAGTATTAAGTATAGAGGATGACGACATTACTGAATTTGGACGTATCGTACCTTTGGCAATGGCGATACACGTGTTTGCACGCGCAAAACGGATGGTGATCCGTGTTAAACTTCGGACCAATCAGATGTCTAACACGTGACATGGGCGGCAGGTTGAAGAATGACGCGATCAATTAGATGACGACATGTGGCAGCTAATGCAACTTTCTTCACTTCACACGTTTTGCATCAACTTTTCTAGAAACTTCACTTTGTCCTCCATTACTTTTATTTTTGTCATATTTTATTTCAAATTTGCCCCTGTAAATTTCTATAAATTGAGCATGAAATTTACAATGTTTATACAACCTTCTACCATTAAAAACTTTGTCAAACTTTATTAGCAATATTTTGTAATAGATCTTAAGTATTTTTAGGAATTTTTAAAGTTTATTTTTGAAGGTTTTTGGATGAGATTTCAAGAATATTGAGGAACTACTATCGGGAAAAATCCAAGAAAAGTTATCCTTCTTATTCTTGATTTCAATTCTTAAAATTCTTCATTTGAGTCATGTATTGTGAGTAGTTTATTTACCGTTACTAAGAACATGTATTAAAGTTATTAATTAATGGGATTTTGAAATAATTACCGTTGCATAGAACACTGGAGTTTATTTTGGACCAGGACTAAATTAATTTAAACAATGACCGGTTTTACCGCTTTAAATTCTAACTTTTAACTAGTAACTTTCTAACTTCTAACTTTTAACTTTTGTTATTTACTTTTTGTATTTATTTTATGTCATTTATTTTATTGTACTATTGTTGAGTAAAATCATCAAATTTACTTTTCGTATTTTAAATTCTGTAAATGTGGAGAGTAATATCTTCATCTTTTATTCTTTTGTACTTTATATTGTGGGAGTTAAAATCTCCATATTTTTACTTTTTATGGCCAGTAAAACCGCCAAATTTATTTTTTCTTTAATATTTGTAGTTTTGTAAATATATAATTGTGTAACAATTTTCTTTTATTTTGTAGGTTTAATTGCCCAAATTTGTTTAATTATTTTAGTCATGTTATTTAATAATTTTAGTATTTATATAATTGCAATTGTTATTATTAAATAATCATATTTAATTAATTAGAAATTCTTTTTAATTGCATGATTAATTAGTTAGTATTATTAATCTTAGATTGATAATCATAGTAGCATTTGTTAGTTTAATTAAGTTGCAACTCTTGGCTTAATTAATTTAACAAGGAATTATATGATTTAAATTATGTTTAATTGAAACTCATTATTATATATAATTTAATGTTGGTGATGCCTTATAAATATAATGTAATTTAATTAAATATTCTATTCACGCGGTTGGTAGTGATATTTAATTGAATTAAAGATTAATCTGTCTGAGTTGATCGAAATTAATCTAATTAGTAAGGATATGAATCTGTCTGAGTTGATTGAGATTCTAAAATCAACTATTCAATAAGTTCTATATCAATGATTTATCCCATTAAATAAATAATTTGATACAAGTTCCTTGCTAACGTCTTTTATTAATTTCTTTTCAATAAAAATCCTTTGCATAATTAATTATTTTAAAAATATATAGAAACAAATTTATTTCTTTTAAGTTTGTTTAATTTAGTTTTGTCTTTAGATAATTTTATGACTCCTCCAAAATTTAATATTTGATTAATAAATTTGAATTTTAGAATTTTTTACAAATATTTGCGGATACGATCCTTATTTGCCCTATCTATATAAGAGTATTAAATGTTAAATTTGATAGTCACACGACAGACTCGTCAGCAGTTTCGGTCCCTCTCATGTTAAATTGCGATTTATGTAGTAGTTAGTTATATTAGTGCGCACAAAGGAAACAAATCACCATTAATTCTTTTGTGTCAACTGCTTTATACTCCGAGGGACTGAATGAACCTTATACATATATAGTGTGTATATATATATATATACTTATTCAATCCAAAAATATAAATTATTTAACTAAGAATTATACCAAACAATACATTTTTTTCTCTTTAAAATACTCATTTTCATTATTTCTCTATTTTCTTGAAATTCTTTTTACTAGTCAATCTTTTTTCTTCAATTATTATTATTTTATCAATATGAGTAATATTGAAAAGAGGTAATACAACACTTACTTTTTATGGAGAGAGTATAATATATGAAAGCATAAAGAAAAACTTTGTTCTAATATCATTTCAAATATTTCAATATTAATGTAAAAAAAAAATGTTACATCACTAAAATTAACAACTTCTTTTGATTTTTCTTTTCAATGCCCATCTTGAGGTTATGTTATGCTAATATGTCTATGAGTCAATAAGTTTGTCTTTTATTGACATCATATTTAACATGCTGACTCACACAAGTGAAAATAAACACATTTCACTCTTTAGAAAAATTCATCAACTAGCAAATGACATGTACACAATGCAATAAACTTTTGACTAAGGTTGTAAATCGAATTGAACCAAACTAAACTTATAAATTTTGAGCTCGGTTATTTCACAATCGAATAGTGTTCATGTTCGTTTGATTATTAATTTGAACTAAAAAGTTTATTCATGATCATTCGATTATTATTTCATGCTCGATTCGTTTAATTTTACGCGTAAGTATGAATAATTCAATTAGTTCAAGCTTGAATTTAAATAAATATAAAAGTTATTTATATTATATACTTATATTAAAAATATATAATATATAATATATAATATGCACAATATATTTAACATTTGATTTTAACATTTTTTAAAATATTGAATATTAAATATTTTTTAAAATAATATATTATATTAATTTTATTACTCGCAAACATATTTGTGTTCATTCAAATAACAAATGAGTTAAAATTCTTGTTCAAATTCATTAGATTATTAAAACAAAAGAGTAATAAACAAGCGTGAACGAACTTTTTTTGTGAAATGTTCAATTTGCTAATAGTTCGATTGTTGACATTATATATTGAAAAAGTTTTTAAAATTTTACAGTTTATTAATTTAATATATTTCAATTATTAATTGTCCTGCGATAAAATTTGTTTAATGTTAACATATTAGCATCAAAGATCTTCTAATGTATATGAGAATAGATTGGGCAATAATATGGAGTCATTTTGAATTTTTATGAGTTTGTACAACCTATTTGACCAACAAATGAGATAGTATATTATTAGCATGATTAACAAATACTAATTCTAATTACAAAAGTAGGAGAAGAAGTACTTTGATTTGGAATTATATCAAATATGATGTACGAGAGATAATAATATAGCTATATATCTTACTCTTTGAATTTGAAGGCTCTATTCAAATCAAAATAATGTGACCTCCCTATTTAAATAACTAATATCCCTATTTAACACAATTGGCCCGTTGGCTCAATAGATTAGAGGGTGCTCCAATAATGCGAATGTCTCAACCTACCTGTGATAAAAATCATATACTTTTCCATTTTCAATTTTCTATGTAGGAATATAAATAAATAAAAAAATCTTAGTATGAGAAAGGTTCGACCTCTCAACCCTATGAGAAAGGTACATGTCATATAACACATTTGAAAGTAAATTAGGTCTTCTTTATTTTCCTGTTATATAAGAAGAACAATCAATGACTAAGATACCACGCATTTTGTTCATGTTGATTTTTAATGACAAATGTGCCACATGAGCAATTATCCAAAATAACATATTTTTTTAAAAGTTAATTAATTATATGCTATTTGTAAATACAGTGCTTAAAGTAGAATATGTCAACTTTGCCAAAGTTGACATTCTTCACATGGACACTGTGTCAACTTTGGAAAAATTAACATCTAATATTGCCCAGGTAGATAGATATATAATACAACGTCTAATTTGCTAAAGTTGACATCTACTGCATATACAAACTCTCGAAGTTTTTAATCAAATTAATCCTATCTTTTCAATTATAATCCAAAATAACTTTAATTGTGAAATAAAAACAAAAATAACCCTAAATGCCACTACATTTGGCGTAAGAGTTGTTTTTTTAAAGAAAAACACACATGAATGCCTCATTTTAAAGAAAACCCCAATGGTAATGGTGTTAGACATTACCTATGCAGATAAAAACCAATGGTGACCATCTAGGGGTACGTTACATCAAAGATGTTCTATTGAAAAATCATATATGGATAGACAACAATAAGTCACATATTATTATGTAGGTCATCATTAATTTTTATCTTCGACATTTTCTATTTTAAATACATTAACTTTATATAACATCTTGATCGTATTTTCATTTTCGTTATTTTTACATTAATAATTTTTAAAAAAAAATTACAACAAAATATGCATAAATAAAAATTAATAAAAAATATTTTCTAATTTTTAAATCTAAAAGAATAAAATGGCAATCTTGGAGAAGCATTGGCAATCTTTTTTTTATTTATTTATAGAAAAACACCATTGCCATTGGTGTTTTCCTAAAAACAAGACATTTGTTTTTTTATATAAAAAAACTCTTACGCCATATGCAATAGTGTTTAGGGTTATTTTGACACAATTGAAGTTATTTTAGATTATAGTATTGAGGTTATTTTGATTATAATTTAAAAAGTATGATTAATTTGGTTAAAAAATTCGAGAGTTTGTATGCACATAAAATGTCAACTTTGACAAATTAGACATTATATTGTAGTTTTATCTAAGTGAACCGTGTTAATTTTGACAAACTTGACATTTAAATGTCAATTTTGACAAATTAGACATTGTATCTACGTGGAAAATGTCAATTTTGACCAAATTGGCATGTTCTACTTTGTACATATTACATTTATAAATGGTATATAATAGATTAACTTTTAAAAAAATATGTTATTTTGGGTAATTGCTCTTAGCGGGCTTTTTAACCGAGACTTCCTTCCGTTCACAACCATCTGCAAACTTTATATTGTTAAGTCTTCTCCTCTGTTGCACACATTTGGTTCTCTAGTGATACTTGTGTCCATATACGTCCCTGCAAACAACAATAGTGTCAAATCAAAGGGAGTTTTTCTAAGACTGTATTTTCTCTAAAGCCTCTTCTTTGCAACTAGTGTGATTATTTTATTGACAAATCTCAAGTTAAAATTTTCTTATAATTGATCCCTGATTACTGTGGTCGTGCATCAACCTTGTTGACAAATTTCTCAATGTCAAATGTATCCCAGACCTCTCATAGTCTCATGTCACCATCTAATTTTCTAAATTACATAGCTTCCACTAACTTTGCTTTTCCTCAGTTAAGTTTGTTAAAAGAGCCCTTGCTTTCCATAAGCATTTCTCTCTGGGAGTCTGATCAGCTTGTGCAACTTAAACATTGTTTTAATTTGTTGTAATTGACTCCTTAGATTCTGACAAATTATTTCCAACTAGCAGTTTAATTAATAGTCTTTGAGGTTGCTTACAAGTAATTAATCATTTTGCAACTGTAGAATCTCTCGCAAATTCGTTGTTTTCCATTTGTAAAGGACGTGGTGTTGTTACAAAATATTTGTCACAAACAAAGTTAGTTGCAATATGCGAAAGAAAATTTAATCGCAAATTCATTGCAATCTAAAATTTGGATTTTGAATCGAATTATTGTTTGCAAAGGCACATGATATTATTATTTAAAAAAACAATTAGTACATTTGTTGCAAATTCTTTGGAAAAAAAATAAAGAATAAAAAACTAATTAATTATTTACTCTTATATATTTTCTATTATTAAATTTTGATAAAAATCAATTGTTCAACTAAAGTATTTTAAGAAAAGTCATATGCCAACAACATAACTAACTTTGTTCACTATTTAAGGGCAGAGAGGGTAAGATTCAACTTTTAACAGTTAAACTTTGGACATTTTGTTTTTAGAAAACCTTGTTAATGTACATTTTTTTGACCGGGGATGAGTCTTTCACTCCCTCAAAATCATTTCCATTTTTGACCCTCGAATGAAAGGGAGTTTGAGCTTGATTTTGCATAAATTTTTTTTCTGATATGATCAATTCGGATGAAATTGAACAATGGAAATAATCAAATTATTATTTTTATTTAAAATAAATGGACCAAAATGTCCAAAAATTCAAATGAAAATTAAGGTCTAAAAGGGGTAATTTTTCTTTTTGTAAATATAAACAGCCACACATTTTGTATACGAGAATTATATAACAGCTTATCCATATCTGTCAAAATTGGCTATGTTTATAGGGCAGGGAGAGCAAACCAAACGCCCAAGTTCAAAATGCCAACATCAAGATCTTCACTACTTATTTTTTCTTCTAATACTTGGGGAAACAGGAAATAAGATTTGAACCTTAATAAGTAAGGCATACTCCTTATGAAGTGTTTTTATTTTTTTTATTTTATTTTAAAAAGATGTACATTCTATAAAAGTTTTTAGCTTATTAAGGATGGCATATCTATGCTTTTTTTTTATGCCAACATAAATGTTTATATATTTTCATTCTAAGATGTTAAAAAAAACAAAATTTTCTTTCTTAACGGACATGTATTAATTTTTGTCTAAGCTAGAAATACATTAGTAAAAATATTATCTTAAAAAACTCATATCCACTAATATATGAATCCCACTAATAATGACATTAATAATAAAAATAATCCGACAACTTAGTATAATAAAATTTTCAATTGAATTTTTTTATCAAGCAAAAAGTAGGCTGTTAGTTAAGAACGGGAAGAAAGAGTATAGTTTTGTACAATTAAAATAAAATAAATTTTATTTGTGCATGCAATGATGATGATTTGTGTATCACTTACTTTTTTTTTTCCTTTTTTATTTGTTTATTGTAATTGCAATGTTCCAGAGAATGAATTTGTATATTCTCATCTGCAAGTGCTCGTCAACTTTCCTTTTCTTTAATAATTATTTCACATATTATACTCTATAATTGGCCCGAACGTTCTTCCTTTCAAGTGCTAGTGTTCCTTTGCATTACCCTTTTTTTTTTTTTGGTTAATATACACGATGCCATTTCAAATAAAAGGAAAAAAAAAAAGAAAGAAAAACCCCATAAAGTTCTGACTAAACTTACCATAAATTTGAGAATTTTTAAGTCAGTCAAAAGTTTGTATTCAATTACTACGGAATTACCGACCATATGAGGGTTCTTGGCTCCAGCCTGAGAGTGCAAATTCAATGAATCAAAATGTTTAGGGTACATGTGAAGAATTCGAATTCCATGATCACATCTGGAAAGTTCCCAAAACCAGACTTGTAAGTCCGTAACCAAAATTAGATACTATTTTGAATTTAGTTACGGCATCAAATCCCTGATGGAATTTTCTTCAATGAAGAAGGAAATTATAAGAAAAAACTTGCACCATCTAATTCCGTGTTGACAAGTCATCAAGGCAAGTATATGGAGAGAATATGCTTTTGTGAATCACACAATTGGTTCCTGTGGAGAAATTAACAGGTGAAAATGCTAGTTGGCTTAATACCACAGTTGGCAGTTGGTAAATTAACTCTGTTCTTATCAGTATATGTGTGTTATGATTGTTGATTATTGACTAAATGACTAGTAGTGCATATGCTTATATTATGTAGTGATTTGAGAATCCGATTTGACCAATCCATTGGACTGATTCAGCCTGTGAACTCATGGTCTTTAAAAGTTCGATCAAATCCTAAAAATCCTACTCTAATAATGGTCAACTTGAGACCATCCACTAGCTCAACTATTGAATCGACTGATTTGATCCGTTTTAAACTTTTTTTAAAAGTCCAATTTTATTTTTTGATCTAATTTTTTTTTCTTTCTATGTTACCTTTTTAGAGTCTAGTTTTTAGACTTCCGTCCAAATAAATCATTATGTTACATTTCATCTAAAGTTTCAACTTTTATCCTTCTATTTAAGAGTTCAATGTTTACCCTTTGTCTAAAAAAGTTCAAATTTTACCCTTTCGTTTAAATGGTCAACTTACTTTTTCATTCTAATTTTTATCATTTTCTAAAAAGTTCAAATTTTACCTTCATAAAAAAAAAAAAAAATTGTACTCTGATGGTCAACTTGACTTAAAGAATCTCCATTTCTTTTCTTTATCTTTCCCAATTTTCTCTCCATATTCATCAATTTCTAACATTTTTCCATTTTGATAATCCAGAACTTCAAATTATCAGCAATGAGTTTACGGAATATGAGAAATCTTACCTATTTCTTATGATGATCAGCAACCTTCTGGTTAAAGATTTTAAGATATTTATTAATTGACAACTGATTCTTGCCAAATCTATTTGGGAATATTTATGCAAATCTTGATATATGAATGGAGTTAATTGAATCTATCAACGAGATATCTTTATCTTTGGATATACATTATCTATCAACGGAATCAGCTCAATCTATTGTATCCTCATCAGTTTTCACAGATTGTTGATTTGATTGAAGCACTTCAAGACATAATCAAGACAAGGAAAGTCTACTAAAGTCATGGATTTCGATGTCTATAAGTTGGCGGAGATCGAAACAGATGAAAATGTGTGGAGAAAAATAATTTCAGTTCCGGACATAGGAGTTTGATTATAATTACTTATCGGTTGTTTCAATCTCCGACTCTCTCTGGTGCAAGTTCTACATTTTCAGTTCCATCACGTGATCCACAACAAATGATAAAGTAGAAGAATCTGCAGACTGTATTTTTTTAAAAGCATAAGAAGATTGATCTTTGCAAGTTGTTTCATTTTTTAATTTTTAATTTTTTGCAAGGGATCCTTACCAGTTCTTTAATAACAATAAAAAAATTTTAAAAAATCACATAAAGTTTAAAATCTTTTTTAAATGACGTGAAAACAATTGAAAAAAGGAGTGTAAGATTTATGACTCTTGTTGGAAGGGTTTGTTGCACCAAATTTGTAAGCAAATTAATACTCACCATTGTAGAAGTTTGTAAAGAGGAAAAAAGTTGGGCTAAGGTAAAGTGGCCAGAGAGTCACACACAGGAAAACCCATTTGTCCTCTCGTAGTAATTGTTTTGTATGTGTTCACTACTCGTTGCTGATGATTTTGGATGGTGGTAGCTGAACGGTATTAGTCTTGATATTTAATTATATGGCCCATATTGCTGTTATTGTCGATTGACTCCTACCACATTTGTCAACCTCCGAGACATCTTCAACTAACTTTCAAATTATACATGCATGGTTCATTTATTGTTATGAAATATTTTATGATATATTTGTATTTCTTGACTTGACAGTTTTTGTGATTTTATTTATCATATTTTGAAGTAATATTATTGATATAAAGATTATTTGGAAAGATTTTTAACGATTTGGATAAAGGATAAATTTATCAGTATATATATATATATATATCAAAATCTCTTAAAATCCGAAATCACTGTAAAATTATAAAGTTGGACTCTTATTTGATAATGAAAGTCTATTTCAAAGCTTTTCAACTCAGACAATTCAAGTCAATATGTAACTACTAATCTTTTATAGAGTTTCAATTCATCTATTTCTCGTGAGGTGCTAAAAATATTGTTATGATGTATGTCCAACTTCATGTTTCTAATTCGAGATCTTATCAAGGCTTCGGATTGTTTTTATTCAAGCCGTTTTGGTACATCAATACCTACAAGAGGAAGATATTTGATTAGCTTGCTCTTTTCGGGAGGAAGTCATGTGAGCAAAACGGGAGGAAGTTGGTGCTATGTATCAAATGAGAGTTGTAGATTAGAGGGAATCTAGTCTAGCAGGAACTTTGACACAACAAGGGGATCTTCTGGTTCGAAACTACTTCAACTTTTGCTTATGGATATGTTGAGTCAAAATTGAAAGTGTAGCATAAAAAAATATCTATTCTTCCATCCCGTTCTACGGAGATAGACTACCTTCTTTTTTCAAAGAGATAAAGAAATAATAATATAAAAAACATCATTCTTTCTATTATATCCCTATTTAGTTTATTACCATAAAATTTGAATGTTTTTTGTTGAACAAAAAAATGGGAAGAATAAGAACGATCTTTCATTTTCATATTCATACTTCCAAGAGAAATTAATTGTGAGATTGAAAGGTGAATAAATTTATCAAAAATATACATTTAAATAATTTTCAATATGAAAATTTGAAAAAGTTATTTATTACTCTACATTGTTTGACATAGAATAGGAAAAGAAAAAAAATGCACTATTAAAATACTAAGTAAACTATAATTTGAGACATTGGAACAAAAGGAAAATGAGCTGATTTTATGGAAAGGGAATACTGGTTTACATCGGTTGATTTCCCGTGTGATAAATTAGTAGATGCTTTTGGAGCTTTCAGAAATTTGAGTTTGAAAATTAAAACTGGGAAAAAGATAGCATTATCATGGTAGGGAGGGAGTTTGTCAGGAGACAATCCACCAACTTGAGTGAATGATTGGGGTATTCTTATTAAGGGAAAGAATTAATAAACCTTGACTTTCAAAATAAGCTTCACAAAGTCAAACCACAATTAAATACAAAGGGAGCTTATCTCTGATGAGTGACAAGTCCTTAAATCCAAGTAATTAACAACTACCATACACTAGTTTTCTATTTCTAGACAACTATTTCAACTATACAAATCCACACTCATCTGTCCACTTCCACAAAGCAAAATTAAAATTAGCATCTCTTGACAGGAACTTGTGCTGACCATCTTAACCCATCAAGATTCTGTGGAGATTACGGCATAAAACAAGAATTATTGGCCCCAAAAGAAAGAAAAGAACAATACATAAGATGATAATGCTGAACTCTTAAGGAATTTGTAGTGACATATGAGATTTTCGAGGAGATATTGGGTAATTCAATTCCTATTGCATTGACTTGAAAGACTATATATTGTGATTGTGGATTCATTGATTGGATTTATGTTTGACATTTTTTTCACAATTGATTGAATTATCAATCCTGATTCAATAGTAAGAGACTAGAAATAGTTTTATATTGATTATTTTTCTCCATGGTTTAGGATATTCCTATGCTAGAGAGGAATTTCTATTCAGTCCATAGATCAAAACCCAAAGTTCACAACACAAAAAAAAAAAAAAATCCCCAAATTCCATCTATTAGAAGAATGAAAATAACAGATAAAAAGAATAATCTTACCTAAATCGATTCCTTAATCACTTTCTAGCCTTAGAGCATGTATCTCCTCCTCCAACGGTTGTCTTGGTTGTAATGTGATCTTTGGGCTCTCTTCTTTAATAATACTTCATCCGTCCAGAAATATAAATAGGTGCACTCACTTTTACACATATCATTAAACTTTTTTTATTACTAAAATACCATTAATTATTATGTTTTGGAAAAAAGAAAGAAAAAAAAAGAGTTTGTTGCGAGAAGAAGAAAATATAAAGATTTTGTCTAGTAAATAAGAAAGAGGTGAGAGAAGAGATGAAAATAAATAAGTGTAATATTGAAAGTTAATGGTGAAATATTTATAAAATTTCGTAAAATGACTTATAGTTTAATACAATAAAAAAGTCTTTCATCGACTCATATTTATACACAGATTAAATAATTGCTTTTAATTTTTTTTATCACTTTAGTCTTTTTACTTTAATTTTTTAAAGTAATTTGACTACAGACCCTTTAACTTGATTAAAGAAATTATTGCTTATGTTTATTTTCAATTTTTAGATAAAAAGAAGACACTATTTAGATGACACTTGAATTTTTTTTTTTAAATCTAACTTTAGTATTCGAACTTTTTTTTATCCAAATTTAATATTTAAACTTTTTAAAAGTTCAGCTTTAAAATTACGTTATGTTATTATTTTCATATATTATTACATTTTTTTTTCAAGTTTAACACTCAAATTTTTTAAAAGTTTAACTTTTACACTTCCATATAAAATTATTTTATATTATCATTTTCATTTGTCACATGCAATTTATGTGATTTTTAAAAATATTTTTATTATTATATAAAATTCATAAAAATTTCAAGAAAAAATAAATAATTTTCAAGAAAAAAATATAAGAATTGTCCTACTCTACAGGGACTATATAAAAGAATAATATAAGAATTGGACGAGATAAAAGGTATGATGTTAAAAAAAAAATCAGTGACAAAATTAATTATTTTTTGAAAAAATAAAATAAAAAATTTATAGGGGAAAAAACAAAGGAAGTAGGTAAATTTTTGTAAATTCAAAATGTAAATTTTAAGACTTTTGTAATAATATAAATATAAATATAATATAAATTTTTAGTCAAACTATTTTAAAAGTCTTCTAACAATTTTTTCTTTTTCTTTTTCTTTTTGAAAGGCTAGAATTTATTAAAGTGACAGGGAGCTCCATAATTCAGAGCATCAAACATTAGTACAAAACCCAGCAGAAAAAAAACATCCGCAGCAGCCAATAAAAAAGAAAAAAAATCTTGCAAATTAGATAACAAATTGAGGTAAAAAAGATTTAATAAATACTTATTAAATTTCAAAAAATGACTTTTATTTTAAAACACATAAGTAGGACGTAGTATTAGATGGAAATTGAATCGGTTTCAAGTTTCGAGGAATTTGTTTTTCCTGCTTTTAAAATTTCTAAATAAATGATAATTTATAATATTACAGAAACATACTTTGATTATTTAGGATGAATTTTCATAAAATGATTGCTAATTAGTGATATTTTAAATTTCTTTCTTGTTTTTGGATCTATGTAATAGTTTCTTTTCTTCTTTTCTTTTTTTGTTTAGGGGGGGGGGGAGGAGGAGGTATGTAGTAGTTTAAGATCAAGTGTTCGAGACCGAGGATTCAATTTTAGAAGTATAAAAAATTAATAGAAGAGTGAAATTTCATCAAATGAATTTAATTGGTTAAACTTTCTTTATATTCTAATACTGCCTTAATCTTTTCCTATCTTGCTGAAAAAGTTCTTTTCATATTTAAGGTTTAATTGCAATGTCATCCATGAAATTGTATGGCAAATTGATCAATGAGTACTAAAGAAAACAAATAAACAAATAGCCAAACAAACAGGCAAATAAAAGTTTCTGCTCTCTCACCATTCTAAATTTTCTAAAGCTTTTAATTCTGTCATAAATTAGAAAGCAACTTAAAACTGTAAGTCTCCTAAGTAATAATTTTCAGTTTTGGATAATACTAGCTAGTCATCAGAGTCCAGCTTAACTGTTTAAGTATATATTTTTCCTTTTCACCATGTTCTCCCTAAAAGTTCAACCTTACCTAGTAGTATTACTCATTCTCTCTCTTTTTTGCCCTCATTGCATTCTTTAACCAAAACAGAAGAAAAAAAAAGAAAGACATATAGAAGAAATTAAGAAAAAAGATGCAAGTTTATCTTTTTATATGAGAATTCAGAAAATAATCGTAATGCTTTTTAGTCTAAACTATCTAAACATCAATTGAAGTATAAAATATTAATATGGATAACAATAATAAATTTTATAAATAACGTATATTTTGGAAAAGATACAGTACATATGGGTACTATTTCCCATATAATTTGAAGTAGTAACCTGCCCTTGCAGTCATGAGGAGTTTCGATTTCTGACCCACTACTGGTATGTTTCACTCCTTCCATCCTGTTACATATGTTAGTTTTCCTTCTTTTCTTTTTGTTTTTTTTTTCCATCTCAAATTATAGTTCACTATCTTCCTCTTACTAAATCACTGCTATTTAATGCAGTTTGTATTATAAATTTCATTTATAAACTATTGAAACGCTAAACATCAAGTTCAATATTTTGTATTTAAAAGATAAATACATATTTTCACACAATTTAAACTAAATTTCATACATTTTCATGCAATTAAGTTTGAATTAGAATAAATTTTACTCACTCCATCTTATTTTAATCGTCCACATTTTTTTTTATCTCATTTCAATTGTTAGTTTTTAATTTTAGTACTTATTTTTACAATTTTACCCTTGTTATTAATGAAAATTTTGAATAAGTTGTTAACTATTTCTTGAAGAATGCATTTTTTTAGAAGAATTAATATTTATACACTAATTATTAAATTATGATAACTTAGGAAGTTTAGTTATATAATTATCATTTTCAATATTTGTTTTAATCATTTTGCAAGATCAAAGTCAACAATTAAAATGAGACGAATGAAGAGTTAAAAGGACAAAACAAGAAGAATATATATAAAAATAATTTATAATTCCTACTAGATTAAAGTTTTTTTTTTCAAAAAAAATAAGCATAGTGGGGAGGAGTACCACTTATACTTAAGACTTTTTTTATTTAGATTTGGGACTCAATGTGTGGTTGCGGTCCACAGCTAAGAATTTATGGCTTTTGAAAGCATCCAACTGTAAAACTTAATTAAGTTGGGTACTCTCATTTACTAGGCCTCAACAACCCTTGTCGAACTGTCACACAAGCAACCCAAATTACTACTTCCTTTCCGAATAAATACTTCACTCTGTCCCTCAATCTCTGATCAACTCCTCAGTAGTCCCTTAGCCGAACCTCAAGAAAAATAAAATATACTAGTAGTTTCCATCTAGCTATGGCTGCAGAGCAGCATCTTTTATCAACCGAAATTGTTAACAAAGGCATTGAGTCATCAGGGCCAGATGCTGGATCTCAAACCTTCTCGGTTAGAGTTAAACGGCGTTTGCCTGATTTTGTACAATCTGTGAACCTCAAGTATGTCAAATTGGGATACCATTATCTCATAAACCATGGAATTTATCTGGCCACTCTGCCTGTTTTTGTTCTTGTCTTCAGTGCTGAGGTTGGAGGTCTTAGCCACGAGGAATTATGGAGAAAGATTTGGGATAGCACCGCTCGCTATGATCTTGCCAATGTTCTTGCATTCCTTGGTGTTCTTGTTTTTACCATTTCTGTTTATTTCATGTCTCGTCCTCGGCCCATTTACCTTCTTGATTTTGCATGTTTCAAGCCCCATGATGATCTCAAGGTATTAACATTTTATGTAAACATCTTCTGTGAGCACAATAAATATATAAATTGTACTCATCTTTATTAACTTACATTTTTAGATAAAGTGAAAATGTAATATGATATTAGAGTAGGAGATCCGGTGACTAAATCTTGTTTTTCCCATTACATAGTCATTGTAAAACTCTTTAGCATTAGTGACATAAAAGTAGCATAATAATACCTAAGGTACGATTTTGACCTACTTAAGGGTCGACTGGTTCCAGATAGCACGGGATTTTCGACTTTGATCACATATATGTTTTTTTTTTAGCATGATGATTTATTTGTATTATTTGTGCAAACATGACAGGTGACAAAGGATCAATTCATAGAGATGGCAAGAAAATCAGGAAAGTTTGATGAGGAAACTCTTGCATTCAAGAAAAGGATATTAGAATCCTCAGGGATAGGTGACGAGACCTATGTTCCAAAATCTATTATGTCTCCAGAGAAGACAGCTACAATGAAAGAGGGACGAGCAGAAGCATCAATGGTGATGTTTGGAGCACTAGATGAGCTCTTTGAAAAGACCAAAATTCGACCCAAGGATGTGGGCATTCTAGTGGTGAACTGCAGCATTTTCAACCCTACCCCTTCACTTTCAGCCATGATCATTAATCACTATAAAATGAGAGGAAATATCCTCAGTTTTAACCTTGGTGGAATGGGTTGCAGTGCTGGAATTATAGCAATAGATTTGGCTAGGGACATGTTAAAAGCCAACCCTAATAACTATGCACTGATTGTCAGCACAGAAATGGTAGGATTCAATTGGTACCCTGGGAAAAATCGGTCTATGCTCATCCCTAATTGCTTCTTCCGAATGGGTTGCTCAGCCATTCTCCTCTCGAACCGCCGCCGCGACTACACCAGAGCAAAGTACAGCCTAGAACACATCGTTCGGACTCATAAAGGTGCCGATGACCGTAGTTTCAGGTAAGACAAACTCATTTTGATGTCACGTTCTTTTTTTTCTTTCCTTTTTCAGGAAATGGGATCCATTTTGATGTCACGTTCTATAAGGCTTTTCATATTAAATACTTAGAGAGAGAAAAATATATAAGCACGTTGAAGTTTTTAAGAAATATAAATAAGGGTAGTTTTGGTATTTTACTAAAAAATACTATCTAATTCACAAAATCTTGATGGCCCATTAAAGAAGGAATGGGTCACATAATGTTAGAGGGAGTAATTGTTGTATTTTGAGAATATTAAATAATGTTCTTTCACAAAAAAAAAAGAAAAAAGAAGATTAAAGAATGTTATATCAAGTATTCTACTAGTACTTTGCAATAAAATCTAATATTAAATCTTTAATAAGTAAAAATAGAAATTAGGGCATCTAAATTTGGTTAGGAGGAGTATAATTTTCATTTAGAAATGTTAAAAAGGAATGAGGTAAGGATTGAATAAAATTTGCTCATTGAGTGACAGATATTCGTAAAAACAAAATTTCAAATTTTGACAAGTGGAACGAAGATGAACGGATTATTTAATGAATAAAGGAAGGTGATATGTATGTTTTATTGTTTATTTATTTTTCTTATTTCCAGGCTGTGATATTTGTCCATATTGATTTTCAATATACTGCTACTATTACTAATATTAGAATCTTTTGAAGAAGTGGTTTAGACATTTATTGTTTTAAGATAAGAAAGCAAGGAGTTGGTACATGTAGCTATAAATTCACAATAAAATCTCAACCGTCTTAGTAAA
This sequence comes from Apocynum venetum, assembly GCA_019593545.1. Taxonomy (NCBI): domain Eukaryota; kingdom Viridiplantae; phylum Streptophyta; class Magnoliopsida; order Gentianales; family Apocynaceae; genus Apocynum; species Apocynum venetum. The sequence goes on along the minus strand of SRSM01000727.1, from coordinate 1,380,827 downwards.
TGGTAGTACTACTATACTAGAGAATTCCTCATTTGATGGTCAAGTCATTTAATGCTCTCTTTTCTGAGGGAGGACTCGATCAGTTTCTCTCAATAGGGAATTGGCATGTGATTTAGATTATGTATGTCGTTTGGAATTAAATTTCCATTAAATAGTTCTGGCAAATTAGGTTCAAATTAATAAAATATATATCTCCTTGATAAAGTTCAACATATAATATATATATATATATATATATATATATATAATGTTAATCCTTATTTAGTGAAAATTGAATTAGAAAATCTCTCCATATCCTTAAGAAGCTATGCTAATCAAATTTTTTTTATTACTATCTTTTGTGTATTTGTGTAATTGAACATGGAGGCTCGAATGGGCTTCTCTCTCTCTCACCAATTATAAGCTTCTCTTAAAACGTTTTTTTTTTTTTTTTTGACGAGGGAATTAAGGAACAGAGAGGGGGTGAGGGAAAACTATAAAATTCTTAAAATGTGTAATCTATTATACCTTCTCAGTCTAGATTTGATTTGATACAAAAACTAAAAAGAACTTTGTCTTTGAAGAAGTGAATACTACAATATCCTTATTAATATAACTAATGATAAAATCATTAGTTAGTGAGGGTATAAATCATTTAAAATAAGGATGTTGTGAGTGGAAATTCAAAGAAAATATATATTTATTTTAATAAATTAAACATTTAATTTTAGACGAAGGGAATAACAATTTTTCTAGCTTCATTTTGACCACACCATCTAAGTTATACTATATTCCGAGAATTTTTGAGCTATCACTAATGTCAATTCCTTTAGTTAATCCAAAATTACAACTTCAATTTATGCAGGAGTATTTATCAAGAAGAAGATGAGCAACGCTTCAAGGGTTTAAAAATTAGCAAAGATTTGGTAGCAATAGGAGGAGATGCGCTCAAGACCAACATTACAACCCTAGGTCCACTTGTGCTACCATTTTCAGAGCAGCTCTACTTCTTTGTAACCCTAGTTTGGAGGCATTATTTGTGGGGTTCAAGTTCAAAACAAGGCTCCCAACAAAAGAAGCCCTACATTCCTGATTACAAGCTCGCCTTTGAGCATTTCTGTGTCCATGCAGCCAGCAAAACTGTCCTCAACGAGCTTCAACGTAACCTCGGCCTTAGCGGAAAGAACATGGAGGCCTCTAGGGCTACACTTCATCGATTTGGCAACAGTTCCAGCAGCAGCATTTGGTATGAATTGGCATACTTGGAAGAAAAGGAAAGAGTTAAAAGTGGTGATCGCATTTGGCAAATATCTTTTGGATCAGGTTTCAAATGTAACAGTGCAGTTTGGCGATCTTTAAGGCGTGTTAGAAAACCCTCCAGGAATCCATGGATTGACTGCATTGATAGGTACCCTGAGGCTCTTCAGTAAACCTCAGAAATATTCATGCTAAAGATGGCATGCATGGCTGGCTACACATATATATATATTCACTAAACTTCAATTGTGACAAAATATATCTGTGTGGGCTACAATATTTGGTTGTAATTCCAATTCTACAAGATTTTAAGTCATTATAGTTCTTGTAATTTCTTATCTGTGTAAACAGCTGTGATCACTAGTAGTCTGAAATTAGTGGTCACAACGAAAATTGTAATGTTTTGGTCATTTTTAATGATGTGCATTTTGATATATGTATTGATCGGGCTATTATAACTTGATTGTAATTTTGAAAAACGCAAGGCTAAGTTTATAGCTTTGTGAATTAAGATATCCTTATGTGGTAATTTTTCTACTCAAATACATATTTGAAGACAAGAACATCTTTTTTATAAATAAACAAAAAAGAAAAGAAAGACAGGAACGACAATGAGAATAGGGGTGTAATCGACCCGATCTCAAGCACATTATAATAACAGAAGTTTAAGCTGGGTTAGTTAAATCTGTAATAAGTTTAAATTCGAACAAAAATTAGCTTTCAAGTCAATTTTAAATTATTTTTTATAATATTTTAATTTAAGATTTTTTAAAAAAAATTAAAATTATATATATATATATATATATATATATATATATATATAACTCGTCAAATACGAAACTCGACTGGATTACTCAACTCAACTCGAACTCAATCATTTGAGTTAAACTTTGAAGCTAACTGGAATACTCCCGAACTGCACAATTCGTTTATATCCCAAATGGTAATGAAAAGCGAGAACGGGAAGAAGGACTGGGACCCAAACCAGGAGTTCTGGCTCTCGCTCCATTGTCATTCCTACATGAGATAGATAACAGTAAATGGATTATCCCCAACTTTTTAATAACTACATATAGGAGACAAAACTGTGCTGGTGTGGTATTCTTTTCCCTTTTCCGAGAAAGAAGAAGACATCGAAAGAGAAATCAAATCAGGCACGTAAGACTCACCTGATAACTACTACTATTATATTACACTGCAGCACAAGAACTCCTTCCTGAGACATGTCTTCTAAGGATTCTCTTTTTTTCTTTTTTTGGGGTGATTTATCTTCTAAGGACTCAAGAGATCGATCATCTTTATTCGGCACCTGCAGGAAAAAAGAAAAAGAAAAAGAAAGAGAGCCCTGAATTCCAAATTGAAACGCATTAATTTTTTTCCTCCGCGAAAACGTTCTTCTATTTTTGGTTTTTTTTTTCCGATTTTTGGTTCATTCTACGAGACTCATGTAATGATTCCAATATTAGGTAATGCATTCTTCTGATGCCATGATCCTTCATTTTTTTGACAAATCAAATGTTGTCTCATTTCAAATTTAAATATTTACATTAGATTTAATATAAATTTTAAATAAGTTATAAAATCATAAGAATTAATGAAATATAAATTTTTTAAATAAAAAAATTTAATTACTAAAATTCTATGATAAATATATTTATTTTAAAAATAAATAAATATTCAATCTCCAATGCAAGACTTATTTTTTAAGGTAAGAAATTGGAGAAATGTTACACGAATGAAAAATCGAACATTTGATTCGATTTCCAAGTTAAAGTTGAAAATTCGATTCAATTTTATGTTGAAGATTAAAAAATCGGACCAAATTGAAATCAAATTTTTTATATATATAATTAAAAAATTAATATAATTCATTTTTATGAAAAATAAAATAATTTATTTTACTAACACAGCACACATGATTGCATCCCTTGATTTGTTTCCTTTCGCATAGTCCTAATAAAAACACCTCTCTCTTTTTTTTATTTGTTTCCTTTTTTGGTAGAACTGAACATTTTGTTTGATATCTATAAAATTTCTAATGCTTCCTTTTGCTTTGGTTGGTTTTTAGTTCCTAATGTGGGTGAGGGAAAGTTGGACCAGTTTGTTTCTAACTTTATAAAGCATAATTCCCCCACATCACCATGCTTCTGGTGGTCTTGTGGTCACCTCATGACATCGCTAAGTTTAAACTTCATAGAAAATATACTTTAAATTAAATTTCTTAATTAAAACAAATATGAAAATTTTAAAAATTAATCTAGCTTTTTTATTTAACTGAATAAAAAATGCAGAATTCCAACATCAGTGATCAGACTGCAATGTCAGTAGTAGAAAATTTACTGATAGAAAATTTCCGGTGAAACCTAAATCACTATTTCTTGTTTTATTCTTATTAACTCTCAATTCAAAAGCAATAAAAAATGAAATTGCATATGTTTGATATTACTTGAAATTTTACTAGAAGGATAAGAAATGCAAGCGAGACCTAATCTTTGTAAATCATACTATTTCCATCCGAAATTGAATATTCACATCTAATTTAATTTAAAAATTAAAAGTAAACTTTGACATAAAAAAAATTTACTTCATTATCCTTATTATTATTTAAGTTAATAGTGTAAACTATTACCTATCATAATATTAATATGTTAAATTAAAAAAGTTATTAATAAAACTATAAATAAAATATATGCTTATTTTAAAAAATAAAACATTCAATTCCAAATATCCAAAATAAAAATACGAACATTTAATTCTAGATAGAAAAAATAATTATAAAGAAATTTACACTTTTCTAAAAAGGATATTATGCAAGATATAGAATACAATCTCCTTATTCATTTGATTCATGAAATCAGATTTATCCAAGAACTTCTCCTAATAGAGGCCATATTAGTTTCGCATATGGTTGATATGTTTACTAGAAGCGTAAATTATTTCATGAGAAAAATTACTATCTCTAAAAGGAATACTCAGAGCCAAAAATATAGTGATTGTAAATGGTAAAAATGGAAGATAGAAGGAAGATTAAAAAATAATTTATTCCCTCTCTGTTGTATTATTCCATGGCATGTCCTCATCAGATTCCTAGACATGTCTTTTGGCAAAAAGGAAATGGAAAACAAAAATTTTAAAAACAATAAAGAAGAAAGATTTCCAGTTGAACCTTTCTTCTTCATCATCTCTCTTTTTTTCTTTTTTCTTCTGGTACAAAGGAAAAATGAAACAATAAAAGAAAGGGGAAAAGATTTGATTATAGCAAAAACCAATCAATCTTTCTCAGGATAACCATTCCCCATCCATTCCATCAATTTCCTCGATCTCCATGCTGCAAGTACAAAAAAAAAAAAAAAAAGGTACAAAATAAAACAAAAAGGAGAAAAACAGAAACACAGTTATAAAGTCATCAATAAATGCTCTGAAGAAAGAAACAGAAAGCGATATGAATGGTAGAAAATGTTAGCAATACAGAACACACAAGCAATCAAGCAATAAATACATATTGGATTTTTACATTTTCCACGGTACTAATTGAAAATAATCAATGATTGAAAAATTGAAGCAAAAAAGAACAAAAATGTAAAAAGAAATAGACTCCCCAGAATTATGCTGAATTAAAGAAAGCCTAGGAACAAAAAACATTTCCTCTTTTTGTTGATTTTTCTATTGTGATGAAGATAAATGTCAGAAAGTAAATCTTACCATGGCAAAACAGGATCTTGCATGTAGTCATCAGAGCAATAATTACTCAGATGTTGTTCCAAGCAGCCCTCGTTTGCATTCAACCATGATGGGAATTCCATGACTTCATGAAATGGAAACTGACCAAAATCCTCAATTTTTTCTTGAGGATCAATTTCTTTAGTCTTCAAAAATTTGAACCACCATGCTGAAGTGACCAAATTTAAGGTGTCATTCCACTCCATCTGATGCTGCTCACCAATTGATCTGATCTCTGCTATCTCCTCGTCATCCATTGCATGATGCAGACCTAAATTTCCAGACTCAAGCATGCTGCCCTCATGAGCATCAACCATAGGGAGCCCCTCCTGTGGTATGGTCAGATTGGGGACTTCCTGCATGGCAACTTGAAGTGGAGGTGAAGATGAACTTGATGATGGAGATGAGCTTGAGTAGTAAATTGATGGGTTGTTGGCACAATGGTAAATGTTGCTGTCTAAGTTGTTAAAATCTTGAAGGTTGAGATTCAGGCCCAGAGTTTGATTTGGGAGAGGAAAATTGAGATTTTCAGGTAGCAGGGGAGGAGCAACTGGTGGCAAGGGCCAAGAGTAAGGATAATTGGGGGGATAGGCAAAACCGTGGTAGGAAAAATTACCAACATAATTGGTGAAACTGTTGCTAGAATTAGATGCATAGATTCTAGTATTTCTTCTAGATTTTGATTTCCCCTCTTGCTCCAAAAGCTGTTGCTGCAGAGGCTGCTGCAATGGTTGCAATTCTGTTTCTTGTTGCTTTAGTTGCTGTTGCTGTTGCTGCTGTTGATCATGGGCTTGTTTCATGGCTGCTCTATGAAACTTAAGCGCTGTGACAATTTCTCTCCTAGCTTCAGCCATATTCAGAAGCCTTTCTTGGTAAGGCCTGCTGGTGTGAAGTCTCCGCCTGACCTGTTTCTTATGCTGTGGAGGCTGTTGGGATGGCTGAGATTGTTGTGTTTCACTAATTCCATCCCCAATTTTAGTTAAATTTTGGTAGCTAGAGAACCCTTCTACATCTAAAGTTTCCTGATCTTTGGAATTGAGTGGATCTTTGGTTCTAGTAGAGGTTAACTGTTTGACAAGGCTACGGATGTAAGCACCTGAGAGATGAGATTCTTTTATTTTGTCAAGTTTATCTATGTCCAATCCTCCTTTGCTAGCTTGCTTTGAAGATCTTCCTCTCATCTCTTTTCCTCTTTCTGATTTCTTTTTCTAGGATAGTTTTCACTTAGATGGAAATAGTGTGGTGGAATCTAGAAAGAAGGGCAGGTTGAAACATCATTTTTTTATAATTCTTTCCACTTTCTGAAAAGCAAAGTACAGAATGCAGAGGCAGAGGTCCGGAGGGTCTCATGGATGGTATAAATAGCTGGTGACAGTAGAGGGTTTTTAAATTCTTTTGGAATTTTCCTTGTTTTGGAAAACAACTAGGTCATCCATTTTTTTATTACTAGCCTTAAATTGGTTGTTAGGAAGGCTTTTCTAACTGATTCATACTTTTGCATCAAAATTACACGTATTGGCTTTTTCCTCATCACATAAACACCATAACATAAAGGGTCAGACCTCATTCCCACTTGGGACTGGCAAAACAAACTCCTTCCAATTTCACGGTTTCATGTGACTTTTAAAGCTCTTACCGCACCAGGCAAGGTCATCTAATCTAAATAGAAAAAAGAAATTATGAGATTTCCGGATTGAAACTAAGTCCCCAATCTAGTCCATCACAAAATCAAGATCTAGGCAACACCATTTACTGTGAGACTAAATGATACAACTCACTTTAGCCTTTTCTGCTAAATCTATTGATTTCAATTGATTATTCCCTCCGTCCATAATTGAATATCTACGTTTGATTTAATCTAAAAATTAAAAATAGTCTTTAACATTGAAAAAGTTATCTTATTATCTTTGTTTTTTGTTTTTAAGTAGGTTAGTGGTAAGACCATAAGTTAGTGATGCATGTGAGATATAAATTCTAATTAGTAGAATTTTATGTGAAAAATATATTTATTTTAGAAAAGTGAACGCTCGATTCCGGAAATGAAAATATATACATTCAATTATGAAATGAGGGATATTTTATTTCATTAGAACTATCTACTAAGTTTTTGGGTTTCTTGAAGATTCGAAGTCTACCACTTCCGAATTGTCCACAATAACAATAACAAACCAAATCAAGATATCAGAACCAAAAAAACCAAGAAGGAAAGAAGATTGCAGTATTCCAGGAGACTTTCTATTGTTAAAGGAAATACATATTATAGTAAAATTGAAGGTGGAATTTATTCAGATTCAAATTTATGCAACTTATACACAAAGACATTTAAGAAAAATGGTTGAAAAGTGTGAGCAGAACACTGAGAATATTTCATGAGACGCAAAACAAAGAAAGAGAAGACTAGTCATGCATTTTCAAATTTCACATGGAATCCATTTACGATGCAGAGGTACCAAAATTAGGTCAATATTTAGACTATCTTTCCTCAACAATTGAGCAGAGATATCCAAGTATGACTATATCCCATTGAATTTCATATCACTGTTCACACAGAAGTCAAACATTTAGAATCAATTAAGATCTCCTAACAGAAAATCACTCTTTAAAAGAAAATCTTGAATGATTGATTTTAGTACAGATTGGACATTTCATCTCCTTGTGATCTCTTGAATGATTTGATGAATACTTTCAGAAAGAAATAATCTTAAGGGTTTCCTTGTATTCGTTTGCAAGCTTGTGCTCCGGGACCAGATTCTATGGAGGTCAGCAAAAGGCAATAGAAACTGACAGGAGAATCTTCATTGTTGTTCTAACCTTCTCTTGTTTTATAAAATAATATACACGAGAATACAGCAATAAAATAAGGTCCTAAAATCCAATATTGTCTGTTCAAATTGTTCAGAATTATTAGTCTGTTCAATGAAACAGAGAAGTTGGACCCTTGTGAAGGCACTATACAGCCTACTAAGGACAGAAATACCCCATACCACCCCTTCTCTCATTTCAGTTTTTCTTACATTTCTTGCCCTGCCTTCTTCAAACACTCAATTACTTTCATTTCTAATACTATTTGGGCGTGGCAGTGGCATGGCTTCTGAGACTTTAGCAGCATATCATGTCAGTAAAAATAGTAAAAGGTCTCTACTATCTGTGTGATTCTAAACTAAATAATTGCTCCTCCAATTTATAGTAAATTAAATTATTTGAGTTCAATGTTTTTCAATTTCTATTCTGACATATTGTTTTCATATGTGCTACTCTGTTGTGTACACGGGGAGCAATGAGGTAATTCATTGCAGAAACATTAACCTAGAGGAGGAAAATATAAACTATCCCTAATACTCCCCCCAATTTGCTGCGCTGGAAACATTTCCTCTCAGATCATGCAACTTCGGAAAACTTTTGTTGATAAGACTTAGAGAAGAAGATGATTCCAGCAAGCAGCGCAGACAAACAAGCTTTTCCAGCATGTTGCCATTGCTCAAACCTGATGCTTTCTGAAATCTTTCTTTGGAGCTCCTCATACGCTTTTAGAACCATTAGATGCACTTGACAATGCACAAAACCCCATCAGCAAGTGTATCTCACAGTTCTAAAGCACGTAAGAAGATCCTAAACCAAGAACACAGCAAGTTACTTTTCTCTCACATGGTAATGCCCAATCCCTATTAAATGCAATAGAGTAATTTCCATTTTAGACAGGAGCAATATCATAGCATACCACATATTTTAAGAATTATCAATCATAGAACAAAAGATGCTCTTAGTATTAAATGCGAACAGTGACTTGTATGTTCAGTGGCACGGCACATTATTTCTACCAATATAAATAATAGCCTTCATTTTCAGCAGGTCTTTTAACTAATATTATCCAGCAAGAATTGTGATTTGCAATGTTCTTTTTTTTCTTTTTTATGGAGAATCCTAAGCAAAATTGATTTTCAACTTAAACACTTTTGTCATTGTCCTCATATATATCTATTAAGCTTCATTTCAGTTCAATACACTTCATTGTGGTCCTTAAGATAACTCCTCTCCCAGTTATTATCTTCCATTCTCTCTATCATCTCAACAAGAGAACACAACTTCACTTGAAATTGACAGGATGGAAGATCTTAAACCAAAGATCTTAAAAAGTTACATGTTTAACCCACATCAATTGGGAAAATTCTAACCTAAGAGATATTTAACATACCATCTCTCACAAACACACAATTCCCATGCAGGTAAGGCCACACATGATTGAATTTTCTGCATCATTCCAATTTTATCAGATGTCTCCAAAACAGCACACAAATTGAATTTTCAGTCTAAAAGATCCAAGAACATAAGAAATGATCCATCAGATAGATTTGATTTTTTTTTTTTTTTTTGCTAAGTTGCTCATTAATAAGGGAAGAAGGATTTGATACCTCGCCACTCAATGGTTTAGACTATTTTATACACGCCAACTGTTATTTTTGTGCAATAATTCTTGATCAATGTACAAAGCCAGTTCACACATACAATTGAGCCATGAACCACACACTCACCAGAAGAAAGGCATGAATCACACATTAATTGAAGCAAACCACTAAACACAACATGGGGCCCTCAATTCCATCCGAAGGTGTTGCTGATTTTAATCCTCAAAAGTAATCTCAATAGTATTTTCTATTTCTGCCCTCTACTATCTTTGTACTACAATTGACAGGCAAACAACTAAATTAGAACCCGAGATATAGTTGTCTCGATCAGTGTTGCCTCTATAAGTCTCATGATATTAATATGCACTATGGCCAAATAGAATGAAAAATTCAAGATTTATTTCTACTTAACTAATGCCTAGTCTTCAACTGCACTGAATTGTATTTAAATTCATCAAATTTCAAAAGTACAAACTTCACTAATATGCCTTATTCATGCACATAAGCGTATGCTCAGAGGAATTTTTAAGGGTTAATCTATATCCATAGCACTTTAATATGCAGCTCATAATGCCTCATCCTACACCATTACTTTCTGTTTTATCATGCAAAAAACAATTTGCAGCCTACTTTTCTTTTCCTTTTCTTTTTCCCCTAAAGCAACCCACAAGAATTTTCAACAACTTGCATAACATAGATCAGGAAAACTTACCCTTCCTATTTAGAAATTAGAAAAATTATCAACACTCCCAATCGTTTTATTAGATCCATGAATTAATCAGTACAGGTAACAGTAATAAGATTCTTGCACTGTTTGGATCTGTTTTAAAAAATCATTCAGCGATTGATCCTCAGCCGGGGGAAATTTCAACAATGGCCTTAACACATTTGTGGCATGCATCATTACTATTGAAGATGCATTCAAAGAATATTAAATGACGCTAAATGCATCTTCATAAGTAATGACTTATTCTCGAATGCGTTAAGGCAATTTTTGAAATATCACCAGAAGCTAAGCCAACAAAATTGGAGATTTCCTAAATTGGATTACTAATGCGAGTAAGGCATAACCATCCTAAAATGTTGTGTGTATGATATACACTCTGTTCTCTTAAAACTTAGAATGAGCATTTAAAAACGGAATTAGTGATTCTTTGGGAGAAAAAATTGGGGGTTTGATCTCCTCCATCCTCCATTTATAATATCAGTATCGCTTAAGGACTTATGCCAAGATTTAAACTCTATAAATCCCTACAACTATAAAATTACAGTATCAAGATTTGAGCTTTATGGCCTAAGGAAAAATGTCAAGCATCGAATTTCAAAAGCCTAATAATGTTCACTGGAGAAAAATAGCGGATCATTAAAAGTTACACTGCAATGACATACTGCTAGGGTAGGGGAGGGGGACATATCATAGAGAAAGAAAGGATAAAGTAAAGAGAAATAATAAAAATAATAAATCATATAAAATTATATCCATGACAGAGAAGGGAAAGTAAAAGAGAGAAACAGGCCTGATTGGTGGGAGGGCTATGGATTATGGATATCATCAACGACAGCAGCATTGGCTTCATTCTGATGAGGAAACCTGGTTCCACCAATCCCCTTCCAGCCGCAGGTGCCTTAGATGGCTTCATCGAATGGTATTCTTACACCAAACCCTAAGAACAAGCCAGAAAGTATATAGTATTAAAATCAACCTAAAACTCACTCTTTTTCTATTCCTCTTTCTCTCTCTCTCTTTGGATCACACACAAAAAACACCATTTTGTGAAAAAAAAAAGATGTCTTTCTCCCTGCCCTTTTATCCTTTTATGAGATCAACTTGCAAAGATGAATTCTATTGCAGATGCAAAACAAAGCATTAGCTAGTTGTAGAAAGTCAGCATTGATTCCAAACTGATTTTTCTCAGTTGCTGATAGTTTGCAGGGCTCAGCAGTGAAATCTATATATCTCTCTCTCCCTCCCTATATACATCTCCCCTCTTTCTTCCCTATTATCTGCTTGTCATTTCTAGTTTTTTTGTTATGGGAAATGTATGTACCTAATCCACCCCATTAAACTACCCATTATCATTCCTCAAGAAAAATAGAAACATGCCCCTTGTCAATTTCCAAACTGGTGCAAACAGAGAGTCATATTTTACTCTTGTCGAGCCAAGTTTGTTGGAATTTGGAAATATGTCTAAGGACAAAGATTCCCATCATTCTCCTAACATGTCCTTCTCTTCTTTTTGTCCTTTTTTTTTTTGTTAAAAATAAAGACTTTTATTGGAAGCAGCAGCATTTACATAGTAGGTTTTTTTTTATGTAAGAAATACATAGTGGTGTTTTTATTGTGAGTATATTATCTAGTAAAAAACTTAAATATGTTTAAATTTGGATTGAATTTTAAAATATTTTTTCGATTCCTTCAAAAATATCTTTTAAAATACTTTTTAAAATTATTTTCTAACACCACATATAATATGACAATAAATTATTAGTTATATTATATTAGTTATATAAATTATTAGTTATATTTTATATTATTACAATAAATTAAGAATCAAAATATTAATAAACTTTTATTTTTTTAATAAAAAATTCTTATTCAAACAAAATTTATTTTAAAAACAAAATAAAAGAACCCTTCCAAAATTCAATTCAAAGTTTCAAACTATCTACCTTTCTTATTTTTACAAAAGAAAAAAAAAAGTATATGACAACAATGAAAGTATAAAAATATTGAGGAAACAATGTGATTTCCTATTTTATCCTCCATTTTCATTTTCTCTCGTTTAATCTTTACTGCGAAATACGTAATTACACTTCGCCAGAAAAGAAAAAAAATTATGCAGGAAGGCAGGTAGTAAAGCTTAATAAATTGGTGAGGATCAGTAAGGCTACAATTGGGACCCTTCTAATTAACTTGTGCCAATAATGACTGAAATACACATTGAAATGGTTGCTTTTAGTACTGTCACGGCCACCACCACTATGGTCTCTGCAACGCCAATTTGGGGCTGTGACCACCGCCATTGCATGTATTATCATGTTCTGGGCATATACTGTACTACAATCACAATAATATATAAAGATAATAGTATATCACTAAAGTTCTTAAAATTTTAATAGTTGTTGAAATGGAAAGATTGGATGGTTGGTACCTTCATATAAAGTTTTTTTACTCGAGTGTTTTTCCCCCTTTTTCTTACTTGATAAGTATATAATAAAACGATTCATTAAAGGAAAAAAAAAAAGGAAAGAGTATCAAATAAAAATGTATTAACCAAATATGAATACTGGTTTAGAATAATAGGATTCATTTTATTTCCTTTCCGTTAGTAATACTCCATCCGTTAGTAATCTATTCTTTATTTTTCATCCTCATCCTCTCCTCCCATCAAGACATAAGGATTGAGTATGTCGATAGAGGCATAAACAAGTTGATAAAATATGAAATGACTAAAGAGAGAAATCAACTCGCAATACAAATTTAAATCTTCTGAGAAGCATATTTTTATTAAAATACTATAAAGATTCGAGGTATCTTATTGATTCTTTCTTTTTTATTCATATAATTCATGCACATTTTTCGATTTACAATATGTCTAATAAAAGAGTGTGTATGTATATAAGAAAGTGATCAAAATACATAACGATTCAGAATGATGATGCATATCAATGGGAGGTCAGTTGGGACAACATTAATATGGACAATAATGTTATAATGCCACATTAAAGAAGCTTGCAATTGTGATATCACCTATGATCTTACGGTAACTTTCCTAACATTAAATATTTTACTTAATTTTTACACTAAATTAAATTTGAATATTCATATTAGATGAAAAGACTTTTTTTATCTTCTCTTCAAAATGAAGAAAAAATGTTTTACATCATAGATTACCCTTCTTTTACTTAAATCCATTTCTAGCTTCATAGCTAGATATGTGCATTCCTATCATATACTCCATAAAAACTTCACCAGTATTAGTAGACATTTGTAAAATATCATGGTGTTAAAACAAATATTAGTAAGAGATTATATTGCTAAAACTTGAATATGAATGCAAAAGGCTTGTAAGGTTGTCTGAATTGACTTAATAAAAATTAGGTCAATTGATTAAGTGTAGTGACAAGGGCGTGCCATGTCAAAGTATAAAAAAATTGTTAAATGCACTCTTCATTTTAAATTTTACCACCTTCCTTTATTTCTACTTTATCTCTCTAAAAACAATTATAGTTTGAAAACAAATGAAAGATATGAAAGCCGATTTTAATTTCAATCCATTTACCCATAAAAATCATGTGTATATTCCTATTTATTCTCTTGAATTTATACATTTTTTAAAAATTTAATTGAGTTTTGAACCATTCTCATGATTTGGAGGGAAAATTAGATTTGTTCTCACAATCTTGAGAGAAAATTGGGTTTGTTAAGAGGTTTGTCCGCATTAACCAGCGGACTATGGAGATTTGTCCTCAAAACCCTTCAAACAAACTCAGGTCTGATCAAGTCAACAAATTCTTCATTTTTTTTCATATATTTTGTCATTGTTTATATTTCTTTCGTTTAAAAATGTAAGTCATTAGGGCTATTTTTACACAAATCAATAAAATTTTGTATTTCTAAAATACCCTTAATTATTATGTTTTAGAAATAAGAAAGATAAAAGATTGGTTTTGAGAAAAAGAAAATATAAATGTTTTGTTTTAGAAATAAGAAAGAGGTGAGATGAGAGATGAAAATAAATAAAGGTAATATTGGAAGTCAATGGTGAAATATATATATAATTTTGTAAAACAACTTATATTTTGATAAACACAAGAAAGTCATCTAGTGATTTATCTTTCTGGACGGATGAAATATTAATTATACATTTAATTAATTGATTACGCATGTTATGTTTTTCTAAACTAATTAAAATAAATTATTCTAAACTAAACTATATTAAAAAAATATTTATTTCAATTAAACTAATTAAAAAAATACGATTACAATCATAAACTAATTATTAAACCCTAAACTATTCTAAATTAAAATAAAATAAATTAATATTTTTTAAAAAATAAATTTAACTAATTAAACTCAAATATTAAAAAAAATAGGAAAAACTCAACTCGTTACTTTAGTTAAAATAAACAAGTTTAAACTAAATTATATAAAAGTAAAAACCCGACTAGTTACTAAATTTTTCTTAACTAAAGTAAATTAAATTCATAATTATTTAAATTAAACTTAACTAATTAAAACTAAGTAGTTTAATTTAACAAATCAAACTTAAATATTAAAACAAAGAAAATAAATAATTAAATTAATATATATACTTTTAAATTAACTAAGTTGATATCCTGGATAGGATGTTGTGAAGGGATACGCAGGATAGTAAGTCGACCTAATAGATAGTTAGGGAGTCTTCAGCTGTTCGGACTCCATATCGCTTATTCTGGAGGCATTCCATCCCCATGACTATATCATTTTTTTTGTGGAGACTGTGACATAGTTTGATCCCGTTAAATACAGTTATCAGGGACCAGATCCGAGTCTAGTTGGCATCCAAATGTCATTGTTGTCACTCAGAGAAAACACTTCAACATGTGTTCGTTGGCAGTCTGGTTGACGCGGCTTACTTTTCTTCTATTTTATAGGTACCAGTATGTCAATATGACTACATACAACACCGTCTTCTTTGCTAAATTAGTTCGGGCCAGCACGTTATCAGGGGTCACATTCGCATCATTCTACCTTTGCTCATTTTCTGGTTCATGTGGACGACACGCAATGATGTGAAGCACATGAGCATTGCTATGGAGCCTTGACGGATCATATGGTGAGTTCACAAACATATTTCATTCCTTCATATTAGAGGCATGTTCTGACACACGCATTAGTACAGAGACACAGACTTTGCTTCATTATTTGGTGTCACTTTATCTGCTTCTCCTCACTCCCTGTCTATCTTCGTTTACTGGCATAGATCATCTGTGGAATCCCACAAGATGAATATCAACGGATGTATTAAGGAAATTATGGCTAGTGGGGGTAGGATTATCAAAGATAGTGACAAACGATGTGCTTGGGCCTTTTGTTCGTTTTATAGTTTTTGCACCATTCTTGAGACTGAGTTGCAAGTTATCTTCGATAACCTCATTTTGGCTCAGAATTTGAAATTTGAGAAGGTCTGTGGCACATTAAGATGCTTCTTCGAAGTATTCGACAACAGAGACTCTGTTTCTCACATCTTTCGAGAGGGAAATTAGGTAGCTGGCTTCTTAGAGATGGAGATGCCAAATTTACACATTTTTCACGCCTCAAGAGTTGGACTAGAACCTTGATAGATATAAATAGACTTGGATGCCCTTATGTTCGAAGACTCTAGATATTTTTATGTATTTTTGTATTTTCACATATTAAAGGTGAGGTTCATGTCCCCTTCTTTTCTTTGTACTTTATTCGTTATTTTTTATTTATGAGATTCAAAGGGTCTCTTTCCCTTAAAAAAAACATTTTTTCACTAGAATTAATCCATATAAATATAAATATATTATATACAAACAATACCCCATTTATTAAAACAAAGTTTCATGCATCAAATTACAAGATTTTATCAATTCAAACCACATCTAAACTAACCTAATTTTATTCAATTTTAACTAATAAAACTCACAAATTTTGCATAATAAATTAATAAAAGTAATTAAGTTATAGAAAACTATTTTCTAGAAATTTATTTCATTGAAAACGGTTTTGATTTGATGAATTTTTGGTAGAAATTTAAAAGAGTTTTGAGTGAATGTTTCAGAATAAAAATCTAATTTGAAGTGTGTATTTAATAAACTTAAAATATAAATGACACTAACGAAATACCACAATACACAATTGTTTATATAGTTTTAAAAAAAAAATCATTGTACGTGACCATTTTCATAATCTAAATCCACTAGAGTGCCAAACATTACAAGGTGATATAGTGGGTCATAACAACCTCTCCTTATTTTATTGCTGTTATGGTAAAATCCGTTCATCACTTAAATATCTTGTTGATACGCAATATCTCCTCATCCCAAAGAGTTTTGCAGTAAATGAAAGATGAACAAGTAAACTTTGAATTCCTTGGTTGATCTCTCGACAAATTCGGAATTTTAGCATGTGAATAAAGATATTGCATAAATTGCTCCAATTTATCTCAATCATATTTTCAAGATTTATGTAAAGACATATATCTCAAAGAATTTCCAATTAGGGATGATGAAAATCTCATAGATTAGGATAATCCTAAAGATGATTCTATAAATATTTCCCTCCATTTCTCAGAAAGTAGTTGCTCCAAGAGATTTGTGTCCAGATAAAATCAAGAGTATCCCAGGATGGATCTTTGATGATTTGAACAAAACATCTTTTTAAGAACAAGTGCAACATGTCTATAATTTGGATCAAGCATATTTCTATGGCTCTTCTTTCTTTTCTTTTCTTTTCTTTTTATTTTTTATTCCCTAGTCATTCATCATAAATAAGAGAACTAAGTTGAAACGCCATGTTATGTTAAGCCGATAAGATTGTTACATAACATACTTGATAAAATTTCAGAACAACTTGCATAAGCCAATCGACAAAAAACCCTCTCATTAAAATCAAGCCTCATGGTGGTTCAAAGTTCAAACAACTAGTATACTCCCCAAACAGCTTCGGCTGTGACATATATGTCTATAATTAAATATTTATTTAATGAAAATAAATATATTTTAATTTGAAATTTTAATAATGACTATTTTAATTTAAAAAATTTATATACATTATTATTATCTCTGAATGTCTTCATCATTATCACAATAATAGCAAATATTATGATATTTTTATTTAAAGTCAAGACTTTTTTTTTTGTATATTCAATTTGATTACAAAGTGAGGGGATAATTCTTTTCTATAAGTAAACTCTCTATTTAATCCCTGATGTTTTTCTTGGATCATTTTAATTATCGATAATTATTTTAAATTTTTTTTTGTTATTGATATTTTTTAAGGTGAATTATTAGATCCTTCTTAATTTATAATAAAAGAACCTAGTAATTCACACAAAACAAATCAAGAACGAAATTTTTTTATCAAAGACCAAAATAATAATAATAAAAATTTAAAATTAAAAAACTTCAAAATAATAATCAAGGATAGTCCAAACAAAAAACATGGTGGACTAAATAAGGAATTTACTCTTCTTTTGATTTTTGTACTTGTGTACTTCTATAAATGGATTTCCTTGCAGCTTTAGCATCATTCTTAATTTCCATTTTTGGGATGTGAAGGAAGAAAAATGATCAACGGCATTCACAGAAATTCCATCTAAGTTAAAAAATGGTGGGGCCCGAACATGCAGAGATGACGGTGGTGATGTGATAGTTCGTAATCAAACGGCTGGGTTTTCAGTAGTGGCCGCTAGCAGAGATCCCACGTGGGAGATGACCTCACGGAACCAATGAGAGCGAGGTCGCACGTGGGGAGCCCAAGAAAGTGACAACTGAAGGCAGCCGCAGGCCGCACTTCCACTGCTGGGCCCTCTCTGCGGGTCCAACCTAAAATGACTGCAAGCCCACTTAAGACTTTACACACATCTTTCTAGCCCACAATCTAGTTTCCCGGTGGCCATGCCTTACGAGTACTAGTTTAGTTGAAGTAAAAGGATGGTTTTGAAAAACAAATTTGGAAATTTTAATTCAAAATTTGTGGAAGAAATTGTTTAGAGCTTGTTTTCTTTTGGCTCAGTAATTTTTTCTTTATTTCTCTACGAGTATGCAAATATTGAGACTGTTTAACTGCATGAAGTTCAAATTATGAATTATCGTTATGACTTCTAATATTTCGTTTAAAATTAAGTATTCATATTTTTATTTTAATTTATTTAAAATTAAATATTTATTTTTTTTAATAAATATATTTTTATTCAAAATTCAATTACTATTTTTTAATTTAAAATATTTATATACAATTAATTAATGATTCTCGACACTAATCATTTTAATTTAAGAAATTTGCATCTAACAACTAACTTATGGATTTTAAAATTTATTATATTAATATGAAAGATGATTTTGTAAGTTAATTAAAATCAATAACTTTTTAAAATTTTTAAATCAAATAAAAAATAAACATTCAAATTCAATTTCATTTTAAATGAATAGAGTGTTTTACTAGAAAAAATGAGTTAATGATAAGATATGCATATATACACATACTGCTACTAATGATAAAAACCCTCCCCTTCAAAAAAGAAAAAGGAAAAGAAGATAAAAATTTTACTATATATTTTACTTACGGCTTTGCCAAAAGTACATTATAGCCCCAAAGTTCAAGAAAAAGAGGCCTCACTCCACCTATGATATGACCTAACCCCTAGAGAGTTGAATACGGCGCAAGTGAATTCATCAAGAATTTTCCCAGCATCCAAATTTGACTTAGAAAAATGTTCTTGCAGCCTTTAAGACGGGCGTAAATGGTTGGAACTATAGTTAGTATTGGCCAAGGTTTCCTTTTGACTGTCATGCATTACTGCAGCAGAGTAAATGACAAAGAAGACAAGAAGACACAGAGATAACTTGGGAGTAAAAAAATTGCCACATTATTGGATGAGCGAAATTTCCTACCTCAATTTAGATTTAAAACCTCTCCTTAAATAAATATGTTCCACATTCATTAAATGAATCCATTCTGTAAATGAATACTATGTTGTAATAGAGAAACACACAATTTGGCTAAATGGACTAAAGAGTTCAGTTGCATAGGTGATATTCCGATTCCCCCTACTGGCTCCGGCAGCTTGCTGTGACAGAGGGACAACTTCATATGATACTTGTATTTTGTATTTTGTATTTTATATTTTGACAGATGATTTTGTAATGATTAACTCATCATATCTACATACCACCAAACTTACAAAAATATATGTTCAAGATTGTCCCAAACCAAGCCTATTTTTATGTGAATGAGTCAGACTAGTCCGGCAAATGTAATTTACCTTAGGGATGAATGAAGATATCCTTTGTCTATCCATAGATAAAGAATAAAGCATATAGTAAAGGGCATTTTTATTTTTACAAATCGGGTGCCATGTTCTTGGAACTAACATGGTCAGAAAAGGAAAAGAAAAATTCGAATTCTCAACCGTTTATTACTTATGGTTTCTGAAGAGCGGATCACCTTCACACTTTGCTTATAGTTCCTCTCCCCTAATACCCCCTTTTCCTTCTCTTTTCTCTATCCTGAACAAAAAGATGCAATTACTTTCTGCTATAATTGGTGGTGATAGAGTGATAGTGGGACCATCTGATCCCAGAATTTCCATCCCCACCCAGAAAACACTGCATTCAAACACCTTGGGGGTGAGGTGGGGTAGGTAGGGTGGGGTGGAGTCTGTTCAAGAAACTGAGTGAAAGAGGCAATGCATATATGTATATTACTACTACAGAGACTTAACTTTGGTTATGGCTGTGAATGACAAGTTGCAACCAATAACAAGCCTCAAAAATCAATCCTTGCTTGTGACTTTGTGAGGAAATCAGACATTAACAGTGTTACATTATCTCTAAAAGGGACCATAGGGAAGGCGATGACCTCAAAGATGGTGATACCTCAGAGCAAATGGTTCTGTGCAAGCACATGATCCTGCAGCAGCTTACAATTACTTGCATGCAACACAATTTATTTCTCATCTTCCAGATAAATGAATGAGCCTCAGAGATAGATAGATGACTATTTTCCCTACCTATATTAGAAAGATAGCATACACCTTCGTTCATCTTTAATCTTATGAAATAAAATGAAACCTATTAGAAAGCTAGACCAAAAGGGTTTCTCCCTTTCCCTTATTCTCAGTAGAGGGACCATTTCAAGGAAACTTCTGCATCTGTTTGACAGAAATATGAAACATAAAACTAGTGTTCTCAGAGTATGATTTTGCAAGTTACTTAGGATCAGCCACTCCTTTTTTCTATTCATTAGTATATAGAACTTTGGTTAAAATATCTCCTATTCTATTCTTTTATTCCAGAAAGAGAAAGGAAAGGAAATTAGGATTTTCCTTTGGACGGTAGGTGGCCTGACGTTTTACATTGCATATTTTTCGGATCCTATAAAGGTCGAAGTTTAATCGTTTCGATTATCAAGTTACTGCCAATTCCAAATCCTTTTTCACTATAGCATAAAAAACAAAAAACATTGGATTTCATCAACAAAAGTAGTAATAATCTTTCTGAACCATGTATGCAGAAGCTATGGACTTATGAAATGAAAGAGACTTGCTGTGCTGGCAATGACAGAAAGAGAGCGTATTATACCACTTGGAAAGAAAGAATGGACATCACCATTCTTTCAATTCCATTGGATAGTAATCAAAGGGAAAAGAAAAAGAAAAAAAAAACAGTTGATTCGTTTGCCTGTCGGAGGTGGAAGCCGGTGGTGGGGTTGAGAACTTTGAAGGGTCTTTTAAAGAAATTAAAGGTAGTCTCATCTTTGAAGAAAATTTCTGCACTTGATTTATATTTCCTGTCCTTCTCTTGCTTCAAAAATATTAGTTTAAAGTATATGCAGAAGGGTGCTACTGGGAGCATTACTCAAGATAAACGAGAGCATTTCTTTGATAACCTCAGAGGCCAGGAAGTTCTTTGGTTAGTTCTGGTCTGGAACATAGCAAACTTCTTAAGCTTAAAAAAGGAAAGTAGTTTCAATGTCACTACACTGAGTCGCCACATAAATTTCACATTTGCCCCATGTAGTGTTCAGTGTTTGCCTAAATGTGCCATCGCTCAAACCTAGACAGATAAATATACAATGAACCAAACTTTAGGACCAATTTAAGAACAGAGATTTACAAAGTTCTGTGAAGTCCAACCTTAAATCTCACATTGTTACAGCCAAAGGCAAAAGGAGATTTGGAAGCAAACTAAGAGTTTGATATACTTTTTGACCATTGGATCAGTCTCCTACTTAACAGCTTGAGTTGATAACAGAAAATTCCCAATTGTATACTAATTACGTAATAAGATCCACTGGACCACCCACGATTCTACAACTGATTGCCATGTCTCAATTGTTGTATATCCCAGCTCTCTTTTCTTCTTCCTTATTTTTCAGCATAAAGATGACAAAATGGGAAAGAAAGGATTGAGTATCTTCTGAAACCGCTTACACAGTATTGACTATAATTTTTGCGCAATATGTGTGTGTGTGTGTGTTTATAGCATTAATGCAACCACAGACTGAACTATCTTTATGATTTTCCTGTATACTAAACTATAAACACCAGAATTGCATTGCTTGAGAGATGCTGATAGCTATACCATAATAAATCTGTCCAAAGTCCATTCCACCTCATTGTAATTGCCTACTCCAGGTGATATTTGATAAATGTCACGTAATCTTGCACAACTTAAAGTGACATTTATTTATAAATGGATGTTGCAAATTTCACCACAACCATATACCCACAGGAATCAAGGCTCTAACCAAATTGAGATGAAAAATCAAGAGAATATCTGAAATTGACTTACATAAGATTCTAAGGAACTGCAACAATGACATTAGACCAATAAGAATACTACCACTAATATCGATCAATGACTAACAAAAAAGAAATTTCCATGAATCTTAGAAAACAAATCATGTTTATTCTCTCAGGTGTTCATGCAGGGAAAACTCCACATTATATCTAAATAAAGTCTCTTACAGAAATCTTTATGCATTCTTCCATAGGAACGATTAAACCATGAAATCTTAAAGCTCCAACAAATTAATAAAGTAGAATTTTGACTTGCAAATAAAAAGTGTGGCATTGATGAAAATTTGTCTCAAAAGCTCGATGAGAGATGAATCACAGGTTCCCTTTCTAAGTTTTTCTCACTTGAATGCAGAGCGTATAACATATCTTCATTTCTTTGAAAAACTAATGAATTCCAGAGAGGTAGCCTATGCAAAAAGCATACATTTTTTCTGCTCTAATTTAATATTGTCTTGGTGAATAAGGATCTTTGAGAAATAATAGAAATAGCATCTTTACAAGACAAAAGGATGAATACTAGACAGATTTTATTCAGAAGGCAAAAGGACGCATACAAATGTCTGTACCTATACATACATGTACTCTCCCCCTCGTACAGCATTGGCAGCACCTTTCCTCTCTTCTTCAGCCTCCTTCTCTCGCTCCTTCCAACTTTCATAGGCATGATCATCAGTTTGCAGTTCATGGCGACAGATTGGACAAGAATTGTGTTCATCCTGTCAAAAGACCATTTTCACACCATAAGCAGATTCATTTTGTGGATTCAACATTGTAAATCTATGAAATTACCGCCTCATCCAAATTTTTTAAGATTAAACACTAGAGAGGGGTGTAGTTTATTTACTTAACTTGTTCCCTTACATGTAGGATGAGCACACATTTTACTAAAAGGTCCAACACATGTACACTTTAAACTTTTTAACTTTATAATAGGTGGCTACATGATTTGACAAAGGATCTTCCACTTTGATACCAAGTTAAGTTCCCGACTCATTGTAAAAGTTAAAAGTTGACAGAGAGGAGTATAATTCATACACTAGAAGCAAAATCAACCATGATTCATGAATTTCAAACGATAAATATTTAATTAAAAAAGGTTTTGAACAAAAATATCTATATGAGAGAAAATATGAAACGCTGCTTCTTGTTTTCATCATCAAAAGCAGTCTTACCAGCCATGGCTTGAGGCAAGGAGGGTGAAACATATGCTTGCATGGTAGCTCTTGCATCTTTTCATTTACAATCAAATTCTCCTGGCAAATTGCACAATGAGCATCTGCTCCAAGCCTTGTTAAGATATCTGCTGTAACAGTGGTAACTGGAAGCTTTGCCACCACTTCTTTACTGGCAGGAGGTACTCTTGGTGCTACTGGTCCACTATCCAGAACCTTAAAATAACAATAAGAGAGTCAAAATCCTATTATTATGCATCAATATGAGATAAAAAAAGAGCTCATTCTGGTATGATTTAATCAACATCTTATATGGGATGAAAATAATTGGGACTTTGCTTGGGATTTTTCCATGTTCTTTTTTCCCTCTTTTTTTAAATTTTTTTGGTGGTGATGGTGTGGTGCGCCAGTGCCGGGGGTTGGGGGTGGGTGGTGAAGGGGACAAAGAATACTCTAAACTACTTCAATATGTATTTTTCTCTTCAAAGAACTGGTGCATTTTTAGAGAAGCAGGAGTTAACTCTAAGTCTCCAGCTGTCCACATTGTGATTTTTTGGTTTCTTGGATTTTTTTATAGTTAATTTTGTTGTTTTACTATTTGTTATTCTTCTTGCGAAATATGTCTACAAAAGTGAAATTGGTTAAGTTTGTTGAAGAAAATCAAGAGAGGAATACCATTGGCACCATATCATCAAGTCTGTCAACCAACTCTCGGAGCATGTTTGTAGCATCTTCAGACATGCTACTATCGCCTTCTCTTTCATTCAAGGATTCAGGAGCAAGCAAGGTAGCAGCAGCAGCTGTCAATAGATTTGATTGCACCAACCAATCAGGCTGTGGAGGCTCAGGGTCTACAGTAAGATGCCCTTCAAATAGGAATCCTGAATCATGAAGAAAAGTAAATCAAGTATAAATTTTGAAAAGTTTGCAACAACTGGTGAGACTAGTGTTCTAGAAAGAGATTATTTATATATGTGTATCATCCTATGTACCTCTATTTCTACTAGGTTGTGTGGATTCTGAATTCTCAGGCTGATTCAACATTTCACCCAAATGTTCACTGGCTTGAGCAATGCAATTCTGCAAGTGTTTCCTCTCATTAGTTCCAGATACCAGGTGTTCAGTGTCCAGGAAAAGTGCCAGTCCAGCATTCCAAAATCCAGGCGCAGTGTATCTTGTCTTCAAAATAGTTGCAACCCGACATACAACAGAATAGAACTGCAAAATCACATTATAATTGTGCTCAATAAAAGGAACTCTCATAGAAGATAACATATTGACATAGAAATTTAGAAAATAGCACAAATATATAAATAAATAGGACACTTGGCAGTGCAGAAAAATCTTTTTTCATCCTTAAGCCATAGGATTTATTATCATATCAATGAGACTAACTTTGCATCTATGAGTACTTAAGCCATCTTTTTCTAGTTGACTTCGTAAGGCCCTGTTCTTAGTTGCTTAAAACAGGTAGATTTTAGCTTTCTTTCAGCTAAATGCTGTATTGAGTAGTTTTTTGTTGCGTTTCCCTTCTGACTTTTGGCTTAAAGAAAGTTGAAAGTTATTTTCAGAAAAACTACCCCAAAATTTTATATTGACTTCTAAAACAGTTTTATCCATAGCATCTGAAAAACTGCTCCAGGAACCGAAAACAGGGCCTAACTGAAGCTAGAGATATCTAAGTTTAGGAAAAATACTTGGATAGATTCTATCACCACAGACCACATGGATAAAAAACTTGTACTCTTCTAGGAGGTACAACTTGCAATGCATGTTGTTCAAGTTTTTTGATGTCGTGTTCTATGAGAATCAGGTCTACTTGAGTATTTTCCTGAGTTTAGGGGCTTAAGAGGGAATTTCCTTTCTCAATTTGAATTGTGATCAATAGTGATTTTTCTACTATGAGGTTGATGCCTCTTTGAGAATAATTCCACCATGTATCCTACAAGACAGGAGAATACAAGAGAGCAAAATGCGTAGGAAAAGATTAAGGAAAAAGAACAAGAAAGAATAATGAGGTTGTGGTCAGGTGAAGTTTCCATAGTTCATACTCAAAAGTTACTGCATGACTTGGTTCTAAACCACAAATAAGGGTCCAGCTTCTTAGTAAAATGGTCTCTCTATGCTCATTCATATTGAGCATGTAAGCTGATAATTCTCCAGACCAAAAATATCATATTCAATCACCCAGCTAAACAATGTTCACTTACATAGTAGTCTATTGTTTGATCTATCAAGTAATCTTCTGTTCTTAATTCTCCAGCAGGGATGAGAAAGAATTGATATCTAAATATTTTTGTGAAAACACTTCGTACAAAATAATTATAAAAAAGAAAAGGGTAACAATAATAAGAAGTATAATTTTAAATCATGCATTTGAAACCATAAATCTACTTCTAGAGAGACAACTGAGGTTGGTTCTACGGAATAATTATTTTTATATGGCCTAGAAAATTTTATGTACATAAAGAAAGAATCAATGAAGTTAATATCAAAATTTAGTCAGTACTGCATATTAATCTCAATTCTTCAGAAAACCACTAGCCTTACTAGAATGAAAAACTTAAGAGAATGGAACCAACACAGAATTTCAAGCTCAGCCCTGAAACAACCTGATTTTTTCCCCCAACTGTCATTATTGACAATGCATCAAGACCTTGTAAGGATGCTTCGAAAGGCTACCATACGTATACAACTAGCAGTCATCATCCCACCGACTTTTCTATTTGTATGATCTGCCCTGCCCAGCCCAGCCCACCCCAAAAAAGAAAAAGAAAAACAATAAAATGCCACTTTTGCCTCTCTAGTCTTTTCCATCTGATATGAGTTCCGGACCCAAGTTATCTAATTTCAGATTTCATTTCTGATAAATTTCTTCTTCCCATTCCATACTAAACAAGGCCAAGAAAGAGTTATAAATTTCCGGGGGGGGGGGGGAGACATAAAATAAGCTGAACAATCGGAGATTCAATAATCAAACCCAAAATTAAGGAAAAATATTAGAAAATTTACAACAAAAGAAAAGGGAGAGAGGAGCAAAACGAACCAATTTTTGAAGAGAAGGAGAAGCGGAGGGGTAATGTTCTCGAAGAAGAGATCTAATGGCGGCTACAGCTTCTTCAAATAAGTGCTTCTTGGAGAGCTGTTTCTGCAGTTCTTGCAACTTTTTCTCCAAATCTAAATCAATCTGCTCCATTTCGATTCTTACAACCTTCTCAGAAGAAAATGAGAAATTCAGGAAAGAGACTCTTTCATTTGCAATTTTTGTTGAAGATGTTGAGACAATTATATGATGTCTGTGTGTAGGCGAGACACGGAGTCGAATATCTTGTAGAGGAGGAAAGCTTTTCTTCTCTTTTTCTTTTTTTTTCCCTTTCCCCCTTATTTTTTAATGAAGCTTCGATTTTTTACTAGAGAAAAAAAAGTCTTTTTTGATGGCCAAAACAGAAATATTTTTCTCAATTTCTTTATCTAGTTCATTGAGAATTTTTTTTTCTTCTTAATTTTCCATATAATTGAGCTTTGTCATAATCCCATTGAAAAAGATAAAATTATGGGAAATCTATAAGCTAATTTCTAAATTTTGAGAATGAATTTTTATTTATTTATTACAATACGAGAGAGTACGATATTCGAATCATTAATCATTCAATTATGATGAAAGTCGTCTATCACTTATCATTCGATTAACTTTCTTTCTTCTAATTTGGAAATGAAATTTACTTATGAGTTTATAATAATGATAAGACATGCGTTATCTATATCTCATGAATGTTTAAGAGATGTATGTCTTAGTATTTGTAAAACTTCTATCTAGTTATGTAACTCGATTTTTAGATTGAATTAAATTTCATAATAATAAGTATATGAAAATTCGGAATGGCTTGACCTAACTCACCTTTCGCTCTTGGCTTGATCGGACTGGGCCATTCTAGCCAAATTTTGGGTTGGGTCAAAATGACATGCCAAATATAAGAAAAAAAATGTCATTTTTTGTTTTAAAATACCTTGTATTCTATTCACTATTCCTTGAGCCATTTTGAAATGGCTCTCTGATAATTTATCCCAAAAATAAAAAAATCTGCCTCCTTCTTAAGTATCATTTTTATTTAGAAATTAGTTGTCCTTCCACATTAGATAGGAAAGTAGGGCTTGGGAGCTAATGCTTTCGAATTCAAACCAAATATCTTTCCTTTTCTTTCTTTTTTATTTTTCTAGTGGAAACTATTGCCAAATGTAGATTTATTAATCCACTCTTGGACTATGGGTTTAAAAAGTTTCATAGCTTTAGTTAGATTCACATTTGAGGCATTCCAAGCATGTAATACAAACTAGAGAGTCTTGACCAATTTGAAAGATCAATCTTCAAAATGAGGATGGGTAAACCATGATGCTTCCATTCTAGAAAATGTTTCTATATACTTCTCTTTGTAGGCATGATAGGATCTTATATAGTAGAAAATGATTGGATCATATCTGAATAAATCTGAGGGAGAGATGATGAACAATAGCATATTGTTGCGGTTCAAATCAATCTCATGGAATAGGCAATCAAGGGTTACTCCCATTACCTAGTTAACTAGTGGTCGCATGTGATTTTTTTTTTTTTTTTTGAAGAGCAGAAAAATATTAATTCGACTCAACACTTTTCTTAAAATAAAGATCATTAAAAATAAAAAGAGAAAAAAAAACCAGGTGATTGTCTATGTACGGGAGCTTCAAACGAATTAATTTATATATGCAGGAATTTAAATAATTATATCAATTTATTTAAAATGCTCGCAGACGTGCATGCTAGCTTGTGTGTTTGGGTATGGGACTTCTATTCATGATTGACCTTTCATCTCAAGTTGGTTGTATTTTCTTTGTTTGGCCTTTCCTTTGCTTTAGTACTACTATCTAGAGGCTAGAGTACTACATTCCAAGAGCTATTTCGATATGGACTATTTGTTTAATTATATGCTACTCAATTTCTTTTGCACCACTAGAAGAAATCTAATCAAAACCAAGTCATATTTTTTTGTTTATCCATGTCACGTTCTAGTTCTTGACATAGTTGAGTCATTCTTTGTCAAGTTCATATCGGATCTAAACAAGGAGAAGGTAGTTTATATTTGCACTGCTGCCCCTTGTTTATATTTTTGCTAACAAAATCTTTCTTAATAAATGTTTGGATATTTCATAGATAGTTTCCTTTGATTGAGGGGTCGTCCATATTTTTATAGTTGGATGAATTTGGACTTTTCTTTTTCTTTTTTTGAAATGGAACTTGGATTTATTTATTTATTTTATCTTTTAAATGTTAGAAAATAAAAGGATCATTAGTCATACTCAAACATAAATAATATAAGATATAATATATCCCTTGTACCTTGAGACATGATGAATGATGAACAAGGATGGTTCTTGATCTTCCCTCTCCTAACTCTTTTATGTTTGTGTATAGTGATGGGATAACACACACTTGATCAAGTGGAGAGAAGGACCAAGGACCCTATTTATAGGCAATAGTATGACACTTCCCATCATATGTCATTTAGTAGGGCTCCTTAATTCTTCCTCTTGTAACTCTTGTAACTCTTGTAACATATGAAACTTATATAACTCATGTAACTCACCTCCATGTTCTAAGTTAGTGGAGGTAATGGTCTTTAATAAAAAAAGAGTTACACTAAGGAGTTACTAGTGGTCCTTAATTTAGGAATTACAACTTTGGTTATAACATCCTAATTACAACTTGTTATAATTGAAGTGTAGGTTATATTAATTGATGTTAGTGGTCATGAAGACCATATTCTAACATTAAAATCTTATCGTAATAAATTAATAATGTTATACAAAAGTGAAAAAAAAAGAACAATATTTCCACATGTAACTGATACTTTTTCATTGAAAAATTATTGCCAACATGGATAGAATGAATACAAACAGAAATCCTACGAATTTCAAAACAAAAAAAAGAAAAGAATTGAAGAAGTATTAAAAAAAAAACTTAACACTGACCCTTTTCTCTGCTAACCGATTCTTTCATGTTCAGACAGAAGCTTCAATCCTAGGCTCAAAAGAGAATGCACAAGAGAACTCTTTGACTTTGCCATTCACATAACAATTTGGCAATTCAGCCCACTTATTGTCCACCAAATTGTACAAGAAATAACTACAAATCTCAGCAGAATTGAAGCACACCAGAATCTTCTTCCCAGCAGCAGTGCAGTTTATATCCACTTTTTTGCCATAGAACTCATGAGACGTTGCTGGGGGCATTGCTGCAATCTGATGCCAAATCTTGGCTTTTTCATCAAATCTCCAAATTCTCAGACTCGCACTTTCTAAGAATTCAGAAAGAATAGCTACAAAAACCTCTCCTCCACACTCAATTAGGTCGATTGAATACTCGTGGTAGACCGGCAAAAGCCTTGGGTATTCATAGTAGCACTTGCTGGTTAGATTGCAAGAAACGATTCTTCCGGAAGAGCTAAGAAAATACATAATCTCTTCTCCATTTTTCTGAGTTATTACTGATGAATATTGCTTACATGGGCTTCTCTGTAGGTCAGTTGATACCACATTGCCACATTTGCTCAAGAAATACACTGCATTTTCATCTTCCAAGGCACCTAATTCAGCAGGTCCATCAGTTTTTCTGCATAGCCTCAACTCTGCTTCCCACTGATTTGCCTTGGAGTTGTATACTTTGAATGAAAGTTCTGAACTTTCACCATAGACTAGCACAATCTTGTAGGATTTTGAACTCGATATCATTGCAATTGCTCGAAGGGTTTTACTTTCTTGGAGATCAGAATTGCAAGAAACAAGCTGCTGAGATTTGCCAGTGACTGGGTTGCAAACAATGAACTGGTTTGCTGCAGATTGGAAGCAGATTAGCCCACCCGATGCAGCAACAGGGACAGAATTGCAGCTTTGATTTTGCTGGAGAAGGGGCGGGACATTCAGCTTTTTCCAACTGTTTTCAGCTGAATCGAAAACAATTGGTTGGCTGTTGAAGAGGGATTGAGAATCCACCATGAAATACCAGGGATCCCTTGATGGAACTCGAGAGCAAGCTTGGAGAAATGTAGCAGAATCCGCCACCGATTTCCATCTCTTGCAGACTGAAGTAACCCGAAAGAAATTCGAAGTTGGTAGCCATGAAAGTACCTGCTCAAGAAGATCTGGATTAAGCTGGTCCAAAGGAAAATTTGAGCCTTCATCTTCACTCTCTTCCTCTGCTTTCCTTTTCCTGCTCCTCTGTTCAGCACACCATTGACCACCGATTGCCATTGTTGCAGAAACTACTCAAGAGTAGTGAACAAGTAATTCTTGAAAATAGGGGCGGGGCGGCGGAAATCAACAACGACAAAAGAATAAAATGAACTCACAGAACAAGATTTGAAGGGATGAAAACCAGAGAGCAAGATTTATATCTCTATCAAGCTTTGTTTGTAAGCTAACAATCAACTTCCCAACAGTAACATGAAAATGTTGGTAGCAATTTGCATTGAGACTACATATAAAGTCTAGAAAGAAAAGAAAAAAAAATTCCTTTTCTCCAAAGTATTTTTGGGGGGTTGAAGAGGAAGTTTCCTCGGTATATCTTTTCGTTTTTGAGTTGACAAAGTGGAAAGCAAGATGAAGAGAGAGTGAAGAATGTGAATAGATTCAGCAGTGTGTCACGGGTGGCAATTGAGAATTGTGAGAGTGAAAGAGATTACTATTATATAGAAGACAAAAGGAAAAGAGTAAAGGTAAAAGTGGGGACTCGAGGTTCTGACTCTCCATGAGTGAACAGAACAGAGATGATGAGAGAACCCAATCCTCAACGAGGATAAAAGACTAGTCTTTATCGTGTCCTCACGGCGCCGCTGGGCTCCTGTTCTTGACTTTTGTAGGTTTTTTTTTTCGCTTAACCCAAAAACGCCAGAAGGATCCGTGGGCATGGCTAGAGATTTCCTCCCCACTCCCCCCCCCCCTTTTTTTTTCTTTTCAGCCTGGGATTCGAACTCCTTGTGGGAACAGCTCAAAGTCCAATCCTTATTTCTATACTCACGAGCTTGGAAAAAGAGACTTGTTCAAGGGAGGCAACCTATTGTACATACACATGCCTTTGTTTTGTACTTGTATATGGTAATAATTGCTATCTATATTACGTATGTAGATCTTGTCTAAATTAAGTACGTAGATCTTGTACTCATAGGGTTGCACAAGATACAAACTTTTATTATGTCTGCGCACCACACTCTGAGCTATAATTTGTTTTGTAACAATTCCAATACCTCAATTCCCCCTAAAACATAGTGTGATAGGAGAGGAACTACTGAGATACAAAGGTTCCTCTGTCAAGGATAATTGCAATGACTAAGCTCGAATTACAAAAAAAAAAAAAGGGAAAAAAGGAAAAAAATAAGACTTTAACTTGGAATAAATGTAGCAAAGAGGTCAGCAGAGGAAAAGTTACTCCTTCCATGCAATACGAGACTGCACAAGGGCTAGAGCTGTGTGGAGTTGCCTTTCATCTTCAATCTTTTGTAGAAAAAATTTATGATCTTAGTTTATTCAAGTATCTTTACACCTAATCTCTACTTACCAGAAGAGAAGGAAAATGAGAATGTACAAGAGGTTGCGGCCAAAGGCAGCATTAACAATTCCAAAAAAGCAAAGTTGTAATGTAATGGAATGGAATATATAATCTGATCTCTATCAGAGGAATCCAATCCAACCCCTCGTGTTTGAGACGACTTTAGTTTGTCCAAATATTTTAGTATCAATTTTCTGTCTTTCCAATGATGTTTTGAGTCGACAAAAGTCAAAGTGCTTACACAGTAGAATCCGATGAAGCCATCGGAGAGCCATGGATGGCCTCTTAATTACTCTTTCTCTCTTGTCTCTTTTTCCATGTTATATTGACTTTGGATGCTCAAAGTCAGCCTCCGACTTTAGTGAAAAATTTATTAAAAAATTATCATCAAAAGCCAACAATTACGTTCTCTTTTCTCGTGAGGCGGACCACGATTTTCCTTTCTTTCTGCTTTGGAATTTTTTCTTTTCTTTTTTTTTCTGGGTTTTTGTTTCTTCATGAGAATCCTCTCTGTTTTCTTGAAGAATTGCTTTTTTCCTTTTCTTTCTGGAAAAAGAAAAAGTTCCCAGTTGGGCTTTGGACAAATCAGATACACACGATCCAGAATCAGTCATTAAGGGCCTGCCCTGAAGTGTAAATTTAGCCAGTGAAATATGTTGTAACCATTTATTAAGCCCCGCTCCCCCGGGGCCTTCCCCTGGCCTTTTCTATTTTCTATTTTATTTGAATAATTTATCCATATGATTTACTTTATCACATTCACTTTAATTATTTACGTTTCTTTTTTAAAATATATTATTTTAATTATAAACTTTCTAATTTTAGTACATAATTTTATAATTATTCATTTATTATTAATGAATAATTATGATAAATTACTAATTATTTATTAAATAATATATTTTTTGAAAAAAATTAACTATTATTTTTAATATTTTTTTAATATTTGTGTAAGTTTAAAATGATCTATTAGAACTAACTCAAAAGATAAGAGTATTTATTAAAAGGGTAAATTTCACTAAATCCCCCTCATCTTTTATCTAAAAATACTAAACTTCATTCATTTTATAATTAAAGTAATATGCCCCTCATCTATTCAATTTTATCAAAATAAAGCTTAATTTCATTAAGCTCCTTAAACTTTTCATGAAAAACAAATTTCTCATCTCAATCTTTCAATTGTCTCTATATGCCCCTTCATTTTTTTAATTATTTTAGTTAATTATCATTTTTATTACAATTTATAATTTTTTTGTCAATTAATCTTTTATTTTTTATTAACTTTCATAAATTAAGATTAAATCTTACTAAAAAAAGAAAACAATTATGAAATTTTTTATGTGTTTAAACATGTGAATATTTTTTTTTGAATTTAATACATTAGAAAATTTAAAACAGTTGAGAAAAGAAAAATTTATTTTATTTATAAAACAATTCTTTTTTTACTGTTTTTAATTTTCTAATACATTTAATCAAAAAAAAATTCTTCACATTTTCAAGCAAATAAAAAGTTCATAAACTTTTTTATTTTTTAGTAATGTTTTGTTTTAATTTATGAGAGTTAATAAAAAATAAAATGTTAATTGACCAAAAAAGAAAAAAAATTGTAATAAAAAATTTATTTTACTAAAATAATTGAAAAGATGAAGATGACGACATATTGAGACAATTGAAATATTGAGGTGAGTTTGTTTTTTATGGAAAGTTTAAGAGGCTTAATGATAAAAGTGAATAGATTAAGATGACATGTTTCTACAATTAAAAAATGTTGAGAGTTTATTCTTTTTAAATAAAAGATGGAGAAGTTTTGTGAAATTTTCCTTATTTAAAAGACTAAACATCCAATTGGCAGCTCCATTAGATGTAAGTGGAGTCCATTACATCATCAACATACATTAAACTGGAGGGAAAGAGAGGACATCATGATTAGATTTTCTATTGTGAAATCTTTAGAACAAAGAGGTTATAAAATATTTTACAAAACAATTCCTTGCATGATGAAAGCCATCAAATTAGACAAGTTCATTCCTGATTCTTGAAACATTCGACTGCAACTTGGTGAAAGCAAGTTCATCACTTGTTCCTCAAAAAAAAAAAAAAAAAAAAAGTTCATCACTTGTATTGTATAGTTTTTTGCCCATATATTCGGCTGATATGACAGAATTAATAAACCTTTTTCTTCTTTAGTCAATTTTTTTTTTTTTTAAAGTGAGAATTCCGTTGCACAACATTAACGATATATATAGAGTTTGATCCGGTACAAAACAAAATACAACTTTTCATGTTTGATTATTTGAATAGCAAATTATGTTTTAAAAAATATTTTATCTATATTATTAAAAGGAAAAAGGGTAAGTATTTTATCTTCTTTTGCAATATATATATATATATATATATATATATATACTTCATACTTTTATTTCACTTATGCCTTATATTAAGTTTAAATTTTTTGTCCTACTTAAAGAATGACATTTTTATTTTTGAGTTTTATTGCATTAATAATTCTCCATGTACATAAAAATAGGTCTTACATAAGTATTTTTTTTGTTGCATAGACTAAAGAATTTATATTTTCTTCTTAAAGGGCATAAAAGATTGCTCTATATTAACTTTAATTAAAAAATTTGTAAATGCAAATGTATGAAAATATTGCTACCCAAAATTAATTAAGTTTTTCTTCCTTACCCAGAACAAAATTGTATATTTTTCCCATGTTGAAACTTGAAGGTTTGATGCCATATCTCCATTAGCTTTTCTAACCTTACACTTCAAACTTGTATGGCTGTATTAGAATTTATTAAACAAACTTTATATTCCATCTGTTTCAAAATATAATATACTTTGAGAAAATTATTTGTCTCAAACTACAATATATTTTGAAACTTTTGAGAATTATTTTATATATTTTTTTCAATATTATTCCTACTTTTAAATGAAGAAAGATAATATAAATGTTTTAGTTTCAAATTTCTAAAAAAAAGTATAATATAATAAATGAGAGTATTTTTTAAAATTAAAATTTCTCCTTAATATATCGTATATTTTGAAAGTAATTTGATTAGAATTTATTGGAGTACCTTCATGTTACTGTAGTACCTTCAGCCATTTCGGCTTCTTTAATGATAGTTTATTTGTTTAAGAAAAACTATAAAATTGAAAACACTAGAATCATGATTCATATCTACCTATGATATATATATTTTTTCCCTTACTTTTTCTTTAGTAAAGAGATGTTTCTTCTTTCTTTTTTTCCTCGAAATAGAAAATATATATATATATATATATATATATATATATATATTCAAGAATCCAATCAGTGAACCTCCTTATCTATATAACAAAAACAATATTAGCAAATGCAACTATCATCTAGAACGTAATGTAGCACCAATTTGATGAGTCAGTTCCATGTAAGCTAATCCATCCAAAACTTAATTATTTCTCCTATTTTTTCCTTCAAGCTTTGACAATATCAGAGTGGACCGTATGTATTTTAAAATACATTTTTATTCCATCACGCAAAAGGAAATTATATGAAAATAAATTGCATTTTCATACGTGTACAACCTAGTTAGCGCTTGGCACAACCTTATAGGTGACCCACTAACCAACATCAATGTAGACTTTGAAATAGCACGCATGCACAAAGCACAATCTCTCCCGACAAAAACGCTGATAATTAAGTTTAAACAATATCTATTACAAATTATTTTATTTAAATACTTTGAATTATTTGTTATTGAGATTTCTACTTATATGGGCCTTTTGTTCTTCTTCTTTCACCTGTAGTTTGTATTCTATTGAATGTAATTTCCTTTGCTGCTTTTTGAAGCTCATGTCATAAGGTCGGTGTTTCATTGTTTCAAGAATATTTTCTTGATAGCTTGCTTTGAGAAATTACATATAATTTCATAGAGGATTGTAAAGAAATTGTAAACCCCCAGCATTTCTTTTCTTTGTTTTTTTGTGGCAATTAGGCTGAATTAATGATGGAGAATAAGAAGATGTTGTTTGACAAATATGAGATGGGAAAGCTACTAGGCAGAGGAACATTTGCAAAAGTGTACCATGGCCAAGAATTGTCCACAGGTGAAAGTGTAGCAATCAAAGTTATCAACAAAGATCAAGTCAAGGCTGAAGAAATGATGAAGCTGATCACAAGGGAAATCTCCATCATGCGCCTTGTTCGCCATCCAAATATTGTAGAGATCAAAGAAGTCATGGCTACAAAGGCCAAGATTTACATTATCATGGAGTATGTAAAAGGGGGTGAACTTTTTGCCAAAGTAGCCAAAGGTCGTCTTAGGGAAGATTTGGCTCGAAAGTACTTCCAACAATTGATTAGTGCCGTGGATTTTTGCCATAGCCGTGGCGTCGCTCACCGGGATCTAAAGCCGGAAAATCTCCTTCTTGATCAAAATGGGGAGTTAAAGGTAACGGATTTTGGCTTATCAGCCTTAACAGAGCAACATGATGGGCTCCTCCACACGCAGTGTGGAACCCCTGCCTACATTGCCCCTGAGGTACTAAGGAAAAAAGGATATGATGGTACAAAGGCTGATATTTGGTCATGTGGTGTCATATTATATGTACTTCTTGCTGGTTTTCTACCATTTCAAGATGAAAGTGTCTTGAAAATGTATAGAAAAATTTTCAAAGCAGAGTATGCATTCCCATCTTGGTTTTCGATTGGAGCAAAGCGATTGATTTCGAAAATTTTAATGGCTGATCCTCAAAAGAGGATTAATATTCCAGCTATAATGAGAGTTCCTTGGTTTAAGAAGAATTATTCTTTGCCTCATTCATTTCAGTTCATGAAACTATGGTAGGCAATTTTGAAGAAGAGGAACCGGCAATTCGTGGAGCCATGAGGAAATCGCCATCTTCACCAGCCCTTTTGAATGCATTTCAGTTGATTTCATCGATGTCGACCGGATTTGACTTGTCAAGTTTGTTTGAGATTAAGGGGAAGGCAGGATCAATGTTCACTTCTAGATGTTCAGCTACTGTTATTATAACAAAGATTGAAAAAGTGGCCAAAATGTTGAATTTCAAAATTGCTAAAGGAAAAGACTTCACATTGAGGTTGTTGGCCCCATCTGAAGGCCGGAAAGGGAGATTGCTTGTGACTGCCGAGGTGTTTAAGGTTGCACCGGAGGTGGCCGTCGTCGAGTTTTCGAAGACGTCCGGGGACACACTAGAGTATCAGAAGTTTTGTGAAGAGGAGGTTAGGCCTGCCCTTAAAGACATTATTTGGACATGGCAAGGTGATGATTCATTTAACAATATTGACAAAGTTGATACACAATAAATTAAATGTATAACCCTAGTTAGGTTATACAAATTTGCATTTGATGACTTTTTAAATTTTTTTATTGGTTGCCATTGTTTTATCGATTGTATAATTTTCTTGCTAAATTCTGTTTGATTGAAAGTATAATGTAAATGATATGTAAATAGCAACAATTTGTAATTATAGTTTTATTTTTGTTCTTTTGGATGATAAGAGACAGATCTCATTTATTTTGGATGATCATTTTGAGCAAAATGATCATTTTGAGCAAAATGATCATTTTATTCATTTCTATTTGAACTTGACAGCCTTACCGTCTTTACCATATAAGCCAAGCAATTTTTAAAGTATCAAATACTTAAGTTTCAAAATATGAGTATAAGAAGAAAGATATCAAAATACAGATTTTGATTTCTTGAGAATATTCATAATTAAATGATAAATCCTCCATTTTTATTATGGAGTATTTGCTTTGAAGGCTTTAATATGTTACTAATGGAAAAATTGAATTGAATATAAATTTGATAGATTAAACTTTTAATCTATCTACTTACTATCAGTAAGTCTTTGATGATTGATCGAGCTACCACACTAATGTCACAATAATCCTCGAAGCTCATGGACAAATTCATCTATGTAAGCATTTTCAAGACCTTCAGTCAACAACTCCCTCCACTTAGCATGATTGGCTTTCACTTCCTTTCCAATCTCACTTTTTTCATCCATCACCATTCTTATGGCTTTGCAAACACCCTCTTTTGTAAACAGTCCATCTTTTGCACCCAACCGCCATGAACAACTCCTCT
This sequence comes from Apocynum venetum, assembly GCA_019593545.1. Lineage (NCBI taxonomy): Eukaryota > Viridiplantae > Streptophyta > Magnoliopsida > Gentianales > Apocynaceae > Apocynum > Apocynum venetum. Next base: position 1,343,086 of record SRSM01000727.1, on the reverse strand, counting down.
TCCTTGAGTTCTTTCCTCGAAACCTGGCGGTAGAGCCTCTTCCACTGTTTTAGCTCCTACTGGGGGTTTAAGGGCTGCAAAAATGGAAGATCGGTAAGCTCAAAACCCAAAAGAAGTTCTTGGAATTGATCCTTTTGAAGTATGCATTCACTTCCAAATGCACAGTAAATGACTTCTCTGGCTCCGAATCCATTTAGCCATTTTGTCCATTTTTCCTCTAGAATGGAAGTTGGTGGCTCTGGCACTACTGGACCTGCAAGAATTATAGGTTCTTGAACATTTTCTCTAGAAACATACAATAACCCCCCTCCATTTCTTTACATGCTTTGAAGCCAATGGCATCACATTCAGCAGCGGCTATTGCCAAGCGCCTAGACAATGTCAAGCCGTTCACATTGTCTTTCCGATTAAGCATTGAATGCAGTACATGAGCCCCATGCCTGCGGAGTTTGATGGAGAAGATGGAAAACCAGGTGCAGCTTTCACCAGATCAGACGCTGTTGCCTCTTCATTGAAGTCAGAGTAAGCAACAGGTTCAGGGGTCACAATTGAAAACCAAATGGTCTTAATACCTAATGATTTTGTTACTGATGGTAACCAGTATTGAAAGTCAAAGAAGACCAGTCGGGGTTTAATCTCTTGAAGCAAAGACTCAACATTTGGCCTCGTGAGATCCATCGCTTCCCGTATAAGATGTCGCAGTGAAATAGGAACATCTGAAGTTGTTTCTGCACCAGGAGGAAGTCCCACTTGTGTAACAAGAAGAGGTATAAACTTAAGGTTTTGTGGGTGAAGATTGAATTGCTGCAACTTTTCTTTTGTTTTAGTTGGCACAAGGAAGAAGATCTCATGACCTCTTGCAGCGAGCTTGTTGGACATATGAAGAAATGCGGTGAGATGGCCCATGGCAAACCATGGGTACATCACAATTCTCAAACTGCTATCATCCATTGAGTAGCTAGCATGCATTTGCTGCAGAGGGAAAAGACTTCAGATATCACCTAAAGATGGATCAATTGGGCAGAGGGCAAAAGCAGTTGGCAACTTAATTGATCCTGCTGAAGTTGATAATTTTTGAAGAGGATACACCATATAATATTTATAATTGTGAGTCCTTTCAAATCTCGGAATCTCATTGCATCAATAGAGCTACTAAAGGGATCCAACACCAACACTATTTCAATGTAGTATTTTTCCAAAACATAAGTTAGTTTCATAGAGTTTCACTTCTTTTTTCTTTTTCTTTTTAATATTAACTATAGTAGTTTACCTAGTTCAATTAAGTAGATAATGCCAATGACTTTTTAAGTGATTGAAAGAATATATTGTTTCTTGAAATTTAAATTCACGCAAAAAATTTAAACTGATTGCAATTTTAAAACGAAAGATAGTACAACAAAAGTACTCTCCATTAAAGATAAAAACTAATCCTTTTCTAACATTCTCAATATTGAAATACTATGCGAATAATTTAGCCTCTCACCTCAAACTGTTAAGGTCCATTTTTAACCATACAAAAATTAAATATGGTTAATGGTTGGAGATGAATCCTCAAAGAGGTTTCATTAAATTTCTTATGCAACTTTAGATTGAGACAAAAAATGTAGATGATATAAGATTTATAATAATATATAGCTACAAATTCACTTGCAACTCAGAGTAAATATGGGGCAGTGAAGGAGACTTTGTAAAAGGAATGCCAAAATCACATAGATTTGGGAATCATCATATCCTTGACAGAAATAAAGAGCTTATTTATAGTTTAAGAGGTCTATGAAACGAAAAATCTCAAGAATGGACCTGAAATCCTAAATTGAAGGTTAGGGAACCCAAGTAAGTATATCTTGCAGAACGCAGATGTTTTGGAAACCTATTGTAGGGATTAAGAGCTCCACCAACGTATTCATATGTATGTATCTTTGCATAAAAATATATTTTCTGCAAAATTTTCAGGAAAAACAAAGGATTAAGGGCATCATACCAATTGCAGGAAGCAGTGTTGTCGACAGAATCAGGTGGACTTAAGGTCTTGCAACAGGATAAGAGAGTCTTTGGCCTTGTTTCTGAGGCTGAGAGAGAGAGAGAGAGAGTTTATCCATATGGTTGGAAGCAGATGCCGTTATTATTTATTTTATTTTCTTTCCTTTTCTTTTCTTTTGGTAATTAGACGTGGCTGTAACTTGTAAGTTCAAGGATTGCCCGAAGTCCAAAGCAAATCTAGCAGCTCCTCCTCCCTAATGGTTTTTGCACCGATACCGTTGGAGAAAAATACTCCAAATCGGACCTGATTTGAACAGCCGATCGAAACTTCAAACATTGAGCTGCATTTTTCTTTTGTGACAAAATTTTTACTCTCTCTTGGCTCTCTGCTTCTCGGTTCTTCACACACACTCAGGGAATGCCATATCAATCAATTGAAATCTGCTTCATTTATAATACAAAAGCTACTAGTGCTTGTTTTATTTTTCTTATTTAATTTGCATCATGTCAAAAACTAGGGGAGACATGTGGCCCCAAAAATGTTGGAACCACACCTAACAATCTCCCCCTTCACCACATTTTGGGGCATCATCAAATCAGCTTCCTGTCTATAGAGCTTGTCTCTAGTCACAAGTCACAACTTACTTAACATGTTTGCACCATTTTCTGTTGTATAAACTTTCTCAAGAAATAATATCTTAGAATCCAATGATATCTGTTTCGAGCGATTGTAAAAATAGAGTTTTTACATAAGTGAATATCGATCTGACTATCACAATAAAATACATACATGCCTTTTTTCATTCCCAATTTTTGAAAGAATTACTTTAACCAAAGAAATTCCTTATAGGATTCAATAACTGCAATATATTCAGCCTTCATAGTGGATGAAGCAACACAGTTTTGCAATTTGCTTTGCCATGACACTGTTCCCCTGCAAAAGTCATCGAGTATCCGGAAGTGGATTTTCTGCTATCAACATCACCTACCATGTTTGTATCTGTGTATCCATCCAGCATGGTCTTTCCATTTCCAAAGCACAAAATCAATTTGGAACTACCTATGAGATACATAAAAATTCATTTGACTGCTTTCCAATGTTCTCTATCAGGATTGGAGAGGAATTGACTGACAACCCAACAATATGAACTATCTCCGGTCTGGTGCACACCATAGCATACACTAGCTATCGCTGAAGCATAACAAACTTTCTTCATATCTTATTTGTCTTTCTTACTTGAAGGACATTATTTCACACTAAACTTGAAATGGCTTGAAAGTGGTGCAGAGACTTCCAAGCTATTAAAATAACTATGTTATCATATAAAGTTTTATTAATTTTAATTTTAAATAATTTATATCTCACCAATTTATACGATCTTACCTTAATCATATTATAATATTCAATCGATTTGGATTTGAATATTCATATTTCCATTTTGAGACGTTCGAAATTAAATATTCATTTTAAAAAAAATATGCATATTTTTCATCTTAAATTCAACTAACAACCTTATTAATTTAAAAAATTTACATTTCACTAATTAATTACTAACACATAATTAATAAAAAAATAATAAAATAAATTACTTAAGATCAAATATTATTCTTAATTTTTAAATTAAATCAAATGTGAATATTAAATTTAAATTAAGGAGTAATAGCAACGCTGATAATTAAATGTGAACGTTCAATTTTAGGTAAAAAAAGCTTTCTTAATTTTGTATCCGAACATTTAATTCTGACATATGAAATAATTATTTTCTTTTTATTCTTAAAATAAATGTAAGAGAGTTTAAAATCCTGTTCGTGCGGTATGCGAACTCCAACTTGATCACAAAACTTCAGAGATCTTGCATGAGAAACTCTTGAAGCTTGCATATAAAAATTTGTCTCTGTTCTCTTTGTCTCAATGTCCTTCCATATTTCTTGATTGCAAATGCAAAGGGCTTAGCTGCAGAATGGGTTAAGAAGAGCCAAATGCAACCTTTCTCTGTCCCAGAGGTATGAAATTCAGGGAAGTTGGATGATCAATCAAATTGCCAGCCGTATTGGGAGATTTGTTAGATGCGCTAATCAAGACGATGAAGAAGATATTCCACTTGAACATGTTTGGTTAAAGGCATCACCCATTCTTCATACAGGTGAGAAACTATTGAAGGATCAACCTTGTATGGTCCATTGTATTCATTCCCAGTGAGGGTGACTTCCTGCCCAAACACCTTTGCTTTCTTCTCCACCCTCTTCTTTACCGTCTCCTCCACATTTGCAAATGTTAACATCTTCATGAGTGCATCTCTATCCTGTGAAAAAAGACATTAGTCTAGTTAATAGCTAGCAAGATCTCTGTGATTACTGTTTGCAGTGTGCATGTACTAATATAATTGATTAAAAGGGTACCAAACAAGGCATACAAAAGGAAAATCTACAAAGATTATATAAAATTATGAGGAAAAATACCTGAGAACGAATTGCCGGGGTATAGCTTTCTGGAGCATCCCTGAATTTAACTTCAGCAACAAATTTTCCATAGTGAATCCTTCTAGAGAGCGCCTACAAGATGATATCCACATGTAATGCTCTGTATGCTTAAAGGCTAAAGCTACAAAAAAGATGAACCATATTTTCTGCTTGGAAAAATGCCCATGGAAGTGAATGAAGAAAACATGTACTAAGTCCATTTGCACTCTTTCTTGGATGTGATGTGCCAGTGCCGCTTAATAACACTTATAACCAATGTACTCTTTCTGGATTACCTGAAGACATTCAAGATCAGAGGCTGCAATACAGGCGTAGTTTTCGGCATGACCCTTGGATGCAAAACTTGGAAGTAGTTGATTGATATACAAATTCCAGATAATCTTATTAATGTTAATAGTAGCTGCAGCAGGATGCAAAGCCTACATTGAATTTGGTGGCAGAGTAAAACTGTGAACTTACTTTCTAGTACTGCTTAAAGATGTAACGTCTAAATTATAGCTTAATTACCCCTGAACTGTTTTGAGGCGGTAGCAAAGAGTGTGGTAAGCCATCAGGGAAGAAAGGATGTTCTTCTGGAGATTGATATCTTCCGAACTATAAAACATCAAAAGTTAAAATGTTTCATGACCACAGAAATAATACAATGATGGAACTAATTGTAGTGCTCACAAAGCATTAACTTTGACTCGTAGTACACTATAATTTACAGATGCAGACAGCCTAACATTTCAATTGCAGTCACAGATTTCTTCTATTATCCCACTGCATAGCACTAAGTTAGTGCTTTAATATTGATCCAAGGAGTGTAACACATCAAAGGTGGCATGAGACAATCATTCTCTGTTTGTGAAAGCAAATAAGGTAAAAACTGCAACAACTTAAGAATGAATATTTGTCAATTACACAAGAAAACATGCAACTCTAAGTCGAGATTTTGCTATAGATTTATTCAAAAACTTGAAATGCCATGAATCTGATCCTCAATCCAGTGCCACTTCAAGACTGCCTTTTGGTCTTTAGAAGTTAAAAGATCAGTCTCAGTTCAGGCAAATATCTTTTCTTAGTGGAGAATAAGAGGGCATCACTTTAAATCATCAACTATCCCTTGAAAAAGAAAAGGAAAAAGAAAAAGAAAAAGAAAATAAGGTAGGACATTCATTGCCACTTTTGGAGTAATAATCCAAATTTAATTGGACCTTAGTAAATATTACGGAATTGAATATCTAAATTTTCATGTTGAGATATTTCAAAATTGAATATATATATTTTAAAATAATTATATTTTTTATTTCTTTAATTTAAAATATTTTCATAACATAGTTATTAATGAGGATAACGAGATATATTCTTAATTTTTATATTAATTCAATAACCACCGACAAAATAAAGAGTATCATTTAGTTCCAATGGACCACACATTTTAATTGGCTAATTTTTGCTGAATGATTGCCTACTCCTTTCTGCGTGTGCAGCTCTTGATTTTTTTTTTCTTTCTAATTAATAAATTGAAGTAAGAAACTTCTATAGGAAATTTATAATCCTCGTATAAACACAGAAAAACTCAAGCACCATCCACAGTTTTTAAAATTTTCTCAAAATTACTGCCATTTGATTTTCATATAATTTACCCAAGACACATGGATTAAAGGACAGAATCCAAGAATGTATAATCGCATACGAGAATCAAACCAATAAACAAATCCGAGAATTTCTTACTTTACCTTTGCTTGGGTGGCTTCAGTTTCTTTTACAAAGTACTCGAACAAGGAACCCGAAACACCAGGAATTAAGGATGATTTATCATCATAAAGCACGGAATTAATGGGGAATCTTGATCTCTCTATAAGGCTAAAAATGATTGTATCTTCTTGGCGAATCAAACTGTTTCTCACTGATTCAAGAGATAACCCATTGTTGGTTGGATCAGCCCTTGAAATAATTATCAAAATAAATAAATAAATAAAAATAAAAAGAAGACCAGCCATTTTGAAATTCCGTCTTAATTTTGATCTCCAAAGAATCCTGAATCGGAAAATACAGGATCAGAATTCTATTGAAGGAGCGGAATATATATATATATATATATATATATATATATATATATATGTACAGGGAATAAAAGATTAAGGAAGATGCAAAATGGCCGCATAAATAGTTGAGAAATGCACGATGTGAACACTCTAATCTGATTGAAGATAGACCCACCCCTCTTATCAGAAATTTCATTTAATCCGGTCCCGCAACCCGGCATGCATGGTTTTCTCGTGAAGATTAATCCATGCAAAACTGTCTTCAGTTGAAAAGTAATCGGATCCTCTGTCACTTTTTAATGGGTTAAGCGTTTTTTTATGAGGGAGAGAGATAACTCACCCACCCCACCAACCTGGATCGAAGGTCCCTTGACTAGGCGTATTATAAATGCGTATTATAAATGCGTATTATAAATGGAGGGATGTACACGATTGACAGACATATGTGGGAGAGAGTCAACAGGATTCAAATCACAGGACAAACATTCACAATATTTCAGTGAAAATTTGCTCCACACGAGATTCGAACCTGCGTTGCCGGAGTATTTCTCCCCACGTTACCATATACCTTACCAACTCGCTATACCCTGAGACGGGTTAAGCGTCTTTCATTGCCAAATCTTTTGTCATGTTCTGTCTACATCTTCTATCCTCTTCATATAACCCAATAAATATTATTTTACCATAGTTTTTTATTTAATATCATAACATTTTTTTTAATAAAAGTAGGGGTAAATTGTTAGAATATAGTCTTCATGACCACTAACATCAATTAATGTAACCTACACTTCAATTATAAAAAGTTGTAATTAGGATGTTATAACCAAAATTGTAACTCCTAAATTAAGGACTACTAGTAACTCCTTAGTCCTTAGTGTAACTCTATTTTTGATTAAATACCACTACCTCCACTAACTTAGAACATGGAGGTGAGTTACATGAGTTACATGAGTTACATAAGTTTCATATGTTACAAGAGTTACAAGAGGAAGAATTAAGGAGCCCTACTAAATGACCTATGATGGGAAGTGTCATACTATTGCCTATAAATAGAGTCATTGGTCCCTCTCTCCACTTGATCAAGTTGTGTGTTTTTCCATCACTTTACACAAACATAAAAGAGAGTTAGGAGAGGGAAGATAAAGAACCATCCTTGTTCATCATGTCTCAAGGTACAAGGGATATATTATATCTTATATTATTCATGTTTGAGTATGACTAATGATCTTTTTACTTTCTAACATGTGGTATCAAGAGCCATGGTTGAAGTCATACTCTTAAATCATTTGATTTATGAATTTTATGTTTGCATTCATAGATATACTTCTAAGTTACATTCAAGGTGATTCTTATTAGTTTTGTTAATCACTTTAAGAAGTATATTATATTATGATGTGCTCTATTATCTTACATTTTAATATGATGTCTTGTTTTTTGATCTACTAACATATCTTTCTTCAAGCATCATATTCTTTGATTTCAAGATTGAAGTAAAATATTTCCAGCCACATTAATGTATTGTTTGGCTATGAAAAGTTTAATACAACCATTATTTATGGAGTTTTGGTTGATGAGGTTGTGTCACCAAAGTGACTCAATTAAAATAAAAAAAAATATCAACTAATATTGATGGTTGTATAAGCATTATGGTTATATTAATTATAGATTATGTATTATCCAAAGGTGATATATTTTCTATAGTTATTTTTATGATAGATTTGTTATTTACCCAAAGGTATATAACATATGGATCTTATAAATTGTGGATTATAAGTGATTAATGGTTACTCACTTATTTTAGAGTTAATCCCTAGCATGTCAACTTTTCAACCCAAAGGTAGAAAAGCTTGGTGATGCACTAGATTACTCTTAATATGTAATCTTATGATTTTTCTTGTGTAAATTTCCAGCATCATTTTCAGGTGGTTTAGCTAACATTCCAGAGTTGAATGGAACCAACTATTCAGATTGGAAAGACCAAGTTCTTATCACCTTAGGGTGCTTAGACTTGGACTTATGCTTAAGGATTGATGAGTCACCACTACTCACTTTAGAAAGTTCTGAGGTAGACAAGACAATCTTTGAGACATGGGAACGTTCCAACCGCCTAAGTTTGATGATTATTAGAAGCAAAATTGCAAAACATATTCGCAAATCAATTCCGGAATCCACAAAGGCAAAAGAATTCATGGCTTCCATTGAAAAACAATTTAAAACTTCTGACAAAGCATTGGCAGGTACGCTTATGGCTACTTTGACTACTAAGAAATATGATGGGACTAATGGTGTGCGAGAACACATTTTGAAAATGAATAACTTGGCAGAACAACTTAGAACTTTGGAAACGACTATTTCTGAGTCATTTTTGGTACAATTTGTGCTCAATTCTCTTACTCATGAGTATGGTCCATTCAAGATCACTTATAATACACAAAAGGACAAGTGGACTATGAATGAACTCATTTCAATGTGTGTGCAAGAAGAGAAGAGAAGGATTGCATGCGGTCCATATGGTCTCTCAAAGTCATAAAGGTGATAGACTTAAAAAGACCAAGAAAAAGGGTTTTAAACCACTATATAAAGGTAAAGGTGAAACTGCATCTGTTGATGGTGATGTGAACATAAGATGCTATTTTTTCAAAAAGAAGGGACATAAGCAAATAGATTGCTTGAAATGAAAGAATTGGTTTTCAAAGAAAGGTAATTTCTTTTCATTTATGTGTTTTGAAACCAATTTGATTAATGTTCCTTCCAATACTTGGTGGTTAGATTCTGGTGCAACCATTCACGTATCTAATAATTTGCAGGGATTTCTTACAACCCGTCAACAAATGACAAAGGAAAAGACCATAATGATGGGGAACAAAAAATTGTCAAAAGTTGAAGCCATTGGAACCTATAGACTTATTCTTGATTCTAGCTACTTTCTTGACCTTCATGATACCTTTTATGTACCTTCGTTTTCTAGAAATTTGGTTTCTTTGTCTCGTTTAGATTTGATTGGATATGCCTTTCATTTTAAGAATAAATCACTTGTTATTTTCAATAAAAATGTTGAGATTGGTTGTGGAGTTCTATTTGATGGTTTATATAAATTAAATCTTGATTCTTCTTTTTCTAACTCCCTTTTTACCCTGCATGTGAATGTTAATGTTGGCACCAAAAGAAGTCATAATTCTGAAACTTCATCTATGTTATGGCACAAACGCTTGGGTCATATTTCTAAAGACCGACTTGAGCGACTTGTAAAGGATGGAGTTTTACAAACTCTAGACTTTATGGATTTTAGTACTTGTATAGATTGCATTAAAGGTAAGCAAACTAAAAGTACAAAGAAAACTGCCACTAGAAGTTCTGGACTTCTTGAAGTTATTCATACTGATATTTGTGGACCTTTTCCTTCCTGCATAAGTGGAGAAAAATATTTTATCACCTTTATTGATGATTTTTCACGTTATGGTTATATCTATCTGATTAAAGAAAAATCTGATGCCTTGACTATATTTAAAATTTTCAAGGTAGAAGTGAAAAATCAGTTAGATAAGAAAATTAAAGTTGTGAGATCTGATAGAGGTGGTGAATATTATGGCAAATACGACGAATGTGGTCGTAATTTAGGGCCATTTGCTAGATTCCTTCAAGAAAATGGAATTATTGCACAATATACAATGCCAGGAACGCCTCAGCAGAATGGTGTTGCTGAAAGGCGTAATCGAACATTATTGGATATGGCTCGTAGTATGATTAGTGGCTCAACTCTTCCAATATTTTTGTGGAATGAAGCTATTAAGACAGCCATGTATATATTAAATAGAGTTCCTACAAAGGTTGTTTCTAAAACACCATTTGAATTATGGGTTGGTAGGAAACCTAGTTTAAATCATATACATATTTGGGGTTGTCCGGCTGAAGCTAGACTTTACAATCCACATGAAAAGAAATTGGATCCGAGAACCATTAGTTCTTTCTTTATTGGTTATCCAGAAAGATCAAAAGGTTATCGATTTTATTGTCCTAATCATTCTACGAGAATTATTGAAACCAATAATGCAAAATTCTTGGAACATGAAAATAATAGTGGGAGTAATAGAAAAAGAGAAGTGAACATGAATCCTGAACAAAATGACTCTAATGATTCTCCCATTTTAGATACTCAAGGGGAAAATATTCAGGATTTTTCATCACTTCATAAAGAAAATTCTATTTCTATTGATCAATCCAAGAATTTAAGTACACAAAGTAATCCTCAAAATTTGCGCAGATCTAAAAGGCAAAAGAAATCTGCAATTTCGGATGATTACTTAGTGTTCTTGCAAGAACTAGATGAAACTGGTATTTGTGAAGATCCATTGACGTTTTCACAAGCCATGAGTAGTAGTGAATCTAATAAATGGATGGATGCTATGAAAAATGAAATGACATCTATGAAAACTAACCAAGTTTGGGAATTGGTTGAATTACCTAATGATTTTGTCCCCATTAAGTGCAAATGGATCTTTAAGACCAAGAGGGATTCAAAAGGTAATATTGACCGTTATAAGGCTAGGTTGGTTGCAAAAGGATTCACTCAAAGAAAATGTATTGACTATAATGAGACTTTCTCTCCTGTTTCAAAGAAAGACTCATTTAGAATTCTCATGGCATTAGTATCACATTTTGACTTAGAGTTGCATCAAATGGATGTGAAAACAGCTTTTTAAAATGGGAATCTAGATGAAGAAATCTATATGAAGCAACCCGAAGGTTTTGAGGAATATGGAAAAGGACAGCTAGTTTGCAAGCTTAAAAAGTCTATATATGGTCTTAAACAAGCTTCTCGTCAGTGGTATCTTAAGTTTCATGATACCATTACTACCTTTGGTTTTCAAGCAAATACACTTGATGATTGTGTATATCTAAAGGTCAGTGGAGTAATTTCATATTTTTGATTTTATATGTAGATGATATTTTACTTGCAACTAGTGATTTGAGTTTATTGCAAAATACTAAAAATTATCTTTCAAAGAATTTTGACATGAAGGATATGGAAGAAGCATCATTCGTACTAGGGATTGAGATTTTTAGAGATAGATCTAAAGGTATTCTTGGATTATCTCAAAAATCTTTTATAAACAAAATTCTTGAAAGATTTCAAATGCAAAGTTGTTCTCCAAGTCCAGCCCCTGTAGTCAAAGGTGATAAATTTGAAAGTCGATCTCCTCAAAATATTTTTGAGAAACATCAGATGGAAAAAATTCCATATGCATCTGCCGTGGGAAGTCTAATGTATCTACAAACTTGCACACGACCAGATATTTGTTTTGCAGTTGGTATGCTTGGGAGGTTCCGGAGTAATCCAAATTTAGATCACTGAAAAGCAGTCAAAAAGGTAATGCGGTATCTTCAAGGTACTAAAGATTATATGCTCACCTATAAACACAGTGATCGTCTTGAAATTGTTGGATACTCAGATTCTAACTTTATGGGTTGTCAAAAGTCTATGAAGTCTACCTCATGATATATTTTTATGTTAGCTGAAGGAGCCATTTCATGGAAGAGTGTAAAACAGTCTATTATTGCATCTTCTACAATGGAAGCGGAATTTATAGCATGTCATGAGGCTACATCTCAAGCAATTTGGTTACAGAATTTTGCGTCTGGGCTTAAGATTATTGATTCTATTGCAAAGCCTATAACCATATATTGTGATAATTCTGCTGCAGTTTATTTTGCTAAAAACAACAAATCTTCTAGTAAATCCAAGCACATTGAGTTGAAATATTATATAGTGCGCGAGAGGATTCAACAGCAAAAAGTGTCTATCATACATTTTAGTACTGAGATGATGCTTGCGGACCCATTTACAAAAGGATTAGCGCCGAAAAAGTTTATGGAACATGTTAGTTCTATGGGACTTGCAAGAGAATTGAGGAATTGGACACATTAAAAGGTTTGATGTTATTTATTTATTTTTGTGCACATTATTGTAAATAACATCATGGACCATTATGCATTTCTTCCTTATTTTATTTATCTACATTGGGTTACTAAAATGTGATACATGGAAGGAAATATATTATTATATAATATATAACCGCCATGATCCATTTTTAGAAACTTTGTAGAGTAAATATATTTTATGTCTATGGCCATTTAAGAGTGATCTACTTGTAACTTCAACTTTAAGTGGTCATTTGTCCAAGTGGGAGAATGTTAGAATATGGTCTTCATGACCACTAACATCAATTAATGTAACCTACACTTCAATTATAAAAAGTTGTAATTAGGATGTTATAACCAAAGTTGTAACTCCTAAATTAAGGACCACTAGTAACTATTTAGTCCTTAGTGTAACTCTATTTTTGATTAAATACCACTACCTCCACTAACTAAGAACATGGAGGTGAGTTACATGAGTTACATGAGTTACATAAGTTTCATATGTTACAAGAGTTACAAGAGGAAGAATTAAGGAGCCCTACTAAATGACCTATGATGGGAAGTGTCATACTATTGCCTATAAATAGGATCATTGGTCCCTCTCTCCACTTGATCAAGTTGTGTGTTTTTCCATCACTATACACAAACATAAAAGAGAGTTAGGAGAGGGAAGATAAAGAACCATCCTTGTTCATCATGTCTAAGGTACAAGGGATATATTATATCTTATATTATTCATGTTTGAGTATGACTAATGATCCTTTTATTTTCTAACATAAATTTCATATGACAATTTTTTTTATAGAAAAACACAATATGAATTCCTCTGCCACTTTTTATTACAAGCATCAAGTAAACTCATTTGTCCTATAAGATATTTTGTTACTGTTTATAGTTATTTTATTTATTATTAACTATTTTATCCTTACTTATTTTCTCATTTCTTTAAAGTATAATAAATACTCATTGAGAGAGAGAGAATAAATAATTTTTGTTTCAAATACAATAAATGTATAATAGAAAGTAAAATAATTTCTTGGTATGTTGAAATTACTTGTAATAGATGGAGAGAGTAGAAGTTTTAATTAGACTCTTAAATCAAAATTTTAATTAAAATAGTATAATGAGATAAACATAGTAAATGCTATATTGATTTTATAACATTGCAAGTTTAGAAAAAGGAAAAAAAAAAGAACATTATGAGTAAAAGAAATAAAGATAGTATAAATTCAGGTGTATAACTCATGAGATCAATACGAAGCTATTTTTGGATAAGAATTAAAAATTAATTTTATTCCTTGTAAAAATATTTTTTAAAACACAATTTTATTTCTAAAATTTCTATCTCATTCAAAATTTCAACTCCACATATAGATCTCAATATACACATAAAAATATTTTTTAATACTTTTAAATTAAAATCATATTATCAAACAATTTACTAACTCTATATTGTACATTTTAACAATGCACTTAATTGAGTTTTTTTTTTCTCAAAAAACTTTTTTATACATTTGATAATCTTATCAATATTCTGGAGCCCATAAAAAAATCTATTATATTCAACTATTAATTCTCTCTAAAATATTTTATCCAAACACAAAAGTTCTCATTTCTAAAACAAAACATTAAAAAAAACACTTTAGAAATCCAATCCAAATACAAGTTTTTCTCTAAGAAATGTCGTGTTTTACTTTCTTCAAAATTATTTATTGTCTTGAATAAACATATTTTTCATCAAATATCATAAGCCTTATTAATTTAAGAAATTCATTTTTAATGTGTATCATGAGGATTTCACCACTGACAACACTAATAATAATTATTAATATGACTTATTAATAATTTTGGCTTTCATGATGTAAGTGAACTAATTTTGAGTGATTCTTGCTGCTGGAATAGGGATTTACTGGTCCATATTTTTTTTGCCTTTTAAAGTTGAAGCTATTTGTTCAATCCCTCTTTGCCCTACTGACGCTCCTGATATTCTTGTATGGCACTATTATAAGAATGGAGTTTATAATGTTAGAAATGGTTACAAAGTTCTTATGGATGCTTCCAAAATGTCATGGGGAGATCTTGTTGATTCTTCCAGTTCTCCTGTGCAGAATTTTTGGAGGAAAGTTTGGCAGATTCATGTTCCTCCTAAAATTCATCATTTTATATGGAGGGTTTGCCATAAAATTTTGCCAGTTAATTCTAATCTTGCTCATCGTCTTGCTATGCCCTCTTCTTTCAGTTTATGTGGGTTTGCTGTTGAGAATGGCCACCATTCTTTGTTTGAATGTTCCAGTGCAACTGTAGTTTGGTCTTGCTTGGAGTTTAGTGAATCTCTTCTCTCTATGCACTTTCCTTCTTTTGCAGACGTGCTTCATGATGTTTTGCAGAAATTTTCAATGAAGGATGAAGCTATTTTTTGTGTTGTTCTTTGTAATATTTGGTATGCCCGTAACCGTGCTATATTTGACAATATTTAGACAGCAGCTTCTACTATTATTTCCCAATGTTTTGTCCTTAGTTGAAGAGTTCTTCCAAGTGACTGAAGCTTTATCTATGCCTTTCATTTCTCCTGTTTTTCCTTCTATTAGGTCTCCTCCCCCTGTTGGTGCTGTCAAAGTAAATTGGGATGGTGCTTATTTGCAATCTATTGCAGCTTGTGGTGTTGCTCTTCGCGATGATCAAGGTGCTTTTTTAGGTGTCTTGGCTTCACGTATTCCTTTCTATCCTAATGTGAAATATGTTGAGTGCTATGGTCTCCTGCTGAGCAATTCTGCAAGCATGTCATATTCCAGAGCGATCCTTTATCAGTTGTGAGAAAATGGATTTTTCTTCAACAGACCTATCCCATATTGATCATTTGTTGGATGTTATTCATGATCTTTGTCATATTTTTTAGTCTTGTAGTATTACTTTTGATAAAAGATTAGGTAATGTTATTGCTTATTGTCTTGCTAAACTTGGTTTGTTTGTGTTTCTGCTCTGAAATGGTACTCAGACTTCCCTTCTGATGTAATTCTTATATAGTCGAAGGGGCTAGAAGCTTCGGCTTATTCATCTTAATGTTATTTCTATTTTTCTTTTAAAAAAAATGATTTACTTGCCTTTTAAATTTCTTGCAGTAAATCAAAAAAGAACATTCAAATTTAAACAAAAGGTGTTAGTTTTTTATTTTTAAAAGTATAGTCCAAAAGAAAAAATGGGTTGAAACTATGTTATACTCCCTGTCTCTCAACTCCAAAGGAAAACAACTTCTTAAATTCAGTTCTCTCTTCTATTTATAATTATAATTTTTGCTCTCTTTGAAAGGAGAGAACATTAAATAACATGTGTAAGATTGGAAAAGGAATCATATTTATATATTAATAATTGTAAAATGAGTCATATTTTGAAATAAGAGGTTGAGTGGCAGATAATTTATATTTAGATACAAATATAGTATTACATTTTACGTTACTTAGAAGAAAGAAGAAGTGGAAAAAGAAAAAGGAGAGGAAAACATCGGTAGTATCATTATAATAGAAGATATTAAAGTAATTAAAAAATAACACTTTTTTCCAAAAAAAAAAAGTAATATTAAGATACAACGAGATATAATGAATTTTTTTTGTCAAAGCACATATTAAACAATGCATATCAAACGTCACTTAAGCACAAAAGGTTCTTAAGTGAGAATACCCTCAAACGTTACTTCAACGAAAAATTCCTAATAAAAGTAAATAAAGTAGAAGAGGGAAGTACCAATGACATTTTCCTTTGGCATATCTTTTATGGGCAGCTCGCCGGGTAACCGTGCCGAGGTATTTTCTGAAAAGCTAGTTTTGCAGTGTCTTTCCACCACGAAAGCTCTCTCTCCTTCTCATGAAGCTTTTGCATTGCGCATTCTAACGCTGATTCGAGAGCTTTTATCCTTTCTTCTTGTCTCATGGCAAGAAGCTCATGCAATCTCCTCTCAAGTTCCATGGGAGAAACACCTTCATAATTTTCATGTGGGTTATTGTCTCAGAGGGTTCAAATACTTGCTCAAAGCTTAAAGTAGTGATGCTTTCTTCAGGTGCAGAGTCTTCAACAACTATCTGCTAAATTAGGCTTCAGAAATTTAGAAAATCCACAAAGAAATTGAGGGTGCAGAGTGGAATTAGCCCAAAAAATGAAAAATATTACCAGCATTAAATTGAGGAAAAGGTAAATTATAAAACAGAGTATATACCTCTGTACATTCACAATTTATCGTAACTTCACTATCCAACTGAACTTGCAAATGCTCTAGTTCAACTTCAAGTTCTGCCTCAAGCTGATCCATCTTTGTATCTTTCGCTATCGTCACGATACTATAACAACTATGCTGGTCACAACTAGAAGCGGCATCTGAATTCTTTCTCTCCAGTGAATATGGGGAAACGTTATTATGTGTCTGGTCTTGAGCCTCTACTAGGGTAGTAATGGTAACATTTGATTCCGATGGTTCAAAAGGTGTATATCTTTGTTGATTTTGCAATTGCATCTTGAAATCTTGGACTAGTGTTTCCATTTGTTTGCATAGGTCAACCATCTTCTTGAGCTCACATTTACTTGCAGCCATTAGAAAGATTAAACCAAATCCAACTCCCAAGTTGAAAGAGACCTCTTTTCCATGTCCTATATATACAATTGGAGAGGGGGGGGGGGGGGGGGGAGGGAAGGAAGGTAAATTACCCTGGGAAAAAAATTGTAAGTTGTTCCGATTACAAATATATATCCTTAGAATCTGTCATAAATCTTATTTAAAATTAGTTGGGATACACAGGAATTTCAATTAGTAGGGAAAAAGAAAGATTCCCAAAGATTGGCAGTATGGTGATAAGTCCATAATTTACTTGAATATTTTACAAAAATCCTAAGAGTCATGGGATAATCTTGTGCAATAATACAAGGGCAAAATCCATTTGACTAACATCCATTCTTTACCATCATTAACTAAAAGTGGTAAATTATAGTAAGTGAAAATACTGCTATCTCTTAATAAGTCCTAAATTCCTTTAATATATATTAGTTATCCTAATGCCTGAAAAAATAGGGGAAAAAGATACTCCATATTTATCAAGTGATCTAACATTTGGCCATAAAGAAGAAAAAGCAAAGAGTATGCATAAAATTTTCAAGCTTGAGTCGGAAATGGATATCACCTGACGGTCCTGATACCTCTTGAGAGGAAGATGAGCCGCCATGCATGCGTTCCATGATTGCCCCAAATTTTGCGACATCGTCTTGAGAATGCCTAAAATCAACATTCTTTTCACCCTTTGTTTTCCTCAAACTGAACATGCACGAGATAATCGACCATGGCGATAAACAGGTGAAGTTTCTATAGTTTTTCCTGTTGTGTCTTCTTCGTTGACAAACCGCCGTGAAGGCTGAAAAGCGGTGGCTGCTACTGCCTTTACGCCCCATTTGGCGAAGATGCAAAAGGACTGATTTTGAATAATACTACTAAATGAAGAGAGAGGGAGAGAGAGAGTGTGTGTTCACGCATTGCTCGTGAACATTTATTGTTGTGCAGACAGAGGAAGAGAATATTAATTTATCCCTGCGGGCATTCAAGGATGAGATCCTTATTACTGAATGAGTTGATGTCTCTTCAACTTCAAATGTTCATTAGTCCTTACTTTAGACGGAAAATATTTGACTATATTTTGTCTGATTATCAAAATTAAATTCATAATTTTTCATAAAAATATATTTTAAAACATTTTTTTTCTAACTCTATAATTTTACTTAATTACATAAATAATATTTTTTATTATTTTTTAATTAAAATTACAATATCAAATAATTTATTAATTATATTTTATACATTTTAATAATATTATCATTGATGTGGGATCTAAAACATATTAATTAATTTCAAATTTTTAATATTTTTTTTATCTAAACATAACATCATTTTAAAACAAAATTAAAAAAAACTTTGAAATCTCATTCCAAATATACCCTTAATTTTTTACATGCTTTATAAGTTAAGTAATTGGTATTGAGGGATTTAATTTAATAGTACATTTCTTACTAGATTTACGAATTCTTAATAACAAACTCTATCATTTAATGGGCGAAAGCAGTATTGAAATTAGAACGTCTTGATAACAGACTCTATCACATGACCTCAAATGTTCTATAATTTATATATATATATATATATATATATATATATATATATATAATTTTGATTCCCAATGTAAAATTGCGCTACAATATTGGTCTTTTTTTTTTGACAAAAATTGGCTAATTTATTATACTATATTTATAATTTAATTATAGTCTCACGAATTTAATTACGGTTCTATTACAATCACGACATTGAATTATGAATCATTAAACTATTTAGATATATGTCCAATTTTGTTCTAAAAATCTTCTTTTTATCTCCCTAATTTTTTCAAAAATAATACTCCATCCATTATTTTTTTAACTTGTCAAAAAAAATGCATTTTAAAAACCCTTAAGGAAATATTAAGATTTATAGGTTGAATTTTAAGCTTTCATTAAAAGTTTAATTTTATAAGGCTATTTTCTCATAACACACAACTGAGGTCATGTGACAAAAGTATAACAAGGTTCAATAAGATGGAATGACAACCTTTCAGAATTTTTGAAAATTGGAGAAAATAACTTGACAAAAATATAGTTGAATAGTGTGTAAATTTCAAGAAGATTTGGCATTTATTACCTTTTTACTACTCCCTTCTAGTGAGATGGGCAATCATATTGTTCACGCAAATTTAAAAAATATGTTTAATATTATTGAAATTGTAATTTTTTTAAAAAATATTTTTCCTATTTTGCTCATATAAACCTAACTCATAAAACATAAAACAATAAGAGTAAAGTAAAAAGAATATAGAAAAAATTCACATAATTAAAAAATATTAAATATGTCTTTTTAATACATGTAAAAAATATAAATTAATATATTAGTGAGATGAATAGAGTAATAATATCGTCTTTTTTGTTAACAAATACTTAATCTAAGAATATCAAATTTATTTAAAATATACTCCTTAGAGTATTTTTTAATAATAAAATAATGAGAGTACATAATGATTAAATTATAATATAGACAATAAGAGTGATTTAAATCTATTTTATAAATGTACACACATTATATCGAACCGTTCGATTCGAACGTGCTTTGAACCGAATGCTTCCTTTTCTCTTTCTTTTTTTCTTTTGAACCGAATACTCGACCGCTGTTTCCCTTTCCACTACCTTCGCTTAATCCAAAAGTTTAAAAGGAGACTTTAAGAAAACAAAACCAGACAAAACAATAATAATAATAATAGTAATTAAAAAAAAGAAGACAACCATGGATTCTGGGTAGTGGACCAAATTTCTTGTACAATTAGAAGTCTTAACACAGTACATCTTTCAGCATTTTGTGCTGCCACTTTTTGCATCTTCCCTTTATAATCACTACTCCTTGAGGAGACTTTGACTCTTGTGTTTTCTGATTGAGAATTTCTTGGAGATCCCAATGGCTGGACCTGATGGGTTTTCTCTTGAATCAGTGAGAAAGAGTTTGATTGGCCAAGAAGATACAATCGTTTTCAGCCTTATAGAGAGATCAGGATACCCCATTAATCCCCTGCTTTATGATAATAAATGTTCTTTAATTCCTGGTGTTTCGGGTTCCTTGCTTGAATGCATTGTTAAAGAAACTGAAGCCACCCAAGCAAAGGTAAAGTTTTTGTGAAGAAAGATTCGGTTTTGTTTCTTAATTTGATTCTCTATTTTGCATATGTGATTATGCATCCTTGGTGTGTGTCATTTTCCAGTTTGAAGCTGTATTGATATTTAATCCGTGTTCTGGGATTAACTTATATGTTCAAGAAATCGACAGTAATTTTAAGAGAAATTTTTGTTGTATATTTTGTAAGTGGAAGTAATCTTGATTCAAAATGAGATAGATAAGTTTCCTATTATCCATTAAGATTCTTGCTTCAGATTATCAGTTAGAGAAAAATGAAGGAGCTGGAAATGCAGAAAAATGGCAGGCAATAACTAAAATTACCAATATTCAGCATAAATCATCCAATAAAAATGTGTGGTCTATTGGCATTTCCATTGTGGTAGTCAATATCCCGGTATTTTTTTCCCTTTTTTCTTTTTTGTTGAGGATGGTTTTCAGTTCAAAGTGATTCCCTTTTATTCTCTACTGAGAAATGATATTTGTCACGGGAACATTTTTGCTAGATGATAAGAGGGACTACTTTTGTTTATATCTGGATTCAATTCTGTTCGTTAAAGACCAAAAGGCAGTAAACTTGCAGTAGCAGTGGATTGATGATCAGATTCATGAAATTTCATGTTTTTGAACAAATCTTACTAATTATAATAAAATCTTGACTTAGGGTTACATAAGCTCTTGCGTGATTGACAAAAACTCATCCTCATGCTGTTGAAGTTTTTTGTCTCTTGTGCTGTGTTACGCTCCTTGCTTCGCTGTACATGGTTTGGCTAGCTTTGAATTTCCACTGCTTCTATTCCATAAAAAGGTTGAATGGTATTATAGTTTCCAACATTCTTCCTAGATCCTGTCCAAGGAAATAGCATTTCACATGAGTACTTGAATTCTCATATTCAGTAATCGGTAATTGATTATTTTTCCAGTATCACTAGTTGTATTAGCAAAATCTTCCATTTAAAAAGGTTTGCCTAAGTAGACTTAAATTTCATCCCTTTTCTCCATTTGAGAGAGAGAGAGAGAGTGACTTGATCCCTTATTAACAGCAACAGTCCCACTGATATTTTGCAAAATTTTCATTCCTGTCACCGACTAATCCTGCTCAAATACCACTTGTAGAGTCAACCACCCTTATATCACTTGATCTTGTTGAGAAAATAGAATAACTCACAAAAATATAGATCAAGATTTAAGCACTAACTTAGTGCTTCCACAATGGGAGAATAAAAAGTTGGAAGTTTTACTAGAAGTTATGGATGTAGCTGTGGTTACTTCCTCAGTTTTTTTGTTGAAAATTGCAGAAGAAATCTGTGATTACAATTCAAAAGTTGGTGCACTACCAGTTGGAGAGATGCACAGAAACAACGAGAAAGACTTCTTTTAAATGCTAAGAGAAGGTTTGGAGCAACATGAGTTTTGGTAGTTGTGTTTCAGAGAAGTCAATACTTTCCAGAATTACACAATTGATAATTGCAAGTACTTGCATTTGGACTTGCTTAGTGAATAGAAAAAGAAAATTTTGACTAAATTGTTGGGAGTTTGTGCTCCCATTTCTTCTGCAAGAACTATGATATAGTAGACTACCTGATGGTGACATTGTTCATTTTCCTAGATATTTTATGCTATTATTATCTAGTAGTTGTCTTTTTTTTTATTATTATTTAGGTATTTTCATGGTAACAATGCTTTATTCATTCTCGTGGTGTAAACTCTTTAGGCAGAAATGAACCAAGCTACCTGCTATTCTCCCACCATGCTAAACTGTACAGTCTATAATAGTTAATGGGTATCTTGTGAGAAGCTAGGGCAACATTTCAAGTGTCAATAGTAGACTATTGGCAGCTTAATGTTTCAAATTTGATGAGATATTTCTTGTGCTGTTTTTAACTACAGACCTCATAAATTTTTCTTATCCAACTAAGCCTTAGAACCAGAGAATAAGGCATAGGTAGAACCATTTAGGTTTGTACTATTACTGCTGTATCAGGTGTGCAAAATAATGCAAGCACTGAGACTTGATCTTTCTGTGGCCAAGTCTATCTTCTCTTTCAGCCAATGCCTAATGCTCTAACTTAACAATCTTAATATTATTTCCTTTTTAATATGATATGAAATGCTTTGGTCATGAAACTTTTTCAACTGTTGATGTTTTATAGTTTGGAAGATATCAATCTCCAGAAGAACATCCTTTCTTCCCGGATGACTTACCGAGCTCATTGGTGCCACCTCAAGACATTTCAGGGGTAAGCTACATAGAGAAACTCAGATATGACATATTTAAGCAGTACTAGAAACTAAGTTCACAGTTTTATTTTACCATTGAATTCAATGTAGGTTTTTCATCCTGCTGCTGCTTCCATTAACATTAATAAGATGATCTGGGATATGTATATCAACCAACTACTTCCAAGTTTAGCATCCATGGGTCATACTGAAAAGTATGCCTGCAGCGCAGCCCTTGATCTTGCATGTCTGCAGGTAATCCAGAAGAATACTGTAGTTATAGAGTTTATCTCTGGCACTCTACTTCCGTGAAAGCATGCAAATAGACTTGGTCATGTTTTCTTTAAAATAAGGGAAATTTTCTTTTCTATGTTTAACATGGCTACCTAAACTCGAGCATTTCTCCAAGCATATAGAGAATTAATTACATGCAAGTATCATCTTGTAGGCACTCTCTAGAAGGATTCACTATGGAAAATTTGTAGCTGAAGTTAAATTTAGGGATGCTCCTGAAGACTATACCCAAGCAATTCGTGCGCAGGTATTTCCTCATAATTTTATATAGGGGTAGCAGAATACTTGTATTACTATCTCATTAAGATTTTTGGTTCTTTTCAACTAGTTGATTTAATCTTTTTAGGCACTTTATGCTATGGTACTCTGGTCATCATTAAAAAGTTTTGCAATTAATTTTGTAAAGTTTCCTTTTGTAGGCTATGTTTGAGTCTCTTTTAATAGTTAGTTCAATGTTATGAAATTATTAAATAATTCTTCACAACTCTAACAATAATCATAGTGATGTTGCTATTGTTTTAAATTAATATAATTTTCACAGGATAGAGATGCACTCATGAAGCTGTTAACATTTAAAAATGTTGAGGAGATGGTAAAGAAGAGGGTGGAGAAGAAAGCAAAGGTTTTTGGGCAGGAAGTCGGCCTCACTGGGAATGAATACGATGGGAAGTGCAAGATTGATCCATCAATAGTTTCTCGCTTGTATGAAGAATGGGTGATTCCTTTAACCAAACATGTTGAAGTGGAGTATCTTCTCCGTCGTCTTGATTAGCCCATCTGAGAACTTTCCATACAGTTGGCACCTTCATTTTATCTTAGGTGATCATCCCATTCCCTGAATTTCATACCTAGAGAAAGGTTACATAACTCCCTTTGCAGCTGAGTGTCCTTTAGTTTTGCTATCAAGAGATATGGAAACAAAGGGAAGGAGAAATGGAATTCTTCCTAAGCCTAATGAAGATTTGACTTGAAAAGCAAAACAAGGCATGTGTGTTAATTATCTTTGAAAACTATCAAGTTTATCAAGTGTAGAACTGTCTGCATGCTTGTTAATCAGCCTCTTGGATGGCTTTGATAACATTAATAAGATTTGTATTGATACCCATATTCAATCTAATTATTTTCAATCAGTCCATTATAATTGGTCCATTAAAAAGTGTTAATGGATCTTGTACGTGATATTGTGCTTAATTTGCATCATTTTTGGGGTTGTCTAATGCTCTTAGCCTCGGGAGAAATCTATGCAATTTTTTGGGTTGTCTCACTATTTTAAAAACAGTCTTAAAGCATAAAGTAATATTAATTTTGATAAATAATGATTCTTTTGGAAAAAAATATAGACAATTACCAATAATATGACTTGAATCTATTATATTTAAATACGATTTACCAATCAAGTTTACTTACTTTGTTAAAAATAAAATTTAACTTTCTTAAATAACTTTAAAATCAAATATCCCAGTAAATGACCAAACACGTTTGGACATAACAAAATCTCAATCTTGATTGTAAGAAATGAATATTTAAAAAACTAAAAACACTCTTTATCAAATATCGATTTAAGCCTTTTACTCTTTCCAATAATCACCTCTTGTTGAAAATTTAAAATTAACAATATCAAAAAAAAGTGGTCTGATGGAGGGGTGTTGCAAACAACCAAGACATTAAAGTTATAATATGAACACCTTCTGATTTAATTTACCAACATCTCTAAAGTCTTTGTTCGGAATTTCTCCATCATAGGAAGGAAACAAACGCACGAGTGAGCACATGCTCATTAAGTAGAATTGATACTTCTTTGGTACGATATTGTTACATAATTTTATACATTTATAAATTTTTTCATCTTGTATCGTTCATTTATATATTCAAAAAGTTTTTCCTACATTTTTTTTTATATATAAAAATGGTTTAGATACTAGGCCCTATTCTTACTAAGCCCCAGTATAATACCAGATAATTGAACTTTTAGAGCTATCAAATCCCTAGAAGGACCAAGGAGCCCAAAACTACAAACTGTCAGTTATCTATGCTTTGTAAACTAAGGTCAATGGGAGAATTGGGATTCAGAGGTTTATCACCCTTTAGTTTAAACTCCATCATTTTTTGTTTCAAGGGTATTGAGGGTTAAATATTTTCCTGTATGATGCTTTCCTTTCCTTGAGATCAGACCCGTGGAGAAAGTGGAAGAGCTTTTAGATATTAGAGATAATTTAAGTTGGGTTTAAAGTGGTGGATAAGTGAGGATTTGGATTAAATCCTTATTCTACATGTCGATTATGTCCTTCTCTCAATCTAAATAGATTCGACAGGACTAGGGCTATATCTAATCTGATTGACTATGAAAGGGAATGCTGAATGGAATCTTTGCTTAATTGTTTGTTCAATAACTATTATAAAAATTAAATCATAAGAGTATCTTCATCCATAAAATTCTTAATAGTTATATTTTTCTTATTTTTTGGGAGGTGCCATCATTAACAACTTATTTTTTGAATTTGCTTCTACAAGGTACCATTGTTTAAAGACTGTAAGCAACTCTTTTCCTCCAACTGTGAAAATTGCTTTTGGACTACTTGCAACTCGGTCAGAGTTGCTCTAAATATGTTATTACGTGATTTATGATTAGTTGATAAAAGAGTACGATCATATTCTAACATATAGTGATTTTGACATAGCAAAGAGAGGGTTCTCTTTGTCCAACTAAAATGATACTTTGACAAAGTTTAAAAAGATTAATATCCCACCTAAATATCTACATTTCTTATGAGATAATTGCCACTATATTATTCTTAGATCTTAATAGGTGATTGAATAATATTGAATCATTGATCATTGTCCCCTTTGTGGATTGAATTTTGAACAACTCAAACATGCCTTGTTTCACTGTCCAATAGTAATATGAATATTATGTCTATTTCATTTTCTCTTGAATCATATTAAATTTTCTTTTATTTCACTCATGAAAATTCTAAAGTTATTACAAAAAGAAATCTTTATGTTCATTTATATCATATGGGGTGTTTAGAACAACCATAATCTTACTTTGTTTCTATGATATTGCAGATTGCCAAGACACTCTCTCAGAAATTCATTAAATTCAAATTCATGGTACCTATTATAGATGTTGTTCAAGTTAATAGGCTCGGGATGACACATTTGAAAAAGACTATGTGATCAAATTGTACTACTAGTCATAGTTAACCTCTCATTAGAACTTTCATCCAGAGATATAAACTAGACACCATAAATGATCTGTTCAAATCCTATTAGCTGAAACTAAAAGGCAAAACAATTCAACAAATACAAAACCTCAACCAATCTATATCTATTCCAATGGTGCAATTGTTTCATCATGTTAACGTAGTGTGTTTTCTTTCTTTCTTTCTTTTTCCCTTTTTAACATTCGGATTTCGAGCTATACACTCGATTAGTCCTGAATCCCTGTCATCTGCCCCTCAATGAGTAGGAAAATGTAAATTGCATGATACTGAACAACTAGCCAAAGCCTTAAGGAGTTGACAGTGATCTCAATACTTAATGCACATGCTCTTGATCTTGTTGAGATCCAAACTTACGCCAACAAAATACCAACATACTTACCTCCCCAACTTTTGCAATCGAGAGTAAAGAAGTTTGGCTTTAATATCACAATTCTACATCTGCACATGAAATATGGCGAGTAGCTCCATTTGGATACCTCAAACTTAATATTTCTATGGATCATGGTTGGATTATCAATGGGATGCTGGTTTTGTTTTAATAAACATGAGGACACTTTCTTTCACCAATCGATTCAGTTAGAAATCAAATCCATTATATTGAGAGCTTGCACTTTAGAAAAAGCTAAGGGCTTTTCAATCATTTTGGTTGAAAATGATTGCATTGGGGTTGCTGAAGGGTTTTCTTCAAAGGCCAAAAATCAATGTCCACTAGGCCATTTTTATTAACTATGTAATCTCAATTAGGATTTCATAAAAAAGGAAGAAGAAGATAATCTCAATTAAGTTTCATTTTTATTTTGACCATTATAATTTGAGATGCTCAAATAATCATTTAGCACATCTATTAGTTTTGGTGTTTTTTAATTGTATATGAATCGTGTATTTGGTTTGAAAATTTATCAAATTTCCCTACCAATGTTGTACTTGATAATCTTAGCTAATTCATTTTTTTTCTCTTCTTCCTCCAAAAAAAAAAAAAAAATCACTTTTGAGATTATAGACTCAAATTAATTTGAAAATTGAATAATCTTAAAAGTTTACTTTGATTTAGATCTCTTTAACTTTAATTAGAAACTATGTCCACCATTAAATGTGCTTTTAGTTTTTTTAAAAAAATTCAGTTTTGCAAGAATTTTTTTCAAACCTTTTGATTTTGTGAAAAGATTATTTCAAGTTTTTTTTAATATATTTCAAGATATATGACTTCATTTAATTTTATCATATCTTCAAAAAACAATAAAATTAAACTTAGCATAATTGCACACATTATCTTCTAAAGAAAACCATGTTAATATTATTGAATTATTAATTTAATTTGATAATTTATTTTATTTATGAAATTAAAATTTTATTGATAATTGATGTTGAGATTTACACTAACTAAAAAAATAAAAATAAAAAGAAATAGAAAACAAACCATGTAATTTTTTGGAGGTCACGTGCCAAAAGAAACATAGAGAAACTGATATGAACATCAGAAGAGCTACTAATTGAAAAAGACTCAAGTGAGAGATTAAACGGAACAGCCAAACACATCATTATCCTTGTTGATAAACATTCCCATAGAAAAAGACACAGACAAACCTCGGATCCTATGTTCTCATTACATCCTTAAACTCCAACAACATTAACAAAATCTCACTTTCCACCTGAAATTAATTAATTGCTAGAAATAAGTGTTACCCATTTCAGCTCTGGACCCAACCCCATTTTCTCTACTGGGTTCCTCCCATTCAAAGCCAAGACTCTCTGACACATAACTAAGTGTGAATT
This sequence comes from Apocynum venetum, assembly GCA_019593545.1. Taxonomy (NCBI): domain Eukaryota; kingdom Viridiplantae; phylum Streptophyta; class Magnoliopsida; order Gentianales; family Apocynaceae; genus Apocynum; species Apocynum venetum. The sequence continues at coordinate 1,315,448 of SRSM01000727.1, read as the reverse complement.
TCAAGCCAATTTTGCGTTCTATGAGAATAATTCAAAGTGTTCCTTACAGCTTCAGCAATATCCATGTCTCACTTGTTTCTGAATCCATAGTCTCTTAACAATGTTGCACTAGTAAATGCGTATATATATATATATATGTATGTGTCCATGTGCATATGGGAGAACTAAATGCTGTGTGGAGTTTGCAATATTCAACATTTGGGATCTGGGTTCTTAAAGCTGATAGGATTTCTGCTGTTTTAGATGCAATGTGGGTTATTTTCAAGAAATTGACGAGGGTTTCTTACTGAATTTAGCGTTGGATCTTGGTTACAAAGATGGCGCTTTTTCGCAAGTTTTCTACCGGAAGCCACCTGATGGGCTTTTGGAGATATCAGAAAGGGTCTATGGTATGTTTTAATTGAATAATGTGGTAAAAGTTTGACCCTTTATAGGCTGGACAATGTTATAGTTTTTGAAGAATCTTTATCAGTTTAGTAGTTTGAGTTTCCTGCAAATTGTTAATTTCTCTGTTACTTATTGAGCATACCTTAATTTATTAATACATTGAAAGTTTTCCAAGATTGTTTTGGTGCGCATTAAGTATTTCTTCTGCGATTAATGAAGGGATTTAAACTTCATAAAATGATATTACGATACTTGGCTTACATTCGTCTTTGAATAATCTTACATATATAAGAAACTGATTATCAAAATCAGGTGATGGTGAGATCCTGTGAACAATTCTGCAGGATTTTCAATGTAGAAAAAGATTACAAATGTAATGATGCATGCTTGCATCTCTTATTCTGAATGGCTTTTTGACCTTTACTTACTCTTTTCATGAACGCTCACTGTCTTCAATGTGTAATTACATCTGTTTACTGGAAGAGACAGGCAAAGGGCTTTAAACCCTAACAGACGAGAATAGTAAGCTTAATTTCTAGCATGTATTTGAGGTCCTCAACTCTAAAGTTTGTTACCTTTGCATTTGGTCAAGAAGCCTAATATTAGAAGCTCTCCAGGATTTTCTCTTTTGTATTGGACTTGTATCCAAGTTTGGCTACTAAAAAATGGACAGCATCAAATAAGCGATGTAGGGAGAATAATAAGCTTAATTTCTAGCATGTATTTGAGGTCTTCAACTCTAAAGTTTGTTACCCTTTCAGTTGGTCAGGAAGCCTAGTAGTAGATGCTCTCCTGGATTTTCTCTTTTGTATTGGACTTGTATCCAAGTTTGGCTACTATAAAATGGACTGCATCAAATAAGCGATGTAAGGAACCAAATAGTGTGAGCCACTAAGCCATTGATAAGATATTCATATGTAAAGGTAAATGGTCTCAAACATCTAACTTAGGGATTGCCGAGCTAATTTCTAGCTATTCATAAACATTACTATATACAATAGTAAGTTATCTCTGTAAATAAAGGAAATGAATCTCCTCTTCTGTTAGTCTCCTTTAGATTTGATATGAGCGTTATTATTATGATTCTAATCTATTATTAATGGAACTTTTGTATATTTTTTCTCTTCACGGCATCATTAAAATTTTGGTATTTCTTCAATTCCTCCCATGCCTGTGTCATTTAGTCAAATGTCATGGCTTTTGCTGCAGGAAACATTGCAATCAATACTAGTTTCACAGAAATCTTTACCTCGGTGTAATAGAAAAATGGTTCATGCTTATTATTCTTCTTTCTATGATTCTGCAGTCTTTGATTGCTGCTTTGCTCTTGATGTTCTTGACAATGGGGAATACAAAGACTATGTTGGCAGCGTTGTGGGTGAGCTCCATGAGTACTTCTCTGATGCTTCATTCGTGGTTTTTAATCTTTGTAATAGGGAGAATAAGAGTCAGATTGCTGACATACTTTCTGAGTATGGTATTGTTGTAATGGACTATCCCAGTCATTATGAAAATTGCCCTATACTTACTATGGAGATGATTCATCACTTTCTGAAATCAAGTGAAAGTTGGCTTTCCCTTGGGCAAAGGAATGTGCTTTTGATGCACTGCGAACGTGGTGCATGGCCAGTTCTCGCCTTCATGCTGGCTGCCCTCCTGATCTATAAGAAACAGTTCACAGGGGAAGAGAAAACTTTAAGCATGATCTATAAGCAAACACCTCATGAAGTTTTGCAGTTAATGTTGCCACTGAATCCAGTACCTTCACAGTTGAGGTACCTACAATATGTTTCAAGAAGGAATTTGGGATCAGAGTGGCCACCTTTAGTGAGAGCACTCACTCTTGATTGTATCATTTTAAGGGATATTCCTGATATGGATGGAGAGGGTGGCTGTCGACCAATATTCAGGATATATGGTCCAGATCCTTTTATGGCAGCTGATCGTACACCTAAGGTGCTTTTTTCTACACCGAAAGGAGCAAGATGGTTCGACGATACAAACAGGTGCTTTTGATTGTGATAGCTACATTTTTTTTATTACACCTTTGTTTGTCATGAAATATTGTTCAGTTTATGGCCTAATCAAAGCTTTTTTTATTTATTTATTTATTTTGTATTTCCGTTTTTGCCTGTTTTTTTTTTTGTCTAAATATTTCCCCGTCAGAACTACAAGCATAAGAAAATATTCTTCCCCTTCTTTGCTTTTCTCTCTTCCTACGTGAACATAGCTTAGCAATGCAGGATTTTGTTCGTGATTTGGTCTAATGGGAAAGAACTCAGAGTCAGCTTTAGTGGACCTCATACCAGGAGTACTACAAGGAACTAAGGCACACAACTAGTATAAAGATCTCCAAAGAAAGACGTATTCTCAAGAACTAGAAATCCATTACTAATGTTTTCAGTGGTGTCTTTGTTACTATCATATAACAAAACTCACTGTAGAAATCTTTCACAGCAGAGGTCTCTAATAAATTGTTAGTAATAATTAGTGATAGAGCTGAAATTTTTTAATGCTAGCTGTTAAGAATTCTTCTTTTTCTTAGAAAGGATTTCAAATGATATTGAGTTAATTAGCAGATAAAGCTTACCAATACAGTATTCATAGTTTGTCCATGATCTATCAGTATCAATAAAGGAAATAAGCAATGTAATGATCTAGATCCAATCTATGTGAATGAACATACAGAATGATGGTGCCCATTGTTGTTAAACTACATGTTGCTTTTTATTGAACTCTTGGAAGTCTAGTACTACTAGGTACTAGTGATATTTAATTACTCCCTTTGTCCCATTCCAATTGTCCACGTTTCTATTTTAGGTTGTTCCATTCCAATTGTTCAGTTTTTAATTTTAGTAAATACATTTACAATTATACCTTTATTATTAATGAAGGATTTTGATGAGTTGTCAACTATTTAGTGGATAATTCATTTTTTGAGAAGAATTAATGCATATATACTAACTATTAAATGAGGGAAATTTAAGAACTTTAGTTGCATAATTATCATTTTCAATACTAGTTTTAATTCTTATGCAAGTCCAAAGTGAATAATTAGAATGGGATGGAGGGAGTACTAAATAAAACTCAACAGGAAATTATAGGCTATTTGACTGATAATAAGAGGTCCATGTTGTGCTTAATATATTGTAAGCAGAGCTTGTGCTTAATCTTATAAAAATATATCAGTTTAGGATTTCAATTTATGTTGTCTTTCTTATTATTTGAGATGAAATTGAACAGTTAATATTTGCTCAATTAGCTTGTTCTCTGTTCTCGTCAGAGGGTGCCACTACAAAACGATATGAAAACTTAGTGCAGTTAAACCAGAAAATAGATACAACTATCAGTTTGATTTTTTGTTTGTAAATACGAGAAAAGATTTGTTTTATGATTTCAGCTAGGGTACTTTCAGTTAACAAGAGTAAGAGGTTAGACCTTTTGGTTCTTGTGTTTTTTCTTCTGAGGTTAATGGAGTTTGGAGTGAGATCCAATTGATTTCAGTCTTCAGAACAATGTGATTTTTTTTAATTGTTTTTTTCTTTTGTCATGGCTTAGTTAAAGGGTCAACTCCTTCCCTTTAAACTGCTAGAAGAGGTTCCTGCTGTTTCAATCTCAATTAAGTATTCAATTATTTTTTTAATGTTTATTTTTCTTCCATTTTATCTTTTTTGTTGATTCATTTCTCTTGATAATTATGGCTTCTTGAAGGTCCTGAAAGAATGAATCTGATGCACATGTTCTTTCAGTTGTGCTTAATAAGGTTATGATAAGTAGTCTACCCAACTCTACAGAGCCACTTCCTAAACACTTTTTCTTGTAAGTCTATGTTCAACTCAGCCTGGACAATACATTACTTAAATTGTAATAAATGATAGTTAATTTGAACTTCATCCAATCCTACCCATGAGGGAAATTGTGTAATTATTTGTACAATATTACATTGGTAAGTCTTTGTGGTTTCCGGTATCCCTTTATACATTTGCCACATTTGTGCAATTTAGTTTATCTTAGTGAAAGATATCAATTACATATTGGACAAGTGGAGATGAGATTTGTATTCACTAAAAGAATGTTGCTTGCAAAATAGTGGTATCCTTGCATGTCTATGCAAAAACCATCTAGGAGCTTTTGGTGACTTTATCCATCATCTATGAACAGATCTGGATCTGATTTTTTTAAAAAAAAATATTTTATTATTTTTTTGGAAAATGGATTGCTCTATCAAAACCAATCTCTCATATGAGTGCAATTTGAGGTAGGTTTCTGCTAAAGTTTGAGTTAAATTGAGGTGTTACTGGCCCGTGGTAAGCTGATGATTGATTATGCATGTATCTTTTTGGCTCTTAACTGACCTGATTCTGCAAATCCAGAATCTTAGGCATTATTAAAGTAGTTGAAATAGAACATCTTTTCTAATTCTTAGGGTACAGTACTTGATCCTTGAGTATGTGATTCATGGTAGCCCCTACACATTACAATGTGATGGAAAAAGACTTCTATGTACTTGAGTACAACATATCTCTTCTGTAGTTGATCATATTTTTGAACTGGGTCTTGATAGATGATACACTGGATGGAAAAACCAAAAGCTGAATGGTATTTACAAACATTTGGTTCTTTGGGTCGGATATTTAAGATTGACGTGCAATCCTTAACCTTAATAAAATGTCAATGTTTATCTATTGCAATTAATTGATTCATAACTTGAATGGAATAGTTATTTTGAGTTTGTATCACTTTTCTGTTCTTATGCTTTCAAAGCTGAAACAAACTCTTTATATACCTTTAATTTTTTCCCTGCAAAATGCATAATATTTTCTTACAGGCAGATAGTGAACTTGTTAAAATTGATATCAACTGTCATATTCAAGGTGACGTTGTTCTCGAGTGCATAACGTTGGATAATGATCTGGAACATGAGGAGATGATGTTTCGAATCATGTTTAACACAGCGTTTATTAGATCAAACATTTTGATACTTAACCCTGATGAGATTGATACTCTTTGGAATGCCAAAGATAAATTTTCAGAGGACTTCAGGGCAGAGGTATATCATCTTCTTCGATATTTTTCTGTTATTTGCCATGTTGTTTTCATTTTGATTAGTGATTTTCTGCGTTTCTTACTGATGAAGGTTCTTTTCTCTGAGATGAATTCCTCTTATTTGGATGTTGCACTTGATTTGCCAATTATTGAAGACAAAGGAGGTCTTCCTATTGAAGCATTTGCCAAAGCTCAGGAAAAGTTCAGGAATGTTGATTGGCGAGATCTGAAGGCTGATCCTGCAACAAATATGCTTCAAAAAACAGCATCAAGCATTATAGGAAAAACCTTGGAAAATTTCCAGGCTTCTGGAGAACGAAATCTTGAAGACAGTTCCTCTAGGAGTGCCATAATGAAAAAACTCGAGCAGGGTTCCATTGAAAATGCTAAAGAAGAGACATGTAACACCATCTCCCTCCAGATTGCTGGACATGACGATTTAGAAAATGTACCTAATGAAGCATTTGCTAAAGTTCAAGAGTTTGGCAATACGGATTGGCTTGACCCAAACACAGATGTGGCACTAAATATTTTGCAAATAACTGCATCAAACATTATACAAGAAAGGTTGGGAAATTTCCTGGCTGCTGATAAAGAAAAGAAAAAAGCTACTTCCCCTTGGAGTGGTGGAAGTGGAATTCTGGAGAGTGTTTCATCTGAAATTTCTAGAGAAGAGACATTAAAAGATGCAGAGACTTCAAACTACAATGGGCTGAAGCAAGACATCATAAGTTCCCAAGTTACAGCACTAAAAGTAAAATCAATTGCCTCATCTGAATCTTTTCCAGATTTGAACTTGCTTGGAAAGATGAGAGAAAGCCACGAATTTGAGGCTGCATCTGAAAGACCTCCTCAAACTGAGATTAGTTCTGCACAAACTCCTCAGAGTTCCATGTTCAATCCAGGTTCATTCACTAATTCTTTGCCAGGTTCACCTGCTCCCCTTTCAAAGTACCAAAGTGCACCATCTTCTCTTGGTATTACTGCTTTGTTGCATGATAATGGGGGATCAAAAAATAAAGTGGGGGCTCATGTAGTGACATTATCTCCAAGATCTGCTCTTTCAGCATCTTTTCCTCATCTATGTAAGCCTGTGCCACCTAACTTTTTCTCGGTGGTGCCACCATCAGAGCTATCTCCCTCTGCAGCTGCATCTTCCAGCACTCTTACAAAAGTTTCTACTGCTGTTTCTCCTACTCTATCTCTGCCACCATCACCACACTCATCGATGTCAGAACCTTTGAAAGAGTCATCAAATGTGAAACTAAATACTAAATCACAATTATCCCCTCGTAGTGTGACGTCTCGGAAAGAGTGGGATTCTCTTTCCAAATCTAATTCTGAAACACCAACACAGGATAGAGCAGCAGCTTCTTCCTCCATCACGAACTCCTTGGAATGTTCTCCTTCAACTCCACTTCCTAACACACCTTTATCCAGTTGCCCTGCTGCTTGTAAACTTCAAGAACGAAGTTCAGTAGTTGATATTAGAACTGACCCACCACCTCTACTTCCTCTACATTGTGGGCCAGAATCAAGGGTTACTGTTATGTTTCCAGCATCACCTTCGCCTCCTTTACCTCCAGCAGCATTTTCCTCTGGTGAAACTGTATTGGCCACTCTCAAATACTCATCTTCAACTTCCAACGTTTGCCCTCCTCCAATCCCTGAGAGGGTTTCATCCCCGGGTCTAATTTCATTGATTACTCCAGTAAACAATTTGGAGTTCAGTGCTCCTCCTCCTCCTCCACCACCGCCACCACAAGCACCATCTCACCATCAGAATCTAGGGTCAATCTCAAGTGCTGCTGCTAAAATGTCAGAGCTGCCACCGCCACCACCTCCTCCACCACCACCACCACAAGCACCATCTCACCATCAGAATCTAGGGTCAATCTCAAGTGCTGCTGCTAAAATGTCAGAGTTGCCACCGCCACCACCTCCTCCACCACCACCTTACCATCAAAAGCTAGGGTCGATCTCAAGTCCTGGTGCTAAAATGTCAGAGCCACCACCACCGCCTCCACCTCCTACAACATCTTCATTAAGAATGGGTCCATCTCCAATAATGGACCCTCTGTCTACTGTTCCTCCATCTCAACATCCATCCTCTGCATCTTCCTTATCCAGCGGCCCAATTTCTTCTCATGTCTCAGAGGAAAGTTCTGTAATGGCTACTGGACCTCCACCACCTCCTCCACTTCCTTCACATTCAAGTTTTTCCTCGAATCATGCTGCTTCATCATCAGCACCAGCTCCACCTCCTCCTCCCAGCATTCCTCCTAACAAATCAACATCTAAGCTTTCTCAACATGGTCCACCAATTCCACCTCCACTTGCTCCATTCTCCAATGCCACTTCCCAAAACTGCTCTATTAGTGGTCCTGGAAACATTCCTCCTACACCTGCACCACCCTTGGGATCAAAAGGAAGGCAGCTGCTACGGTCAACTCCCAAGAATCAGCCTCAAACGAAAAAATCCTCTCTGAAACCATACCATTGGTTGAAATTGACAAGAGTCATGCAAGGGAGCCTGTGGGCTGAGGCACAGAAACCTGAGGAAGCTCCTACGTATGGCTACATTAATTTTTGGTTTCTATTTAGTAATAGATATTCCTTGAATTACATTTTCGGATGAGGACATTGCACTTGTGACATGTTTATTTCTCTCAAACTGTGTGCATTACTTTTTGTTATGCCAGGACTCCTGAGTTTGACATGTCTGAACTTGAAAGTCTTTTCTCAGCCAGTGTCCCAAATTCTGATCATGGTAATTCTGGTGGAAAATCAAACCGTGCTTCGAGAAAGAAATCTGAGAAAGTTAACCTGGTAATGTTTTATCTACTGTTTATGAGGCTTTCTTTATATAGATCGTCCGTTGGAAATAATCATCTATTTCCTAAGTTTAATATGCCATTGCTAATCAAGAATTTTCTTGATTTGCAGTTTATATGGCCCAAGTTTAACAATGAATTGTGGTTTTTATTTTAATTCTGGATGCCATACTTAGATTTATTCTATAGAGTGATCACTGATCTACTGCTCATGTCACCTACAACTTTTAGATTGTTAACTGCATCTTTGTCTTACTTTCATTTTGAATAAAATTCTGTATAGTTTTGCCTGCTTGATTCATTGGTGAACAATCAAAGTTGCCAAATGGGATTTTTACTTACCTTGATATTAAGCACTCAGAAATTTTGATTCAAGTATGAAATATATAATGTTAGAAGTGCAGTACAAAACTATGCTTGTATACATGCTTACTGATACATGAAGCACATTGATATGTTTATTCTTTCTATTTGTACCTTAGTTCTGCAAATAAAACACCAACAAATGTGGCTAGGAAGTGGCTTAAGAGGGTCAGAATTAGGGCTGAAAATGAGTCAATCTTTTCACCATTGGCTCACGAAAAGCTCAGCATTGACCAAACTCAAGCTGAGTTCAAGTCTAGCTTGTAAGCCATGGAGTTGAGCTTGAGCCTCAAAATTAGCTCACAGTTTGTGAAGAGGTCAGCTAGAATACTCAACTCATGAGCTTGGCACAAGCTTCAATTGAGAACTATATCTAGTTATATTTCTCTTAATACACATATGCCTGTCTTTATGTATATATATATATATATATTTTTTTTTTTTGAATATATTGTATAGTTCCACAACAATAATCTTATACTTTACTAGTATATATCTTCAAATCCTATTAGTCTGATGATTTATTAAATCCTATTTTCACCTTTTGGACTTCTCAAAAAATCAACTAATTTGTTACAATAACTTTTCATTGAGTTTTGTAAGAAAAGAAAAGAAATGTGGTGTTATTAATTATAAGATTATGCCAATACCATTTTCCAGCATAACCAACTTGAATAATGCTGTATATCATTATGAAAAGCTGGAGCAAATTAAAGCTTCTCCTTAAATGCCTCAAGCGCACCCCTAATCATATGGCATTTGGAATGAATGCTAATGATGATTTTGGCAGCCATTAGTGGAGAATCTAGGAGGCATCAACTCTTTAGCTAAACTCAAGCTTTATTATGAATCAATAAAAAAATTAGATTTCAATTCTAAAAGCCTTTTCCAAGATAAGTTCATAACAAGAAATTCTCTAGAATTCTTACATATTCAACACCAACTCATGAATCCATCATTTAGAGTGATGGAGGTGTTAGATGCTTTGTTAATGAAAACCATCGGTAGCAATTCTGTATCAACTTTCAGAGACGATTCAAATTGGATATCACAATGAAATATTTCAATGGCAACATAACACGGGGAAAGAAATATCTTTGGTAGTTTAAGTTGATAGAGAGGGGATGATTTAAACGTTTAACAGGCTCCCTCACGTGTGAGTCGAACACAAATTTTCAATAACAAACCTAATACGTAGGACGTCTTGCTCTGATATCACAACTACTCTAAAAGTTTAAGTTAATAGAGAAGGATTGAATTTAAACATTTAACAGTTTCATGGATTCCGAGCATCTTAGATTGTAAAGGGATGATTGGGATTCTTAAACTCCTACGAAAAGATACTTCATTATATAAATGAGCGGGAGAAAGAAAAAGATGATGCTTGTTCAAGATTAAGGAGCGTAGGAAGCATCCGAGATTGGAATGACTGGGATAAAAGATGAATGTATTGTTGCAGAGGTGTTATAGTTTCTTGATTGCATAGAATGCCAAGAATCTTGTTGTTTCAACAATAATTGCCAAGAATCCGCTACTAGTGGAGCAATTCTTCTAGTATTTAAAGTTGACAGTGTTTTATACATTTGAAAAATCTACATTCTGATTATATATTTATAGTATATTTGTACAATTATTTTTTTCAGAATCTCAAGCACATTATTCTGCTATTATTTTGTCCACATAATATCAAAGACTTGGTGTAAGATTTCTTTCTGTTGAAATTTTTATTACCCTTGCCAATTGATAATAGTTTTTTCCGTGCATCTTGTTTATCTTAGATAAAATAAAAGTAATTTTTTAAAATTTTTAATTCAAACAGGCATACTTGATATTTCATGACTTTACTTCTGTTTGCAGATTGATCTTAGACGGGCATATAACTGTGAAATTATGCTGACGAAGTTTAAGATTCCTCTGCCTGATTTAATGGTACATGTTAAATTTCTTGTTTTGGTTTTTTCCTTTAGCGTTGTTCTTTCGATCCCTTTGAAATTTCAGGTTCAACCTTGACTAGTTGTGGAAATATTTTGTAAAATCCTAAGGTGAATTAGGTTTTATCCGATTTTTCTATATCTAATTAAATTAATACTTTCTATGACAATAAATATCAAACACTTGGTGCTCAAACAGTGTGTGAAATAATGTGTTCAAGTAGATAGCATAAATAAAACAAAGAACATAAAGATTTATAGTGGTTTGATTTATCTAACAAAACCTAATCCACTACCTTGAATTATTAATTTAAAAATTTCACAAAACTTTTTACTAATTTAGCACAAGATATTACAAAAGAGTCTCATCCAATTCACCTTGTGGTTTCACCCAACTCCTTGAATTTTACAATACAACTTTGATTATACACGCTCACTCTAACCCGTAGAGTTTTAAACTCAATGCAACAAGATGAGAATAAGAAGAGTTTGATATAAATATCACCTTTAGTTGTGAAGATATATCAATTATTGTACAAAAACCTCTTTGAGTAATATGTTCATCTAAATTGCTCAAGAACACCAATGATTTAGGAAAACTTTTTTTGGATGATTTTCACAATATAAATGTTATGAAAGGGTTTGAAAAATGTTTCTAAAATGTTTTATATTGAAATGAATTAGATTTTTTGTCAAAAAGTCGTGTGACTAAGTTTTTTAAACATTTGGATATTTATTTGTATGCTCCAACGATCATAAAAATGACTGTTTTAATTCCTCTCAGAAGACTTGTGGCCGACTGCATCCGCAAGTGTACCAGAGAGCTCTGGACATTTTATCAGACGATGAGCTTGAGTAGTCAAAACCATGCAACACAACATTTCAATCAACTCTTAGAGTTGTGAAATTTATTTTATAATTTTTTTAAACATATACATGTATTTTGAAAACTATTTCAAATACTCAAGTCATGTTTTATCTTTATGAAGTGCATTTTGAAAAATATTTTACTTTTATTGAGCAATCTATAAAATTTATTATTCATAGAGGTAGATTTAGAGATATCTCAGTGATATCAATATTTAACCCTATACCTCTAGATTCTATCTAATTTAGAAAATGTTTATCTTCAACTCTTGATAGCATACGATATTTCCTAAAGATTGAAACTTCAATCTTTTATGGATTAGATATTTGAATCCTAAATGGCCAACAGTTATACAATTAAGACATTAGTCCTCATTAATGTTTGTCATTAATCAAAATTAAGGCATTAAAAGTTTTAGAACTCTCACATTTGTTGCTGTGATTGTATAGTTGTTGACTCTATATTTTATTTTCCTTGTGCTCTTTATATTGCCTTCTAGGATATTTCCAAATTTTAGCCAATTTGAATCATTGGTGGAGATTCTAATGATGAGCTTGAAGAATTTAGTAGTGCTACTTTAGGCCATAAGAAATGGCACGCATTTGTAGAGTTAAAATGTTTGAGACAGCCCATGTATCTCAAGAAGTCAAGGTGATTAGTTATAGCAATTGTATTTTGCATAAGTTTCTTAGAGACTTTTGTGAAATGTTTGTGCTATATCTGGTCATTTTCAAGGTTTCTGTTTAAATTGTAATCATTGAATACTGAAGTCTGCAGGGCTAGAGCATGAACACTATTAACCACATCTGCCAACAACTAAGTTAAGCAGTTATATCTTTTAATCAAAGCATTCCTTCATTTTGTTTATTTTTTGGATTGTGTTTAACAGAGTTCAGTCCTTGCGTTGGATGATTCTGCATTTGATGTTGATCAAGTTGACAATCTAATCAAATTCTGTCCAACAAAAGAAGAAATGGAGCTTCTTCAGGTGAGTGACTGTAGCTTCCAGATCATCTTTCTTTCATGTACTGTTGCATTTCTTGTATATAACTGTCAAAATAAACTTAGAATATAGCAAATAATTCAGTGCCATTGCTAATAGGCAACCGCATATTTGTCATGTATAAAACCCAGATATGGTTATCTCACTCATCTTTGAAATCTGATTTCAGAATTACAAAGGTGACAAAGAGAACCTGGGAAAATGTGAACAGGTAGCAGAGAATTCTCTTCTCATTGAATGCATTTGTTCACTTGAACAAGCTAGCTATTGATGAATAATAATAGTGGCCATATTTCTTTAATTATTTGAAACTCACAAAATCTATTACTTTTGCCTTTTTGCCAGTTTTAGCGGCATTACATAAAGCTTTATAGGCCAATGTATCATTTACTAAATATGTTGACAGTGCTAAGAAAATATTGGAACTTTTAGTTAAACTGGTATATTACATTTGTACTGTGTATATAAAATTTTTAACATGCTCTGAACATGTCTGGCAGTTTTTCTTGGAGTTGATGAAGGTTCCACGAGTAGAGTCCAAGTTAAGAGTTTTTTCATTTAAGATGCAATTTTCTTCCCAGGTTAGAGGATGCTTGCTTTCTTTTCCTCCAGATATCTGTTCCAGATTATTTTCCTCATTTTCACACTAAGCAAAAAATTTCTTCACCCTCTTTCCTAATTTTTAAGTTCAATTTGTACCAGGTTTCTGATTTAAGAAATAGCTTGAATATTGTAAATTCTGCATCTGAAGAGGCAAGCTATTATGACCTTTTGATTTTTGCTTCCTAAATTTCGTACAAGGAAGATATCCTGAAATTAGTTATTTGACAGATCAGGAATTCAGTCAAGTTGAAGAGAACAATGCAAACCATTCTATCGCTGGGAAATGCTTTGAACTATGGAACTGCAAGGGGTGAGTTGTATCCTATTCTTATGTGGTTCAATATCCCTTAGTTCTTGAGATCTGCTAGTAGATTACCTTTAGATAAACATCTTTGATTTGCTTAAGATGTTTGATATAGTTGATGATGATGCAGTCTTGGTTCTTCATAGAATAATAGGTAATTTAGGTGGTAAATGGAGCAATTTGTTTCTGAAAAATGCACATGGATGAAAAGAACATTTCAAAATTATGGGCATGTGCTTATATGTCAATATTTTTCACTATGTCATTGAGACTTTTGCTCAAGGTATTCTCTTAACTAACAAATAATGTGATCGAAGTCCTTGATTCAACTGAAAATAGAAATTAGGTTCTGTCAGGCTTGGTAAGTGGCTGCTATTCCAGGATGATATTTCAAAGTTCATGAACAAGTGACAGCATCTTAAGCAGATTGTAATTGATGTCTCAGTTGACTTCAGATTATTATCCCCAAGCAGTTGCTTTTTAGACTCTTCCTTAGATTCTGCTGCTTTCTTTGAACAATTTTCTGTATACTTGTGTATGCAATCACCATTTCCGCTGTAAAAGTTCTGAACCTGACATCTTCTGATGGATATGTGATTGCCTACATATGCTGTTGACCTGCATCTTGAGAACCTTGTTTTCCAGTTATGTCATTTGGCCTTGAAGTTATTTCTCACATAAATCATTCTGTTGATTTTTCCATTCAGGTTCTGCTGTTGGATTTCGATTGGATAGTCTACTAAAACTTACTGATACTCGAGCTCGCAACAACAAGATGACTCTTATGCACTATCTTTGTAAGGTAAAACTTATTAATCTTTGTGCTAATGATTAGATCTCAAGTCAAAGCTTTCCTAGAATTACTATTTAAAGGCTATCCTCAAATTCAAAGACAGAAGGGCTACAACTTGAATCAGCTTGTTGCTGTCTTAATCTTCTAAAAATTTCTCAAATGTATGTTCAATGGGAAAATTCCCCCCCTTAATGTGCAAAACACAAGCTCAAAGTTTTAGCAAATTATCTCTGCTGATATTTTGACATAATTTTCCAAATTTATGGGCAAGTTTTGGAAATTTCAAACATCTGAGGTTCCTTTAACCACGTCTTTCATGTTAGTTATCTTCTTTTCTTTGTTAAGTGCAGAATAAATGATGAAGGAAAAATAGAAATATGTTTTTTTTGTCTTTTTCCATTTTTTTTTGGGGAGGGGGGGGGGCTTGTTGGGGGTTAAGTGTGGCATTCCCTACGTCTCTTACTGGGGAGGCCTCTTCATTAAACTGAGTACTCTAGAACTTCAGAAATTGCCTCAACTAAGAGATCTCCATTCTAGGACTTCACAAGTGTGGAAAGCACAGTGGTCTTCAGTGTGCAAATCAAAGCTAAGCTCATCTTAGCAATCCAGATATAATTAGCATTCTTGCTTTAAAAGAATAAGAAGGTAAAATTGACAGATGCACATAATGAGATGATTAACTATGAGCCATGAAGTTGTAATTATAATTTCATTTCATGTAAATTCAAAGGTACATATAATGTTGCTATTTGCCACATTTTTACTGCTATCCGAGATCACTGATCAAATAAGAAGCACTAATTAATTAAGACAAGATCTATTTTGTTTGTCAAACTTAGAATTTGTGAAAGATGATTGGATAGACAAAAAAACTTTATGAGCCAAATGCCTAGCTATCATGAACCTCTAGCCCAATTCTTTTGTTGGCCTAGCTAAATGCATGCAAAACTTAGTCAAGAATTGCATAATTTGGTAAAGGTGTTAGAGATACAAAAAATTGGAAATCAACTGACACAATTTTATGAAATACAAAGTTACAAGTTGTAATTAACCACATCCAGAATAATCATACTAGTATATCAACATTATTGTATATGATAATAATTATTTGTCAAGGAAATGAGATTGGAAGTTTCAAAGTTCAATCTGAATTTGCTTCTGGCCCCTCAAGGTCAATGCTTGTAGGATAATAATAGTAGTGCTGACAAAAAAAAAGAAAAAAAAAAAAGAAAAAGATACACTACAGCATAGGATAATAAGAACCAAAGAAAAACAAAGAGATGAAATATTAGGGAAAAAAGGACGCAATATTAGAAAAATAGAGTTTTTTTCCCCCCAGGCAGTCTCAAGCTCTATAGATTATGTTATAACTTTATTTCATTCTCTATTTTTGTCTAAGGCATTGTGATTCTGCCATTTCCTCATCTTTCTCTCCACTTATGTCATGATTTATACTCTCCACAGACAACTCCAATGTTTTTTTTCTCCAAAATACTATACCAAGAAACAATCAACATTCAACTTAATTATACTGCTCATCATGAGAATTCACCATATTGGTGCCTGTAATCACAGTCAACATATATCTCTCTTTAACAGACCTTTACCCTTTATGTTCTGTTTGTATATTTTTGTGTTTGTTTCATCTATTTTGATTGCTATAAATTTATAAT
This sequence comes from Apocynum venetum, assembly GCA_019593545.1. Taxonomy (NCBI): domain Eukaryota; kingdom Viridiplantae; phylum Streptophyta; class Magnoliopsida; order Gentianales; family Apocynaceae; genus Apocynum; species Apocynum venetum. Next base: position 1,299,643 of record SRSM01000727.1, on the reverse strand, counting down.
TAACATTATTTGTCAATGCAGTTTGATCATTGGGTGATAAAATTTGATTTGTACCAAACTAATTTGCTGGTCCATTCTCTGCATTTAGTAAAATCAAAAGTATGGTTAATTTTTGTTTCTTTCTGCCACTTTTACCCACGTGATTCTGAGTAGAACATCAACTTATTTGTTGGATGCAGTTTAAATTTTGTCAGACTATAGAATTTTCATTGAGTAACCAAATTGTTAAAATAAGATATTATCTCTTATATAATCTCAGAAAGTAAACATAATAAGATCAATTGGCAACTAGAGAAAAGATAATGATGGACAACAATATTAGATGATGTTACTTTCTTGTTTCTGATTTTGATTGTACATTGTCAGACCACATCCATTACTACTCTTAACAAATATCATTTTTCTTGAATATTTTATTTGAAATTAGGTGATTGCTAAAAAGCTCCCAGAAATTCTGGATTTTCCAAAAGACCTTGTGAACTTGGAAGCTGCAGGAAAGGTTGTGTCACTATAGCAATTATGTGTGGGGAATGTCTTTCTCATTTATCTAGTGTATACAATGTGAATAAACTTTCCTAGCTTACAGATACAGTTGAAATATTTGGCTGAGGAAATGCAAGCAATAAGCAAAGGACTGGAGAAAGTTGTACAAGAATTGGCTGCCTCTGAAAATGATGGTCACGTATCGGAGAGTTTCTGCAAGGTATCTTCTTTATCCTAGCTTTTGTTCCTGATTTTGTTGGTAAAGTTTCTCTGTTTTTTCTGTTGTCTCGTGTCTGAAGTGCTAATGAGATATGTTATTGCTCCAATGTTTAGTAATGATGTTTTAACATAGAATTCTTATTTTAGACCGTCTTGTGGATTATGTATACAACAATGCTTTATGTTCATGCTACTAGAAAATGATAGCATCTGATGAAAAACAGAGTTACTGCTTTGTGACTGTCTTGTCTCTTTATTATGATTCTACCCACATGGTGAAATTCAAGCATCAAGTCTAACTTCTCTCTTTCCAAAGTCTAAAACATGTCATAATTTGCAATTTTAAATTTTATGACATCTGCAAAATGTAGAGAATGTGTTTTTCATTTATAAACTTATAAGCTTTTCATGTTTGTGTATTTTTGTATGTTGCTTTTCCCAAAAATATTGTTTGTTAGAACAAAACGAAATGGGTTTAACTGAAATTTTTTTCTAATAATACTTCTCATCGAAATATTTATTGATGTTTGAAGGCAAATTTGCTTTTGCTTCAAACTGATGCAAATGTGTATGTCTTGGCATCACTGAGTATACCCAGCCACAGGGAAAAGACCATATACTTCATGACGTGTGTAATCTTATTATTATTAGGGAGTATGTCTTTTACTCCATTGTTACAATTATAGACAAATATCATGTAGGTTATCATTCAGAACAATCACTTTCAAGTTTTTGCATGGTTTCTAGAATATCTTTTGTTCATATTCCAACTATAGATTTTGTATTCTCCCTCATCTGGTTTGAGTCCTATCCTGGCCACCAACTTTTATAGTATAAAAGGAAGCATAACTTTATCCACAAGTGTGAAGTACTGGAAGAACAAACCATCCTAAATGTGCATTTTATTCCTCTAGCTGGTTCTTCACAAACATTATAAGATTAACTTGCACAGAATCACAATAAACAAAATTATTCTAGTACAAGTAATTGGATACTAATGTTGCCAAATGGTGATCAGAACCATATCTTTTTTCCCATGATCCCAACAGATTTTTCCATTTACTAGAATTGCATAGTTGTACATTTTATGTAGTCATATCATTTTCCATGTCTCTATATTCATGAAAGTTCTATTGATCATTTCAGATCCATGATGGTATCTTTAAAAAATATGTATGAAGCTTTTGTCAAATAACTATAATTGTTCTTGGCAATGTTCAGGTACTAAAGGAATTTGTTCATTTTGCTGAGGCTGAAGTGAAATCCTTGGCCTCACTATATTCTGGGGTGGTATGGTCTGACTGCATATCGGTATGTTATTTTTGTGGCACATTGTGGATGTTGATGTGGCAATGTTGGTGATTTCAGGGAAGGAATGCAGATGCATTGGCTCTTTATTTCGGAGAAGATCCTGCTCGTTGCCCCTTTGAGCAAGGTACTTGCTGGACATCGTTCTACTTGTTTGACTGAACTCAAAAGCATGTCTATCCTATAGTCTTTGATAAACTACTAGAAATTTTAAGAACTAGACAGGTTGATATATAAGTCCATCAAATGATATCTTTCTTGAATGAAAAGAATGGCCATAAATAGAGAAAGATCTAAGAAAATGGTCTAGGTCCTGCATCAGTTGGTGTTTCCTGAACCACTAGCAAATGCAATAATTTAAAAAACTGCTGGTTTTTAGATAACTTGGCTGCGATGAATCACTGTACAGAGAAGTAGTATTAAGTTTATTATATTATACATGGACATGAAACCATGCCTATTTTTTATTAAATACTTCCTATCTTCCACTATCTAGGTCAAGTTATATTTGCTAGACGTACATGTTGAAACGTCTCTACTGGTTCCTTGCCTGTCTCTCTTCTTAGTAAATGTTAAACAAATATTTCCTCTATAATTCTAAAAGGTAATTGATGTATAGACTTAAAGAAGAGTTCTTGTGAATTAGAGCTCATGGAGTCCCACTGCATCTCGAATACTAGAATCATAAAAAAATAGCTGCTATCAACCTACACTTCACAGAGATTAACCAATTTTCCCAAGTCGAGAAGGTTCCCCCTCAAACATCACTACCTGTTACAGATAAAATAGCTGACAGGAACGGTTAGGTGAATTGGAAACATAAGTCAATGTACATTCCTTCTTTCCTTCCAAAAATATGGTAAATTGTTGCAGCAAAAATAGTTTTTTGCCCCAGGCCCTTCCAATTTATCCAGTAAACCAGTCCTTTTAGAATTTTGGCATCAATTGATCATCTGGCTTGATTTACCATAAAATAAGTGGCAGTAATATGTAAGGCTACTTCAGCAAACTATGCCTGAGTAAGGAGCTTTTGTTCAAGGCTCCATTAACTTGTGTTCTTTTTTTTGCTGGTTGAAATAAATGTTTGAATTCCTCTGTATTTCTATAAATTCTAATCTCTTATGTGGTTGTTTCAATCCAATGATTTTGCATCTTCATCTGACTTAGAATGATCTCTGCAGTTGTTGCAACTTTGCTTAATTTCGTGAGGATGTTTGTACGGTCTCATGATGAAAACTGCAAGCAGCTTGAGTTTGAAAAGAAGAGAGCAATGAAGGAAGCAGAAAATGAAAAGGCAAAATTGAACACTTCCACAAATAGAACAAATAGCATTGATAAGAAAGACAATTGTGAATTGTGAGGTTCCAAACACTTGACAGTCTGTGGATAGCCATAATACTGAGTCATGGATAGATCAGTGCAATTCGAAATTATCTCCAAGTATGCTTCAATTCTTGTATATATGATTGAGCAACACCAGTTAGCATTCTCTTTACCGAGGATAACAATTACATGCTTTACTGGAAACGAGGTCTAAACCCACGTAGAGTCCTGACAACTTAATGGAAGAGATTTGGTTTAAAGTAGACCTTCATTTCAAAAGGTATGCCTTCTTAAATTCCTTGGCTAGACCTCCTTGCAGGAAAGGGATATTTCCCACATACCTCAGAACTGATGTGATTCTTTATTCTCTGCCCTTTTTTCCAAAATGCAGATATGCCGTTGGAAATCTCTACAAGCCATTTTATAGATAGGAGTATTCTTGTAAATGCATCAATTAGTATAGAAAAAATTTGATATACATTTTCCTGTTTTCTCTGCCTTTCTGCTATGCATTTTTGAAGATTTAGTTATGTAAATAATGTTGTAATTTAAGGGCTGGAGGGGGGGGGGGGAGGCGGGGGAACCGCAAAGAGAACTGCTGTTCATGATTTGAACAACTTATACAATTGCATTAAAGAAATTGAACTTTCCAGATGTGCATGTGTTCTCGGAAAAATTGAAATCAACTTCTCATCCTCCTAATAAATGTTAGGCATCCATATAAACATAAACATGGCATCCCTCTCTCTCTCTCTCTCTTTCGCACACACCACACGCACAAAGAATTGGAATAAAAGGAAAATCAAGAAACTCTTATCAGCTTCTAGAGGATTATGGTACAAGGGCAATGAATTTCCTTGATCGAGGGGTGCAATTTATGAGTAAATATGATATCCTAAAATTATTGCATATTAGAAAATAAAAAAATGTGATAAATATAAGACGCAAGTACTTTTCTTCCATATATTAGAAAACTAAAATTGTAAGATTCAAATGTTTGAGAACATGTACAATTATGCTCAATCTAAAAAGACATTTCACTAACATGTCTAGCAGCCCGTAATATGAAAAGCATCAAACCACAACAACTATAATAGAATCAAAGAATTTTCAAGTAGAAAAGGAGGGTTTTCGATTGCTTTAAGAATATATTATGCGACTTTTGATTTCAAAAACTAACTTCTCCCTTACTTCACGAGTGAGGTCCTTTTTTAAAGCATAACTTTCACTAAAAGAAATTCTAATATTAGTTTGATATGTTTCCAATAAGTTATAGTAAACATGGTACTTATTCATAAAAAATAAAATAAAAAACAAACAAACATGGTACTCCCTTAAAACTTAAAAATCGGATATTAAAAATAAAGCATGATCAACTCTAATATGTTTTCACTAAATTACAAACAAACTTTGACACGTTATTGATTACAATACATAACTCATCCAGAATTGTGATAGTGATAATATTCTTTAGAGATTGCTGAGTCATTTTGCATTTTATACTGGAGAACAAACGAAACACCTTAACCATTTTTGCACTTCCCTGCCACCAAAAAGAAATCCATAATCTGTTGAACTCCATTTTTGTGAGTGTTTTAAATTTCAAATTATTCTCCATCTACGATACCATATCGAATTTGTTTGAGCTTTAGCAACCTTCATTATCAAAATGGGTAAAAAAGTTCAATTGATCCTTAATTTAAACTTCTTTTTTTATGCGGAAAAAATAAGTTAATCAACTAAAATTTCTGGCTTTGTAGTTTCAGGAGGGTGGATAAGTACTTTTACTATTCAAATACTAAAACTTTACCGTCTACAAAATAGTACAACATCGTCCAAGTTACAAGGAACAGAGAGCTCTCACCAAGACTTTGGGAGGACGGGCACACTGTGATATACCAAAGTTACATTATTTTCTGGTCCAATTAGCAGTGTTATGAGCAGTCATATTACACTCTCTAGGAATATACTTTAATTACCACAATTTCTTCCTATTTTACTGCAATCTCTATCACTTTATCAGAGAACTCCTTAGCCCGACATTCTTCATGCTCTTTGCTACCTTAGGCTGCCAGAATTAGTCCTACAGCATTGCCCTCAATTTTCAATATTCTCCTAAAGCACTTTGAATTGAATTGTTTCCCTCAATTCCCGAACCATGTTAATTTTTAAAATATTTTTATTTTCTTTCTTTTCTTTTCTTTTCTTTTTTTATTATGTAAGTCTCATTAAAAAGATAAATGATGAAAAGAAATGAAGTTGGATGGCATAATCAATTTAGTTGATGTCGTGTCAACAAACAATAAACTAGTTATTACCTTAGTAGAGCTACGAATGAGAAAATAATTAAGAGGAATTAGAGATGCATGAAAGTGGAAGAGTTTAAAGGTTATAAAAGTTAGGTTTTCTAATTACATTGTGATTAGGGAAGTTGAGAAAAATGTGGACTATATCAAGTATTTCTAACATCTTAGATTGAAAAATTAAAGAAATTAATGGTAGAAGGACAAAATATAAATAAATACCCCTTATCGAAGATTACGTCTGCTGTGCCGTAGAGGACATCCCGTGGGTTCTAACCCATGAGTTGTTGCGACAATTTTATCTTCCCAAAAATTACACGGAATTTTTTTATCTTTTTTCCTTTTTGGAACTCAGAGATAGAATCACTTTTAATTATTGTTAATTTGTTTTATTGTTCCGAACATGAAGTTGTAATTCTTTTAATTAAAATAAGATCATTTTAAAAATATAAATATTTAATTTTAAAAATTTTAAATTAAAAATATAAACATTTAATCTCCAAACGAAAAAATTACTATAATTCTTATTTATGTCTTTCTCTTTACATGTTACATGAAATTTCATTGAATCAATGTAAGTATTCCAACACAAATTCCTTCCTATCTTGAGACATTTATAAGAATATAATTTAAGATATTTAGGGCTCATAGCATTTTCAACAAAACATGCAACGGTACCTTGAAGAAATTGTTTAATAGGAGCTGATAAGATAAGGTGCAAGAGCGGTAGATTGAATCTTTCAAATAAAACTCAAAAGTCTATTACTACAAAAATCATATATTCACATTGATTCACATTCATATTTCCTGCTCAAGAGCCGTAAAGTTTGAATTCATTTTTCGGTTGGATCATGGCTTAAAATTCTTCCTGATATGGCTGCCGCTAAAGCAGCCGTAAAGCTGGGATTGCTTGTCAAAGAAGATGCCATTTGTTCAACCATCAACTTTTGAACTGCATTTGTTTCAATTGCTGGAAAGTGTTCTTGGACATTTTTGTTGCAAAGCTTGGGTCCGGGATAGGTTGAGTCAATATTTGCCCTTCCCAAACCCGGAAAATCGAAACAGCTTGCTCCAGGTGACAATGCTGTAGCAGGACCTTGTGTTGATGCTGCTAACATTTCAGCTTGCAATGGATGTGGATGGTTGTGCTCCCCTTCATATGTAGCTACCAAAATTGAAGGATCTCCAATACTTCTTTGCACCTTCAAAATAGAAAAAAGGACACGAAACAAATCAGGTTTTTGCATATGGTTAGTTCACTTAATTAGACTTCTTGATATAGAATTGTGATTATATTTCGTATTTGTATAGAGAAAACTTATCTGAACCAAATCCATCTTAATTTTGACTAAGCGTATGATAATTAATTAAGATTTGTTTTTCACTTAGTGGATGTATGTCTTATGGATAATTCGTTTTATTTATTTTTTTATTATTATTATAAATATACTAACATTTATGGCAAATATGATTCAAATTCATCATATTACAATAATAGATGATATTGTTTATCGCCTAAGTTATACCTACTTCGCGGACAGAGGATTCTCAAACCTACAATTAGCTATGCAAGTAGGACGGGGAAAGGGTCCAAGGAATTTTGAGCATTGAACTGCAACATAACTGACCTTCTTCTTGACCTGGCAAGTTGGTGCAAAGGAGCACTTGTAGTAGGCTCTAGGTGAGGGATTATCTTTAGTGACCTTTTGACCATATTTTCTCCAATGATATCCATCCTTGACTATCTGCATAAACCACAAATTACAATGCAATTTAGAGAAGTTCATCTCACTTCTGAATGAATAAAGATCTATGCCTGACGAATTTTACTTACTAAGCTTGAATCAACTGGTTCAGTTCTGACAAAAACCCTTGAAATGTTTGTCCTGATTTCTTTAGGCCTCTTGGGTGATCCATCACCAAAAATGTTCTCATTACTTGCATCATTTCCCAAAGTGATAACAGAATCATCAACCTCAAATTTTCTTTTCCTTAATATGGAGTTGATCACCTCTGGTCCACAACGGCTCTGCATCAAATCCATCATATGGTTTTGTAGAGCATTATAATTTTTACACACTAAGACTAGCATGTCAGTCAGCCTCTTGTTCTCCGATTTCATCTGATTTAACTGGTCAGTAAGAAGACCTGACTGCAAAGTAATTGCAAGTCTATGGTAAGTGGCTTTCAGATGCATCCATTAAATATTTTCATCATTAAGAATCTCAAACAACAAATTAATTTGATCTCTTAATATATCGTTTTTAAAAAGGCACTTGAATCTATACAAAGTTAACTTTACATTCCAAATATATGTGTGTGTGTGTGTATATATATATATATATATATATATATATGTTTAGTGCTTGCTGATATCTCTATGAAGAAATGGGATTCCTGAGGTAGATAAGCTACTGCTTTAACTGACCTTATCTTTTTTGGCAGATGGTTTGCTTCCATCATCAAGATCTTCTTCAAATTCTATGTTCTGATTCAAAAGAGAAACAAAAAAAACGACATCATAATCTATAAATCTATACTGAAAACAATAACAAAAAGTTTGTGATGGAGGTGGGAGTTTTTCTTGAATTTGAAGTTCTACACACCCGAGAATGATCATCAGAATTGCGAATAGGAGCAGAGTTGAGGTCAAGAGAAACACAACTATCCTCCAGATTTTTGTCCATTGTTGGGGGTTTTTAGTGAACACTAAGAATAAAGTGCCAGAGAAGTTTGTTTGTAGAGAGTAAGAATCAAAGGAATGAGAGAATAAACTATTAAGAATAGATGTATTTATACAGTGTGAAGGAGAAGAGTCAAGTCTATGGTTTTGGGTGCAATGGATTGGAAAGTAACACGAAACTGTGGTCTTTTCAAGAAAAAAGCATTTTGTCATTTTCATGCGTCCAGATTCATTCAAGAAAGTCTTGCTTTCGTGTATAAGGAGAAAAGCCCACAAATGAAACTTATAAACTTGAGAGGAAATAAAGACTAGTCTACATACCAAGTGAGAAATCAATAGTAACTGTGCCTAAACTATAGTTTTGTTTCTTATAAATACACATTTGAAAGCGTTTTTAAAATTTATTTTTTAGTTATTTTATTAAGACATGTTCGTGCAAATAAACAATATTTTAATAAGATTACAATTTTGTCTTTTAATAAAAATATATTTTGTGCCTTTGTTTCAGTACAATATTTTTTGGAAATTTATTGTTTTATTATTCCATTGAATCATTGCTAATACACAGGGCAGACAAATCTCTAGCTTGTTAGTATAATTCAATTACTGTTTTAGAGGGGAATTGGATATCACATCAAGAAATTTTCTCGTTGACTCTTGGCTATTAAAGAACCCTGGACTTATGTTTTGAATTCTACATGGTATACTTATTTCTTATTCTTACATAATAAGACAATGGCAGCAATTTCAGTGGAAATTTCTTACATACATCCAGTTTAGATTGAATGCTATCTAACATTTATTATTCTTTGTTTTTATTTTTAAGAACTTATTCTTCTTTCTTCTTTTTTTTATGAGATTTTAAGAACTTATTCTATAAGGAGGAAAATCAACCTTTTCTTCGTTAGAAAGATTTCAAAGTTACTTGTCAAGGAAAGGTTTGGTCTCTTCTGCCATATCGTTACTTTAAATAAATAAATCAATAAATGAAATTCGATGCTACTTAAAGTAAAATTAATGAAGAATTTAGTGGAAAGTATTTTAGATTTTGGCTTGTTTAGTACTTTCTAAAACTGAATGAGATCTTTTTGAGTAGATATAAAATTAATTAAGATTCTTAGGTCGAAAGTTACTAATTATTTTAATGATTTTTAAAATGTAAATTGTTTTAAATTTTTACACATATTAAGAATTAGAAAAGTAATACATTTTTAAGTGAAACTATTTAAATATCCTCTATAAAAATTACTTAGCAAATTGAAGTGGGGGAGACCAGTAAGTGCAATATATTAGTAAAATGTAAATAAATATTTATTAAATTTCATAAAATGACTTTCATTTTGGGAGTGCTATTTTACTCTAAAATAATTTATATTTTAAAAGTGAGATAGTATTATTAATGTGGTTCATCGTCAGACCCATGTATGTTGATAGAATAAGAATTATATACATTTTTTAAAATTTTAAATAATATATTTAATTTTAAAAAGTAAATATTCATTTTTGTAAAAGAATCATAAAATACAGACTTGATACTTGTATTATCTGCTAGGTAACTCTAACATGATTCATTTGGCCACTTGAATTTAGTTTTTACATATTACATTAAGTGAAAACCATAAGACTTTTAATTAACTTAACCGTAATTATGATAAGAATTAATGATTTTATATGTAAGTCGACATGCAATTGTCATTTTGCGGAGTTCAGTGGCTAGTTTTCACATTGTTGGATGTTGGGCATAAATATTAAATACCCTCAAGGCACAAAAATATTGTACTGAAACAAAGGCACAAAATATTGTACTGAAAAGTACAAGAGAATTTTAAGAAATAATAATAATAGTAATAAATAGGGACATTTTATAGTTTGTGTAACTCTTGATCAAATTGCTAGAACATAGATAGCAATTGGAAAACATATAGAAATCTTAGAAATCTTTTTTTCCCTCTGTCTCAAAATATAAGCCGTTTTATAATTTTTAAAGGATCTTTTATTTCTTATTTTCAATATTACCCCTATTGATAGAATAATAATACTCTCTCCATTCCAAAATACTCTATTCGTTCACATTTCAATTGTCCTCTTTGGACTTGCACAGAAATTAACATAAGTATTGGAAATTATAATTATAAAACTAAAGTTTATAAATTGTCCTAATTTAATAGCTAGTGTATATATGTATTAATTTTTCTCAAAAAATGCATTATCTACTGAATAGTTTGACAACTTATCAAAATCTCTCATTAATAACAAGGGTATAATTGTAAAAGTACGTATTAAAATTAAAAACTGGACAATTAAAATGAGATATCTCAAAATAGAAATGTGAACAATTGGAATGAGACGGAATAAGTATAAGATGTTAGAAGAATTTCACACATATCAAGGAGATATTTTAAATCAAAAAATACCCTAATTTATTATACCTTACTTTTCATTAAAAGTTTGGAACTAAATAATTTCTTTTTTCTTTCTCCATAAGAGTATGGCCAATATAGGAAATAATACACAAAATAACCTTTAAAAGTTTCTAAACATCTTAATTATATCTTGGGACAAAGAATTCGTTAAAAAAGTCTTATATTTTGAAACATACGGAGTAATTGGAGAAAAAGACTAGAAAAGAAAATTTTTAAAGAACAAAATAATAATAATAATAATTAGAGACATTTTAGGCAAAAATGTTTTTATTAAATTATGTAATTTTTTGTCAAATAATTTATATTTTGTGATGAATGATTACCGCGTTCGACGCGTTAGACTCTTCCAAGTTGATAAGTCACATTATTATTTAAAATTCTAGCCATCTGGTTAAGGAGCCTTTACTATTTTCTAAATATCCACTGGAACTTGCCAAATTAACAGGTGGCTGAATTCGGATTACATTTGTAAATTTTAATAGATTTAAAATAGTTTTTTAAGATATGGGTTTCAATCCAACCTTACATCTTTCATTCCTTTAAAAAACAAAAAACAAAAAACTCACATCAATTATTCAAATATAAAAATTAAACATTTTAATCGAAATACATAACTTAATCTTTATTGTCAAAATACTGACAAAATAATACAAAAAAAAAACGTCCAATCGAAATACAGCCAAACATTCTTAGGAGAAAACTCGGTAGTCGGTAACATGGAAAACATGCCAAACCGTGTTTATTGAAACTAAGTACTTTGGGAAATTGTCATCGATTTAGATTAATAAAAGGACCATTGAAGTTGTTGTTAGAAGCCAAAAGAAATTTTCTTGAAATCCATTGGGAAATTTGGATGGAAAAAATTGGGAATAATATTTTAAAGTGCAGTGGTATTCAAATGTCATTTAGTTAGTTTATAGTTTGGTTTGTCAAAAAGGAGAGGAAGAAGGGGAATGAGAAAGAATGGGGGCTGCATACTTGCTTCCTTTAAGAAAATAAATAAATAAGACTTATTTCTATGTATTTTTAATATAAATATAAAAACGAACAACATGTCTAACTTTGAAGAGAGAAAAAAATAATCAGGAACTGTGTCAATACTTCTTAGGAAATGATAAGAGAAGGTTCAAATTCCAAATTCCTTAACGGAATTGGAAAATCTATCCCAAATTCCTCACTTTTCTTTAAAGGGGCAAAAATCAGTTATATTAGGATTGATTCTCAAAACAAGTTTTTCAATTACTCATAAAAACATTTCTCAAAATATTTTTTTTAACTCTACACATGGGTCTCATCCAATCACATAAACAATATTTTTTTTATTATTTTTTAATTAAAATTACAATATCAAATAATTTATTAATCATATTCTATACATTTTATAATATTATCGTGAGACCCAAAAAATAATTTTCAATTCTCAATAAAAAAAAAATTATTATCCAATTCCATTCTCTTAGGTAGGCCTCAAAAGAGGAGGAAGAGAATTTTTATTGCATGATAATAATTGGTGCCCACCGTTTTATTTTTATTCATTTCCAACCTTATCCACAATGCCTCAATTTTGGATTCAATTATTTACATTTAGAGAATAAGTGGTACTCCTGCTTCCCGACCTCGATCCTTTAGTTAACAAGGTCAGTTCTACCGTTCTCCCAAACATTTATTTCCTTTGTAATAATAACTCTACTTGAAAATATTGAATAAGCACAAACTCTTCGGTTTATGTTGTCGCATGCCAAAGAGTTCCAAAAAATTCTTAAGCAGAAAAAAAAGGGGGGAAAAAAAAGGTACCAAACTTCTTTATCTTTTGATCATCTTCACTTTTATTTTCAACTATTAAATGACTGGACAAATTTAAGTCAAATGGTGAAAAAAAAGACACTAAAACTCTACCAATACTTTAAAGATGAAGACTGGTGATATGAAGATGCTACGGGTGATAGTTCCCCCTCAGTTGTTTGTTTTTATTAAATTTTTGAAAGGGTATATAATGTATATGTACTTAAAACATCCAAGACCCTACATGAAATAACAAAACACTAAAATAATAGTCATTTTACTTTTGATTAAAGAGAGAAATAGGTAAATTGTAGAGAAATAAAAAAGTCCAGAGTGTGTGGTATTTAACAACCTCCTTATTCTAATTGTTAAATGACCATCCAAGTATGCCATAATTTTTTTTTTCCCTCGAGAGAAAAAAAAGAAGAAGAAAAGGTATGGCAATCCTTGAGTGATACATATGATATCCCGTTGAACTGCTGGAAATATCTGATGGACTTGAATAATGGATGAAAAGATCAATCCCACTTTGGCTTACACGGTGGGTTGAAAGTCCAAGAAATTCTAATATTATTTCAAAAATAATAACAAAAATTATTTGACCTTTTCATATGAATGTCGATTTTCTAGTCGCTAAAGAGGCGGGAGCCATTGATTGTCACCCAGCAAATTTTGTGTAGGATAATTGCCCTATTTGGTCCCTCTTCTTTTCATGTTGTCCCACTTTTGTTTTTATTCATATTTTTAGTCTCACTTCTTTTTATGTGTTGTCCAACGTGGTCCTTCCAATCAAATTGAAACCAAAATTTAGTAAATTTTAATCACGTGCCTTGCACATCAATTGTTTGTAGTTCTAGTCTTGCAAATTTCAAAACTAGATTTAATTGTATTTCCGACAAAATTTCACGTTTTTCCTCTCTCTCTCTCTCTATTCTCTTCATTTCCAGCCAAATTGAGTTCATTTATGATAAAATCGATGACACCCATCACTTTTCATCACCTCATAACAACTCCAGAAATCTTCCCAAGCAATCACTAGCCAAATCGCCGGCAAAATTGGTGAAAATCGCAAAACACCGTTGTCGTTGCGTCATTGATTTCAAGCGAAATTGGTCCATTTTCTAGCCAAATTGAAGGTGCCCATTGCTCCCACTTATCATCCCATATTAATGCGCCTCTAGCCCAGCCTTTCTCCAGTCAAATTTCAAGAGACACTGGCCAAATTAAGGTCACCCACCACTTCCAAACTCTTCCTTCGTACTCCGGCACAGTAATATAATATTATTGTTTCTCTCAATGTTATCCTCAAAATTCTCTTTTACTTCAATTTTCTAAGCGTAATATGTATAGCTTTTCAAATAATTTGACTAGAAAAATACATTATTTTGTAAATTCTTAATCCATATGTAAATTGTATTTTAAAACAAAAAATAGTATTAAAATTCTTGCCCAATTCGTAATTTTATTTGTATGTAGGCTTTTGTAGATAGACTTTAAAATTTTAATTATGAATCTTTTGAGCAACTAGTCATTCAAAGTAAAAATGACTGAGAATAAAGTGCAATTAAATTTTACTTAAAAAATACTTAAGTGTAATTCAGTTGGACAAAAAATTAAAATTATAAATTTGAGTCATGCATATAATAATTAAGTTTTTTTTTTAAAAAAGATGCAATTAAAGAAATTAAAGAGAGGTTGTTGCCATAATCTCCCCAGCCCACCTTCTTGACAATGGAAGTGAACACTACAAGTATTCATAATTTCTTAGCTGAAAAACACAAAAAAAAAAATAGAAAAAAAAATATTATTCACAAACACATTCTATCAATAATCAATGTACCATAATGGAATTGACCAAAGGTTTTGAATTTGTCCCACTCCTTACCCAACATGTTATAACATGTGGTATGAAATGAATATCCCAACAAAGCCTTCTAAAGCAGGGGTCAGATTGCCACACAGCAACAACAACAGATTACGTCTTGATAATTACGTAAGACCCGGGTTTCAGAACGACATATAAAAATGACGTAAGAGCCATTGGTGGGAAATTGGGAATTAAAGGTAAAGACTAAAGACAAAGATCAAACAAACTAGGAAAACAATCATTGAATTGTCTTCATTTTTGTACGTGAAAATGTTGGGTAGACTTTGTACATACTTAACCAGATACACATGCTATTCCCTTAAACCAGAAAAGAAAAAGGAAGATATATAGTACATGCTATCAAGAACGACTAAGTTGATCATTAGTCTATTAATTGGATAATATTATAATTTGACGAGAAAAAGATAGATTAAGATTTTCTTGACCCAAGATTTTTAAAGCATGACTTAATCCTATCTAACTACGAAGTTATTTCCTTAAATTTGGGATTTTAGATATTTTCTTGAAGGTTATGGTAATATTAGACACCACATGAACCCATCAAAGTTATAATAAGTTATGAGAGTAAATCTCTTGAACTCGTTTAATTATAACTTGTTAATTCTTTTTTTAAAATAAAAATTTTAATTTTTTAAAAAGACCTACCCTTTTATAAATGTGAAGAATTAGGTTATCCACTTTATTTAGTTGTGTATGGTGATGTACTATTGATTGAATGCTTAAACATTGAATGGTTTGATTCTTTTGTAAAAATTTTATTTATTTTATTTTATTTAAATATTTAATAGCAATAAATAGATTACCATATTTACGAGTTCGTATGTTAAATATATAATTTGACAGGTTGAAAGATTTAAATATTTTGTTTTCGAATTGAAAATTTTCGATATATTTATATGTTGTATTATGTTAAAATTAACGAGTCAAGTTGTTTTTAAAGATTTAATTATTGTAACGACCATTCTTGACCCCACACGGGTCATACTCGGTGACTATAAGCCACCCACCATGAGCTGCCGTCATGTTGTTGCATCATTCATGACTTCAGAATTCAATTACATCACTTGATAGGCCAAAAAAATTAGGTATCAAATTTAGAAAATAGAATAAAAGAAAATAGTTATTTTGTAGTAAAAAAAAAAAAGAGGTAAACAATCATTGCATTTTCATCATTTTTGTACGTGAAAATGTTGGGAGATTTGTACATAACGAAGTAGTACAATATATCAACTAGCTGATCATTAGTCTATTAATTCAGTAATATTATTTTTTTAAAAAATAAATATTTATGTTTTTTATTTTAAAATATTTAGAATTAAATATTTTTTTTAATAAAAATTATCTAATATTCTACTAATAATTTTTTTCATTTAAAAAATTGTATTTAGTTAACTAATAATTTTTACTACTAACCTAATTAATAAGATATCCTTTTTAAGGTCATTTAATGGTCCAAAATTAGGTATATATAGAAAATAGGACAAAAGAAAATGGTTATTTGCTACTACTAAAGAACTGTGAAGTCTGCGGTTCCTCTTGAACTTGAAAAGCACGACGAAAAGGAAGAGAGATTTACTTGTTGATCAAGAATTCTCGATGAATATTCAAAGACAGCCTGGCTGGCTGCTTAAAAAAAGTACATTCCAATTTGGCTAAACAAATCCATATATTTTAATTAGTGCTGCTCCTATTAAATAAGTGGAATAAAGAAAGAACTGAGTAAAGACCAACTGATCCTGAGGACTTTGGGAGGCCTAATGAATATTCCAAATATGTGATTAACTATGCGCTGCCCGTGTGTACAAGTTAAATTAATATATTTTAACATGATATTAAAGTGAAAGGTCTTCGTGTACAAGTTAAATTAATATATTTTAATATAATATTAAAGTGAAAGGTCTTGTAAATATTATTATTTTATATGTTTCGATTGAGTATTTTTTTTATTTATTATTCAATTTCATTAGCTTTGTCGATTCAAAGTTATTGAAAAATATATTTCCAGTTTATATTTAAAAAATATTCCTTTTACAATGAGAAGGCAATAATCAGTTTATATTTTAATATGATATTCAATAAATAAATTAAAAATCACTAATAAAGGAAAATAAATCGAAAATTTTCCAAACTAATCAAATTAAGGTATAAATAATGTAACCCGCAAATGTGTTTTGAAAATCTATGTATATATTCTATTCGCTTTTGGCGGCAACATGTATAAAATTCAAGGCCTTATCACTTAGGGGGAAAAAAAAAGATGCTTAAAGGTTCATTTAATATTTGATTTATCTAATTATAAAAAATCCATATATAATTACGATCGAAGATATAGTTTTAAATATAAAATACTAATTTGAAAACGAAAATAAAAGGTCAAATCACAATGCAAATTCTTCATTTATTCGAGATAGAATTCAATTGACTAAAGAAAAAGCGCAAGCGATGCCCACACGGTTTTATGACCTAAGGTGAATAGAATTCAAGAAAACGTTTTGCAAACACGACAACAATTAATGATGGAAACCTAAATCGTGAACCTATTAAAAGGAAGAAAAAGATTAAACAGATGATGACAAAGAGCACGATAGCTACATTTCACTAGCTAAGAAGAATTTTTGGATGAATGATTTTGGCATTCTAAATTAAATTAAATATTTTCCAAAGGCTTCTTTCCACAAGCTGGTCTAGTATTAGTTTAGAGGTTCTTTTTTTTTCCCCTTCCAGGGAACTCTTTTAACAAAATGTGTTAAAGAAATTAGAAGGATTATTAATGTTAAAGGTTAATCCAAATCTTTGTTTGAATAAGAGTTAAACTTTACAATGTAAACACGAACAGAAGTGAGAAAGGAGAATCTAATTGAGGGATTTCATGTACTTATCTTTTGAAGTTTATCATTGTGATTGATTTTTGTTTTATATATCTCCCTCCAATATGTTAAACACAAAATCAAGTCTATGTGCGAGTCAATACAGAGATAAATTGGAGGGTAAGGAGGGGGAAAAAAAAAAGAGGAAAAAGGCCAAGGAAGAAAACTAGTTTCAGCATGAGATCACCATCATTATGTAGTGTCTGATGATGCGCCCTTATCTCTCTCTTTTTCTTGAGGAAAATGATGCGCCCTTATCTTACTATATCAGATTTGAAATTGCCTGACAAGGTTTTCTATCAATGACCGAAAGAAGCTCCAATGGCTTGTTTTATTTGATCGAAATACTATGCTGAAGAGATTAACCAATAACTCTCTTCGTCTCAAAATTGAATGTATATTTCTATTTTGATATGTATAGACTTAAATGTTCATTTTCTTAAAATATGTATATTTGTTTTATCTAATTTTCACTAATAATCTATTTAATTTAAAATATTTATATATAATAATTAATTTGATTTCGTCCAGCCCTAACCACATTTATGATAAGAATATCATGAAAACTTCTTCAAAATAAAAAAATAAAACTCTTCTTAAATTTTGAGTTAAGTCAAATATGAATATTCAGTTTCGAAGGGAAATAGCGTTTTCATAGGATCGAGATATTAAAAATAATTAGTCCTTTTTTTTATTTTACTTTGTTAAATATTTAATTAATTAAGTGAGTTCTTTATGACAATTATGCTTAAATGCTTAAGTATTATACTTCCTATATCTAAATCGAATTCTCCCTTTTTTTCTCTGTTTTTTTTTTTTTTTTGTAAGTAACTAATGGCATGTTCTTAATTCAAATGATTTCTTGTCACCATCTAAATTTTCTACAAAACGAAACAAAATGGCAAAATCAATGCATAGCAATTTTTTCCTTTTTGTGGAACACGTGTTGACAGACTGACCCCTTTAAGTCCATTATTACAAGGCAAAAAATTCTATTGAGTCCTAAATTTGCAATATATATATACATATATATGCTTAGGGACAAAAAGAGAAGAAAAAAAAAAAGAGGTGCAAATCAGTTATAGTAATTAAAAGTCTACATGAAAGTCAATATTGAAGACAAATCAAGTGAAGTACAAGAAAAAAGAAAAGAAAAGAAGGACAAACAGAGACCAATTTGAATATGAGATCAGAGGCTTACGTTCTCGGTTGATGTAATCGTTGCTTACATCAGCTGCTTCTGAGTTGTAACATCAAGAGAGTTGTTGTAGGAATTGTTTTGGCAGATGTCTTTTTACTTTGATCTCTACTAAATATCTTCTTCACCAAAGATGCAAGAGGAATTGCAAAATATCGTAAACAGGTGGTTCGATGTTGTATTTCAATTGGAATTTAGGCAGAAAATTTATTTTAATTTCAAGAACAAATATAGAAACACATGTTTGGTTTGGATTAAATTTTGATATTTAG
Source organism: Apocynum venetum (assembly GCA_019593545.1). NCBI lineage: Eukaryota > Viridiplantae > Streptophyta > Magnoliopsida > Gentianales > Apocynaceae > Apocynum > Apocynum venetum. Next base: position 1,280,894 of record SRSM01000727.1, on the reverse strand, counting down.
ATATATGTTTTGATTGAAAGTAGATCCTACATATTAAATATAGTTAAAATATTATTTTTTTGTGGCACTGCAGCTGCTTAAAGATATAATCTGAGGAAAAATATTTTATTAAAAAAAGTATATATTAAGACTTGGGATAATTTAAAATTTAAGTAAACTTAAATTTGGGAGGAAAATTTGTTTTGGAGTAAAAAAATTAGGAAAATAAAAAGCTAATAATAACAATAAATAAGTGGCAATACACTATTCTGTCAGAAACACTGTCTATTTTTAGCAAAAGGCAACTCAAAAGAAACAAAGGAATAGAATTTCTAAGCTTATCATAAAAAATGATTTTGACTTAGAGTTGTGTATCGTAATATTTAATTAAATAAAGGTCTCGAGTTTGAACTCCGAAAATAAAAAAAATGCCCTGTTAGGAGCTTCGCGAGGAGAGCGATTGAGGAACAGAGCAGATTATTTTGAATTTGAGGAAAGCAAATCAAAATAAAAGGAGAGGATGGCTTTGACTTTTGAGACTTCTTATTTGAAAATTTGACAGTCACTTATTTCCAAGCTTTATTTATTTTGAATCCATCAAACGAAAATATGCAGTTTGAAATTGGCATTAGCCCGTAGTAGAGTTAACTAAAGAGTTGGACTTGGGCAATGTAGAACAGAAATATTGTTTTAGACAATGAATTAGGCCCAAATAAAAGAAAGAGCAGGTTGACCCAATGTATAAAAATTTCAAGGTTTGGACTTTGGGAATATACATATATATATATATATATATATATATGGGCCCCCAATTGGAATCAATGATATTGAACGCTAAGACAAAATGCAATGGGCTAAATAAATATCATGTCCAGTCCAAGGGATTTAATGGGTCTAGTAGGGTGATTCAAGAGAAGGAGATGGAGTGTCCCATTATAATTAATACTCAGTCCAAATGTGTGAAAGGAGATGGATTAGATAGCATTGAGTTCAATAGAAATAAAAGTAAGATGAACTGGGAAAACTTGAAGCCCAAATTGGGATATATAAAATGAGTTTGATTAATAGGGGCTCAAATTGAAATCGAATAGAATAGGTTGAATGATGAGTCCATTTGAAATTAAACAGAATGGGTTGGATAAATACTTAGTCCTACTTCCGCCGGGGGGGTCGGGTTTTGCAAACGAATTAAGGATGGGATCGGTAACAAATACTCAATCCCATCCACACAAATGGATATAGTTAGATATATTTTTTCATATAAATTAATTACGATTAATTTAATTAATATATAAATTTTATATACATTTTTTTTATATATTCTTATTAATTATTAATTACTTTAATTATTCAAAATCAAACAAACTAATAATTTTTTCTTAGAAGTATAATTTCTAACAATTTTACGATTGAATATTAATATATAAAGATGAGATTTATATATAAATTGAACTATATTTTTTAAACGATTAAAAAGGTGTTATTTTTACGGGACGAAAATTGGTAGAAATCCATGCCTATTTAAAAAATTGGATCAAGGGGACAGAAAAAACTCAGCTGCAATTTGACGCTAGTTGTGGATGGATTTGCGTCAGTTTTTTGAACTGCAGAAGCTTAAATGAACTCAAAGAAAATCCATCACAAAAAAGTCATCCAAATTTTTTTTTATTTGTTTGGAAATAATACATAAAATTTCATCGAAATTATACTCAAACTCATAATCTTTAAATACATAACCAAAATTCACTTATTTGTCAACGATGCATCTCATATGTTATGGAATATATTGGAGTCATATATCTAAGAAAACTTCTCTCTTGTAAGCTCATTAGAGAATTTGTAACATCTGCAATATTTATAGTATTCAAACTTTCTTTTTTTACGAGATGCTTGAATACATTTTAGAGTTCTTTTGAGAGATATTGTATTTTGGGAATTTGAAATGTATTTGTCAGTGACGTTATTTTTTATCTCTTTCCATGAACCTGGACATGTTGCCGACCGGCACAGAAAATCAATGTATAATTCTTCCCTAGACAGATTTACATTACTTTGTGGCTCGAATTTGATACAATATCTTCTTAGCTGCGTGAGTAGAAGAGTATTGTCAAAAGAATGTGAGGAATAGAGGTTCCGAAAGGGTATGAAGGCTCAAATTTGAATATGTAATGATAGTTACATAAATTGTCCATTGCATTTGCCTAACAGAGGCAAAAGGCTGGTCCCACCTTATTATTGGTCTCGATGTCTCCGTCCTAATGGGTCCCATCTTCCTATAAGTTCGAGTAGATTCCCAGTAGGTCATCTTCGGCAGCTCAGTCCTTTGAATATAGGGTTCTTAAAAAGTAAGAAGTTAGCCTCATCCTCATACTGTGCCAAAGCAAAGGATTAGGTCGAAGGTGGGAGAGGAGTAAGGTGCAACAGAACTTCCATTTATCTCGATGTTTTGAATATGCCTCAACCATCAAATTCTAAGTGCAGAGATTTAGAGCGATTAGGTTGCCTCCACTGTAGCTTTCGCTGCATAGATCTAACTGCTAGAGATGCCGGTGATGGGGTACTATTAGATGATGCGGCCAGAGAAGCTAGTTATGGATGGTTGTGTTTATAGCTGAGTGTCGATGCATGCATCACAAGACCATATGCAAGGGTGGCATTTATGAGAAACAGAGGGTGGGATATATATGATGAATTGCAAGAAGTTGGAAGACATGATCATAGCGAACGTAAATTCACATGAGTTTTCAATTTATGGCCATTTGCCTGCCTGTAAACTTGGATCATACCTTAAAACTCTCTTTAATTTTAGTTCAAATCCAGAAAAGGACATTCAATTTTAGAGGGAGGAGGAGGAGGAAGTAAGTTGAAAAATTTACATTCTTAGCATTGCTGCAGAACGAAATACATCATGACTATAAAAGAAAACACATTGATGGGAAAAGGGAGATGGATGCAAAAACAAATCAAAAAGTTAATTGCAACAGATAAGGCCCTTCACAGTTGTGCTCAGGGAAACAGAGAAGGGTCATGAGGGGTAGCAATGCCCCAGAGGTTATTCATCCTGCATATTGTGACTCCAGTGTTCTCTGTCATGTCCAAATCTTTTGGTTGAACGTCTCCCGGAATTTTCCAGTTGAAGTAGTACAGAAAATGGGCTAAAGGAAGCTCTACATTTGCTATTCCAAAGCTTACTCCAGGGCAGATCCTCCTCCCTGATCCGAAAGGAAGATATTCGTAGTTCTGCCCCATGAAATCCATGTTGTTTTCATCGAATCTCTGTGGCTGAAATTCCAGGGGATCATTCCAATACTTGGGATCTCTTGCCATTGCCCAGACATTGACCATGGTCTGCGTTTTATTGGTGATGGTGTAGCCTTCAACCACACGTTCTTCCCTGCATGCTCTGGGAAGCAGAGGAACTGGAGGGTGAAGTCTCAGAGTTTCCTTGACCACCAATTTCAGGTACTTTAGTTTCTGAACATCGGCCTCTTCGATTATCTTCTTTCCCTTGCAAGACTCCCTCACTTCTGCCTGTGCTTTGGCCATCACTTCTGGATTTCTCATTAGTTCGGACATTGCCCATTCGATTGTTGAGGATGTTGTTTCAGTTCCAGCTGAGAACATGTCCTGCATCATTGAAATAAACATTTCCTTCAGTTACTCATAATGAATCACCCTCAATGCAAAAAATTACTTTAAACATTGTATAAGTTTGTTAAATAAAAAAGAAAAAGAAAAAAGAATGTAACTTACAAAAATGACTGCTTTGATGTTGTCATCCGTGATTGGAATCTGCAGGCTGCCACTTTCCATCAGCCTAAGAAGAACATCGATAAGATCTTCATCTCCAGACTCTCCATTTCCCTTTTTGGTGGTTGCAATATTGTGCCTGTGCTCGTTGATGATATTATTGAGAATCACATCCACAGTCCTATGAGCTTTCACCAATTCTCGTTTCGTTGAGCTGATGTACTCAAGTAACTTAATTGATGGGAACACATCAACCAACTCAAATCCACCAGCCAACCCAACTGCTTTCTTCAAGTGCCTAATCAGAGTGAACTTGTCTCGGCAAACTTTGCCAAAGGCAGCCCTGCAAGTCATGGAACTTGTGTAGGAATATATCATTTCAGCAAGATTAATTGGAACCCCTGCTGAATTCTTGATAGTCTCAGTCAGATATTGAACTTCATCCTGACGGATGTACCCGAACGAACGGACATTAGTCGGGCTCAAGAGCTCCATCATGCAAATTTTACGCATTTGTTTCCAATACTCGTTGTATGGACAAAATGCAATATCAGTATTGTCGTACCAGATGATCTTGCCCGCCATACGTTCAGGCCTGCCCGCAAAGGCAGGATCATGAGTTTTGAGCATTTCTCGTGCAATATCCCGGCATGAAATCACTACTGCCGGAACTTCGCCGAGCTGCAGATGCATGATGGGTCCATATTGCTTCCCTAATTTGGATATCGCCTGATGGGGAAGCCCTCCATTTAGCAACTGGTGGGCATTTCCAATGATTGGTAACTTTTTGGGGCCTGGAGGTAGTTTTCCAACAGTCTTGGCAGATTTTGATTTCTTCCACTCTTTGATTAACAGAAAAAGGAAAGATAGGAAGAGAAATGAAGTGAAGAAATTGAGGGGAAACTGAAACTCCATCTTCTGAGAGGGGAAATTAAGCAAAAGAATCAGTTATTTTTTGCTAAATCCCTTTTGATTTTTTAACTCTGCTTAGTGTTTTTGCTCAGCTTGTTCTCACAACATTTAGGAACGAAGTGTATTTATAGTACCATGCCATTGTTGCCAACTGAAAAGCAGTGACGGCGTCGATCAAAATTGACTTAGAATATATAAAAATCCATTTTCTGTTGTTTCTTTCTTCAACGTCTGACCCAATAGGCAGATACTATTCTTTTCTCGTCCTCTCCTAATTGGCAAATAATTAAGGTTTAGCTTTGTTATGTTATGTAACCTTAAAATTCTTTTTTTTCAGGCATTTCTTGTTTACATAACTTAACATTCAAGTAAGAGAGAAAGTAGAATGAGCAAAGAGACGAAGATTTAACATGATATTACTTGCGTTATTAGACAAAAGGAGCAAACAGTACTAATTAAACCACAAGTAGAGAAATGCAAAAGCAATTAAGGCCAAAAAATTCCATACATATTTGAGCTGACCTGTGAAGATGACTAACAATACGGTTAAAGAATCAAGTGGCTTAAAGATTAAGCATTTTATATAACTAAACTTTTATGCAAACTAAGTACAAATTAAAAAATGATCTTTTAAGACTTGATTTGGAATTTTAAATGTATATATGCCAAGCTTGATATTAGTTAAGATGGACCGTTAGTATTGGACTTAAAAAAACAGGGAAAAGGTTATGGTTTGCAAAGTGTGAGTTTATAATTATGTTCTCTAATATAAATATTTAACTTTCTGGATTTGGTGTATTCTTGGATTTCAACCCTCCTTTATTGCCCTTCATTTCTTCTCCTAAAAACCAGTTGCCATTCACGACGAAGTTGGAGTTTCTTTGGTTTTGTGTGTGTGTTTTTTTGAAAGATCATATTTGGTGCAAATAGTTAATGGACAAAAATACCCATGAGTCGCAGATCATCTTCTAAATCAAATCGTTGACCGCGCTTGAAAATTCACTTCTCTGGCAAATAAGACCTTAACCACAAGACGTAAAATATTGATTATGCACCTTATGCATTAAAATAAAATAGTTTTATGGACTAAATATGTCAATTTGCCTCAAAATTTAACTTATTCTCATTCTATTTCTTTAATTGAGAGAGATTAATATTGAATGGCATTAATAAATAATGAACGGTTTCCAAAAAAAAAAAAAAATGATGATCGGTTTTAATTAAATAAAAAAAGAGTAATTTGCCTCGAAAATAAAAAATAATCTGACAAATCACGCTTTAAATTTGCTGGAGAAACGTAACGTGAAACTTATTCCATTCTCCATTATTTGTGTGTGTGTTCTGCTATTTAAATCAGCAGATGAAATTAAAAAAAAAAAACAATTATCATACATTTTCCATTATAGCATTTTCGAATTCAATCTTTTATATCAGATTGTGTCATTATTGAAGGCAAAATCATTTAATATGAAGGATTTACTTGCAGAATTCCATATTGCAAAAATGAAAATCATTTGAATAACATTAATATCAACTACTATCCAAAAGGTATTTTAATTAGTTAATTTTTTAATTTCATAAAATTTAGAAGTTAATGCAAGTACCAAATGCTGCTAGTGCTAATAATAACCTTGCAAAGCTGTAAACTTAGAAGTTATTTTTTAGTATTTTGGAATTTTTCTTAGTCCTCATTTTTTATTTATTACATTTTTTTAAAAAAACAATTATACTTTATATGCATTTTTATTTAGAATATCCAAAGCAATGTGTTATTTTCTAAAATACGCATATTTTAATGATTCCCTTCCCACCGTTAAGACCGATAAGCACTTAAAGAATAACGTGTCATTTTCTTTTGAATATTTTTGCTAACTCCAAATGACTGATTTGAAAGAGTCATTTTCTTGGAGAATTGCAAGTTAATAAAAAAATTTCAAAAACGGAAAGAATAAATAACCAATCTGTGCGTCAAATGAATATGCTTTAAGGAGTAATGTTGGACAATCATAAAATATCTTATTAGGAAGATTAACTCAATATGTTTTATATTCAAATCAAATTCAATTATAATAAGGTGTCACTAGAGATAATAATGAAATGCGAATTAGTTATTAATTCGCTTCAATTCATCAGGAATAGATTGTAAAAAGTGGGAATTAGTGAGGACGGAAATGGAAGTAAGGATAAATTTTTTTTCCATTGAAGCCCCGTAAGGATCTATCTCGTAAATTCTTGACTTTGACTTCAATTCTATCTTTATTAAAAATATTATTTTATTCCTAATACGTTTTTAAAAGAAAACTATCTTATTCATTTGGTTACTTAAAAAATAAAATAAATAAGTTATATTATTGACTAAATAATCGTTAGTCATATTTTACTTTTTATATAAATTAATAATTTTTTTATTCCTAAAATACTTTTAATTTTAAAAAATATAGTATATTGAAACTTATAGAGATAAGATAAAATATAAAAATAAATTAAAGTATTATAAAAAATAATAAAATATATTTAAAAAATCGTAATATAATTTATATTTTAAAATAAATATAAATATCTTCTAACTATTTATATTTTTTTTTAATGAAAGGAGTGCGAAGAAGAGTTAGATAAAAAAGTCCATGCAAAATACATCACTCTATAATACTATAAGAAATAGAAACAACAAAAAATAAATAAAATAAAGTTTTTCGGAATTTTGTAAGTCAAGTAAGTCAAAGAAGCACGCCATTCTTTTGGTTTTGGAGTGGGAATACTGGAAAATGCTAAAACGTGTCGACCATATTAATTTTTTATTGCACGCCATTCCACTTATTAATCATTATCTTTTTCGTTTTTCTTTTTCTTTTTTTTTTTTTGCAGAAGGAAACATTTTTCATTACTTTGTTATTAAAACATAAGCTGTTTTAAATTTTTACACCTAAATTAATACTGTGAAAATAATAAATTTTTTCAGGTCAAATTATCTAAAGCGTCATCCTTATATATATATATATAAAGCTTCCTCAGTTAAAACGTCTAAAGCATTATAAAGTAGATTAATAAAAGGGGGTTGAAAAATTATTGATTTAAATTAAACATGTCAGTTCTTTAAATGTGATGTGATCTCGACGTGACATGCTGATGGGTCATGTTCGATAGTCTTATGTAAATTAGTATTATATGAGGAGCCTGCCAGTGGCTCTAATTGACTACTTCCCCCATTGAATAAATGAAGATATTTTTATTTTTAATGATTTTTTTATATAAAATTTTATTAATAATATTTAAATTTAAAATATTTATATTTTATTAATTGATAAGTCATATAATCAAGGATAATTTGATTAAATTTAAAAGTTTTTTAAAAATATTTAACTAAAATAAAAATCAAACGTTGAATTTCGAACCATATATTTTGTTGAGTCGATAAGGTTGGTGAGATCTAGTTAATCGATTCTACTTGTTAAATTATTTATAGTCGAAATTGTTTAAACTTGAAAAGAATTAACAGAAATAGGAAAACAAACAACAAAAAAACTATGGGACGCCTGGGATAATAATGCTAACGATTAGGAGATTCCTCCGAAGGCTAATATTACTATATTTTTGTGGTCAACGTCACACTTGACGGCATTAAAATAATCTGATTAGTTTTGGATAAGAATTGATTGATTGAATTTTATTTTTATTTTTGGAAAACTGAATGATTGATTTTGAGAATAAGACTTTCATTGAATAGCTAAGTGCATAAGTGGACAAATGATCATGATGAAATTAGAATCTCCCCTTCCCTTCTTCCACGCAAAGTTTGGGGTGACCATGGATTCTAATTCTGATTTGTGTACATATCTTAGAAGTTTAATGACATATTAAGAAACATTATATGACACAAAGAAAATAAATAATTTAATTTTAAATTTATAAAAAATAGTATGACACAATAAATTAGAATATTTAGAAAAATAGAACTTATAATACATCCATCATGTAAATAGTGAATTTGCATAATCATCAATTTAACTTGAAGTTAATCACTTAACTCACTTACACTATTTTGTTAATTAGTGTGCTTCAATATAATGATAAGAAGCAAAGCAGCATTTTTTTTTCTCAATATTTTTTATTCAATGTAATTTCATCAGATTTATTAAAATAATTATTAATTTAATTTGAGAAGAATGGCCCACAAGAATAAAATATTAGTAGTAAACATTGACGCCTAGTTGCCGAATGGTGACAATCATTTAGAATATAGAAACGGAACTTGTCTACTGATTTTCAAAGTTTTAATTTTAGAGAAAATTGTCCGCGAACTTCCTTTTTATATCGCTAGTCGCATTCGTCCTTATGATTTTATTTTATTTATTTGATTCTTTATGTTTTTTTCGAGCTGTCAACTTGATCTTTTTCACTCTCGCATTGTCCTTTTTTTTTTCCCACGAAAAATCAACTAAATCAAGTGAAATAGTTTTAAGTCCGATTGTGTAAAGTCTTCAAAGATAATTGTAAATTGGATTTAGCTTCAATGATGATAGTTTAGATAAAATGTTAAATTTCTATGTACCGCATATAACTTTTTTTCACAAGTTTGGCTCAAAGATGCATAATTTTTTGCTTTAATTGCTCCTTTTGTCTAATAGTGCAAATAAAATCACGTTAAATTTTGGGCTCTTGCTCATTCTACTTCCTCTTAATTGAATGTTACATCAGAAATGCCTTAAAAAGGAAAGTTTAAGTTACGGAAAAGTTTGGATTTTTTCCAAATTTGATTTAAAAGATTGATGGCAATTTATTTTAGAGATAAAAGGTATATCTTTTTAGAAGTTATCTTTGGAAATAAATTTTTATTGGCTAAAAATTAAAAGTTATCTTTGGAAATAAATCTTTATTAGCTAAAGATTAAGAAATGAAGATAGCAAAATATCATTAATTGATTCATACAAGTATATGAATTCTTTGAAGAAACTTTCAATTCTATATTAATAGGATTTCGTGCAAGTCAAAAGGTTGACTTGAATGCATGTAAGAGAATTCGAGTGAATCGTGATGTAGAAGTAGACAAGAGTATTGTTTACTTTTTATTTATTTATTTTTAGATTGAGTTAGGGTTATAACTTTCAAGTAATTTCAACTAATTATAATTAAATGTTTTAATATTCAAGGTTGCTGTCATACCTGACATAACAAAGCTAGGAGAAAAAAAAGAAAGAATCATAGAGTATCTGGCTACTGGGAATTTGCGAGGAACTATCCCTATAGTCAGACGTTAAAGAAGGAAACAACAGAAAATGGACTTTTATATACTCTAAGTCAATTTTTATCGACGCCGTTGTTGCTTTCCATTTTGCAACTCTGGCATTGTACTATAAATACGTGCTCCTGAATTTTGTGAAAACAAGCTGAGCTAAAACACTTGGCAGAGTTAAAAAATCAAAAGGGATTTAGCAAAAACTGATTCTTTTGCTTAATTTCCCCTCTCAGATGGAGTTTCAGTTTCCCCTCAATTTCTTCACTTCATTTCTCTTCCTATCTTTCCTCTTTCTCTTAATCAAAGAGTGGAAGAAATCAAAATCTGCCAAGACTGCTGGAAAACTACCTCCAGGCCCCAAAAAGTTACCAATCATTGGAAATGCCCACCAATTGCTAAATGGAGGCCTTCCCCATCAGGCCATATCCAAATTGGGGAAGCAATATGGACCCATCATGCATCTGCAGCTCGGCGAAGTTCCGGCAGTAGTGATTTCATGCCGGGATATTGCACGAGAAATGCTCAAAACTCATGATCCTGCCTTTGCGGGCAGGCCTGAACGTATGGCGGGCAAGATCATCTGGTACGACAATACTGATATTGCATTTTGTCCATACAACGAGTATTGGAAACAAATGCGTAAAATTTGCATGATGGAACTCTTGAGCCCGACTAATGTCCGTTCGTTCGGGTACATCCGTCAGGATGAAGTTCAATATCTGACTGAGACTATCAAGAATTCAGCAGGGGTTCCAATTAATCTTGCTGAAATGATATATTCCTACACAAGTTCCATGACTTGCAGGGCTGCCTTTGGCAAAGTTTGCCGAGACAAGTTCACTCTGATTAGGCACTTGAAGAAAGCAGTTGGGTTGGCTGGTGGATTTGAGTTGGTTGATGTGTTCCCATCAATTAAGTTACTTGAGTATATCAGCTCAACGAAACGAGAATTGGTGAGAGCTCATAGGACTGTGGATGTGATTCTCAATAATATCATCAACGAGCACAGGCACAATATTGCAACCACCAAAAAGGGAAATGGGGAGTCTGGAGATGAAGATCTTATCGATGTTCTTCTTAGGCTGATGGATAGTGGCAGCCTGCAGATTCCTATCACGGATGACAACATCAAAGCAGTCATTTTTGTAAGTTACCTTATTTTTTCTTTTTCTTTTATATTTAACAAAATTATACAATGTTTGAGTAATTTTTTGCATTGAGGGTGATTCATTATGAGTAACTGAAGGAAATGGTTAATTTCAATGATGCAGGACATGTTCTCAGCTGGAACTGAAACAACATCCTCAACAATCGAATGGGCAATGTCCGAACTAATGAGAAATCCAGAAGTGATGGCCAAAGCACAAGCAGAAGTGAGGGAGTCTTGCAAGGGAAAGAAGATAATCGAAGAGGCCGATGTTCAGAAACTAAAGTACCTGAAATTGGTGGTCAAGGAAACTCTGAGACTTCACCCTCCAGTTCCTCTGCTTCCCAGAGCATGCAGGGAAGAACGCGTGGTTGAAGGCTACACCATCACCAATAAAACACAGACCATGGTCAATGTCTGGGCAATGGCAAGAGATCCCAAGTATTGGAATGATCCCCTGGAATTTCAGCCACAGAGATTCGATGAAAACAACATGGATTTCATGGGGCAAAACTACGAATATCTTCCTTTCGGATCAGGAAGGAGGATCTGCCCCGGAGTAAGCTTTGGAATAGCAAATGTAGAGCTTCCTTTAGCCCATTTTCTGTACTACTTCAACTGGAAAATTCCGGGAGACGTTCAACCAAAAGATTTGGACATGACAGAGAACACTGGAGTCACAATATGCAGGATGAATAACCTCTGGGGTATTGCTACCCCTCATGACCCTTCTCTTTTTCCCTGATCCCAATCTGCATACCTACAATTGTCAATGGCCTATCAGTTGAACCTTTTTTTTATTATTTCGCATCCATCTTTCTATGAGAAAATAATTACTGTGACAAACTTTCTTTTCCCATCACTGTATTTTGTTTAATTTGTCATGATGTATTTCGTTCTACACAAATGCTGAGAATGCAAATTTTTCAAGACTAATGAGAATTGCCATACTTTCGTATATTCTATATATTTCTAGCATAGAAATATTATGGGTACATTATGGATACCTTATAATATTTCATATTTTACCGTTATTATTCCTTTTAAGTTATTAGTACTAACTGCCATACCTTCAGATTTCCTAACTACAAGGTCTATCTTGTATATATGTTCTACGTTGTTGTATTCTCATTGACACTTATCTTGCATAATAAAGACAATAGATATTCTAATTTTTACATGTTATCAGAGCTATAACTACCAAATATGTCAACATCCATACAACAACCATCTAATACTAAAGTGCAGCTTGCCTCTTGTATTAGTTCTCTTGATATCACCTCTCCATATTTTGTTCATGCTTCGGACCACCCTAGCCAACAATATGTAGAAGAGGTTCTAAAAGAAACTAATTATACTGATTGGTCTATTGACATGACTAATATTCTTTTTGCCAAGAACAAAATTAAATTTTGTTGATGGCACTCTTCCTATGCCTTTAGAAGACTCGGTTGATTTAGCATCATGGAAGAGATGTGATGCTATGGTAAAAGGCTGGTTACAAATAATCATGAAAAAGAATGTGTGAAATAGTGTTCATTACGCACGAACGCATATGATATCTCAAATAAACTACTCCCTCATTCTCTCTAAAATCGAATATCATCTTTTGAATTGAAACTTGAATTAAAGAGCGTTTTAACGTATAATTCAATGTTACAAGCATGCAAATTTCCATAAATAGTGAATTTAGATATTGTAAAAATTATAACTATTACATCTCATTTGTGGTTAATCTTCATTGTATATGAATGGGGGATTGTCTATTGGAATCCTTCCGTCAACTTTATCTCTTTTGTTTTTTTGTGGTGAATTCCATCAACTTTATCATATTCAAATGAAATGAAATACCTTGTTTTATTATGATTCGTCCCAAATCGAATATTTACATTTTTTTAAATAAAATTCTTTTTCATTTAAAGTTCTAGTAATAATCTATTTAATTCATGAGATTTAATTAACTTAATTCATAGGGAAAATGGCCTAAATAGTCCCTTATGTTTGCCATTTTCGTCACTCTAGTCCCTTATATTTTTTTAAAGCTTTTTTTGTCCCTTATATTTAATGTATTTGCCACTTTGGTCCCTTATATTTTTTTTTAAAAAAACTTTTTTGTCATTTTATGTTTAATATTTCTATCGATTTGGTCAAATTTCATCGAAAAATCGCAAGAAATTCATTGGATTTATCATTTAGTTTTTAGAGGTAAATTTTTTAAACGCATATTTAGTATTTTAGTTCAAAAAAAAATTGATTTAAACACTAAAAACATCTATTTTAAAGCTATTAGTAGCCTAAATAATCCCAATAACATGTTTAATTTGGTAGAAAAATAATATCAATGGCTTTAAAAAAGATGTTTTTAATGTTTAAACTAGTTATATTTCTTTTTAATTGTAAAATACCAAATATGACCTTCAAAAATTACATCTAAGAGATAACCACCAAATATGTCAACATCCACACAACAACCATCTAATAGTGAAGTGCAGCTTGCCTCACGTATTAGTTCTCTTGATATCACCTCTCCATATTTCCTTCATGTTTCAGACCACCCAGCCAACAATATGTAAAAGAGGTTTTGAAAGAAACTAATTATATTGATTGGTCTATTGACATGACCAATGTTCTCTTTGCCAAGAACAAAATTACTTTTGTTGATGGTACTCTTCATATGCCTTTAGAAGACTCGGTTGATTTAGCATCATGGAAGAGTTGTGATGCTATGGTAAAAGGCTGGTTAGCATCATGGAAGAGTTGTGATGCTATGGTAAAAGGCGGGTTACAAACAGCCATGGAAAAGAATGTGTGAAATAGTGTTTGTTACGCACAAACTGTATATGACATCTGAAATAAACTACTTCCTCCCTTTCTCTAAAATCGAATATCATCTTTTGAATTGAAACTTAAATTAAAGAGCGTTTTAACGTATAATTCAATGTTACATGCATGCAAATTTCCATAAATAGTGAATTTACATATTGTAAAATTTATAACTATTACATCTCATTTGTGCTTAATCTTCATTGAATATGCATGAGGGATTGTCTATTGGAATCCTTTTGTCAACTTTATCTCTTTTGTTTTTTTGTTTTTTTTTGTGGTGAATTCCATCAACTTTATCATATTCAAATGAAATGCCTTGTTTTATTATGATTCGTCGCAAATTGAATATTTACATTTTTTAAAATAAAATTATTTTCCATCTAAAGTTCTACTAATAATCTATTTAATTCATGGGATTTAAGTAACTTAATTCATAGGGAAAATGGCCTAAATAGTCCCTTATGTTTGCCATTTTCGTCACTCTAGTCCCTTATATTTTTTTAAAGCTTTTTTTTGTCCCTTATGTTTAATATATTTGCCACTTTGGTCCCTTATGTTTTTTTCTTAAAAAAAAACTTTTTTGTCATTTTATGTTTAATATTTCTATCGATTTGGTCAAATTTCATAAAAAAAAACACAAGAAAGTCACTGGATTTGTTATTTAGCTTTTAGAGGTAAATTTTTTAAGCACATATTTAGTATTTTAGTTCAAAAAATAATTAACTAATTTAAACACTAAAAACATCTATTTTAAAGCTATTAATAGCCTAAATAATCCCAATAACATGTTTAATTTGGTAGAAAAATAATATCAATGGCTTTAAAAAATATGTTTTTAATGTTTAAACTAGTTATATTTCTTTTTAATTGTAAAATACCAAATATGACCTTCAAAAATTACATCTAAAAGCCAAATGACAAACTCAACGACTTTTCGATAACTTTCTGGTAATTTTCCATCAAAATTTGACCAATTCGTTAGAAATATTAAATATAAGGGATACAAAAGTTTTAAAAAAATCATAAGGGACTAAAGTGACGAAAATGACAAACATAAGGGACTATTTAGGCCATTATCCCTAATTAATAATAAATATAAATATTTAATTTCCTTAAAATCAAATACTATATGTAATTGTTAAATTAAATCAAATTAATATTCAATTTCGAAATGCAATAATATTTTTTCATTTTGGTTTACAGGATGCCATGCACGTTGGAACTTTATATTGATTATTGCGTGCTAATGATATATTTGGCTCATGTTGGTGTTTGCATATCAACTCATTCCGACATGGTCCATTGTGTGGTCAACAAGGCCTGAGAGGCTGAGATGAACTAAAAAAAAATGATTCGCATATATATCTTTTAAGTGTCTCCAATATATTAAATAATAATTTAAAAAATATATGAAAAATTAATATATTATCAAAAAAATTATTTAAATATTATAGGTTTCCATTTTGAAATTAAAAATACTAATTATATACTCATAATCTAAATATTAAATCATTTTTCTTTCACATTTTTATTTTTAAATGTCTAAAAATTAATATTCAATTTTATTAAATAAATATATTTTATATCTAAACCTTTAGATAATCTCATTAATTTAAGAGATTTAGATTTTATCATTAATTAAATTAATAAAAAAATAATATAGTAACTTTTTTAATATCATTGTTTTAAAAAAAATTTAAATTAAGTTAAATATTCTTTGACGAAAAGAGTATTTAATTAAAAAAATCTCCAGGTCATGTCCCCTGTAAGATACTTTTTTCTCTTCTTTTAATAATATGATCTCTTTGTGTTTAGAACTTTTTCTTGTTGATTGTATAAAAAGGTTGAAACTTTTCCGTTCAATTTCTATATGCATCAGTTTCATGATTAATATGATTATATATATAAAAAAAAGATTCATGATTTTATCTCATCTCAACCTCAATATTAGTATCAATCTTAAGAAAATACTCAAAAAGATGCGAGGTAGGTGTGTGGAGTGTGGTGATTTTTATTTAAGAAAATGCCATTATACTAATCACAAAAGACTACACAAATGATCCAGCAACTCACATGCCATCGTCAGATGTTCGGATTCTGGGGTACTTGGATTAGTTTTTTATAAAAAAAGAAAAGAAAAAAGAAATTGTTTTATTTTTTAAATGAAAAATCTTTTTTTGTGCGTGTGTTTGGATAAGAACTTCTATTGAAAATTAAAATTTTGATATGAAATTTGTTTAGTCCCTTATTCATAATAATATATAATATTTTAAAAAATAATTAATAAATTATTTAATATTGTAATTTTAATTGTAAAGTAATAAAAATATATTATTTATGTAAACGTACGAAACATATATTGGATTAGGAGAAAAAAATAAAATTTTATATGATTGAAATTTTGGAGGTAAAAAAATATTTTGAGAGTTGTTTTCATAGAAAATAATTAAATTGTTTTCTAAATCTTGTCCAAATATAGTCCTAAAATTAAAATAAATAAATATAGTTGAAACAGATTTTTATCTTTTCTTTTAAAAATAAAAGAAAGAAAACTTAGGTAAAAAACAAATGTCGTCACACTTGGAAAAACTCAGTCAAGTCTTGCACATATGACAAAACTAATCAGAATTTTTTATTGCCGTCATATTTTGTCTGGATGGAAATCTCGACTTTGACCTGGAAAATACTCTACCATTATCCCACGTGGGTCCAACCATTTTTTTTTTTTTTGTCGTTTGTTTTCCGATTTCTGTTTTGAGCAATTAAATTCAAAGAGAAAATGAAGCACATAAAATATTTGGTTAGCTGAGACTGCAATATTGACTATAGTGATTAATTTAACAAGTAAAGAATCAAATTGATCTTTTTGACTCAACAAACAATTAGTAAGTCAATAATAGCCACGGGCAAACTCGTCATATATTTTTTTTTATTAATTGTCGTTTTAACGATATCACATAATTATTGAAAATGATCAATGTAATCTTAATTAATATTTCATTAATCATATTTCTACTTGCAGAATCATTAAGATAAATATTGAAAATAATAATTATGCAACTAAATTTCATAAATTACCATCATTTAATAATTAGTGTATATGTATTAATTTTCTTCAAAAAAATACATTCAACAATAAATATTTAGCAACTTATTTAAATTTTTTATTAATAATAAATATATAATTGTAAAAATACCTATTAAAATTAAAAACTAAACAATTAAAATGTGACACTAAAAAAGAGAAAGATAGACAATTAAAATATGACAAAAATAGTATTTTGTCATTCTAATTACATACATTCAATTATTCTCTCTTCTCAATTTCTAAAAGAAAAGAATGGGGGTTCACAAGGCATTTAAATCGTTATTTTAGATATTGATAAAAAAATATAGAAAAATCAAAAACATTTATTACATATAAGATGTCATGTACATTAATATAAGGATAAATAAAAATAAAAATATTAAAATTTAATTATAGGAAATTTAATATAAAATGAAAATGAAACTCATACCATGACATATGAAACAGAGTGTAAGACTAATTTAACTCATCCTATAGAGTACATCGGAATATCGAGCATTCAGTACGCATCCGCATGTCACTGCCTTACTCAAGGCCTCACATTTATTAACAATCCATTTCAAATTCCAAAATTGTCATCGATATAATAATAAAAAATTAAAAAAAATGTTGTGGGAAAAAGGGAATTGCAAACAATTTTTTTTTGATGGATTATTTTTGTCACAATCTGTGATAATAGGTTGTCATAAATACGTTGAGCATCTAATACAAGAAAAGTTTTTTAAAAAATAAAAAATAAAAAATGATTACATTCCTTCATTTAGTGAGTGAATATTGATGGAATTATTTTACTGTTCAAATAAACTTGTTTATGAAATTTATTAATAAGTTAGTATTAATTGAAAAACAACAGAAACAGTGCAATGGTTCAATCAAATTCATAGTGAGGCTGGAATTACAAAAAAAAAAAAAAAACAGGTTCTATTTCTAGCTCTATTTGCCTCATGGCCATGAAATGCGCACCCTCGACCGATCTCTCGCAATGACACATCTTCGTTGGCCATTCGCTGAGGAGCTTAAAGATGTCATTGCAACACACTTCTATTCATCACAGGTAAATATGATTGATTATACGAGACAAGTTGAAGAGGGTATTAGGGCTATTCAAATTCAAATGTAGAATTTTATTATTTGTTTTATAAAATATTTAATTTTTTAATAAATTTTATATTCTAGCTATATGTCCATTTTTATTTAAATACAAAACAATTAAAATGATTTACATTGAAAATAACTTTAATTATATAAAAATATATGAATTTACATCATTTTATTCTTTTTCTAAAGGATAGAGACATAGTTGAACATAAAGTTTTTCTTTATTAGCCTTCATAACCCTTCTCTTTTCCCCTGATCCCAATTTGCATAGCCACAAGAGTCAAGGGCTTTATTAGTTGCACTTAATTTTTTTTCCATCCATTTTTCTATGAGAAAACGATAACCGTTACAAGATTTCTTTTCCCATCAATGTAATTTGTTTAATTAGTCATAATGTAGTACTTTGTTATGCACAAATGCTAAAAATGTATATTTGTCAATGCTCAATAATGAAATTGGCATAAATATGGTTTTAAATAAATCACTCCCTCGACTCCATCTAGAATTGAATCGAGTATTGAAATTAAAATTAAATAGAGTTTTTATGGCTGGATTTCATTAGATAATTAAAAGGCTGGAAACTGTATGACAGACTGTATACAGTGGTGGAGACAAGATTTAATGTTTAGAGGGCTGAGATTTATATATATATATATATATATATAAGTGAAGGGTTTCAAGACAAAGACAAAAATTTTAGAATTGCTAAAATCTTTAAAAAAAAGAGTATATAAATTTCTTAAATAATAAGTACGGTTTTTTAAAAACATTTAAATATTCATAAAATATAACTTCACAATATATAGTTAATTTTTTTCTAATTCAATTTTTGTATAAACTGACATAAAAGGTCATTTAAAGTAAAATTTTAAAGACAATAGCATAAACTGATATAAAAGGTCATTTGAAGTAAAATTTTCAAAACAATAGCATTGTTCTGAATATTTGAATTTATTTCACATATTGAGAATTTCTCGTTACATATATCCATAAGAATGTATCTCAAGAGTCCATTAAATTTCATCTAATCCATTCTTTATACAGTTTATTTTATTTTTTCAATTTAATTTTATATTTAAATGTGTAATGATTTTTATATTAATTTTAAGAATGAATTTAATGTGTAATATTTTTTTATCTTAAAAATGATTATTTATTTTTTAAAAAATTAAAATTTATAGTATATATATGTATATACATATACTTTTTCACTACTGCATCAAAGTTTGCAAAATTGAGCTCCCCCCGCCGCCCCCCCCCCCCCCTAGATCCTCCACTGACTGTATATAACTTATTAGTTTATAACAGTTTCCCAAATAAAGGACTAATTTTTGCAACGAAATGAAATCGGTTCCAAATTTGAGTTTGGCTTTCCTTCAAACTGACTCTTGAGATTGGAGTATTTGATATGATTATATTTGTTAGGATTTAAAGTCCTTACTGTGTATGAAGGAATATATATTTCTTCTTGGATCTGACTCTAATATGCCCATAAGGCCATAACATGAGATGGATTTTTTTTTTAAGTTCATTTTTTATCCATAAATTTAGGATTGAAATGCATCAAAATTTATAGGCTGGATCATGAAGCCTGGGTAATACTAGCCCAATTTTTATTGGATCTTGTAAGAGCTTGAGTAATACTTGTTAAAATGACATGATCTTGTAATTACAAATTCTTGGACCTCTCTAGTTCTAGCTTCAGTATTGAAGAGTTTCAAGAGGAAGGAAAAAATGGTTTAGGTTTAAAAAGTTTCCAAAGATTTTAATGGTGATGCAGGCAAGCTAGTGAGGGGGGGGGGGGGGGCGCAGGAAGATGCGAGGATCTATTAGAAATCGCCTCTTGATACTTGTTTCTATTAGTTATTGACATATCTGCTATGGGAGCATTTCACCATCCTCGTTGAACATTTGTTTTTTGGTTGGTTGGGATCCTTCCTTTTGTTTTGTATTTCTATCGAAATCAATGTTATGTATTCCGTCTCCTTTAAGAAATCTGGAGTGACCCTTACTATTCATTTTAATGGGACACTCCATTCCATTTCTTTAATCACCCTATTAGGCCATTTAAATCCCTCGGGTCAATCCACAACAATTGGATATATATGTAACCCATTCATTTATTTCAAATTGGCTCAATATGCCAATTGAGTCAATATATATATACCCAACCCATCAAATTTTTATACATTAGATCAATCCACTCTTTCTTTTAGCTTGGATTCATTCATTGTCTCTACATGGCCTAAGTCCAACTCTTTAATTAACTGTAAGGGCTAATGCAATTATGTGAATTTCAAACTGCCTTTTCATTCTTTTTTTCTTCATCTCCTTGCTAAGTAATCCTTATCATGTTATTTGTCTTCTTCATCCGTTGGGATGGAGGATTCTCAATTAATGTATGGTGTACTGAGTAAACGGAGTTTTGATTTTTCTTCAATAAGAATATGAAAACATATTCTAAAGCATGTAATGTTAAGATATTGTACAGTATTTATTTTTATTTTGGGATTTAAAAATTTTCTATCTTCTTGAAAGGATGCCAATCCTGTTAACGAATAATTCTAACTACTTTACAACTTTAATTACTAAAGTTAATAGAGTAACTTAATTACACTTAAATGCTATTTTAAATATTTGTTGTAATTCAAAATGAGACATTCAACCAATATGAATTGGATCAAGTGAAAATGATACTTAGTGTCTTTTCAATGAAGGTCTCAAGTTAATGTAAATATAATGTGAAACTTTGTTGCGAGTAATGTCTCGTCACAAAAGGTACAACCAAAGGAGTAATAAATCAAATTAATCATGAACCGTTCGATCATTGTTTTCCTACATCGCAACTGTTTCAACGAACTCTTCTGTAAAATTTCATTACAGTGTGAATCCTCCAGTGAGAAGGAGGTCTCAGAAAAGCAGCAGTACTAGAAGCCCCTCCTCAGCTTCTCCTCCCAGAGGTCACCTGCTCGGATCAGGGTCCTAATTAATTCATAAAAGCCAAAATGAGCATGTTCCTATCCTAACTGTGTATAAAGGCCAAATGAATAAATTGAAAATTGTCACAACTCACTTCCCAAAGAATATACAACAAACTCACTCTCATCCTTAATTTTGATACACACATGGACAATTCTTATTCTCTGTTTTACAATAGACAACTAGCTATACAAAATCCACACGTTCACCATATTTTTTAAATAAAAAATAAAAAGATATAAGAAGAAAAAAGAATAATAATCCACTCAATTAAAAAGATTCGAGATTGAGCCCTAATCTTTGCAATTCAACACCCTGCTCCGCCTAAACCCAATATCAAAGGTTTGGTGCAAATGACATCAATGCTGAAACAACTTCATCTACGATAATAAAAAATAACATGACTGACACAATTTCTTTAGTTTATGGAGTAGATAGATCGGCCAATTATCAGAAGCCCAATAGCAAGAAGCAGAAAAACTGACTAATTTCGATATTGAAAGAAAGGAATAAATCCCTTATTGAAATATATGTATTTATCTCAGCCCGAATCAATTTACTTTCACCTACAAGACTTAAGGAATGCCCAGTAGAGTAGGGGTCTAGCCCAAAAGAAAGAGGCCATTGAAAAGTTTGCTAAGCACGAATGCAACTCAAGTGGCTCATCAAGCCACTTTCCAAATTATTTACAATTATAGTTTTCAATAATTAAACAATTGTTGTTCATTTTATTTCAATAAGCAAAAGTTTTTTTAATAAAAACAAGGGGCTATGTGATAAATTAATAAATGCAATAGTAGAAACAAAATAAAATTTAACAAAAAAAATTTACTAAGCCTCTATAACGTGGTATGGGAAACCAATTGGTCTCGTTATCCAGATCCTCAGGGGTTATTGTCCGATCAGATTTTGATTTTGATAACTATACAATATATAATTTATATAAATAATAAATTTTATATACATTTTAGATTTTTTGTTCTTTCTTTACATAATTTATAAATTATAAACGTAACATTCAAATCTCTAAACACAACACTTTTTTTTTTCTTTCAAAGGTACCTCTAAATCCTCTCTTAAACTTTCTCAACATTATATCTAATTTTAAAAGTTTTTAAAAAAACTGCAAATTTAAACATGATTAGAATAATTTATAGACATAATGGATTTCTACTAACTCCCTTAAGGACATATCTTTGGATATGATATACATCATTTTTGTATACATTAAACTCTTTAAAATTAATAAAATTAACACATTTAATAAGAGATTAAAAATTAACATGTTTATGTTGAGAAGGGTAGGGGTCAAGGGGGTGGAGTTCCCATATGACGGCAACATTGTGTTTTCTTGTGAAATTAGTTTGTATTCTATGATTGATAGATAATATTATTGTATACTTAATTTGACATGAAAAAAGAAAAAAAATATAGTTAAAAAAAAGTTGTTGGATTCTGCTATCAAAATCAAAGGCTTGCATCCATTGATAAGCTCAAATGGTCTGAACAATAATTGTGTGTGTTATTATTGTTAATTGGGCCTCTGTTGCTATTACTTATGGTTTAGACTGAGAAGAGGAACCAAATCAAGTTATACCCAACTTAGGCTCATGGGTCAACCGTGTGGATGAAGTAAAATCGATCCATACCCGAATGTCCTGGTATATATTGTTCTTGTCTCTCATTTCTGAACCCTAACAGATGTATAGGGTTTCAATCTCTGTGTTTTTCTCTCTCGACCTGATCACTGTCTCTCCCTGAAACCATTAGTTTCATCTTTTCTGTATTTCGATTAAATCCGTTCTTTTGTACTATATGAGAGTAGAGAACTATTGATAGGGCTTTTGTAATTTCCTGATGGTGTAACAAACTTGATTTTAGTGAGGGTGTGCTCCGACTGAGCATCGTGGAGTAGGATTTTCCGATCCACGTAAAATCTGGTGTTTCTCCTTACTTTCGCTATTTTAATTTCTCTGAAGTGTTAGTCGTCACGATCTAACAGTGGTATCATAGTGAAATCTGCAAGTTGCAGTTTGATCTGTGCTGAGCGAAATCTCCAGGCTACAGTTTCATCTGTGTCGCTCAAGATTGGCATACACCAAGTTCTATACTTATTATGTAAATCCGAGACAGACTAAGGTGATATCAATGTGGTATCTCGAAACCCTAATTCTGCTTAACTCTAAATTTAGGGCATTTGATTTTAAACTCGGAAGAGACCTCAACAAGTCTCATCCCTTTTAAAATGCGACAAAACCCAGCCTTGGCAAGTGCCCCTCAAAGGCATTGCGTATTTGTGTCCTGGTGATTTTTCAAGTTTTCTGCAAACCTTGACTTGTGTGTGTGAGTGAGTTCTCCTTGTAGGGAGATTAATGCTTATCTGTATATGAATTGATTTATTTTAACAATTTACGTTGGTTGAATGTGATTGGTCGCTTATTAGTGAATTAGGAATTTTTGCTATCTGCTTAATTTGGTATAAATTGTGCATTATATTCCTAGTCATCTTTACTGCTGCTCTGATTTGCCCATTGCGCCTCATATGTGAATATTAATGGGCACTGCAAAAAATGATATTGAGGCTTTCAACGGTCAAGGTGATTTTGGTATTTGGAAAATGAAAATGAAAATGAAAACTGTATTAATACAGAACAAGATAGGTTCTGCTATTTGTGACCCTAAGTCTTTTCCTGAGTCATGGAAAGATGAAAGGTTGACTGAAAAACCTGATTTAGCCCACAGTGCACTTATTTTGCATATATCTGACAATATGCTTAGACAATTAACTTATCTTGATAATGCATACAAGATATGGAATAAATTTGATGAACTGTACTTGAGAAAGTTGCTTTCAAACAAGATTTATCTGAAAGGAAAATTGTTTAGTTTTAAAATGTCTGCTTCAAAGTCTCTTGATGACAATTTTGATGATTTAAAAAAAATTATTGTTGATCTATCTAATATTGGTGAAGTTATTTCTGATAAGAATCAATGTGTTATTCTATTAAATTCTTTGCATAAATCCTTCAAGGATGTGAAATATGCTATTAAGTATGACAAAGAAGATTTTACTCTTACTTATGTTAAATCCGTTTTGCAATCAAAAGAGTTAGACGTTAGGATGGAAAACAAGGGGAATGAAGAGAACCTTTATGTTAGGGGTAGACCAGAGAAAAATGAATTTAATATCAATAGAAATAAATCAATGAGTAAGGGTAGATCCAAATCTAGAAATAAAGAAAGAAGAAAATAGTTTTGTTGTGGCAGAGAAGACCACTTGAAAAAATAAGTGCTTTAAACGAATTAAGGATGAGAAACTGAATAGGAAAAGGAATCATTCTAGCATACATCATGATAGTAACAATTTAAATGAATCTGACATTGTTGCCAATACTATTTATGCTAAGGTTTTATGTGCTACTACTTTTGCTAATTGTGTTTCTGATGAATGGCTGCTTGACTCAGGTTGTACTTTTCATATGAGTCCTAATAAGGACTGGTTTAATGACTTTGAAAGTACTTATGAATCTAAGGTTTATATGAACAACAATAAACATTGTTAAATTTAAGTAATAGGTTCTGTGTGTATAAAAATGCATGATGGTGTAATTAGGAAGTTGACTAATGTGAGATATGTTTCTAATTTGAGAAGAAACCTGATTTCTCTTTGCATATTTGATACTTATGATTACTTTTATAAAGCTGAAAATGACTGTCTTATGGTTTGTAAGGGTTCTTTAGTCATTTGAAATATGAGAAAAATAATGGATTATGTCTTCAAAATCAAAGGATTGCACCCATTGATGAGCTCAAATGGTCTGAACAATAATTGTGTGTGTGTTATTATTGTTAATTGGGTCTCTGTTGCTATTACTTCTTATTTAGGCTGAGAAGAGGAACCAGATCAAGTTATACCCAACTTAGGCTCATGGGTCAATAATGTAGATCAAGTAAAACCAATCCACACCCGGATGTCCTAATATATATTATTCTTGTCTCTCATTTATGAACCCTAACAAATGTATAGGGTTTCTATCTTTATGTGTTTTTCTCTCTTGACTCGATCACTGTCTCTCCCTAAAACTTTTGATTTCTTGCTCTCTGTATCTCAGTTAAATTCGTTCTTTTGTACTGTATGAACGTAGAGAACTATTGATAGAACTTTTGCAATTTTCTGAAAGTGTAACAAACTTGATTATAGTGAATGTGTGTTTCGACTAAACACCGTGAAGTAGAATTTTTTGAATGTAAAACCTAAAGTTTCTTCTTATTTTCATTATTTTAATTTCTCTAAAATGTTAGTAGTCACTATCAAGAGACATGGTCTAGTTGCCACACCTTCCTGGGGCAGTCGAACTAGTTGTGCAACTTTCTTGATGGAGCCATTTTTGTCATATAGAGAACGATATGTTTAGCACACAGCTTTTACCGGTCTAAATAAATGTACTATGTAAAAGATTTGTTTTATTAGCTCAATCACTAAGCTATATGGTCATTATTTTAGAGGACACGAGTTGAAATCTCCTTCGTTATAAGTTATAACTCAATATTTTATGTGGATGAAACTTTAATAACATATAGATATCATATAGGAAAGCCACCTTCAAATCTGGGGTTTGGTGTAGATTCCTACTTGTTTATTGGCAAAAATTAATTAAAATCACAGACAGTAAGCTTTAAACCTTAACTCTCTCTCTTCTTCTTTTTTTTTTTGAATAAATAAACCTTAACTCTTAATATTTTAGAAACAAATCCGCTTCATACAATAACAAACTAATCAGAACTCAAATGTATCTTCCTTTCCTTACTCATTATACAATTTTATATCATCTGTATAAATAATATATTTTAAATTTCCTTCTCTTGTTCATGTATAAGGATTTTTCTGTAAAAATAATTTATAATTTTATCTATTTTACAAATATAGATATACGTGCATATATATATATATATATATTTATATATGTACTATAATTAAACTTTTATCTTTTAATTTTTAAATTCTTCCGTGCATGTCTCTTGTATTTCATTGAATGGAGTCAAGCCCGGGCAGCTCCAGTATTGAAATCATGTATTTTTGGGAAGAGCGTCAATTCTCAATTGGCGGACGGCGGGGGGAGAGAGAGAGGCACCTGGCAAGTGACAATTGACATGCTATCCTTTCAACTAGCCTTCCATTTTTTATTTTATTTTTACCAAAAACTTGAATGAAAATTATTTTTCGTTTTCTTGAAAGGGAAATTGAGTTAATTTTATGATTCATTTCTATGATTTACTAAAGTAAGTTATCTACTGGTTTAAGTCAAAATCGCCAACGGCTCGCCATATAATATTTTTCCGTTTCCTGGCTGCTATATATAAAAATATATTCCTTTATTCCTTATTGTTTAAAGTGGTGGCAGAATAATTGCAGTTTCTCGCTTTGTCTTTGCACGATGCAAATTGCAAAGGTCACTGAAGTAGAAGGTTTATCATTCATGAAGATTTTTAATTTGAATCTCAAGTACATCAAAAAATATTACACGCCAAAGTTGAAAAATGCAGAATTTAGAATACTTTGTTACTTTTGATTTTTCCATTTTTCAATATTAATCTCAAATTTGGTTTGGTTACGTTTCTTAAACTAATGTTTTTCAACTAAAACTTAATTATTCCTAACTTAAAACGGTTTTTTTTTTCATTAAGTATATATATCTTGTAGGTCTCACTTTCTTTCAGGTTGAGATATGGAGAAGATAAAATTAAATTGAGAGTCTGTTTTCGATATTAGATCCACATATATATATATATATATATATATATCACTGTTTCAAATCCATTATTGAGTCCAGACATAAATTTGAAAATATCTATCTATTTTCAAAAAAGTTTTTATGATAATTTAAAATATAAACTGAAGTTAAACAGAGATACCATTACAAAAAAAAAAAATTTTAAAAAAACTTGCAATTATTTTATTAACACTTGCTTTTTCTTGTCTCTGTACAATTTGACAACGAATTTTCTAGGAATTTTTTTTATCAGGATCATCAACATGTGCACATATTTCTAAATCTGATTCAGATGAATGTGTATCATCTGACATACTAAATTAAAGAAAACATTGACACTTTTGGACTTTTTAGACTATAGGAAAATTAATTGACTGAAAAGCTAACTTACAATGACATTTAGAAAATTATAAGACAGTTGTATTAGTTGTTGGGTCTCAAGGTTTTAGTCGAATTTTATTATTATTTTTTAAAACTATATACTGTTTCATGTCCAAGGCCAAAATAGGAGAAGAAACAGAGAAATTTCACTGCCTTCCTATATATATAAGCCCCCAGAAGAACTAAAGAAACCATCCAACTAAGAATCCCTTCTCAAAGTTTCTGTAATGGATCTCAAGTTCATCCCATTTCCTTTGAGCATGAACAATTTGTTCATTTTCTTCTCCTTCCTATTTCTGCTAGCTAGGTTATGGCAGAAAAGAAAATCATCTAAAATAATTGGAAAATTGCCACCAGGGCCACCCAAGTTGCCTTTCATTGGCAACATGCATAATTTAGTGGGTGCACTTCCACACCATGCTCTCAGAAACTTGTCCAAAAAGTATGGTCCATTGATTCATTTAAAGCTTGGTGAAGTTACTGCCGTGGTGGTGTCATCAGCCCCGATGGCCAAAGAGGTTTTAGTCACTCATGACCCGGCATTCGCAGGCAGGCCGGAACGTTTAGCCACGGAAATCATGTGGTATAACCAACAAGATATGGCGTTCAGCCCGTACGGAGAATATTGGAAACAAATGCGTAAAATATGCATGATGGAGCTTTTAAGCGGCAAAAATGTTCGATCATTCATCTTTATTAGGGAAGATGAAATTTCTAACATGATTGGATCAATTCGATCCTCTTTAGGGAAGACTATAAATATGAGTGACAAGTTTTTTTCGTTCACGAGTTCCATGACTTGTAGAGCTGCCTTTGGAAGAATTTGCAAGGACAAGGAAACTATGATTGAATATTTGAAAGAAGCCACTGTTTTGGCCGGAGGTTTTGATGCAGCTGATGTTTTTCCTTCGGTGAAATTTCTTGGTGCAATTGGTGGATTGAAGAAGAAATTGTTGAAGATGCGTGGAAAGAGTGATGCAATCCTTGATGATGTTATTGATCAGCATAAAAAAAATCATGAAAATGGGAAAAATGGTAATGCTGAGTCTGGAGATGAAGATTTAATGGATGTTTTGCTCAGATTGAAGGAGAGTGGCAGTTTACAGATTCCAATCACAGACATTAACATCAAAGGTGTCATTTATGTAAGTACCAAACCCATAACTCTTTTCTAATTAAGCAAATCTTTATTTTGAGACAAAAGTTTCAATCATTAAGTATCCTTAATTTAATTTTTTATTTTAATTATTTTTCGCATTCTTCGAATTACCATCAACTCTGAGTACTTCATTAGTAATTTTTTTTATTCTGATGACAATTTTCTTTTATCAAATAACCCCTTGTTGATGCACTTAAAATATAAAAAAAAAACTAGATCCTTTAAACTGTTACACTAATACTTTTATATCTCCCTTTTCATAAATAGTTAGTAACTTTCTTGCACTTAAAATATATTAAAAAAAAAACTAGATCCTATAAACTGTTACACTAATACTTTTATATCTCCCTTTTCATAAATAGTTAGTAACTTTCTTTCTATAAGTCCTTGGCTTTTTAAAATATTTTATCATTTATTTTTTATATTACTCTTATTTATCCTTATTTCTACTTCGTTTGCACCTCTTTCTTTTCTTTTTTTTTAAAACTTTATTTTCTTTTTATTTTTTTCTTTTCTTATTACTAAGACAATATATATATATATATATATATATATATATACATATATAGGAACTAAAATACTACCTTCTTCAGAAAACGAATGAATACAAATTGACAAGGGAAACGTCATAAGTCTTCTTTATTATTTATGCATGAGCCTATCATGATAAATACTTTTCTTTTCTTTTTTCCTTCTTTAGATGATTATGATTTATAAATCTGAACAAAAATTTGCATATCAATCAATTCAGGACATGTTCACCGCTGGAACTGATACATCGTCAGCCACGACAGAATGGACGATGTCGGAGTTGATGAGAAACCCAAGAGTACTAGCAAAGGCACAGGCTGAAGTACGAGAAATCTGCAAAGGAAAGAAGACAGTTGAGGAAGATGATATACCAAAACTGAACTATCTAAAATTAGTAATAAAAGAAGCTTTAAGGCTGCACCCTCCAATTCCTTTGCTTCCAAGAGCTAGCAGAGAGAACCGTGAGGTTAATGGCTATATGATTCCTGAAAAAGCTCAAGTTCTAGTAAATGCCTGGGCAATAATGAGGGATCCCACTTACTGGGATGATCCAGAAAGCTTCATACCCGAAAGATTTGAGGAGAACAATATCGATTACATGGGAACACAATATGAGTACATTCCATTTGGAACGGGACGTAGAAGCTGCCCAGGAGTAACGTTTGGTTTGGCCAATGTTGAACAACCTTTAGCACATCTCCTCTTTCATTTTGACTGGAATCTTCCCAATGGCAAGAAGCCTGAAGATCTTGACATGGATGAGGTTGCTGGAATAACAGTGACTAAAAAGAACAGCCTTTGCTTAATTGCAACAGCTTATGAGCCTTCCCAGTGATGGGTCATGAAGATCAATTAGATAGGCTAAGTAGCTTCCTATATTACTTTTTTCTTTCTTCTTTTTCCTATATTAATATTATATATATATATATATATATATGTATGTATGTATGTATTTATCTTCCCATTTCACAACTTTACTGGCAATAAAGACCGATTCTTCTGACTGTTAAAACTACTTTTTTTTCTTAAAGTCGACGTGAAATTATATTAATAGACAAGACGAACAAAGAACTGACCAAGCAAACAAGAACAAAAAACCCCACTCACTTAACCCAACTATTCCAAGAAAAAGCTTCCCCAAATTCCTGAGCCCCGGGCACTTCCTCTAAAAAAAAGAAAGTACTCTAGGCACATCCGGATTGGCAACTACATACAAGGTATGTGATCATTTCTGTCAAAGTTAAAAGGATGATATCTAAGGACTTTATTAGAAACGCATACAAATTCTGATCAATTCAAACATATCTCCCAATTTACATTATCCACCAAAACTTAGAGTGGACAGATTTGAACACTCTGCATAATCCAGAAAAAAAAACACTTCCTGACAACCACAAAAAACAAAATCACCACAAGACTCCCAACTCCAACCACAAAAAGAAAACGTCTCAGAATACTTCCAGCAAATCATTTGTGCTATCATTTACACACTTGGCCAAAACGTCAGTCTCCTAGTTCCCATCTCCAGAAACTTTGACAATGCTCTAGTCACCAACCATTCAAATGCTGAATGCGAGATAAATTCCTAAGAGCATCTCCATCCATGGTATTGTAGAGAGTTGCATTTCTTCCACGTTTTTTGAGTTTCATTTGTCCAAATTATTTTTTCATCTTTTTATAATTTTTCGTTTCAATCATATAACTTTATAAATTATAATAAATACAACTTATATATTATATTATATTTTTATTACATTAATATTTTTAATACAAAGAGCTTCTTCCGGACAGCATACCCATTCCAAAGCATTGGAAGAATCACCTTCTATTATCAACTAGACCACATTCACCCACCTTGAAGCAGCAAAAATAGGGAAAGCTTCCCTTATGGCTCGCAATTCAGCTTCATTAGACTAAACAATACCAACTGATTTTGAAAATTTAGCAAGAATCCGTCCCTCACAATACCAACTGATTTTGAAAAGCTTCTCTTATGACTGTTAAACTATTACTTCTGCAGTTTTTAAATAACAGTCATTTAGTGTTTTGCCATATAAAATATGAATGAGGGTTAATTTCATTTTACGCCTCTGAACTTTGAGGTGTGTCTCAATTGTGCATCTATTACTTCCTCAAAAAACAAAAATATTAATGTAAATTCTCTCAAACGACCTAGAATTTCCCAGGAAATGGTTAAAGTTTAACGTCAAATCCTTCAATTTCTTTTAATTAGACTCAATTTTAACTAAAATTGAATTGAAAACCACCTTAGCATTAATTGTCAGAAGGACCAAATAGTAACTCGAAAATATATGAAGGACGGAAAAAGTAACTTAAAAATAGTTTAAGAATGAAAACTTTAAAAATAAAATCTAGAGACTAAAGCTAAGAAACGAAAAAGGTTTAGAGACTAAATTTGAGAATTTTCCAAGTATAAAACAATTTTTTTGCTTAAAAAAAACTAAAAAATCCGTGTCTCTAGAAATTGTCTTCGAAAAACGGCGTTACAGTAGTTGAAAAGGACCGAAATTGAAAATAATTTATGAATAAAAAGATTTGATAAAATAGAGAAGTTGAAAATTAAAAAAGTTAGGAGACTAAATTCACTAATTTTCCTTTCTTTCCTGTTTAACTTCAAGCTGCTCTATTTTTAAAAATGATTTTCAAACTATCGTGCTTAAAAACAAATTTCAAAATTCATGCATCGAGTTTAATGAGCTAATTTTTATAAATAAACATAGTATAAAGGATGTCTTAGTATATTTGAGTTTTTGGAATGACAATTTTGTCTTTTTTTGATGAATTTTGGAATGACATTGTTGTTTAGTGTGTTTTGGAAGCACAAATAGGTGCCATATATCACCCATAAAAGGTTCTTGTGTATTCAAAATTTAATTTATTGAAATTGGATTTCAATTAACCTTTGGTCAAAAGAATTCTTTTATTTATTTATCTAATCTCACGTAATGAAAATATCTTGACTTGATCGGAACAACAGCGGTCAATAACAGCTAGTGTCGTAACAGGGGCAAGGGCCAATGCACCTGAGTTCTTTTCAGGACTTTTCAAGTCAAGTTAGTCAAAGAAGCACGCCATTCTTTTTTATTGCAATACTGGCAAATGCTGAAAGGTGTCAAAAATTTACATTTTGTATTGCACGCCATTCTACACATTTTCTTTTCTTTTCTTTTCTTCAAGTAATTGACACTTTTATATTCTTACTATTGATCTTTTGCTGACTCAAAATTCTCATCAAACTTGATAATGAGTCCAAGTTGAGGTCGCCACCTTAGATTCTCCCATTTTCTTTTATATATTGAATTTCAATCCACAAGCGGAAGTTTATTTTGATGGCTACCCACCCAGCTAAGTAATAAGATTTTTCAAAAACAACATGCTCTAAAAAATCTCGTGCATTTTTTGGATTTAATGTTTCTTTGTTACAACTTGATCAAGTGGTACCAAAGTAAATTAGTTAAATATTAGTGTCGGAAATTCATTTTAACCCCTGCAATTATATTGGAAAAAAAAAACAGTTGAATTCTTCTCATGTACTGCCAGCAATTTATGTGGTTTTCTAATTTTAACGCAATGGAAGCTAACTCTTGCTATACAAAATCTCACGTACACGTACTTAATGATTTTAAAGTTTTACCAATTCACAATTTTTTATTTAATCATCAAATTAATAAGTAAACTAAAGCTAATAATAATAGAATTTTTTTCGATAAAATTTTTAAATCGAAGATTTTACCGTGCCAGAAATGGAAATCAAAATGTGAATCTCAAGGAAGCAACCTCGCATGCCACAACATTTTCCCGCAGACTTATCTCTCTCTTTTTTTCCTTTTAATATAAAAAGAAAAAGGTAGGAGGCCGCCAAGCCTAATAATAAATAATAAAAAAAGAAATTGAACAGACGACCATGATCTATAAATAGATAGTAAATGCCCTCCTAATTTTTCATCAGTTGTAAGCTTGAACTTGTAGAAAGCTGATCCATAATTCTTTTAAACGATTCATCATCATCACATATTCATCAAGCTCTTCATAGTTTTCCACCATGGCCTCAGTTCAGGTTGGCAATCATTCTAACACCGAAAATAAGGAAATTGTTCGTCCAAGTGCAAACTTTACTCCTAGTCTTTGGGGTGATCGTTTCGATACATTCACCATGGACCATCAGGTACATATATATATATATTTTCTAGCTGTTTAATTCTTACCATATAAATTTACCTAGACGATGTTCTTATTGAATTATTTCATATATTGAAGTAAATTTGTGTTCTTGATCGCAGACAGTGGAAATGTATGAGAAAGAGATTCAAGTGTTGAAGAAGAATGTGAGAAGCATGCTATCAAATGAGATGGATACATTTGCAGAAAGACTCAATCTCATAGACATTCTCGAACGCCTGGGACTGTCGTATCATTTTGAAAATGAGATTGAAGAGCAACTCGAGAAAATTAACGCTTCTACTGCCGAGACCAATGATTTGTCAACAGTTGCACTTCAGTTTCGTTTGCTGAGGCAACATGGTTTCAGGGTCTCCTCTGGTAAGTGAAATTTGTGGTCCGCCCTTGATAAAACATACAAATTATCATTCTCTGTCCATCAGTTTAAGATTTTAGATAAAGCATAAATTTAACAATACTGAATTATTTGTAATTGTTTTGCCAGCAGATATTTTTTATGAGTTCAAGGATACCACTGGATTCAAGGAAACCCTTAGGAATGACATTAAGGGTTTGCTGAATTTGTATGAAGCTGCACATACAAAGATCCACGGAGAGGACATTTTAGATGAAGCTCTTACTTTCACTGCTACACATCTTGAGACGATGGCGACATCACATGAACAATCATCTCATCAGATGAAACATGTAGGTCATGCCCTTGATCAGCCTATCCATAAGGGTATTCCAAGAATTGAGGTGCGCCAATTTATATCAGTATATGAAGAAGATGAATCAAAGAATGACATGGTATTGAGGCTGGCTAAGTTGGATTACAATTTCCTACAAATCTTGCACAGAAAAGAATTATGCGAAGTCTCAAGGTAATTAATTCTATGCTGGGGCATGATTAGATCAGTTTATTTTGACAATTATTTTTTAACTTATTTTGTTTTATTTATCTTATTTTTCATTATTGATCAAATTAATTGCAGGTGGTGGAAGGAGTTGGACCTGATGTCAAAACTTCCTTATGCAAGAGACAGAGTGGTGGAATGCTACTTCTGGACACTTGGAGTTTATTACGAGCCTCAGTATTCTCTTGCTCGAATTATGCTTACAAAAACTATTGCAATGATATCAATAATAGACGACACCTACGATTCATATGGCACTGTTGAAGAACTAAAAATCTTCACAGATGCAGTGCTAAGGTAGACACTATACTTTCTTGTGCTTTTCAGTATCAAAGGCTTTATTAATTTGGCGTCATCTACCTATAATAATAGTAATAGTAATAATAATAGAATCCCTGAGAAAATTGTTGGAATAACGAAAGACAAGGAAAATGTATGGTTCTACTTCTACAAGTTTTAGTACAATTTGGAACTACCTGATTATCTTTAACATGTGTGGGTGAAAGCCCAAGTTAAGAAAAGATGCGTGCTTTAATTGTCTGCCGTCTCTAAGGAACATATATATATATATACATATATATATATATATCATATATGTATTTCAATTATCATCATATTAACACGAATTTTTCATTTTTGTTAGGTGGGATATTAGTGAAATAGATAGCCTACCAGAATACATGAAAGAACTGTACAAAGAACTCTTAGCTTTGTACGAGGGCTATGATGAAGAGCTAACAAAGTTGGGAAGGTCCTATGCTGCTTCCCATGCAAAAGAAAGGGTATGACTGAAAAACCTTCATATTTGGACCGGAAATTAATGATATCTTTCTAACTTTTCAAAATTCAATTTTTCCAGTATTGACTATTCAATTCATAATTATTTTAGATGAAAGAAATCTGCAAGAGTTACTATATTGAAGCCAAATGGTTCATTGAAGGATATACGCCTTGTTTCGAAGAGTACCTAAGCAATGCTTTGGTTACAAGTACATATTTCTTGCTCACCACGACAGCCCTTCTAGGCATGGAGTCAGCCAAGGATGAAGCATATCATTGGATTATGTCAAACCCTAAAATTATGATGGCCAACGTGACAATATGCCGGGTAGTCGACGATATCGCAACTTACGAGGTATTTAGGCCAAATTGATTTCTGGAAAATAATTATGACCGAAGCGATATTTATTCCTTGCCATAGTCTCTTTCAAAGGCCCTAACTAATAAAATATATGGTTTATTTTTTGCAGATTGAGAAAAAGAGGGGCCAAATCACAACTGGGATAGATTGTTACATGAAACAATATGGAGTATCAAAGGAAGAGGCGATGAATGCATGTAATGAAATTGTGAAAAATGCTTGGATGGACATGAATGAGGGCTGTCTCCGGCCGTGGTCGACATCATATGAAGTTCTCCTGCGTGTGTTCAACCTTGCCCGGATTATAGATGCAGTTTATAAACACAATGAAGATGGATACACAAATCCAGAGAAGGTTCTCAAACCCCATGTTATGGCCTTACTTGTGGATCCCGTAAATCTTTGAGTCCAATTTTTTTTTTTCTTTTGGGGCGGGGTGGCTTCTGATGATGTGTTACACAATAACATCGATTCTTTTCGTTTGTTGATGTCTTTCTACATGATGTACTGATTAAAATGATGGAGCTGCCTGTGAACGACTTGTCAACAAAAGCAAGTCTAGTGAATAGTCTGTAATAAGAGATTCTTGAACTTTTATTTGTAATTTATGAGACAAAATTTATTCAACCTTTTCAGCTTAATTGAGTTGGAAAGAATATTTTAATATAATGTCAACTTGGTTTACTGGACGTATTTTTTTAATTTCAACATTGGTCAGTTGATTTAAACCTTAATTTATTTACTCTTTCGGTTTTTATTTGGAGGCGGGCAAAAGAAGATTATGGAAGAATCTGCCCTCCATTCGTTGTGGCTTGCGGGTTTGCTGTTGGTAGGTGATCTCTTGGAAGTTTCTGCTCAAGCAAACTTTCAGATATATCTTTTGCGGTAGTCAAAAACTCTTCTGACAAATATCCTTTTAGAATAATTGGTGGTTTTTAATTTTTTAGTCCCTAAGAATTTTAAGATCGGTAGATTTGGTCCTTTTTATCCGAATCTAATAAAACTCTTATTACCAGGAAACAAAAAATCCCAATTGTAAAAAATATTGAGGATGAAATGTGGCAACGAAAGATTTTAGGCAGCCCAAGAACCGTTCATACTAAAGCGAACTAGACAACACAAAACCTGAGAATGATAAGGGACCGCTCAATTATTATCTTAACCAGGCATTCTTCCTCGAACTCTCGACTATATGAAAATTGAGAAAACTTGTAAAGTTAGGGTTCGAGGTATAGGCTACTTAATTTAATTTGGATCAGATATAGTATTTCTTGTGTCTTTTTTTTTTATAGATCTAGAAGATCACGACAGACCCGGGAAATGAATTGAATTTGTAAATTTCATTTTTCAAACTTTAAATCTACACGAAACACGTTTCTATGCTAAACACTATGTTTCTTGAGTTTTAAAAAAAAAAACATGCTTATTAATTACTTTTCGAATGTACGATTTCAGTAAGGTTTAGTGTTGAATATGACTTGTAATTTCTCTATTGTCAATTTGCATGCCAAGATTTTTTATCACTTTAACTTTAAAAATCTACTGTTACTTTGGAATAACTAGGGCACGTGAATTCAATTCAAAGTGAATTATCAACAATACAAATGATTGACTAATAAAAAAATGCTTTGAAATAATAAATAATTGATTATATAAATTGAGAAAAGCCTCCGATGGTAATAATAAACTGATGGAATAGTTAACTTCTTCTTTTTTTTTGAAAAGTATATTCTATTAAATATAGAAAAACATAGTACATGGGCCACCGAGCGATCTCACCTGCCTCCCAATAAAAGCATCGCGAGCAAAAAGAGTTCAAAAGCAATTGGACAAAAGCATGAGTATCACGGAGCTTAAACCTCATCACGGTCCACATCTCTAAATTTATTAATTATCCGATTTATCAAAATAAAAAATTTAAATTGAAACTTTAAAATAATGGTTTAGAACGATTTATGAATTGTCAATTTACAATTCCGATAAAATTCGATTTCGGCTAGTTTTGACAAGATTACGTTTTTATATGATTTTTATTTTTATTTTTTAAAAAAATAAAAAATTCAAAATAATTTATTTTAATTAAATAAATGAAAGTTTGTTATTAAAATGGATTTGAACTTAATTTTTTTTTCAAAAATTAAATTGCCTACATATCCTCCAATTAAGTATATCTCTTAACACTATTAATTATTCTTGAAACAACAGCTTTTATCATAATTTTATCACATCTATATATATCTAAATATTTTTGTAAACCTTCTATTTTAATTCGATAAAAAACAGTTGCAATTAGATTTATTTCGGGTATTTCAAAATAATATTTACCCACTTTATTTTCATTACATTAACACAATTATTAAAATCATCTGTATCAGCCCACTCTTTTAAAGTTTTAGCAATATTAAGACATTCATAAATAATTAAATGACAAGTTGGATAATAAACATTAGACAAAGTATAACTAGCATCATTAAAAACTTTTAACAATTTCAAAATATTTTCACAAATATCGAAAATAAACACATGTTTTGCACATTATAATTGAAAAAATCACATAAAAGTTCTTTATATTCAAAAGGTTCATTTAATACATCATAAGTTGAATTCCAACGAGTTGGAACTTTACGGAGAAATTTTTTTTGTCTCATTTTATTTGCTTTACAATATCTAAACCATTCTTTCATCACTTGTGGATGTGACCAAAGATAAGACAAAGGTGTTTTGATAGGTTGAATATAAGTTTCAAGATTTCTCAAGTCATCTTGTACAAATAAATTCAAAACATGACATGCACACCTAACATGAAAATATTTATCACCAAATTGTGGTTCACAATATTCACAATACTTTTTAAGATCAGGAATCGAAACAGTGTTAGAACATTCACCATCAAATTGT
This sequence comes from Apocynum venetum, assembly GCA_019593545.1. Taxonomy (NCBI): domain Eukaryota; kingdom Viridiplantae; phylum Streptophyta; class Magnoliopsida; order Gentianales; family Apocynaceae; genus Apocynum; species Apocynum venetum. Next base: position 1,242,905 of record SRSM01000727.1, on the reverse strand, counting down.
GGTTCACAATATTTTTAAAGATTAGGAATCGAAACAATGTTAGAACTAGCATTATCAAAGCTAATAGAAAATACTTTTTACAATATTATATTCTTCTAAAATTTGTAAAATTAATTTTGAAATATTGGCAGTCGCATGAAAATCATCAGAGACACGATATGCAAGTATTCTCTTTTATATTATCATCTATCCAATGACAAGTAACAACCATTTAAGAATGTGTTTGCCAATGATCACTCCAAATAAAAACTTTATTATCTAAATTTGAAAATACTTCAAATAATTTTTTTCCCTTTTTTATATAATTTGTGCACAATGCGTGTCAATGTGGTACGTAGAATATGTTTAGCAATAGGATTTAATGCAGTTTGACAATAATCTACAAAATTTAATTTTCCTCAAAACTAAAACTTAAGTGTTTAACATCAACCAATTTAGCTAATTCATCTCTATTTTTCTCATCACTATACTTAAATAAATAACCAGAATCAATATTAGTAATGTACCCGGTTATTTGTGTCTGTGAAGATTTCATACCAATTTTGTCTTTGTGCTTCCGTTGCAAATGTTCACACACGGACCCATACCCTTCTCTTGATTTCCATTTGTATGTAGACTTACAATAATTGCAGTGCACAATATATTGCCCTCCTCCGATAGTGAGTTCTTGTTTTGTAAAGTGCTCTTTGAAAATATCATATTTTAGTGCTTTAATTTTTTCTGTACCTAGAACACAACTTTCTTGGATGTGTGATATTAATTCTGGTTGGCCAATACTTTTTTCTCCATTATCTTCATCAACTTCAAATACGTCGTTACCGGTGCTAGTACCGGCGCCGGTGCCAATGATGAGAATGGAAAAATCATTTGTTTGTTAATACTCAAAATGAGTCAGTGGTTGAAAATTACTTGGGGGTGATAAATTGATCTGTGTAAATATATTGATAAGGTGAATACAATGAAAATTCTATTGAAGTTTTCTCATTGTTTCTTGACTTACTTGAATCTGACAATTTATTTTCGTGTTTGAAGAGAAAATATAAAATGACAAACTAAAAATTCAATAAGAGGCTAGAGAGAACTTGAGAAAGAGAACTTAGAATAATGCTAATGTAAAGAGAAAAGAACAAATTTATTTTTATTATATTTAGTATATTCTTGTTAATGAAATTTTTTCCTCATTTTTGGGCAATACCCGCTTTGATTTGCAATTTTGAAGAATTTCCAATTTGGAAAGCACATTATTTTGTCAATGCCAACAACTTCTAGTATTGTGCATTTGAGAAATAAGTTACTATTTCCAAAAGCATAATCTTGTCACATATGCACAACTCCTAATATTGTGCATTTGAGAAATGAATTATTCATTTTCCAAATATATTATTGGGTTACATAAGGACAACTTCTTAAATTGTATATTTGGAAAATCAATAGTTTATTTGAAAAATAAGTATCTCCTTAGTTTGTGATATGATCTTAAAATTCATCATTAACAAGTATTCTTTAAAAATTTTATCCCCTTATGGTAAAAGCTTGATATGAGCCGACAAGACAAAATATGTAGAGTCGTGATCTAGTAAGTTGTTAGTCGTCCGATCTAGTGAGTAGGCCATGACTCAATTCTTAGCAAGTAATTCACCTTTATTGTTCGATGCATATGATTAAAAACCATATATATATATATATATATATATATAGATGTAGCAAAGTGGATGTCCAAATCCATTTGGATAAATTTAAATAGGTGTAAAACTATTTAAATTCAAATAATTTATCATCCATTTATAAATGACTTATATGGTTTTAATCTAAATTATTTATGAATATTCATGGACATCCATTGATCCATACACTTTTGATTTTTTTATCAGTGATTATTTTTAATCACCGATAAATGTAATTTATCCATATTCAATTAAATTTTTAAATGTAATTTTTATTATTAAAATTCATATTCAATTAATTTTTTAATAGTTAATTCTTCTAATCATCTATATGTATTAGAAATATGTAAAAATGATAATTATACTATTTATTGATTTTTTTTAAAAAAACTATTGTCAAATCACTTGAAAAATGAGTAAAGTTGTGAGTTTTAAAGCTAAATTAGTAATTTTTTATAGTTATAAATTAGCTAAATTAACTTCAAAATATGGTAACTACTTGTTTCACTAAAGAAAATAAAAATTAGATATGAGACATATTCTACTCATATAGTTGAAAGTAAAATACTAATTTTACATTAAATATTTATTGGATCTCTTATCATTTTCATGTGCTATAAAATTAAAAATTTTCTAAACATTTCAAATGAGACAAAAGAACTTTTCTATGCCTGTAAGGCTCAAACTTCTCTTAAAACTACATGTTATTGCACCTATTGTAATTTGATTAATGTGGAAGGTCTAAATAAGAAAATTTTTGGAAAATTTAGAAATAGTGCATATAATTTGAGGCAACAAAAAAAATTAAAATGAAAACATGTAAATTTGGTTAGAAAGAGAGATAGATAGCATATTTTAATTATTTCATTTGAATTTATTTAAATATTTTCTTTACTGTAAATTTTGTTTAAATATTTTTCTTATTTTCAACAAAAATACAAAATATCTTAAGAGATGAACGAAAAACTTGAGAGAAAGCCGATACATGATAATGAATTTAAAATAACATATAACTAACATAAGGAGAGAAAAAAAAAGGAAAAAAGGAATAAAAGAAAAGAAAGAGAAACGCGTCTAATAGCAACAAAAGATGTAGTACCTTATTGCTAATCAAAACAAAACCTACAAAAAAGTTGCCAGAAAAAAAAATGTTGAATTAAGACAAAACCAATATTAAATTTGAAGCTTATGTAAATTTGATTAATGAATATGTAAAATCATTTATATTATATGGATGAACCAAATTCACTTAATAATGAATGATTTTGAATGTTTATTGGACTTGTATCTATTATGTCACCCCTAGATATACCGAAGAAATAAGACTTGTTCGGTGATGCCAATATATTCTTTAGTAATGGAAGTGATGGAATTATTCGCGTTATGCATAATTGTTACCATGCTTTATCGTTTGAACCTGATCGATTATCAATCAATTTGTTAACAAAGTTTTTAATTTTATTAGTCCTTATGCCTTCTCCTTTATTTAGGACCAGTTGATGCAAATCCACTTCCGATACCTTCTTTCTCCACACTTTCCGCGAGTTTTTATTTTGTTCTTAATGAGGTTTATTAAACACGACACAGGATTACTTGTGTAATAATTATTAGTAAGTGAAATTGTAAAAAATGAGATTTAAATTCAGAACTTTTTAGTTTAATATTTTAAATCTTCAATTACTTTAAACGTTTAAATTGATAAAAATGTTGAATTTAATTTTTTACATTCCGCTTACAAAGATAAATTTACTGGCTCAGCTGTTTAGTATATCGAACCTGTCACACAGTTGGCTGGAGAAGGGGAGACCGGCAGGTTGTCGGCTCTTTGCACGGAGGCGGTTCCTAAGCTTATCACCACTCCAAACTTGTTTAGATTTACAAAAACTATGTTTAAGTTACTATATTGGAGATTCAATTTCGAATCAGATGGAGTACTATTTAATATTAAAACTCTTTAATGAAACAAAATCTTTATTCTAAATTGTGATAATTTTTCCTCTTAAATTCTATTTTTTTAAGACACAACAATTATAAAGTTTATAACTCGAACTTATGAATTTTAAAATCATAGGTAAAACTCATTTACCAATTAAGTTGAATGTATTTGCATTTACCAAATGCTTTTTTTTTACACAATTATTCTTAATATAAGTATAATAAATAAACAAATATAAAAGTAGTTCTAAAAAAATTATATTAATAGGAAAGCTAGTAAGGATGATTTCAAATAAATAAATTTAATGAGATATTTTACATTCTAAAATCATGTTTAGATAAAATTTAACAAAAAAATATAAAATTATATCATTTTGATTTTGATTTTCTACAATTAATACTAAAATCATCATTTCATTTAATTATTTTTGGTAACTACTGCACCAGCTGCCTCCAAGTCAATTTGTACAAAATGGGCTTGACATTGCATTTCTAGTAATATAATTATTTGATCCACTTGACCATTATGTTTTTTTTTTCTTTTTTTCATTTACTAAATATAGTCTTGATATCAAATTGATACTCAATACAACTGATAAATCATATTTTTAAGGAGTCATGGTAAATCTATCTCTTGTGTGGGGGGGATTATTTTGGTCCAAAATCTTAGATAAGTATGGTCCTGCCACGAAAGAAGTTCCACAAAAACTCGAGAAACTCTTGTTTTTCATGTTTTATAATGCGCTTCAAAAATTAAATAAGAAGATCGAATCTTGATAACAAACAACAGAAAATTAAATAAGAAGATTCTATCTTCAATCATATATAGTTGATCAAGTATGAATTTCATCTCTTTGCGCTTCTTTGATTAATCTTGTAACCAAAAAACCTTTTCCAGCGTTAAAGAACAAGAAAAGAGTTTTAGTTTTCTTTTTTTATGAGAGATCTTGACATATACCTACTCAAAGGTGCAAAATTGATAGTCCTCACATACGTATATTTTTTTAATTTCATCTAAATTTTCTTTGAGAATTCTTAATGTAAGATATTACTTTTTACTAACTAATTATCATACCATTAACCAAATTAATAATAAGGATAATGTGATAATTTTATTAAGGTTAATATTTTTCTTGATTTGTACATAAAATCAAATATATACATTATCAAAAAAATCAATATTTCATTGGATTGCAAACTAATTAAAATCTAATTAAATATTTAATTGAGAAAAATCTAGTAATTAACTAAATGTGTAATCAATTAGAATGTGACCAAATTTCTAATTAATAGATTGCAAAATTAATTTATAATATGATGAAGCGAACATCTAATTGGGATATATTTAATAATTAAATTAATCAAATAACTTGATTCACATCAAGTGAATCCAAAGAAACAATTCCAAACCTGCCCATACAAGTTCCATCAGTTTTATCCGTACAAACTAAGGGTAGCAAAGCAAAATGTATAAAAATGTTGAAATCTATTTGGATAAATTTATATAGATGTCAATTCATTTAATTCAAATTATTTATGATATATTTATAAATGATTTACTTCTAAATGGTTTATAAATGTCCATAAACACCTATTTATTCATATAACTTTGATTATATTTTTTAAAGATACGATTCTTTATAATTGTATTCAATTAAATTACTTAATATAATTTTTTTATTTAACCTCATGTTTAATTAACTTTTTTAATATTTAATTAACTAATCATCTATATATATATATTTGTAAATTGTTTGAATCTAAATGGTTTATGATTCATAAACATCCATTTATTCATATAATTTTTTTTTTGAAAGTTCATTCTTTGTAATTGTATTTAATTAAATTTCTTAATGTAATTTTTATTATTTAAACTGGAGCTCAATTCATTTTTTTAATATGTAATTCCATATATATTAGAAACATGTAAAAATAATAATTACACTGTATTAATTTTGTAAAAAAAAAAAATCAACAAACTAATAGAACGAAAGTTATTGATTAGGAAATCATCAGAGATCCTTCCCACCATACCCGACAATGTATTTGTGCCTTAAAGATTTACAGGATCCACAAGTAAGGCCATAACATGGGGTTTGAGAACCTTCTCTGGATTTGTGTATCCATCTTCATTGTGTTTATAAACTGCATCTATAATCCGGGCAAGGTTGAACACACGCAGGAGAACTTCATATGATGTCGACCACGGCCGGAGACAGCCCTCATTCATGTCCATCCAAGCATTTTTCACAATTTCATTACATGCATTCATCGCCTCTTCCTTTGATACTCCATATTGTTTCATGTAACAATCTATCCCAGTTGTGATTTGGCCCCTCTTTTTCTCAATCTGCAAAAAATAAACCATATATTTTATTAGTTAGGGCCTTTGAAAGAGACTATGGCAAGGAATAAATATCGCTTCGGTCATAATTATTTTCCAGAAATCAATTTGGCCTAAATACCTCGTAAGTTGCGATATCGTCGACTACCCGGCATATTGTCACGTTGGCCATCATAATTTTAGGGTTTGACATAATCCAATGATATGCTTCATCCTTGGCTGACTCCATGCCTAGAAGGGCTGTCGTGGTGAGCAAGAAATATGTACTTGTAACCAAAGCATTGCTTAGGTACTCTTCGAAACAAGGCGTATATCCTTCAATGAACCATTTGGCTTCAATATAGTAACTCTTGCAGATTTCTTTCATCTAAAATAATTATGAATTGAATAGTCAATACTGGAAAAATTGAATTTTGAAAAGTTAGAAAGATATCATTAATTTCCGGTCCAAATATGAAGGTTTTTCAGTCATACCCTTTCTTTTGCATGGGAAGCAGCATAGGACCTTCCCAACTTTGTTAGCTCTTCATCATAGCCCTCGTACAAAGCTAAGAGTCCTTTGTACAGTTCTTTCATGTATTCTGGTAGGCTATCTATTTCACTAATATCCCACCTAATAAAAATGAAAAATTCGTGTTAATATGATGATAATTGAAATACATATATGATATATATATATATATATATATATGTTCCTTAGAGACGGCAGACAATTAAAGCACGCATCTTTTCTTAACTTGGGCTTTCACCCACACATGTTAGAGATAATCAGGTAGTTCCAAACTGTACTAAAACTTGTAGAAGTAGAACCATACATTTTCCTTGTCTTTCCTTATTCCAACAATTTTCTCAGGGACTCTATTATTATTATTATTATTATTATTATAGGTAGATGACGCTAAATTAATAAAGCCTTTGATACTGAAAAGCACAAGAAAGTATAGTGTCTACCTTAGCACTGCATCTGTGAAGATTTTTAGTTCTTCAACGGTGCCATATGAATCGTAGGTGTCGTCTATTATTGATATCATTGCAATAGTTTTTGTAAGCATAATTCGAGCAAGAGAATACTGAGGCTCGTAATAAACTCCAAGTGTCCAGAAATAGCATTCCACCACTCTGTCTCTTGCATAAGGAAGTTTTGACATCAGGTCCAACTCCTTCCACCACCTGCAAACATATATGACCAATAACGTAAATACAATAAATAAAATGAAATAAAATAAAAAAATCATGGGCAAAATAAACTGATCTAATCATTGGCAGGATATATAGAATTAATTACCCTGAGACTTCGCACAATTCTTTTCTGTGCAAGATTTGTAGGAAATTGTAATCCAACTTAGCCAGCCTGAGTACCATGGCATTCTGTGAGTCATCTTCTTCATACACTGATATAAAATGGCGCACCTCAATTCTTGGAATGCCCTTATGGAAAGGCTGATCAAGGGCATGACGTACTTGTTTCATCTGAGATGATTGCGCAATTTCTGATGCAGCTATGGTCTCAAGATGTGTAGTAGTGAAAGTAAGAGCCTCTTCTAAAATGTCCTCTCCATGGATCTTTGTATGTGCTGCTTCATACAAATTCAGCAAACCCTTAATGTCTTTCTTAAGGGTTTCCTTGAATCCAGTGGTGTCCTTGAACTCATAAAAAAAATCTGTTGGCAGAACAATTTACAAATCATTCAGTATTGTTAAATTTTTTGACTTCCATATAAAATCATACACTGATAGACGGACATGAAATGACAATTTATATGTTTATTCACGCCCTTGTACGGGGCTGACCGCAAATTTTCACTTACCAGAGGAAACCTTGAAACCATGTTGCCTCAGCAAACGGAACTGAAGTGCTACTGTTGACAAATCATTGGCGCCGGCAGCAGCAGAGTTCTTGATTTTCTCCAGTTGCTCTTCAATCTCATTTTCAAAATGATACGACACTCCCAGGCGTTCGAGAATGTCAATGAGATTGAGTCTTTCTGCAAGTGTATCCATCTTACTGGATAACACGCATCTCACATTCTCCTGCAACACTTGAATCTCTTTCTCATACATTTCCACTGTCTGCGATCAAGCACAAGAATTTACTTCAATATATGAAATAATTCAATACATCCCCATTATGGTAATTAACAAACAGCTAGAAATGGAAATATATATACATATATATATTTACCTGATTGTCCATGGTGAATGTATAGAAACGATCACCCCAAAGACTAGGAGTAAAGTTTGCGCAAGGACGAACAATTTCCTTATTTTCGGAGTTAGAATGATTGCCAACCTGAGCTGAGGCCATGGTAGAAAATTATGAAAAGCTTGATGAATATGTGAATTACGAATCAGCTTTCTACAAGTTCAAGTTTACAACTGATGAAAAATTAGAAGGACATGAGACTACTTATATATCATGACATGCGACAACTCTCCATTTGATCAATGTTTTTTATTTATTATACTTGGCGAGCGGCCCGCCCTGTACCTTTTTAAAATAAAATAAATAAAAAGAATTTGGAGATAAGTCTGCGGGAAATTGTGGCAGTCGTGGTTGCTTCGATGAGATTTCGTTTTTTTTTTCTTTTTGTTTTTTTTGTGTGTTTTCCATTTCTGCTACGGTGAAAATTTTTATTTTACCTTCGTTCAAATGAGTTATTATTATTATATATTTTCTTTTACTTTACTACGATACGCATGTTTCAAGAGATGCCAACACTTTGGCTCAAATTCTAACTTGTTTCGCACAAAAAAGCTGTACATCTCATGTAAAGGATTGAATTTGTTCCCTTTCATGTACTCACTTCCTCATTTTAGTGAAGTATCATTTAATATATATATATATATATAATGTAAAACTTAAAATTATATATAAATATTATACGTGAGAATTTGCATAAGAAGAGGTTGCTTCCATGACTTTTTTTCTAAACTTTTATTTAGGAATAGAATAATTACAATAAGGAAACTTCTCGAATGGCAAATAGTACATGAGAAGGAATTGTTCAACGTTGTTTAACTACACGGTCAAGAGTCGATAATAAGCAATTATATGATTTGTAGGAAGGTTACCACCGAAAGTACTTAAAATGGACTTGAAGACACTGTATTCAACTAATTTACTAATGTGCGGCTTTAATTAAGTTGTACCAAAGAACATTCAGAAATCACGCTAGATATTTTTGAAAACTTTACTTTTGAGATTTTTATTTGTACAGGTACTATCTTATGTCATGGAACAAATTAAATAATTTTCCAATTACCGAATACTATTTGGAATTGAATTCTTTTATATATATATATATATATATATATATATATATAAAACTTGATTTTTAGATTTGGCATGAAATTATAATTGAGAATAATAATTATAGATCTTTTAGTATTGTTATAATATAATCGCGAAATATTTTTGAATTTAACATAGTTAATGAATAATCCATTAATTTTCATCGAAATCCAACTTTCAAATAAAGTAAATTTTTACTTCTGTCCGAAATTGAACTCACGCTTATAAAGAAAAATCATGATTTCATCCACCAATTTTAGCAGTGCACCTATTGACATTTGGAATTGAATTCTTGTTAGTTGGGTAGGTGGTGAGCAAAATAAACTTTGCTTGTACGATGAAATTCATACGTAGGATATAGATTGGAATTCTCTCAAAGAAAAGAGAATGGGAGAGACTATGGTCAAGACCTCAACTTGGACTCAAAGTTCGATGAAAATTTTGAGTCAGCAAAGAAATATAAAAAAAAAAATACTTTAAAGTTACGAATATTTTAAATAAAAAATATTTAAATGTCGTTTTCAAACTCTCCCTCTTCTAGGAATTTCTGCAAAAGTAGTCTAAAATTAATCATTAAATGATTTTTCTCCTTTCATTTAAGATCAACTGAAGAACAATATAACTCTAGTATTACCATATCCATAACTATCAATCGTGTCCAACTATTAACATATTCATAGCTATCAATCATGTCAACTATTACTTAGTTTTGAGGTTTCGATCTTTCATTGTGACAACCAATATAAATTTCGAGATATAGGTACATTGACTAAAATTTATAAGGGAATCAACTTATTATCGCTAAAGTTCTCCCTCAAATGAAAGCATAATGCTTTCCCCCTAAGAGTGAACCCACGTTGCTGACCTCTAGAGTCCATGCACCTCCGTTCATTTGTGTCCCACGGACAAGTGTCGGACATCCTCTCTTAAAGAATATTTTCTCTTACAAATATTCAAAAACGTTGTTACAGTACAATAATCATAAAATTTAAATCATTTTATGATAATTATTTATTGGCTTTTCTTTTCAATATCATATTTATTAATTTACTTTAATTTTTTAGAAAATTTAATTAAGGAATCTTTAGATATTTTAATAAAAATATATACTCCTATCCAGATTTCAATCTCTAACTTTTAACATCCTATTTTTAGATGTCTAAAAGTAAATATCTATTTTTTAAAATAAAAAAATTTATCTAAAAATTATACTAATAATTTCTTTAATTAAAAATATTTATATAATTAATCACATCAATAATAAAGATATTATAGTTACTTTTTAAAAATATATAAAAAAAAATCTCTCTTTAATTATTTTATCAAATAAAAATAAATGTTTAATTTTGGATAAAATTAATATTAATTTTCATATTATAAACTTCGGTGTAAAAATTTAAAACAGCTTATATTTTAATAAGAAAATAATACAAAAATGTTTCCCTTACAAAAAATAAAATGAAGAATAGAAAATGTGTAGAACGGCGTGCAATACAAAATGTATATTTTTTATACCTTTTAGCATTTTCCAGTATTTCCGTAAAAAAGAATGGCGTTCATCTTTGACTTACTTGGCTTACTACGAACCTTGAAAGAAATCAGGTTGCGACACTCCACTAGCCTTAATCCAAAAAAAAAAACAAAAAAAAAAGATAGTAGCTTCAATTGACCGCTGTTTGTTATTTATCAAAAAAAAAAAAACAATTGACCGCTATTTGTTCCAGTCAATTAAAGAATCCCATAACAAATACTAAAGACTTCCTTTGACCCCCGGTGAATTGAAACCAAATACAGTAAAATGAAAAATAAGGTGAACTGAAATAAGTTGAATTTCGTACGGAAAGCAATTGATTTGAAACAAGTGTTGTACTAAGAGACCTAGGTTCACTTTCCGTTTTATGATTTTAAAATAATTTCAATTTTAATTTTAAAAAATGATTTAAAATTTTTGGATATTTTTTTTAATAAAATAAATCAATTTTTATTATTAAAATAAATTAAATTTTATTTTAAAATTTTAAGTTATCATTCAAGAGTAATAAATCAAAACTCTTATAGTTCTTTTACGTTCTTAATAAATCAAAACTCTTATAGTTCTTTTACGTTCTTACTTGTATATATATTTATGAGCTTTCAGCTTCAATGATCATTGGAGTTCTCTCAATGTCAAATATATTTTTATTAATCATGACATTTTTGTATATTATATGAAGAATTATACTCCAAATAAAAATAAGATATATTTCTCCTGATATTATTAATTATTCTTAAAATATTAAGTTTTATCATCATTTTATCATAAAAAATATATAATAGATATTTAAGTATTCTTGTAAACTTCATATTTTAATTCAATAATAAAAAAATTACAATTAAATTTACTACTGATATTTCTTTCATGTTTTCCATAAAAACGATGAAAGAAAGGTATATTGAACAATAAACACTACTTGATTTAAAGCTTACACAAAAGGTTTTATATAATAATTCAAAAGTTTGAAATTTAAAAATATAAAATTAATTTATTTTATTTTACATAATTAGATTAAAATGGTGATAAGACTAATGTATAAAAATATATAAATAACATGTTAAATAAAATAAAATTATATTTTTATAAAATTTGAACTATCGATTCAATCCTTCATCAAAATAAAAAATTTAAATCTAAATAAAAAATTATCTATTTATAAATCTTTATAAATCGTAAAATTAATTAATAATTTTTTAACAATTAATCACGATTCGATTCGTCAAATAAAATTCAATCATGATAAGATAAATGGATCTTTCCAATCTCTCATTTGGAGTTGGGCAAAAAAAATTAAAAGAGCATATACTTAATTTTTTAAGTGCTTAGGGGAGGGGGGGGGGGAATCATTATTTTATTATTGGGATTCAGTGTCCTTGACCAATATGTTCTTTTTCTCTTTTTTTTTTTTTCCATTTACTAAATATAGTCTTAATATCAAATTGATTCAATACCACTGAATATATATATATATATATATATATATATTTTTAATATGTAATGGTAAATCTTGTCTCTTTTGGGAAAAAAGAAAATGGTCCAAAAACTTTAGATGAGTATATATGGTCCATACGACCATAGAATTTCCACAAAAACTCTTGTTTCTTTTTCTTTCTTCTTTTTTTTTCAATATTAAAAGATCATATATTATATTCCAATTTAGCATCTAATAACGGAGAATCAAGTCATACAATAAGTTAACGAGTCCACATGTTGGATTACTTTTCCTTTGTTGGAACTTGGAAGTAATGAATGTGATATTCTTTATGTCATTCTTTATAACCATTTAATTTAAAATATATATCATGTAATTATTTTTACAAGTTATATTATTTAAATAAATGTTATCTAAAAATAAAAGAGTACAACTTTAGAATAAAACAAATGACATGAAATTGATTTTTTTCTAAACTGTCAGAGAAGTCTATCCTTCAAAATTCGAGCCTTGTGCTGCATGGTGTGCTATTTGTTTTTCTACCGTTGATTTGATTTTTAATTGAAACTTATTGATTTCTTTTCTACTTTCAAATCAGAGCTCTCAAATTAACTGATGCAAGAGGAACTCTATGGTGTCTTTTCTCTAGTCTATATGGCTAATTTATCTCTCTAATGGAATTCTCTTTTATTTTCACAAAAAAAACTTTAATCTAAAGGCAATATTAATAGAGGGCAAAAAGAGCTAGTGCCTATTGAATTTTTAAAAAATTTGAATTTGAAAGAGTTAGTGTGACATTTAAATTTTAAAATATATAATTTTGACACCGGAAACTTTTAAAATATTTGAAATTGGCCTTAGATGGTGATGTGATTTTTTTCTAAGGAGTTAACTTTAACACTTCAAAGGGAATTTTTGACATTAAATTATTTAAAAATTTGAAGACATTTTAATTTTTCTTTCTCCGCTTCTCCTTCCTCCCCGTCTTTTTCCCCAAGCCTTAGCCACCAGTAGAACCAGAGATGAAACCATCGGTGCCTTTTCCCCTACCGCAATGAACCCATCATCGTTACCTCTTCTCCACCACCAATTTCTGGTGATTTGTACTTGCGGCGAAACTCAATAGCAGAGGCCGATGGCCACTGAGAAGGATGACGTTAAACGGCAGAAATTTCACCATTCGAGTTAAGCTTCATGGACCTCGAGAGTCTCTCATTTCCTCGCCTCAATCCACAAGGCATGGTTAAATTAAGAAGAAGAAGAAGAATATGAATTTTATTGATAGGACCAAATGAAAATACAAGGCAGATAACACATCTCAGTACTCCAAGTAGCAAGAGGCCTATCAGGAAACTTGAGAGCCCTAACTAACAACAAATCAAGTATAGTCCAAAAATCGTAACACACCCCTCAACAAGAACAACAGCACTAGTGCAAACCAAACACTCATATAGCACAAATCTCAGCAAAATAGAACCACGCATATCCCGCCAAACATCACTAAAATTTAGAAATTTCAACACCAAGAAGCAAGCAACACATCAACGAAGATAAGAAGCAACGGTTTTGATGATGAGCTCTCAGGGCCATCACTATTCACACCACATTCTCCTATTCTTTCTTCACCTCAATATTAGCCTTAACTAACGAAAAGGGCAACTCCAAACATTTTTAAAATTTAAATATCAAACTCAAAATCCCAGAAAGTTCAAGGGACACCAACACTTTTTGCCCTATTAATATAACACTTTCAAGTGAAAATTTTAAGAATCCTATCTCTTAGACACTATATCCATAAGTTATTCAACGGCTGAGATTGTATTTTTAATTATAATATTGGATTATATTATCTTCTATAAAGGCAAATACTGTAAAATTAAAGGTCATAAATTTATATCTCCCAACAAAAACCTGGCAAATGAGCATTGAAATTAAGATTAAATCATTAAACAGTCCGGAAGTTTTCCTCGGGTGCATTGAATTCTTACCAGAAGCCTTTTCCTTAATTCTTTGTTTTCGTTCTAACTCAGTTTTGTCAATTTGTCAAATCTTACACAATAATTATAATTTAACAAATAAATATACAAAGTGTCACGCCTGCCAAAATTGTTTATAGCTGCAAAGATTGAAGAGTTATATAGGCTCCAAAAATGTTTTAAAAAAAAAAATGTTTTCAACACCTCTAGGATTATTAAAAGCAAACAATTACATGCGTCTGTTGGTCATACTCATACCTGCATCAAGGAAGGTGCCTAGGATTCATATGTTAACTAGGAAGAATATTTAACTCTCTTATGTTGAAATACCCACAAAGGGAATAATAAAGATTTGTATCTTACCTATCCGCTGCAAATATGGAATTATGACAAAAGTTAAAATCTCTAAAAGATCAACCGAGAAAAGAAAAACTCTGTTTAGACCAGCCAAAAAAATGATAAAACAAAAAAGTTTATCCAATAAAATTAAGTTGTCTCAATATATAAAACCATGTATAAATGGCCAACACATAAAATGAACATAAGAAAATATGGCATGACAAATTTAAAAATCATCTTGAGTACATAAAATGTCCAAATTTCAAATTCAATCATCGTATTTTCAATGAATAAAAGACTTCGTCAAGACGTCTTTTCAAAAGAAGTATAATTTGTTATAATTTCTGAAATTCACGTAACATAGATACATGGTGGGGAACAAGGTCAGAAGAAAATTGGAAATTGGCCGGAACGTGCGGAGATAAGATAGAAAATGATGGGGATAGATCACGCCAAAGCAAGAAAGATCTCCGTCCTTAGTCCAAATTGGCCTAGACGCACTGAACATGTGAAATTTGTGAGTCCAAAATTTGATTATTCAAGTTTGTTGGGAAGTTTGGCACAAATCTCTGTCCAATTGATTAGTAGTAATTATAGCTTGAAATACGATTAGTTGATAAACTTAGTTGTAAGTTAGATCACTAGTTGGCTCATAATTAAGTTTCAATGACTACAAAATAATTTTAAATATCAATTTAAATTAACTAAAGACTGTTGAGTGTGTGATACCTTTTTAAAGAATAGTTATTAGAGCAACTAAAGATATCCTCTCATATCTCTAAGTAAAGTGCGCAATTGATAATGGTCGAACAATAAAACTTTGAAATTATGGGAAATGGATGAATGAATTGTATTAATTGAATAGCACCATTAGTTACAAGAATTCTCCAACCTAAGTCTAAGGATATTATGTATATTTATAATAGATAAATATAGTTGGATATAGCCAACTATTTCTTCTTATTGTACTTGTATGTGGATACTATCAAACATTTCAAATCATACCATATCTCAAATATACATATCTTGATATTTCTGCAACTTATTAAGATTGTAAAATCCTAATCCCATTAGAAGGCACCGAAAGGGCCTGATTGGACCAATTAGACTAAGTTTTCAATAATTGACTTTAGTAATCAAAATAATTTATTAATTATATTCTACTCCACTAAAAGAATATAATTATTATTGGAGCCAATAATCACATTCTAAGAATTATATATCTAACATGTTACGTTCATAAATCAACGTAATATTCCAAATGAGATTAAATGACCAAAATACTCATCATTCAATTATTCAATTATCATCGTTACTTTGATAGTATACTGTAAACATATCACACATAAATAAATTTCAATAGATACTATTGAATTATTGAGCTCATATTTAATTGTCCATTATAAGAACTCATGACGACACGATTCAGCCTTTTAAAGGCTACGGATTACATATTGCAAAATAATGTTCCATACTTATTTCACTTTAATTCTCAAGATACCGAAATAAAGTTATTAAATTAATCTCCCTCGTTGAAAACTCAAGGAATATCAAGTTAGAAAATATAGTTAATTATTGCTCAAGATTAAGATATCATTTACAAAATAATGTTTAATTTGCATGGTCAATAAACTTGAATTAAACATAAGTGGTCAAATCTAATATATCATAATATATTTTTAATTTTTATTACCAAAGTCAAAGACAAATTTTAATAAAATCACTAAAATAAATTATTCAAATTTATTTATATATCGCAGAAAATTGATTTCAAATTTTAACAAATAAACGCTTGATTTATAATATAAAAATAATTCGTGAACATAAACAAACTCAAATGTGAAGTCCATATAATCATCAACAAAGCAACCAAAATACCTTCAATAGACAAAACAAACTGCCTGGAGAAACATAAAAATCGTCAAGTCTTTGAATCGGTATAAATGAACAAAGAATATCATATATTACAAGTAATATAAAAAAAAAAAGGCTACATAATGAGCAAAACTTTTGTGCTTCTCAACTTTGAGATCACTATAATGGCAATCAAATTAAGAAACCCTGGCAATGGCAACTCAAAGTAGGCAGAGCATAGGTTTGCACCATCTACGTGCAACTATTGCACAACAGCGTTACCTGCCATCGAATTATCAGGATTCTGGACTCCAAAAGTTCATGAATTAATATTACCACGATCAACTCTTCATTATATGTCTCGGGATGAGCATCATACAGAAGGCTCTCGGAATGCGGTGGGCAAGTTTCGATCAGGCTCAAATTCACCAAATGGCTCGAAATAGGAATCAACCATGTCCTTGGTCACATCTTCCAACCGTACAGGATCCCACTGGAAGTTTAGGACATCCATAAATTAGCATTTTTTCTCTTTGTTCCTTTCTTTACCCAGATAAGTTATAAGAATAAAATTAACGTTCAAGAGCATGAATAGCTTAAGCGAGATAAAAAGTTACCTTTGGAGCAAAGTCCTTATCAAGTAATCTTGCACGATTCCTATATAAAAAAAAGAAACTAATCCTACACGAACATCCCAGAAAGGAATATATGCTCTTTGAAGCCAAAAAGCAATCAGCGGCCTTGGACAACTAGAAAGGTAATTTTGTGTTTATCTAATGCATGATTAAGTTTAAATCTAAGCATGGCGAGGAAAAGAATGTACAATGTTGGAGGTAATTAGAATATAGCGGACAGGTACGGACTGCTACATTGGTGGGGAAGCGACTTGTGCATTTGCAAGCTGTTTCACCTTTACCTAAGTGACTATTTGACATGTATAATAGACTTCTCTCACTCAATTAGCTGGTTGCCCTCCAATAGTAGAAAAACTACACTAACACATGTTGATCTAAAAACTAGTCCGATTGCAGTCAGATGTCATCATCGGTAGAATTCGCCCATTGTTAATCAGCTGTCCCTCCACCATTATTTGAAAAACAACCAAACAAAAGTTTACCCATTTGTCTTAGTGACATTCGGATTAGAATTTTCAATTCACAATATCAATATATAAAAAAATATATAATATTACCAAAGTCAATAAATTTTTCTTTTCAATACAAATGTCATAAAATAATATAATACTAACGTGTTATTGACAATATCAAGAAGAATGTCATCTATTTACATCCTATTTGACATGTTGACTCAACATATATAGATAAATAATATTATTTTTTTGATAAATTAACAATGAGCAAATAAGATGCGTACAATATAATTGATTATGGACATTATGCATTGTAGATGATTTTTAAACTTGAATGTTAAATGACTTGACATTCATCTTATGTGAATTAATACTTCAATTATCAGATGCTCTAATAACACTGAGATTAAAGTCAAATGTCATGAGGATATGCCAATTGTTCATTACCTGTCCAGCTTCTACATTTTTGTTATTTAATGAACTACCGAACAAAAGCTTACAAGAGAAAAAATGCAACACTAAGGAGAGATACTCTACATGTGTGAGGTGAACCTTACCAGATTATCCACAAATTACAATCCCCTCAATTGTCTCTTGGTTGAAGCATTTATCAATTTTATCTAACCTGAGAAGAAGAGAGCAAGCCAGTGAATACTAGAAATAATATGTCCCCAAATATATAAATTATTTGTTAAGAAATATTCAGTTATTATTTATGATAATAAATTATTTACAGTAAAATAATCATAAAAATAGAAATTATTTTACAATAATTATTTATTGACTTGTTTTTTCAATATCACGTTTATTAATTTACTTTAATTTTTTAGAAAATTTAATTAAGGAATCAGTAGATAATTTATTAAAAATATATACTCCCTTTTTCGATAATTCAATCTATAACTTTTAATCCTTTATTTTTAGATGTCTAGAAGTGCATATCTATTTTCTAAAATAAAAATATTTTTATTTAAAAAATTCTAACATTGATATGCTTAATTAAATAGATTTATATCTCACTAATCATATCAATAATTAAAATATTATCATAATTCCTTTAAGATAAAAAATTTTCTTTAATTATTTTATTAAATAAAAAATAAATATTCAATGTCGAGAGAATATTAAGTTTCACATTATTAAATTTAAAACAGCTTATATATATTTTAAATAAGAAAATAATACGAAATGTTTCCTTTAGAGAGAAAAAAAAAAGAAAAAAAGAAAAGGAAATGTGTAGAATGGCGTGCAATATAAAATGTGTATTTTTTACATCTTTTGGCATTTTCCAGTGTTCCTATAAAAAGGAACTAGTCGTTCACCGTGCATCGCACGAATTTTATATATTCTTAAAATTATAATTTATATATATTTAAAATTATATAATTATAATAATAAATTTATAATATAGATAATTATTATGAAACTAATCATTAAAAGAATAAAAAATAAATTATGTTATTTTAATATAATCCTATTATTTACACTCGCGCACAATGCATTAAAGTTAATTTTTTAAACAAAAATTGAAATATAAATTTATTACTTTTGAAATGAAAATTCATTCATATGAGTATTAATATTTTTCATATAGAAATATAATAGTTAATTTTAAGACATTATAATCTCTAAAATGTTTTTAAAATCAAATTCAAATCAAATATAATTTGAATATGATGTGAATTTTTTTATAATTCACATATATTAGAATTAAAAATTAATTATATATTTTTTAATATATTCTTACACTCATGAATGCATAAAATTATTTTTTTATTGAAGATGAAAACATAATTGTGACATAAAATTCATTTATATGAAAAATTAACTTTTCATCTATTTTAGCTTAAAATGTTTTATTAAAAATTACTTTACTTATATTAAAAATCAATTATATATAAAGAAAAATAATTTTAAAACATAATGAATGATATAATAAATAATTAAAAAGAATGATTAAGTCAACAAAAGTGATATAACTTTAAAAAAAGAAAAGAAAATATAATGAAGACATTTGCCAAGAGAAGAACTTTATAATATATATATATATATATATATATATATATATACAGACGGCGTGCTTCTTTGACTTGAGTCATTAGGTTACAAAAATAACTCAGGTTACGACAGGGGCTTTTATTGACCGCTGTTATTCCAGTCAATTCAAGAATTTCATAACATATAAAGAATTCTTTTAACCCAAGTTGAATTGAAACCAAATAAAAAAAGAAAAAAAAGGTGGACTGAAGTAAGTTGCAGTACTTCCTAGATTTCCAGTGCTCCTAACTAATTACTGGAGCACTGGAATATTTTATAATTCCAAATGCTTACATTTTTCATTTTATAATGTTTGAAATTAAATATTTATTTTAAAAATTAAATATAATTTAAACTTACAGTTCTTGTTAACAATATTTTAAATTTAAATAATTTATATTCAACCAAACAATGATTTTACTATTAAGCTAATTAATAACGATGATAATGATATAATTTTTTAAAGTAAAAAAATAATTTTAATTTTTAAATTAATTCAAATATGAATATTCAATTTTAATTTTTTTTTTTAAAAGTGATTGAATTGAATCAAATGCAGCTCTAAGAGACAAGAAATCAAAATTCAATAAATTATTGTGAATACATTGGAAATTCTGGTGATTTGTGACACCTGAATTCTGTATTATAATTGGATTTGATTTGAAAAATAGTGCTTACTGAATTACTCTCCCTCGTAAAATATTTTATGGAGTAATTTTTTTTTAAACTTTATTTCTCGAAAATTATAGAATCCTCGGAAAATACGAGGCTTTATTTGACGCACTAATTGCTTAGCTAGATTTTCCTTCTTGAAAAGTTTTACGAACTTGCTTTATACAGGACTTTCTATTTGCTGCTCTTTCCAAAGACTAGGAGTTGGACTTGGGCAAAATATTTAAAAGAGCATATCAAGTTATTATCTCCATCATTTTTTTATAAAAGGCACGGAGCAAGCAAACTCATTTGTCTCTAATTATAAAATATTTTATAACTTCTTATAGTTATTGTGTATGTTATTTTCAAATTTATTCAAACTTTTTATTGAAAGAGAAAAATAGAGAATAAGTCATCCATTTTTCGAAAAAGACTAAAATAAATAAAAGATATAGTGAGAAGTAAAATAATTTATTAATTTTTTTATCCATCAGTCTTTTCTACTATCAAATCAGAAATATCAATAGAAGTGATGCAAGAGCAACTATGGTATCTTTTCTCCTCTCTAATGGAAGTTTCTCTTTTGGTTTTTTCTTTTTCTTTATAAAAAAGGAGCGACTATGTTTGTCTAATTAATATAAAGGCGATATAAAGTTTTTCAAGAGGAAGAGTCTTTGCAAATTAAGGGGAGGTTACATTTTGAAGGGACTTCAACATAATAACAACTAACAAATGAGAGAAGATTGTTATGATTCACTAATTATGTATCACTGATGAATACCTGTGGATTTGGATGAACAATTTTGCCTTGTTTTATTTTCTACAGGCACGTTTTTGTCGGAGATGAAATTGGATTTTTTTTCTATACTCTCAGAGATGTCTATCCTTCAAAATTCAAGCCTTGTGCTGCATGGTATACTCTTTGTTTTTCTACCCTTGATTTGATTTTTAATTGAAACTTAATTAATTTCTTTTCAACTATCAAATGAAGTGATGCCAAAAGCAACTATCTATGGCATCTCTATTCTCTTCTCTTCAACCTACATGGCTAATTTATCTCTCTCGTGGAAATTTCTCTTTTATTTTCAAAAAAAGAAAATAAAAAGGTGTCTTAATCTAAAGGCAATATATATATATATATATATATATAACACTTTCTCCTATACACTATTTGGATAAATTGCATTTTTATAATATTGGATTATATTATCTACTCTAAAAGCAAATACTGTCAAATTAACGGTCATATATCTCCCAAAAAAAAAAAAAAGTGGCAAATTGGCAATGGGCATTAAAATTAAGATTAAATCATTAAAGAGTCCGGAAGTTTTCCCTCAGGTGCATTGAACTCTTCCCAGAAACGTTTTCCTTAATTCCTTGTCTTCGTTCCACTCAATTTGTCAACTTGTCCAATCTTACACTAAAATTATAATTTAGCAAATATATAAACAAAATGTCACGCCTGCCAAAATTGTTTATAGCTGCAAAGATTGAAGAGATTATATAGCTTCCAAAACCTTTTTTTTTTCTTTTCTTCTTTTTCAACACCTCTAGGATTATTAAAATCAAACAATAACATGCTTTTGTTGGTCATACTCATACCTGCATCAAGGAAGGTGCCTACGATTGATATGTTAATCAGGAAGAATTTTTAACTCTCATGCGTTGAAATACCCGCAAAGGCAGGACTAGAACATATGGTACACTCAGGAGACTGGAATCCCCAAAACGTTTACATGATAGAGGTCAAGTCGGATTAGGAATAGTGAGGGGCAAACGAGGGGTTAAGAATTTTTCCTGACTCACAACGTGAAGTTGCTTTACAAATTAAGAACGTAACGTTGCTTTACAAATTAAGTTGTATATCCCTTACCCATCTCTATACTAGTCTTAATTTGACAATTTCTATCATCATTCCCATGGAAGTCGCATATGTGGAAATACTGCAAAAAAGTTAAATTCTCCAACCAAACAAGCAAGGAAAAAAAAAACTCTTTTTAGGCCAGCCAAAAAACTGAAAAAAAAAATCAAATTGTCTTATTTTATAAACCTATATATAAATGACAAACACATAAAATGAACATAAGAAAATATAACATGCAAAATTTTAAAATATGATTTGTAAATGTAACATTTCATTTTGCTAAATGTAAGGCCTAAAAATATCTTTAATTTTTCCCAAATAGCCCCACTTCCTACTTCATTTTCCCAAGATACCTCACCCACTAATTTCCCAATTTCTCCCCCTCTATTATTTTTATAATTTTGTATATGAAGATTGGGTGATTTATGAGTCTCATTATTGATTGCGATATTTTTTTATATTAATTTTATATAATTATATAATTAGATAGAAGAATTGTAAAAAATGAAAAATTTATATGAAAAATTCTTATCTCTTTATGAACCTAAAACTGGGGGAAAAAGTATCACTTTCTTAATGAAATTATTGCATGTTACATTCCATGAATCTCCCTATTCGGGTCAATTCACACCAATTGGACATGACATATACGTAACCCATTCATTTATTTCAAATTGGCTCAATATTGAAAAGAAAGGAACAAATCCCTTGTTGAAAGATATGTATTTACCTCATCCCAATCAATTTAAAGAAGGCCAACTCAAGTGGCTCGTCGAAGATTCAAGCCACCTTCCAATTTTTTTACACTTGAAAGCTTGACACATTGATTCGTAACAATGTTTCGCTTTCGAATTCAATAATTAAACAATTATTGTTCATTTTATTTCAATATAAGAAATAATAATTTTAATTAAAACAAGGGGCTATGTGATAAATTAAAATTCAATAGTAGAAACAAAATAAAACTTAACAAAAAATTTTTTACTCAGCCTCTATAACGTGGCATGGGAAACCACTTGATCTCGTGATCCAAGATCCTCAAAGGGGTTATTGTCCGATCCGATTTTGATAACTACCATCTATATATATATAAAATAAAATTTATATACAGTTTAGATACTTTGTTCTTACTTTTACAAGATTTCTAAATTCGAAATGTAACCTTCAAATCTCTAGACGTAACAGCTTCTTTTAAAAAAAGTACCAATCATTGGATATGACATACATAATTTTTGCACACATTAAACTCTTTAAAATTAATATAATGAATGGAATTTTTTTTTTTGAAATGAATTAATCGAAATACTACGTATTGCTACGTTAAATAAATCCATATAATCATCACCAAAGCATTCAAAATATCCAAAATGCCTTCAATAGACCAAACAAACCGCTTGATGAAACAAAAAATCTTCAAGTCTTTGAATCGGCATAAATGAACAGGGAATATCCTATATTACAAGTGTTGATAAATAAAAAATTTAAAAAAAAAGCTACATAATGAGCAAAATTTTTGTGCTCCTAAACTTTGAGATCACTATAATGATAATCAAATAAAGAAACCCTGAAAATGGCAACTCAAAATAGGGAGAACATAGGTCCATCTGCATGCTATTGCACAACAGCATTTCCTGCCATCAATTATCAGGATTCTGGATTCCAAAAGTTCATGAATTGATATTACCACGATCAACTCTTCATTCTATGTCTCAGGATGAGCATCATACAGAAGGCTCTCGGACTGAGGTGGGCAAGTTTAGATCAGGTTCAAATTCGCCAAATGGCTCGAAATAGGAATCAACCATGTCCTTGGTCACATCTTCCAACCGTACAGGATCCCACTGGAAGTTTAGGACATCCATAAATTAGCATTTTTTCTCTTTGTTCCTTTCTTTACCCAGATAAGTTATAAGAATAAAATTAACTTTCACGAGTATGAATAGCTTAAGCGAGATAAAAAGTTACCTTCGGAGCAAAGTCCTTATCAAGTAATCTTGCACGAACACCCTAGAAACAGAAGTAGGATCGAATGTTAAGACAAGAAAATAAGCTGTGTGAATTTAATAAACTTGCAGCAAATTTAATGTAGGTAACAAGCATACCTCACAGAAATCATTAGATACTCGTTTGGAAATGCAATTCAGTGATATCCGGTACTCACGAACCAAACACCGATCAAGAGGTTGAAATCTACCTTCTCTAATCTACATAATAGAACCAAAGCATATGACCATACCAAGATTGTGTGCAAGTTGATCCCAAAGAAGAGGCATGCGTTTAGGAGCTTACTGATTGTAATGCCACTTTAAGGCTTATTGGAGAGGATTCTTTCATTTTCTTAAGTGTTGTCGTGCACCATCCATCAACAGTCTCACTTGACTCATTTTCCTACATCAAACAATAACATAGGCTTATTACTCGTTAAACCAAATAGAAAGATCTTGTTTTAAAACACATCACCAATGTTGACTAGAGGACTAGTTCAGTTTTACAATTTGACATCTGGAACACCCCCATGCCAAACTTGGTCTCACCACTAGCAAAGTATTCAGACTATGAATAAACTGAAACAAAGAAAACATGCCCTTGCTGTCTTGCCATCTACTGAAACATCTTGAAAATCATATACAAGGATAGTCATGGTACAGCACTTCAAACAGAATATTTGCATTTTGAAGCCAAAAAGCAATCAGTGGCTTGGACCACTAGAAAGGTAATTTAGTGTTTATCTATACATGAAAAAGTTTAAATTCAAGTATGGCAAGGAAAATAATGTGCAATTTTGGAGGTAATTAGAATATAGCGGACAGATAAGATCGGACTGCTACATTGGTGGGGAAGCGATTTGCGCATTTCCAATTACCTCCTCTTACAGAACGGGAAAGAAACAAGCTGTTTCACCTTTACCTAAGTTCACTCTCGGCATGTACAATAGACTTGTCCGATAGTAGAAAAACGACACTAACATGTTGATCTAAAAACTCTTCTGATTGGAGTCAGAGACAAATTGCAACATTAAGGACAGATACTCTACATGGTGCGTGAACCTTACCAGAGCATCTACGATCTCCTCAACTGTCTCTTGGCTGAAGCATTTATCAATTTTATCTAACCTGAGAGGAAGAGAGCAACCCAGTTAGAGATTATGACCAAGAAGCAATAGGCAGAAGGAAAAAGATAACTATTTTCTCTGGAAACTGTTATTCACAACATGGCTATAACCACTAATTCATTTGAACATCTTAAGCTAAACCGCACTCAAGTAGTTAAAAAAAGTTCTAATAAGCAACGACAATTATCTGAGCTCAAACTTATCATGTATGGTGCAGATTCCTCTTTGATCAACATAACATTGCAAAGTGCAGTTATGAAAACTAGTAGTAGTAGCATTACTTGTGAAGAACACTTCTCCTATCTGGATATACAAGATCACCATATTGTGCAAGAGAATTCTCAATAACTTCACGATCATCTGTCATCAATTTGCCAAGCCGTTCTTCAGTCCAAGGAAGCCTCTGTCAGTAATGGTAAATTGTCTAATGAATTAATGACATAAAATAATATCCAAGACTAAGAGAATGCTTGTAGCCAAAGGAACAGCAGACTACCTCTTTTAGTAAATAGTGTGTAGCAAGGCCACATGCAATCATTTCAATACCATTAAGCTTTTCTCCTGTCAGAGCCAAATATTCTCCTGGAAAGAGAAAAGTAAGGCCTTCATTTAGATAGAAAATCCAGTTTTTCTTAGCATGAAAAATGTAGAATTAGATGTTTATACTAAAATCCCTTGAACATAAGATCTGTTCAATACTCCAGACCTGCACATTTCTGCACGAGAGTTCTTAAAGAAAGGAAAAAGTAACTATTACTGCATCTGTTTTGCAGGGCCAATAACTAATATGGCAAATATGCCTGTGATCCTCAAATTATTCAGAAATAAGGTTTTCTCCTCGAACCAAAAAGGTTTCTGTAGTCATGCTCCAACTACAAAATGACATATTATTGCCCTTAAGCCTAACAGAAGACTCATTGTCAGGAGCTTTCTTTTTTCCCTAGTCCTTTTCTTTCTCATTCCCTTCCTTCTCCATCCTCCCTTCTGTAAGACAAAGCCCTAAGCACACAGACAAGTCTAAGCTTGATTAGCATCAAGATCACTGCTGCTGTCATCATAATCAGTTTCTTCTATATAGATCAGTATATATCGACAGATCTCATTTATACCTTTAGGTCTTTGTAGATCCAAAGCTTTGGATGGTAGCCATGGAGGTGGCTAGACAGCAGTGGCAGTTCAGGACTTGGTCTTTAGGTAGGCCCGTCCACCATTGGTGATTAAGCTCACCATTGGTAAGGGGTTGGAATAGGCAGAAGATAGAAGGTTTTGTTATATTGTTCAGCAAATCATATCTACTCATTGCTAAGTCCAAATATCAATAACGTGATGACAAAAACTGCATCTTCCCAACAAAGACATGCTCTCAAGTCTAAAGTCTGAAGTAGTTTAGATGCCAAAAATTCTATAGTTCAGCATATAGAACTGTCAAATCCACAATGGAGTAACTGTAAAATAACTAAGGAAATATTACCAAATTAATATCCTAGCCTACCTAAATAACCAGGAAGGCGAGAAAGATAATAAGAAGCGCCAGCATCAGGATGGAAACCAATTTGAACCTCTGGGTGACCAAATACCTGGAATCGTCCATGAACATTAGTTTTGCAGAATTTCAATAGGCTGGAATTTTCAAAGAGTTTTATTGATACATTCTCATGCTTCGATAGGATATGTACTTTCCCACAGAACAAGTTACGGACAAAAAATTACATAATCACACACACACACACACACAGGGAGAGGGAAGGAGATAATTAATGGAGAATGCGGCTATGCAATGATAAACAAATTACAACCGTGGGGCAAATCATTGACTATATAAATATGCAGATCACTAGATATTGAATAGGAAGATATTAGCAAGTTTGCTAAGTTTAGATTGAAGAACGATACATATAAATCCATTATACAATTTATCCAGGTTAATAGTAATGCTAGTGAGAGAAATTTAATTACAGGGGAGTCTGTAGAAAAAGTTGAAATTCTTGAATACATTTAACAATGTAATTCAAATAGAAGATTCAGGGAAACATTTCATAAGTAGATTTATCAACAATGCTAATGTTAATATATTCCAAAAACAACATAAACAGCACACATTTATGGTCCAACATGCGAAGGTTATAGTGATCATTTACTCTTAAGTAGAGTTCCAAGGCCACAAGGCAGCTTTCTTCACAGGAATGCTCTTGGCAACAACTATTTACATGAGCTAGGTTGTATTTACTGGAAGAAGCTTAAATGTTGCCTGTTAACAATGATCAACTTACAAAGATACCTATATGTGTAGACATTCATTTCTAGTGGTAAGTTTTTAATAGGTATTGGAAATTTATTTATTTATGCATTAGCATACTCAATATTTTCTGCTAAGATTTGAATTATATTAGAAAACTTATCCCTATCAATTTGAATCAACTATACGTGAGAATTTCATAATCTAGTAATAACAGAATATGATAGACCACATAACTTCCATAAACATAGTAATATGAAAAACAAGGACCGGATGATGATATGTAGAACAACGTAAAGGTTTCGTGTACAAAAAGAATGTATCCAACAAAATGTGGGGAAAAAAAGGATGTTGAGGGTCAACAAATTAGCCAACTTGATCATGCATATAAAATCCCTCCTATTCTAATGTGTAACTCAGGTGAGTCCAAGCATCCAATTTAGAGAAAATATGCAATTCTTTTTTGAAGAATAAGAATGGGACCAGTAAATATATTATAAAACAGTGTACCAACAGAGTGAGGTAAACATGATTTACACATTAAATTGACTTATCAAGACCGTTAAGACAACAGCTGTAATAAGTGTACATGTAGTTTACACAACAAACAAAAATCAGATATAGCCAAAGGAGCTGAGCAGAAGTAACAGATGCATACAGTTTTATCAGTCACAATCTGATACATTCCGGGAAGCGAAATACCTGCCCCAGCTCCCATTGTGATACCGTCCAGAATAGCCACCTAGCCAGGTAAACCCATCAATGAAATGCTTCAACTAACAATTCAACCAAAAAACTCCAAGCAAAAGCATTTTGAAGAAGAATCCAGTATAAACATAAAAGAGAGTGAATAACCACTTAAAACAGGAAACTTGTGTAGATCCACCATACACTATGGATAATCAATGATATATAAAGCCACCAGCACTGTGTTATTTTCATCCCCATGAGAGTTCCTTTAGTACTATAGTTAATCACATCATCATGACTGTTAGACACCCTAGCATATATTAGGTGTTAGATATCAAGAATGTTTTTTTTCATGGTGATCTTCAGGAAACCGTCTATATGGAGCAACCGCCTGGTTTTGTTGCTCATGGGGAGTATGTAAATGATATTGTACTTATTGGTAATGACTCTACAAGAATTTCATCTTTTAAAACCTTTCTTCACACTCAGTTTTATACTAAAGATTTGGGAAAGCTAAGGTACTACTTAGGAGTTGAAGACACTCAGTTTCATACTAAAGATTTGGAAAAGCTAAGATACTACTTAGGAGATGAAATGAATAGAAGTAAGAAATAAATCATTTTTATCTTAAAGGAATATGTACTTGACTTACTATCTGAAACAAGAAAGTTAGGGGCTCAACCATGCAGCGCTCCAATAGTTCCTAATATACAACTCACAAAATGGTGAATTATTTGGAAATCTTGAGAGATGTAGAAGATTAATTGAAAAGTTAAATTATCTTATTGTGACTCGTCCAGATATTACTTACTCAATTAGCGTGACTTGCCAATATATGTCATCTTCAACTATCGATCACTAGAAGGTAGTGGAACAAATTTTGTGCTATTTAAAAGGAGCCCTTGGACTTGGAATTTTGTATGATGATCATACTACGATTGAATGTTTTTCAGATGTTGATTGGGCAGGGGCTAAGGAATATAAAAAATCTACTATTAGGTATTGTGTCTTTGTTGGAGGCAATTTGGTTTCACAGAAAGCAAAAAACAAAATGTATTTTCACGGTCAATTGGATAATCTAAACAAAGGACTATAGTTAAGTCTGCATGTGAGATAATATGGATATATCAGCTTATTAATGAAATAAGTTTTAAAGTCTCAATGCCAACAAAGTTATGATATGACAATCAAATTACACTTTATATTGCCTCTAATCCAATCTTTCACGAGCGAACCAAGCATATCGAGATTGATTGTCATTTTATTCGTGAGAAGGTTCAACAATGTTTGATTTCTACAAGCTATGTGAAAACTGAAGCATAATTAGAAAATATCTTCGCAAAAGCTCTCAATGGGGTTAGGGTTGATTATCTTTGTAACAAATTGAGCATAATTAACATCTATACTCCAACTTGAAAGGAATTGTTAGACAACCTACCATAGATTAAGTGTTAGATAGCCTAACATAGATTAGAAAATATGTTTCCATGTTTTATGGAATTTGTCTAGTCTCATGTGTATATATATAAATATATGTAACCATATTGTTCATATGAAATAACACAATATTCATTTCTCTCTTTGTTCTCTGGTTGAACATAATGACTAAACGAAATATGACAATTAAGGTAGAAGAATCAGAAGGGAAAAAGAAAAGAGAGAGAAAGGAGAAAAAAAGAAAATCTACCAAGGAAAAGTAGCAATTGTCAGTATATAAAATCTTTAAGTTCACTTTTGCAATCTTCGTCCCATGATATGGCCAATTTTTTGGCATTCCTTTTGCTAGTAATGAATGTCTTAATGGTATGTCAATCGATACCAACCATTGTATTAATTTTAACCTATAGTGACAAATGGTTTCATACCAAGCACCACTTGCAATCAAGTTCTTAGACATAGGAATTCACTGACATTCCCTTCCAATGTTGAGAATATCAACCGAATAAATGTTACAACTATGCTCAAACATTTCCCAGTAGTTCATAAATAAGTGCTTCAAGCTGAGATGACACAACATAAACTAGAAAAATTCACTCAATCCCATTCTCAAGTGATCAATATATAACACAATCCATGCACGTTTGAGAGCATCTGACTTAGTAGGACCAGCCATCAATGTTTTTGCGACTTCAAATAAAAAAAGGAAACAAGAAAGCATATTGCATAAAGCTCTTTGTTTATAGGAACATTTCCTTGCATTTGTAGTAAAATTAACTTTGAAAAACTTACAAAAAAATTAGAGATGAGCTGTAACTGCGTCATATGGCATAAACAAGACATTTTTCACCAAAACAAAACATAAAATTCAAGATTTTGCTTAAGACAAATAACGAAATACTCACATGGGGCTTGAAATATGTTGCCAAGAGGTATACAAACTTATAAACGCTCTCAAAGAAATTTTTGCATTCTTCAATTTTCCCTGCAAACAAAGATATATTAGAAATGTTTATGCGCACACAAAATACACTCAATAATCTTTTTAAATCTCTTCTTTGCTAAAAAAGAATATCATTTTGAAAGGCCACAAACAGTTACTTCTAATCATGCATAGTGTTAAGGAGTGTGACATACAAGTGTTGCTTCACTCCCGGCAAGATAGATATTTACACCAAAGACATGTAGTCAATGACAAAGTTTTTTTTTTCCTCCCTCTTTCTCATGGGTTTTGCATAAGGATACAATCAAAGACTGCTCAAAGGAAAAACACCAATGGGGACTCCAATTCAGTGAGAGAAATTGGGAGATAGAGCAGCCGAGATCTCTGTCATCATATTTGTGGCAGGTTATGGAACCAAAAAACATGCATTAGTTGCTGGCCTGATTTAAGTATATCCCTATCCATTGCTATATTTTCCTGAATTATGCTTTTATTATCATTTTGAACATGGTATAGAAAAGTATATATGTGCCAAGTAGAGCACTGGTGCCTTTCCCAATTCCTACCCAACTTACTGCAAGAAAAAGTTGGGCAACCATTGCCCATGTTCACACCATTAAATAGAAAATTGTAGGGCCCCTGTATAGCAATAGCCATTCCAAAGCACAATCAGAGAAAAAAAAAAAGGAATAAAAAATATTTGCCCCCATATAGCTTTCCATGAAACATAAACACTAACCAAAAGGGCATATCTACTGCCAAAACACAGGAAAAATCACCATCCGATACCTTCACACACATCATTAAATTTATGCACAGGAGAAAAATAACCTATAGATCTTCATTTAAGTAATTAGGTTCTACACATCTCAGACCTAATTTCAAATCAGGCACAAGAAATTGAAAGGCTAAAAGAAAGAAAAAGAAAACTGCATCTAAAAGCATTGAAATGACCCGGGCAAAAAGAAATTAGAAGCCACCTTCATTAATTAGCTGATGAAGCACGGCAGCATCCGCACCAGAGCAGAATGCTTGGCCACTACCCTTCAATAAATTCAAATATAGTATTAACCACTTGTTAAAATCCTTCCCAACATTTTGAACCCCCCCCCCCCCCAAAAAAAAACCAAAAAACACCAAAAGAGCAAGGAATAGAACTGCAAAAAAGAAGAGTAAGTTAACATTCTGTTACCTTCATCAAAACAAATCCAATATCTGTATTTTCTTCCCATGACTCGTATAATTTATTCAACCTAGCCGCCTAACATCAATAACACCTAAATTTAGAATTCAGCAACAGGACCTAAAACATAGAAACTATGAAAGAACCCAATAAATAAAAGAACCACAAAAGTATTTTCAAATAAAAGAGCGAGGCGAGAGATCAACCATATCAGTCGTAAGTGCATTGAGTGCAGAAGGTCTGTTGAGTACAGCTGCTCTTGATTTAGCTCTTCCTTCTACTAAAACCTGCAATTATAGACATCAAAGCATCCTTTTAATAAACAAAAATAAATTCAAGAAAATGGGTTTTTCCCATAGATTGAAATTTACTGCAAAAAGAATAAAATAAAATCCCAGAATATCAATCTTTTCTTCTCCTACATCTCAAGCATATCATAAATTCAAAGAAACCACGGATACTACCATGAAACTTATTACCAGAAGAAAAAAAAATTAAAAGCAGTGTGAAACTGGCCTGTTCTTCAAGATGGTCGAGAAGTGTGTAGCTGGGAAGAGCAAAAAAGTTTCTCTTTTGATGTGGAAAAGAGCCATTTCTTTGTAAAGAATGCCTCAATGGTGACAAAAGTTTCAGTTTTTGCATGTTTCAGTCAATTTCTTGAGTAATCTGAACGAATGGAAGGTTTGATTTGTTGCGGCTGTGGAGTTCCTCGTCTCTATGCCGCGACTCCTGGAATTTGGGCTTCAGAGCGCAGCGCTTTTGCGTTTTCCCAAAATTATGTTTTGGCCACTCGAATCCTTCATAATAGAATGGGTAAAGAGCGTCATGACCCTCAACTTTAAAACAAATTTGATTTCTACCCTCAGAATTAATTTTTTGTCAAATTCATGCCTTTTAATTTTAAAAAATTCATAAATGTTATTTTTCATTAATTTAGAACATCAATTCTTATAAAATTAAATCGCGTGTTTCACTTGTGGAAAGTCTGAGGTAATTTTGTGAAAAAATAATTGTATATTATATTACAATGCATGCATCTTTTTTCCCACATAGTCAATTCTTTCAGTTCTTTTCTTTTCTTCGATTTTGATTATTAATAATTGTTTAAAATTTTGCATTAATTATGGTTTAGAATTCCTCCCCATCTCCAAATCCAATTCAATCCAATACTCAATGAATCAAACCCATAATTCCCACAAGTTCACTTAGCAACAAATGTTGTACTATTATCATTTTTTAATATAATACAATAATCTCCTTTGGTTAATTGGTTTGAAGTAGATAGTATAGTGATAAACTTTCAATTTTTGTTATAGTATAGAATGAATTATTTGGCAAAATAGGCATATGTTGTGTGACTCCCTCTTGGGCAAGATCATCCTTAGTCTCATACCCTTATCTAAAGCCCAATCGAATCAATCAAAAAAGATGGATGCTCCAATTAGAAAGTGGAGTCATGGA
Source organism: Apocynum venetum (assembly GCA_019593545.1). Lineage (NCBI taxonomy): Eukaryota > Viridiplantae > Streptophyta > Magnoliopsida > Gentianales > Apocynaceae > Apocynum > Apocynum venetum. The sequence goes on along the minus strand of SRSM01000727.1, from coordinate 1,209,828 downwards.
GAAAAATTTGGGAAACATTTAAAATATGGAAAGCTTGTTGACAAAATGGTGACCAAGGTAAAATGCTTGGGTCTGCAAGTAAATATTCGTTGGCTCCGCCGGTAATGGTCTTATTTTATGAGGAAATTTTTTTGCCAATGAATACAAATGATTGCTCATGTAGTCCCTCACCACTCCCCTTGGCCTCTCAAATTTTGCTTCCTTTATTGTTGCTTTGCGCAACTAAATTTGGAAAATTGCAAATTCTTCTTTCCATTTTAATTAGATATTTGAAACAATGACATCAAGAAGGTAGCTTGATTAGGAGGATTAAGGTTTCTGCATGAAGTGAAAGAGAAAAGGTAGAAGAAGTAGGTTGGCAAAAATGCTCCTAAAAATATTCATGTACAATGCACTTGACATGTTGCATTTAGGCCTTAACGGTCATATTTAACGCAAAGGCAATTATCAATAACTTTAAAAAGTTAGAGGGTATGAATTTGATAAAAAATAATTAGAGAGCCAAAATAAGTATATTTAGATTGAATTTTAAAAGTGTTTTTTATTTTATTTTTAAATGAATTTTTTTTATTAAGAATTGAAAGCTAATTGATATGTTTTGGGTCTCACATAATTAATAATATTATAAAATGTATAAAATATAATTAATAAATTATTTTAAATTGTAATTTTAATTAAAAAGTAATAAAAAATAATATTTATGTAATTGATTGAATCTCATGCTTAAGGTTAGAAAAAGTTATTTCGATAAATATTTTTATGATAAATGCAACTTCAGTCCAAATATAATCTAGATTTTTTAAAAAAAGTTGAAGGGCATTCGTTGCTTTTTACCCTAATAGAAAAGTGCTTAATTTGACCGTTTTTTAGCCTTTTTCATGGTCTTTTTTAAGTTGGCAGAAAAAAAATGCATTTGGAAAAGAAAAAAAAATTGCTCCAAGAGTTAATATACTGTAATATTTTTATTTTTAGTCTGCATCGATGAGTAAATTTTTTAAAACATATCCATTTTTTCCCTTTTTGAGAGGGGGTGGAGATGGCTTCCAAATTTAAATTTTCAGAATTTTTCATTTTTTTCAAAAACATTCAAATGAATTGTACCTTCTGTCTAGTAATTTTTCCCCCAAATTTTCATATAATTTTCTTTTAATATAGGCCTAAGTAGATGACTCCCCCCCCCCCCTCCCCACCCAAAGCCGTTAGAAACCCCTTTCTTGGCAATAAATCTGTTAATTTGAACAAGGAAAACAGCAGAACTTTTAGTCCTCAACCATCCCGGCAAAAAATCTGATGCTTCCGTCCGGTTGACCGCATGTACAGGGATGGAGTCAGAATCTGGAAGTAGGAGGTGCAAATTCTATGCAGACATATATTGAGCCATAATTCAGAACTACAAATAAAGTTCCACAATGGAAAACAGGAGAAGTTTACTTCTACAAGGTGGTCATTTGTAAAAAAATCAACTTTTTGTATAATTCAGAATCTCTTTTAGCTTCCATCATGAATTCTAAAACAAGAAAATAAAACTAGCTTGAACATGAATGTCCTTCCTCCAGGGGTTCAACAGGTACAGCATATGGTGAATTCCAATCAGCATCAAATATCTCTTGAAGCTGCAAAACAATATCAGGGTTGTAGGTTCCAAAGCTGACTCCAGCTGTAGTATAGAAGTAGTCCCATACCAAATTACTGGTGCCAATGTGAGCTCTCACATCACTAACTGTATATTTTCCATGGTTCACCCTTGTATACCCGGGATAAATGTTTCCTGTGGCAGAACCATTAATCATAGCAGGTCCAGTTAAGTTGTATCCAGGCACCATATAGTATTTAATCTCAATTCTGCCAGAACATTTATTGTTCTTTGACGAATGGCATAAGTTGTTGGTGTAGAGGAGAGACTTCAAATATAGATCAGTGTTGTTTATGAAATGATCCCAATATGCAACAAGTAGTTTCACCTTTGCATGCTTCGAGAAGACAACCTGAAAAATAGTATATTGTTTTGCTATGAGGAGATTAAAACAATGTCTGCTCTATGTAGTATGTTGTGTAGTATCTGAGATATACTGGTATCTGTTTGGGAAAAATAGGGATTAAGCAGTGCAACTTTGAGCTCTCCAAAATTGCAGTAAAAGAAAAACAGATGATTTCAGTCCAACCACTATACAAAAATATTTTTTCCTTTTTCCTCTTCTTTTCATTTCTCTTAATATCTCAAGGATTCGTCTTATGGAAAATCAGAAGAGAAAAACAAGTATTCCAGTGCCTGTCGTTGAGTTTCACAAAACAAGGCTCTTAATGATAGTAATAACCACCACATGTAAACAAACTTTGACCGAGAGATAAACTTCTAAGGAAAGTTAAGAGAGTCAAACGTGTGGATGCTTTCCTCATGCTCCACAAGAAAGCTAGTTATGTATTTGCAATCTAGGCATACAATTCTAATTTTTCAGTTGCACAGATTTTGGGCAAGGCCACAAATTTGAAATTCAAGCAAGATAATGATTAAGCTACTTATATTTATTGGTTGCTCAATGATCTGTCCTAGTAATGAAAAAGTATCCATTTAACCACAATAGAAGAGGTGCGAAAATTCTCCACTGGGCATAAAATTTTAATTTTCCCCAAAATGAAACTAAGTGCCTAGCCTACCATTGTTCTGAAGTGAATTCAGATATTAACATTTTTAGTACTACGTCACAGAGAAGCTATTGCCATGGATAGCCAGCTGCACAAAAGATCCTATTCTATTAGACGAAGCTGCAAAAGTAATTCAATTAGCATGCTATCACAAGGAAGCTTCAAAATACAGCTGTTTTATCTCATAACAAATAATGCATGTTCAGAAAACCAGAGGACTGACTAAAAGGAAAAGATATACTTTTAAGAATGTGAGAATCAACTAACTTGGGACAGAGCTGAAGAAAGAGATGCCCAGTAAACAGTTCCTTTTGTGTACTGTGATTGACCAAGCCAATCCATGGTACTAATCCTAATGGTAGACCCATTTCCAACTGAATTAATTGTATCCACCCAAGCCTGTTCATCCGTCTGATACTTTCCAAATAACAGCTGCAATTAGAAAGTATAAAGAGAATAAATGAAGTGAAGCGGTGGACTAAAACCTTTACGGACTTCTATCCCTGCCTATCCCACACCAACCCTCCCAGAAAAATAAACAAATAAATGAAAAGGAAATTGTTTTAGAATTTTTTCTTCAATGGTTGCATGTGCAAATGCAAGACAGTTCAATTGACCATTAAATATCACGTAATTGCCAAGCCGCTTGTTCCATCAGAACCTTGGACGTAGAGAATATTCAACTTGCTTACAGTATCATATTTAACATAAGAACAGAAGGGACAGATTTAAACTGTAAGTTTACTCTCTGTAAGACTTCCATAACTTTCATCATGCTGCACAGATATTCTAGACAATTAATACAAACCTCTGGAGGAGCAAAGGAGAGATAGCTGGATTGAGGCTGCAAGGATGAATTGTTGCATCCAGGAGTAACAATTTTTTCGTGGAACATATGAGGATCCGATAGCATGGGATAACCAATTATGTGAGGAATCTCAACATAATCATGAACAGGTGATCTGCCAAAACAATCGCATGACTTTTAATGTGTGTGTGTGTGTGTCTATATATATATATAAATATATATTCACATATACATCATCAAAAACCTGAGCATAAAGAAATCTAAGACAGAAAAAATTCAAAAGTCATTTTTCGTGAAACATGCTCTGGACATTGTGGTAATCATGTGCATCTAAGAGGAAAAGAATGTATCAGGTACAGCTTACACTATTAAAGTCAAATTGCTAAAGGATAAAAGATGTAATATATAATAAACACACTAGAAAATATAAATTAAACAGTCTTTAGGACAATATCACTGTGAGTTATTTTCAGTTTATCCACGTATAGCATAGATGGTACAAGGATGCTTTTATTTAGACAGACAATTATGACACATCAGCACAAGTTATCCATCAACCATGTTCAGGCTACTTAAATAGTTCAAGAAGCTAAGCATTTTGCAGTTAAAGTCTATATGAAGTCTTTTTCAATCAGGTTAGTGAAGTATTGCTGACGATTAGCTCTGGCATCAAAAGAGTGGCTTAAAATTTAGTTATAATTATCACATGCTACTCAGATTAAGTGAACTCAAATACAATGCAGATTTAAGACTAAGCGAACTCAAGATAATAAGTAGAAATAAGAAGACACATAGACCACTAAAAAAAAGGTAAAAGTGTAACTTATTCGTAATTCATTTAAAAGATTGATCTTTCTAAGCAGAAAGGATTAGATCATCAATTTTAAGAATAGGATACTTTGTTGAAAACAAGATATAGAAACTATTCAACTGGATAGTTGGACTTTTATTTTCTGAGCCAACACTGGAGGACTTTTGACCATAATATTAAACCCGATTGTGTGATTTTTTATATTTCATAAAACATAAATTTTGCATTTCTGAAGTTCAAATGGAGGACTAATTGTGTTGATCTTTTATTTTTTGCATCACAACTATTATTTGCATACTCTGCCAATGGTTCATTAGCGACACCAGCCCCCAGGGGCCACATGGTAGATCCTCATGGCATGTAAGGTCTTAACTTTCCTTTTATATCCCTTAAATTTCTTTTGCAACTATTTCTTTAGATTTTTTTACCATTCAAATTTCTAGCTGAGGTAAAGACTATGCATCAACCTTTCTGGAACCAAGTATTTCAAGCTTCATATATTTTAATACAAACTACACATCAGTTACTAAAATTCTCTCAAATAATAGGCAGATATATATTTCAGATTGTAGTCCTTATATTTGAGCTAACTGTAACTGCCCAAATGGGAACACTAATCTAAGAAAATATTTTTTAAGTATAATTGGCTTACAGCTCAGGACCAAAAAAATGTTCTTAAAACTGCTCTTAAAGTGAGCACGTGTTTTGCAAAAACACACAGGTTACAACCTTTAAACAGTGAGATCAGATATAACTCTAGAAGACATCGTGGACCTGAATTCAGGTTCCAACATGGAAACAATTCCCAGAGCTGAACTCCAGAAAAATGATGCAATTTCAGAGAGAAATCTAGGAAAATATAGTGAAGTATGCATGGGGCCATGCTGAAGCACGAAATAACTAGCAAATAAACAATAGAAAATTCAAAAGAAATCTGGATGGTTGGTTTGGAGTAATTAAAATCTTAATTAATTTCAACAAATTACTGCCTTCTGCCATTCACCAAATATATCGCAGGTTGGATTTCAGAACAAGTATGCTGTATGCCTGTTTAGCACCATGATTATATAAGGTAACATATATCAATGTTAAAATCAAATTGAAGAATATAAAAATATTCCTCTTATATAAGAGAGTTCTTCTAAGCATATTTTTGAAAGATGATCACCTCTGGAAGATGATAAGTTAAAATTGGTAAAACAAAGAAGGACAAGAAAATCAGACAACATACCGGCACCTTTCTTCCGGCCCGATAAAATGCGACCAACAAGGGACCTTTCGTTCAATTTGCCACTGCTGATCCCACACTGTTTTTGTATAAGATGAAACATTAAGATGGGCAAGTTTCCATAGGTTGGAAAAGTATGTCTCCACTTTTCTTGCTACTGTTGGACAACCAACGAGATATATTCCAACTTCCTTTACCTAGAATCAACACAAATTGAGTCACTACCATGGTCAAACAAGAAGCTATGCAAAAGTATGAGTGAGTAAAATTGACAACTATTGTTGTTAACTTCATATATTTAGTAGTGCCTACCCAAAGAAACGGCCTACAACAGAATTGGGAAATGTTTAGAGATTAACATTACACTTAAATGGTCAAACCACATATGGACTACTTTCATCTTCATACAAATTAGAACATGCTGCAGCCAACATTAATGTATTGAAGCATTATATAAGCACAATTCCTTGTAATGATGCTCATTGATCAAGCTGTCATTTAGCACATCATCTAAAGAAAACTCAAATTTTCATGCAGATTTACAATAATAGAGGAATGTGATTCCCATATATTTTTTCCATGGCTTCAATAATTTAAGCATAACAATGCGAATTCAAACAGTAAGAATATTAATAAGTTATCTCAGAATTTGATCATCTGCTTTCACTACCTGAGTGAGGGATTTCCAGTCATTGTTTGCAGATCCAATATAAAAATCTCTACCATCAGATATCCACACCTTTGCATGGACTATGCCTGATCCCCACCATTCATCAAGCAATAAAGTGATATTCTTCACATTTGGCCTTCCTGAGGCAAGGTCGGATGGTTCATCAGTGTAGTCAGGATATACTCCAGAATGCTGTAAAAATCTGAACTAAGATGAATCCCAAAACACATCATGGATTAGCTACTCTAGCCGTAGAGGAAAAATGATAATGAAGAATGATGAATAGAGAAGCTAAGAATCTGAATTTCACAGGTTAAATCCATTGAACTCCCATAAAAGTTCTATCTTCTGCATCTTTCTCAAGGTGGAAGTGAGGAGGTTAAAAATGTATAAATTTATATTTCACTATCATTCTAACTGCAAATTTTACAAAATTTTTCAAACCTCACATGCTTAAGATGTGCTTCATGACTCCCAAATAACATTATAAACCATCCATTTACATTGTTAAAAGGGTAATGGGATTATGAGATCTGTCAGTAATCAGTCATGTGGTTTTCATATAAAGTAATTAAAGATATGTATCCAATGCTTCACCAAACAAAACATGATAAATACCGGATACTAATATTGCGGTCTGCAGCAGTTTCTAGTGCCTTATACACTTGCAGGCCTTCATTGGCACCAAATTTCTGCATCTCATCTTCTGAGTAACCGTAATCTCCTGAACGAGGATCTTTAGGATGTGCTACCAATTGCCAGTATTGTGCAATTATGTCCAGACTTCTTGAAGAATTTCCAGCCAACCATTGGAAGACATCAGCTGATAATGATATTAATATGAATATGAGGACAGAGATCCACAGTAACAATATTACAAAAAAATTCATGCAGCGTAACTGGGAGAAAGGGAAATAGTTTTAGGCAAGCAGTAATCTAACCAAAAGTTCTGACATCCAGTAGCAGATTTTCTTTTGTGTACTGATATATTATATTTTTTCCCCCTTAATTACACATGCTTCTCCAGTTAAAAATTTGCAGTTCTCAAAGCCATTGGCAGGTAGGATGAGCAAAGAGAAGCTGCCATGGAGTTTGCAGCATGATGTAAGCACATCGTGTCGCCCCACTGTACTTCTCAACATTGGTGACTAGATAAGAGCATTTTCCTCAATATTGGATGAATTAACAATGCTTCTCAATATTAGGTACATCCCACGCTGTTCATGAAAAGCTTCTCCGTGAAATTGAAAACTTTATGCTACCAGCCATGAGATAGAACCTTTTGAGATTCTACTGAAATGCTGGCATGCTGCAAACATGCCCAATCTAAATGTACTGTATTATCATCAAGATGCCATAGTTTACTTATATGATAAAAAAACTATTGCTTTTTCCCCTTTATGGTTTTAGTCTTACCAATCATCCCATCAGCGTACTATATATCTAACAAAACAAGCATATAGAGAATGGCCTACAAAATAATTTGGTCCCGAACCTAACTTTCCTATTCAATCAATCATTCAGCACTAGAAACACCAGTTCAAAATCCAAATGAGTAGTACTAGTAAAATACTACTACTATCATTATTCGGCCAATCCGAACACTTAATTCCATGCTAATGAAACTTGAACTTGAACCCTTTAATGGCCTTCCAAAAGAATTATCAAGATAATCAATTTGAAAAGAACCCAGTAACCAAAAAAGCAAATAATGGCTCCTATAACACTCGAATTGTCAAGCAAGCCCAGGAGAGATACAGAAAGATCCAAAATAAGTTACCAGTTGAGAGTACACCAGGGACAAGATGGAGTTGGGGCATGTCGGTGGGAATAGATTGGACCAACCATGCTTTGCATTCTTTCTCTTCATCATCATAGTGATAGCTTCTATTATCCTCATCTTCATAAATATTATCATCACGATCAGAATACGAATAGGAGTCTGCTCTAACGGCATTGAGGCCACTCCAACCACTACTACTAATGATTAAGAGTAGGAAAATCAAAGGAAAACATATGGGTTTCATGAAATTTAGTCTCACTTCTCTTGCGACCTTGTTGATTATGGAAGATTATAGGTTACAACGAACGGCAGATAATTCAGTATTTCGGCAGATTTTCTTGAAAATTTAAGGTTGGCCCTGTTTGACTTTTGGAGAAAAAATAATTTTAAAAAAATTAAGTTCATTGATTAAAAAATACTAATTATATTATCAAAATGGCCGTTCTAATAAAGTGCATGTATTTTTTATTTTCTTTTAGGGAAAAGTGCACGTATATTTGTATGTATAAATATATATATATATATATATATATATATATATAGAAAATGCTCTTTGTTTCTCTAGTGAGTGGTGAAAATGCCTTCTATTTTTCAGCTTAATGTTACATGTGTCTCTGGTGAGTGGTGAGAATCTAAAACAAAACTGATTTTTTTTTTTGTTATATTAAATCCCTATTAGTAAAACATTTAAAAACAAAACTTCTTTTTTTTTGTTATATTAAATCCCTATTAGTTAAAAATTTAGACAATTTTAAATTTTTTTAAAAAAAATCGGGCCATTTGGAGGCCATTTACTTGTACCGATTGAGAATTAAGTTTTGTTTACTTAGAGCATTCCCAATGGGAATACAATTCAAAATGTGAAATCAAATTATTATAGACATAAGATGGCTATAAGATGCAAGTGTACGTGAAGGTAGCCAACTCCAATTTGGTGTTGAAATTGAATTCTATCAAATATTTTAAAGAGCACTATGCGTTAGAATACAAGCCAAGTGAGCCTAACCTTTTTTTATAAAAATAAAACTAGCTGTTATGATTTTAATTGAAACCAAACAAACTTTTTTTCCCCAAATGACACTCAGTTCATGAACACACTTTTTTTAAAAAAAAAAATTTGTATTTTCAATTTCGATGTTTATTTTTGGGAGTTATTGAATAAATTTTCATATTCTAGAGAAAATTAGTAAAAAAGATGCCATAAAATGAATTATTATTTAAAATTCACAATTTAATAACATCAAAATGAATTAATATGTTAAATTTAAAATTGTATAAAAATATTAGTAATATATATATATATATATATATGTGTGTGTGTATATATATATATATATAACATGTAAATTTCATTTGTTATAATATGTAAAATTATATGATTGAGACCATGCATAAAATAATTTGGAATAATAGAACTCACAAAAACTAGTCAAAATGAAACTCCAAGGAGCATGAGCCTTTGGTTACAATTAGTGAGAATATTGTATGTGGCAATTAATTTCAATTTTAAGCAAAATACATATGAACTTAGAGCAAATGGGACAAATCATACTAAACTAAAATACATTAGCATAGGAAAAGAAATGATAGCAATGATAATAATGACACTATAATCAGTAGAAAAATAATGAGAATGGACAAATAAACTGATTACAAATTGCTGCTGCAAACGGGCAGAACCCTTCTCACCACTCTGCATAATTGACGGATATCTACTAGGATCAAACCCTACAACTTTTTACAGTTGATTTCCTTCAATTCTAGAATTCAGAGAAGATTTCAAGGTTAGGTTTTAAGAAATGGAATGCCTCCTGTGTCTTGAAGAGGAGCCAGAAGACTTAATCTCTCCCTGAATCATCGAAGTCGGACTCTGAGAACTACCCGA